>CM044551.2:22030666-22630666 GCA_024416835.2 Perccottus glenii
CTGCTCCTCACAGTGGGTCTCCTCGATGTGGTTGGCGATGGTCTGCCCAGAACACTCCGGAGCTGTGCCCAGAAGAAAGCCTGCTGGTTGACCTGCTGTGGCCACTCCAGGTAAGTCTTGGTGCTCAGCATCTTCTTGAGCTTGCAGTACTTGTTTGGAAGAGAGCTGGGATCAATGGGCTCCTTCACTACCAGGATGACATCATTGAAGGTCTTTCCCATAGCTCTCTGCTGAGCAAAGTACAGCTCGTAGTTGCACCACTCACTGTTGACAAAATTCCGCGAGAGGATGAAGATTGCCTAAACATGGAGAGAAAAGAAGTTAGTACAAATGATGTCTAATGCTTATATTTCGGCCTGACTGTCAGTTATTACGGTACTTAAGTATTATACAGAGATAAATATAGTAGTAGCAAAATAATATGCTCCAGTTGTAATGTAATTTGTTTTGTTTTTTTTAAATCTGGAGACAGTATAAGTAAAAGCAGTCAACAGAGTAATTACTGAGGAAGGCCTCATTTACGGATATTCTTACAAAGACATTAACCATTTTCCAATTTTGGCATTTACCTTTTTGTTTTAACTGGAAAAAGCTCAAATTCTAAGGAAAAGCAAAAACGACTATTTATAATATAATGTATACTTTTTGTCACATTAAAACTGGCCTTCAAAAGCTAAAAATGTGTCTTTTTTTTTTTTTTCAAGAATACACAGACTACAATAAGGGCTAATTTGTCACCTTGCGACTGTTTTCAATGTTCTCAATGATGTTATCAATGATCCACTTCCCGGGCATGAAGTCCCTCTCATGAATGCACAGGCGGTACGGATTGCTGCTGTCCTCCAGACAAGGCAGGAGCTGATCCCTCACCCAGTCCGCATCCGAGTGGCTGTAGGATATGAAGGCATGGTAGGCATACATTCCCACTTCCCCAGCTGCCTTCTCTTTGTACACTCTGTATTTAGCTCTGATGATCTGGTACGTGGCTTTGGTGTACCACGGCAAGTCAAATATGTAGCAAATGACCATGAACACAAGGAGCACTGCAGCAGTAGTGGCCACACAGATTAGTATAACGAGCCTGATGTCACACGCCACCCGTCCTGGGAGATAATTGGATATGAGTGTTTTAAGTAATGGCTCTGGATGGTAACATTGATAGTTGAATGGCCAGTCTGTCAGGTTGACCTGCCCTTTTGACATTGTGTCTTGTACAAACGCGTGCAGCTCACAGTTGCACTGGTAAGGGTTGTTTCCCGCCTTCAGATGAGACAGTTGGGGCATATGTTGGAAAGACTCAGTGCTTATAATACCAAAGGAGTTCCCGTCTAGTTCCAGTAACTGCAGTGATGGGCTTATCCATTTAGAAGGGATAAACTTAATTTTATTCCCACTTAAGAGGAGCTCTTTAAGGTTATTTGCTTTCTCAAAGTACGTCATTTCTAACTCATCCAGATTGCAAAAGGAGAGGTCCAAGACTTCCACAGTGGTTGGCAGACAAAAAAGGGCGCCACTGACAAACTGGTTGTGATGAGCGATAAAGTGAGTGATGTTCTGGTGCCACACACAGCCCTCACTGCTGGCCACAGAGCCCAGTTTGTTGTTACTGACATCCAACACCTGCAGCCAGTCAAAGTATCTTGTTAATGACGATAAGTCTCTCAGACTAGTAAGCTCATTAGTGCTCAGGTTGAAGGTGTGCAAACTCGGCATAGTGCCCTTATACACACAGCGCCGGTTGTAGATGTACTTGTCTATCAGGCGGTTGTTGGAGATGTCTAGCAAGTGCACACCTCGCATCTCATCCCAGGCGTCGCAAGGTGCAGAGTTGAAGTACACGTACTGTATTGACAAGGATTTGATTTTGTTGAACCAGGTAAATTGCCAGTCAAAACGGAGAATATCCGGATTGCTAATGTACCTGCAATGAAGAAAGTACAATGAATAAATAGACCATTTCTATTCTTTTGAATACATCGGCTCCTAAAAAATAAAACAATGTCTTGTTACAAGTGCTACAAGTAGAAACGTTTAATTTAATTAGTATGACCAATGTTTTGCAATATATTGTACTTGTATTTATTTAGCAATAGCTATTGTTGTTTTATCACCCTCCCTAAGATTTATCATTCATACAATAGTCTAATTTAACATAGTGCTTATCAAAAAGCCCCATGTAGTTAACACTCTGATTATACCACTGGGAGAATTTCAGTGTCTGATTTATCTACAGGTGTGCTCATACCCTGGCAGAATTTGTGATTTTTATTTGGCCATTTTATGAATATGAAGGAATGAAAAATTTTTTCACTCATTGTTATTGGCAAACAATTGTGTTTACTCTTTTTAAATCATAATGACAACATAAACTACCCAAATGACCCTGATAAAAATTATATACCTGTTCTTAACACCCTGCATTGCCACCTTTACCATCAATGACAGCTTGAAATCTTTTGTGGTAGTTGTGGATGAGGCTCTTTATTTTCTCAGTTGGTAAAGCTGTCAATTCTTTTTGGCAAAAAGCCTCCAGTTCCTGTAAATTCTTGGGTTGTCCTGCATGAACTGCACGTTTTCAGATCTCCCCAGAGTGGCTCAATTGAGGTCAGGAGACTGAGGTCAGTCCAGAACCTTCACTTTATGCTGCTTTAGCCAATGACAGGTCGACTTGGCCTTGTGCTTTGGATTGTTTTCGTGTTGAAATGTCCAAGTACATTCCATGTGCAGCTTCCGAGCTGATGAGTGCAAATTTTCCTCCAGTATTTTCTGATAACATGCTTTTATCTTTTCCTGTGCCTTTGTAGCTCACACATTCCCAAAACATCAGTGATCCACCTCCATGTTTCACAGTAGGAATGGTGAACCTTTCATCATAGGCTTTGTTGACTCCTCTCCAAATGTAACTGTTATGTTATGGTAAAGTTACTATTGGGAGATAATAATACAAGCAAATGTTTATACTGCCATCGAGTGACTGCCATCGGGAGCAAACCAACACACAACCTGATGAGATAACGTCAAAATGCACTTAGGTTTGTGGTCGGAATGAGGCAGGTAGATCGTCCAGGTGCAGGCTGTCCAGATAAAGCAGTACCACTCTATGCCATTCATGATGAACAGAGTAACAGATCACTGGTCCGCCCAGAGTTTTTTGAGTTGTTTAATGACTGCAGCCCAAGCTCTCCCTAATCACTCAGAACATGTGCAGATGTTAAAGAGACTATGGGTAGAGGAGCCACAGGTTACGTAGTGGAAGCTCTAGATGGCACAGCCCAAATCCCACTGCCTAGCCTCATTGAATGCAAAAACATCCCAATGACAGGGATGAGATTCCTACTCCAAGTGCAGCCATGCATCACAGTCACCTTAAATCGGTTGCTCATCTCATTCATGACCTGGACTCCAACGCTCAAAAAAACACTCATGCTCCTTGGACGGGACGTAGTAAGAGTTCACAAAGTCCGCAAGCAGATAAGTGGCCTTCACAACGCACCCTATGCACAAAAACACCCTTCTTGTGGTTCCGTGACAATGACCTCTCCAATGACATTGTAGAGTACCGCATGACTGTTCATGTTTTCGGGAACAGCCCTTCTCCAGCGGTCGCTATATACGGCTTGCATCAGTCCGTTCTGCGATGTGAGTGCAATCCAGATATTCATCAGTTTGTCACAAGAGACTTCTATGTAGATGACGGGCTTAAATCCCTACCTACTGTCGAAAAGGCTGTGTCTCTTTTGCAAAGAACCCGTGACACACTTGCAAAATCAAACCTAAGACTGCATAAAATCGTAACCAACAGAAAGGAAGTCTTGGAAGCTTTTCCGTCCCAGGACCACGCAAAAGACCTAAAAGAGTTAGACTTTAAAGCCGATTCTGTCCCCATGCAATGTAGTCTCGGCCTTCTTTGGAACATAAAAAAAAAACTGTTTCATCAGATGAGACTAAACCTTTCACTAGACAAGGCGTTCTATCAACAATAAACAGCCTTTATGATCCCCTAGGCCCGTAGCGCCAGTCACAATACAGGAAAAGTCTATTCTGTGCAAACTCACTGTCGAGAACGGAGACTGGGATGCTCCATTGCCTCCAGAAATGGAATAAATGTGGACACTTTGGAAACACTCACTTAAAGAACTGTCTAAGCTGTCGATTCCTAGAGTGAACACAGAAATCTCACCTTTAACCTTGACCTTTAAGTAGCCTATCTTAGAGTTACGGACACAGTAGGAAACTGTCAAGTTGGCTTTGTGATGGGTAAAGCAAAGTTAGCTCAACGTCCTGATCAGACCATCCCAAGATTAGTGCTTAGTGGCGCTGTGTTAGTAGTAGAGCTTTCAGATCTAATCTCAGATGACCTTGACATTGAACTAGACAACACCACATTTTATAAGGACAGTAAAGTTGTTTTAGGTTATATCTATAATGAGACACATAGATTTTATGTCTATGTTAGCAATGGTGTAAACAGAATCCGCCGGTCATCTCAGCCCAGTCAGTGGCATTACATAGCAAGTAGTCAGAACCACGCAGTTCACGCCACTCGTTCTGTTCCTGCTTACCAACTGCCCTTCACATAAGGCATTATCATGAACAAACTCATCATCAAGGTCACCTGTTCACAGAATGAGCTGTTCGAGCTGCGGGATGGTGGATCATAGGAGGCAAAAGAAAGGCATGTTGAGGTGAGTTGATAAGTTTCATTTTATGTGCATATTATTCAGGCTAGTTGCCAAGGCTACATGAAAACACCAAACTGCTTAGACCTGTTTAAAGTTGCAATAGAAATAAATAAAAGCAGTTTACATAAATAGTATAAGCAGCTTATATAAAAAGTAAAAGTAATCTACATATTTAAACATAATTAACAAATAATTGCATAGGCCTATAGCTTATAGAAATAATATTTTATGCTTTTATATCTTTTAGGGACCACAGCATGTTAGGGAGGCTATCTATTCAGATAGAGCTGAGATGTATTTCACATCTTTTATTGTGGAACATAACCTGCCATTCCATAACTTTCCTGTGTAGGCACACAGGAGGGGGGTTTGGGATACCTCCCTGAAATGACTTTTTGCAGGTTGGGATGTCTGGTCTCATCACTCCAAATAACTTGAAGTTTTGAGGCTTGTCTCTGTGCTGTTTGGCATATTGTAAGCAAGATGCTTTGTGGCATTTGCGTCATAATGGCTTTCTTTTGGCGACTCGACCATGCAGCCCATTTTTCTTCAAGTGCATCCTGAAACAGCCACACCACTTTTCTGAGTCCTGTTTTTCAGCTGAAGTTATTTGTGGGTTTTTCTTTGCATCCCAAACAATTTTCCTGGCAGTTGTGGCTGACATTTTTGTTGGTCTTATTATATATCTTTCCTTTTTTATACTGTTCAATTACATTTTCCGCAGATTCTTTGACAATTCTTTTGCTTTTCCCATGACTCAGAATACAGAAACATTAGTGCAGCACTGGATGAAAGATGCAAGGGTCTGTCAGGAGCCCAGAAACTCACTGACCTTTTATACACACACTGATAACAAGCAAGCAGATCACAGGCGAGGATGGTTACCTTTAGTAGCCATTCAAATCTGTTTGTGTCAACTTGTGTTCATGTTATCAGGCCAAAATTACCAGGGTATTTCAAATTTGGATCAAGGTCATTTGGGTAGGTTCTGTTGTCATTGTGATTTAAAAAGAGTAAACAAAGTTTGATAATTTTGATAATAAATGGCTTCATCCAACCACTAACTATGAGTGGGGAAATAAAAAACCCACAGACTGAACTATCAGATTCATATATGTCACAATCCATTGTTGTCAGTGAACAAGATGTAACTGTAACTGTAACATATTATAAAGAACTGGAAATTTCCTAGAATTGTTTAGTTGGTTTGTCTATGTTGGTAAAACATTGTGGACTGCTTGGGCACACAGTAAAGAACCACCAGGTAAAGAAAAAGAAATGCAAATCAGATTATGCATTTAGAAATACAGAATAGTAATCTATTCACTGCTCACATCAACAGGCACCTACCAAAGATCCAGGTTGTCCAGTTCCAGGTCTGTGATGCTAGAGTCTGCCCTACTGTGGACAAAAGTAGGCGAACGGGCAAAGTTTATGTACTGCATTCTTAGTCTCTTTATAGAAGCTTTTTGGAGGTTAGTCAGCGCCATGTTTAGGAGATTCTCATTAAACATTCCTCTATGAAAGACGAGTCTGTATGCACTAATGTTTTTTAAATTACGGAAAATATCTTCATGTCCCATGTAGTACGTGAACTCAAAGAGGTTACGGAATTGAAGGTTAGTGAGGTTCTTGTTTGCAAAGTCTCTGAGCATGTCTAGCAGAGCACTCGGCTGTTGATCTACAGCCATGTCAAAACTCATATACTTTGTTTGAATGACTTGTAAACTTCCAGGTTCGTAATAACTTAGATTGGAAGAACATTTTATAGCAAACCGCTCCAATCTCAAGTTTTTAATGGGCTCAAAGTCTCCTTTTTTAAGCCCCAGCACCAAAGGGCCACCTAATGACAAATCTTGGAGTTGGAGAAATTCGGCAAAGCTATCTGCTAACGTTGCATTTTTGTAAATGTTGTTAGACATGTAGAGAATCTTTAAGTTTGAGAGTGGCATTAGAGCTGAGGTAGGGATTTCTTGAAGGGAATTATTGAAAATGTCGAGATGCTCCACCAGAGGATTATTTCGGAAGGCATCATCATCAATATATGAAATGTTGTTGTACGACAGTAGAAGGAAACGAAGGTTTGGTAAGCGGGAAAAGTCACTGGCATAGATGGCTTGGAGTTTATTTTGAGAAAGGTCTATTTTCTCTAATGTGATGGGAAAATACTCCCATGGAACACGGTCAAGTTGTCTCCCAAGACAGTCAGCAAAGCGGCCTGAGTTTGAGATGAGACAGGGTGCTAATGCTGTCTCTGGACTTTGGGAGTTTGAGGGAGTTAGAGTTGGTGATGACTGTATTCCACAAAAGAGAACACAGAGAGGAAGTAGTGTCCAAATCATCCTGATTGACTTGTGAAGAAAGGAAAACAGTTAGTTGTAAAGGTAGTCTGTTTGACTCTACTGCCACAGATGTATGTTCATAGACTCTACTGCCACAGATGTATGTTCATAGACTCTACTGCCACAGATGTATGATCATAGACTCTACTGCCACAGATCCATGTTCATAGTGTCAGGATTCATGTTTAAGTTGTCTGTTTTGGTTGATGTTGTGGTTCTTTTAAGTTTTTTAGTGGTTTCTTTATATTCTGATTATTGTTTCAACTTGTTGTGGTGTTTTGGTTTTATTTTGATATGTCTTACTCCTGTGTGTGTTTTATGATTTACTTCCTGCCTGTTGTCTTCCCCTTCTGTGTGATTGCCTGCTCCGCCCTGATGTGTTGCACCTGTTCCTTGTTGTCTGTGTGTCTTAATAACCTGTGTGTTTTTCCCCTGCTCTTTGCCAGGTCGTCTTCTCCCTAACCGTGAGTCTGTTTGGTGTTTACCAGTGTCTTGTCTTTCGTGGTCTGTGTTTTCTGTGAAGGTTCTGTTGTTTTCATTAGTTTGATTTTTGCTTGTGTCCTATTCCTGGATTATTTCTGCTCGGACCCTAGCCTTGGTTTTTCCCTGTTCCTTGGATTTTGTTTTGTACTGTTGGACCATTAAACTTTATTTTAACTCTTTGCCTGTGTCTGGGGTTTTGCTTTGGAGTCTTCCAGTTCCTGGGCCATTGGCCATGACAGTATCTCCGTGTGGCCAGCCCCAGCATCTCCGTGTGGCCAGCCCCAGCATCTCCGTGCGGCCAGCCCCAGCATCTCCGTGCGGCCAGCCCCAGCATCTCCGTGCGGCCAGCCCCAGCATCTCCGACTGTTTCTGTGCGGCCAGCCCCAGCATCTCCGACTGTTTCCGTGCGGCCAGGCCCAGCATCTCCGACTGTTCCTGTGTGGCCATCCCCAGCATCTCCGACTGTTCCTGTATGGCCATCCCCAGCTTCCTTGTGTTGGTCAGCTCGAGCCATCCATCTGGTACTTCCCCGGCTCAGATTTGTTCATTTTTTGTAGTTCCCTCCGCCCGGACCCTCATTGGCCAGCCCCAGCATCTCCGTGTGGCCAGCCCCAGCATCTCCGTGCGGCCAGCCCCAGCATCTCCGTGCGGCCAGCCCCAGCATCTCCGTGCGGCCAGCCCCAGCATCTCCGTGCGGCCAGCCCCAGCATCTCCGACTGTTTCTGTGCGGCCAGCCCCAGCATCTCCGACTGTTTCTGTGCGGCCAGCCCCAGCATCTCCGACTGTTTCCGTGCGGCCAGCCCCAGCATCTCCGACTGTTCCTGTATGGCCATCCCCAACTTCCTTGTGTTGGTCAGCTCGAGCCATCCATCTGGTACTTCCCCGGCTCAGATTTTTTCATTTTTTGTAGTTCCCTTTCCAGTGTCGGCCCTGTCCAGTTCCCTTTCCAGTGTCAGCCCTGTCCAGTTCCCTTTCCAGTGTCAGCCCTGTCCAGTTCCCTTTCCAGTGTCAGCCCTGTCCAGTTCCCTTTCCAGTGTCAGCCCTGTCCAGTTCCCTTTCCAGTGTCAGCCCTGTCCAGTTCCCTTTCCAGTGTCAGCCCTGTCCAGTTCCCTTTCCAGTGTCAGCCCTGTCCAGTTCCCTTTCCAGTGTCAGCCCTGTCCAGTTCCCTTTCCAGTGTCAGCCCTGTCCAGTTCCCTTTCCTTTGTCAGCCTTTTGTTTCCCTGCCTGGTCTTGAGTTTTTTGTTTCCCTGCCTGGTCCTGAGTTTTTTGTTTCCCTGCCGGGTCCTGTGAGTTTTTTGTTTCCCTGCCTGGTCCTGAGCTTTTTGTTTCCCTGCCTGGTCCTGAGAGTTTTTTGTTTCCCTGCCTGGTCTTGAGAGTTTTTTTTGTTACCCTGCCTGGTCTTGAGAGTTTTTTTTGTTTCCCTGCCGGGTCCTGAGAGTTTTTTGTTTCCCTGCCTGGTCCTTAGAGTTTTTTGTTTCCCTGCCTGGTCCTTAGAGTTTTTTGTTTCCTTGCCTGGTCCTTAGAGTTTTTTGTTTCCTTGCCGGGTCCTGAGAGTTTTTTGTTTCCCTGCCGGGCCCTGAGAGTTTTTTGTTTTTCCTGCCGGGCCCTGAGAGTTTTTTGTTTTTCCTGCCGGGTCCTGAGAGTTTTTTGTTTTTCCTGCCGGGTCCTGAGAGTTTTTTGTTTTTCCTGCCTGGTCTTGAGAGTTTTTTGTTTCCCTGCCTGGTCTTGAGAGTTTTTTGTTTCCCTGCCTGGTCTTGAGAGTTTTTTGTTTCCCTGCCTGGTCTTGAGAGTTTTTTGTTTCCCTGCCTGGTCTTGAGAGTTTTTTTGTTTCCCTGCCTGATCCTGAGTCCTGCCTGTTCCTGAGTCATGAGTCCAGCCCCTGCCTGATCCTGAGTCCTGCCTGTTCCTGAGTCATGAGTCCAGCCCCTGCCTGTTCCTGAGTCATGAGTCCAGCCCCTGCCTGTTCCTGAGTCATGAGTCCAGCCCCTGCCTGTTCCTGAGTCCTGAGTCCTGAGTCCTGCCCCTGCCTGATCCTGAGTCCTGAGTCCTGCCCCTGCCTGATCCTGAGTCCTGCCCCGTCTGAGAACGCCATGTCTATGTATCCTGGGTACCCCATGTCTGAGTCCGTCTGTCCCGGCACACCTGTTTCCCCCCTAGTGCCTGTCCCAGCACCGCCTCCCTTCTCGAGCGCCTCGTCCGGCCGACCAGTTCCGAGGGCCGGACCCGACGCCTCTGTTATCCCCGAGCGCCATCCGGCCGACCAGTTCCGAGGGCCGGATCCGTCTCAATTGTTGTTCCTCGAGCGCCCCGTCCGGCCGACCAGTTTCATGGGCCGGATCCAACTCCTCTGTTTCTTCCCCATGCGCCCCGTCCGACCGACCAGTTCCGAGGGCCGGACCCGACGCCTTTGTGTCTTTTTGAGCCCGTTCCTATTATGTGTCCTGTGCCAGTGTCTTATTGTCTTGTTTCCCTCCTTCCGGACCCCCTCCTCCCACCCAGGTTATGTCTATGGTTTGTTTTTGTTAGGGGATTGTAGGCCGCCCAGTGTTCGGCCTTTAGGGGGTACTGTCAGGATTCATGTTTAAGTTGTCTGTTTTGGTTGATGTTGTGGTTCTTTTAAGTTTTTTAGTGGTTTCTTTATATTCTGATTATTGTTTCAACTTGTTTTGGTTTTATTTTGATATGTCTTACTCCTGTGTGTGTTTTATGATTTACTTCCTGCCTGTTGTCTTCCCCTTCTGTGTGATTGCCTGCTCCGCCCTGATGTGTTGCACCTGTTCCTTGTTGTCTGTGTGTCTTTATAACCTGTGTGTTTTTCCCCTGCTCTTTGCCAGGTCGTCTTCTCCCTAACCGTGAGTCTGTTTGGTGTTTACCAGTGTCTTGTCTTTCGTGGTCTGTGTTTTCTGTGAAGGTTCTGTTGTTTTCATTAGTTTGATTTTTGCTTGTGTCCTATTCCTGGATTATTTCTGCTCGGACCCTAG
Source organism: Perccottus glenii (assembly GCA_024416835.2). Lineage (NCBI taxonomy): Eukaryota > Metazoa > Chordata > Actinopteri > Gobiiformes > Odontobutidae > Perccottus > Perccottus glenii. The sequence goes on from CM044551.2 coordinate 22,041,155, forward strand.
CCTTGGTTTTTCCCTGTTCCTTGGATTTTGTTTTGTACTGTTGGACCATTAAACTTTATTTTAACTCTTTGCCTGTGTCTGGGGTTTTGCTTTGGAGTCTTCCAGTTCCTGGGCCATTGGCCATGACACATAGACTCTACTGCCACAGATCATACGTAGATGTCTGAGATTATATTAAGATATATCTTGTAAATCACAATATGAACTAATTATAGTGACATACAATTTTTAGTCCATATTGCCCAGCCCTAATATTTAGTTAATTAAAAAATCCAGCTTTTCAGTTATATTTTCTTTAGATGGTAATTTTTTAGCAAAACAATAATAATTAAAGATGCAATGGGAGAAGACAGTAAGCTGCTCCAGTGGAAGTGCAGCTGTGTAATCACCAGAGCAAAGAGCACTGGTCTTGCAGGGACAAATCCTTTGCTTAAGGCAAACGTCAATTCAGGCACTGTTTGCCACCAACAATTGATTGCTGGGTAAATATCAAATGCATTAATAGTCCACGATATAGCAGCGTATGAGAGAGATACCACAGTGTAATCAATGACAAGTTCAGATTGCAGTGGGATAACATAGCCTTGTTAGCCTTGTAAAATCAATCTGACTCCCAGTTTTATCACATGTGTTCATGGTCATAGACTCTACTGCCAAACACGTGTATGTTTGATGTAAGAACAAGATGCTGCATTGTTTGCTTTAATATTCTGTTACACCAGAATATCACTCAGTGCAGTAAAGAGGAAGCATTACCCCAACCCCTGAGCACTTTGCCCTACTCCTTGGCCCTCCAAATGAAGGGGTAAGGAGTAGGGCTAAGATTATATGCTACCCCTAACAACATAACATATAATTGATAATATAGGCTATATAAAATCTAATGTAGTTTATAATGTCTGTCATCTGTCATCATCATCATACAGCTTATGAACAGTTTATAGTGAGTATTTAGACTTGAGTCTTGTTCTGAACAGTATCAGCTGCTGTTAACTCAGTCCCTGTCACAGACACAAGACACTGAAGGATGTTACTACGACCTAGAAAACCAAAACGACTGTTTGTTTACGACTTAGCAATTTATATCAACGGAAAAGCAGATGGCAGTGTTATACATTAGCAAATAAAAAGTTCTCTAAATATGAGACTGTGACCTGTAGATGTGAGGCTAAAGTTAACAAACAGCAATTTTATGAAACTTTCTGATGAGAAAATGGATCAGTGCATAAACGAGTTCAAGATTAAAGGAACATAAAATAAGATTTTTTTTATATCTAATTTAAATCTTTATTTAAATTTAATTAAATCTTTATTTTTGCCAAAATTAGTTACATTGTACATGTCTCTCACAGACGCGATGCTGGTAAACACACTGCTTTATGGGAAAATATCTTACCCCTTCGTTTTAAGTGTGGTCCTCCAAAATCTCCATTTGAATGGATGTACAGCCCTTTCCCTTGATCTAGATGAGTATTGGGACACCACGTGGTCTCTCCTGAACACGCAAAACAAGGGCTGTGGGCTAAGGGGTAAGTTAGAGAATCTGGATTGGGTCAACGGGACGTCCCATTGATTTCATTGAAGCCTTCATGGCTTTTGTTGTGAACCGACAAAGCTTTTGCGAACTAGTCGTACTGACCGATCTGACAGATTGGATCAGTACAATCTGATCTGGTGCAGTTAGGCCCTAAAGAGGCCTGTATTTAGAGAGAACTGGCTGCAGGAGAGCACTGTCTGCTATATAAACAGCAATAAGAGTTTCTTTATAAGAAATTGCATTGCAAACTCAAAACAGAAAACCCACAAACCTCTTGCTGTGAGGCAGGAGTGTTAACCACTCCCCCTGTGCACCCTTTAAAAGATGAGTATTGTTTCTGTTTTATTTACAACTTTCTAAACTTTAAAATACTTTAGCTCTGCACAAAACTACTAAATATTCAATAATTTTCAGGATTTTAACCATTTAAATGCCAGTTTGAATACATGCTGTTACTGGTATTTATATATTTATTTATGTATTTAACAAAACACAAAAAATATATTTTTTTATTATTGATAGGGGGCATTGCTGGTGAATAAAGTCTTGGATGTCAAAAGGTAGCAACAACTTTGATTTCATTGCATTAGTATTTTTATGTAGTGTCAGATTTATATATTATTTAGTCTTCACCAGGTTAGGTGGTTGGTTTAGTCTTATCTTTGGTCCTGTTTCAAATAAGATTTTTTTCTTTTAAAATGGCACAAGTAAAGTCCATGCATTTATAATGCGATGATAGTAAAATAGTAAAAACAATATATCACATATATCAATATATATTATTGTGTAATAGCTCATGCAACATGGCAGAAGGCTTTATTTTTGGACATTAAATAGCTGTGTTCTGGGCCCAGCAAGGTTTAATTTAATCTTAGATTAGTGCTAATCAGAGTTTAGTAAAAGTTTTAAATAAATTAAACCAAGTTTAAAATTAAACAGTGTGGCAGGTATGCACCTCATGTTATTTTCACTTTAAAGTTTCACTAAATTCTTTACTATTAAATTAAACCTTGTGGGTGCAGCCGGGCCTATACAAACCTGTTTGTTGCATACCAGGTTTGTAACAACTTGATTAATGAATAAAGAGTTTATCAATGCTGTTAAAAACTGATAATTGTAACGTTACATAAAAAAAGATTTTACTGTTTTTTTAAACTGGTCAGACAGAGGCTTTAGAGAAACAAGCCTACAACAGTTGCTCAACAGTTGTAACAAGAAAAGTAAGTCCCCAGGCTGTCTACTAACTGAGGCATGCCTCAAGTCTGTGTTTCAGTTTACGCAGCTAGTTTAAGAGTAGCTGCGTCATGAAACACATAGAGGAAGAGGTCTAAGTTTAGTTGTACCTTACATTCAGAAGTAGAATAGTGATACACAGAAAAGTTTTAACTTACATCAATTGTATTAAAACGATAGTAGTTATTCTCACAAACAGATTTAGCTTGTGGTTTGTTGTTCGCCGCAGTGAGTAAGTGAGTTGGCTCCTCTCTCGAACTCCCTTCCTCTTCTGTGTTTGCCTTCCTCGCTCAGTGCATGTGTGTGTGTTGCTCAGGAATTTGGAGATTGTCAGCCAAGGTTTTCTATTATTCTGGCATGTCTCCAATTTGAAATCTCCCAAAATGTCCTTTCAAGCTGTTCTTTATTCTTCAATTACACAAAATGAAAATGAAAACCATGTCTATTTGCCTCAGACATCTTGCAGGTGTGGCGGAGATCAAGACAGTGGTCTATTTGTTATCTCTACCTCCTGCCCATCTGTGGCCCTGCCAGTGCTGCCAGGGATGGTGGTATAAAAAGCGAGGCGTGGCAGGTACAACAGCTGATCTTAGTCAAAGCACAGGTCAATAGCAGTGTGTTTTTGTGTTTGTTAAAGCCCACTGCAGGTGAATTTAGGACCAATGCAGACATTAAGTAGAAGTGAAGGGGATCATTTGCAGTGGTGTAAAAAGAAAGAAAAGAAGAAGAAGAAGAAGGAGGCTATAGCTTAAACTGTAAAGTTAAAGGGATTTCATCTTTCATCTGGGGATTTTCACTACTACTGGAGTTCCCTGAAAATTTGTGTAAGGGATTCCTATATGCAGATTTGTATTTGGACCACACATTCTAATATAATTATACAGCAATATAGAGTTCATCTCATCTATCCTGAATGCTGCAAACAAGCCAGGCCATTCAGGTTTTCGGAATGGGGACCCCTAGAATTAAGCTCAAAGATGCTAGTTGGGGTGGCGGATAAGAGATACATTTTTTGTAAACGTGGTTCTCTTAGATGTTTATTGGATAGCTACATTATCCACTACAATAAATAATTGTCAGCACGTTTCAGGTTTGGAGCAGCAGACAAAAGCAATAACACAGAGATTTTAATCACATACTGTTGTAATTGAGGTCAGAAAAAATGGATTTTATACACACACCTGCACCAACAGTTTTAGGAGCCTTGTTATTTGTATTTAAAGTGTGTTTTTACTTTTAGCAGCGAAATAAAATGCTTCTGTACTGAAACATGCTCCTGTCAGCTTCTTTAAACTTGGGCTGTGATTATAATTACAGCCTGAAGGGAATACACTTTCTATCCCTAAGTATCAAGACCCCTTTGAACAGATAGCTCTACTTGTCTATTTGTTAAAAGAGGTAACTTTAAAGGCGGCTTTCTGCAGCATTATTGGATAAGACGGGAAAGTGACCAGCACATATGGGAATGACAACCAACTCAAATGTAGTATACCTTTTGCCCAAATCAAATACAACTATATAATGTTTCCACAAAGTGCTGTTACATTACATAGACATAATTATATTAACTTGGAAGACATATCAATTTATTCTAGTTAGTATAGATGATTGGGGGAAATTATGTTCTGAAATATGAGTTGGAATGGGATATGGATCTTGGGCTAACCATGTGTTTAGTAAACATAAACCTAACCACTTATCTAAAAGTGGACTGTGTAGTTTTGGTGGCATCTTGTGGCAAAATTGTAGATTGCAATTCCAAACCCCTTTTTACAGCCTGTGAACACCCACAGTACCCCAGCTGGGAGATGTGTTTTGGAGATTCACACTGTCAAATTAATTCATCAATGTCCCAAGCCTTTATGCAAAGGAAACAGGAATATACTTTTCTTCCAGTAGCGCCCAGTTTGTTCATTCTGGGAAGTTGTACAGGAACAGGAATGGCTCCTTACCTTAAGTTAATTAGGTAGTTGTATTCTATTTTGTTCAACATTAGACAATGAGCCTTTAACTAAGGCTTCACTGCTTTACAAAACAGTTTGTGGCATTGAGACATAAATTTGGGTCCAAACCTGCTTCCTGTCTGAAGCTTATAAATCTCTAGATAAGACAACATTACACACAGATAAAAGGTAGAATTCCCCACATTCTCAAATGTACTGTAGATATCCTACATATTTTTTGTTCCTGAAAGAGTTTACAAGATTTCTATAAGCCCAAGAATGGACAGAAATGCTTGCATTGTCTAAGCAGCAGGAAATAAATCAAGTCTGATGCTTCTTCTGACTCTAGTCCTCGGGGAAATTTCTAAGCATATGGTACTGGGGACTAAAAACAAAATGCAACAACAACTTCAATAACGCAAGGGCACAAAACAGTAAACATCATGATCATGTTTTGTCTCGTGCGGATCTATGAGCTCTTTTTTGTCTGCTGGATAAGTGCTTATGGTGAGTTGTAACTAAAGTGTTGCTGCACATCCTAATACTGCATCTGCATCTCATTTCTCTCCTGAAATCCTGATTGAGCTTCCTCTTCTTGGTAATGTCACTCCAGCCGTGACCTTCCATTATTGGACTATTGTCCCAGGCATTTTTTTAGTTAATGTGTCACACGCACTTGTCTTTGCAATTTTCCACTGTCACGCCGTGTCCCGAAGGGGTTTACTTTCTGAGGAGTAAAGTACTTCAGTAAATGTACTTCGTTACTGTACTTAAGTATTTTTTGGCTATTTTGTACTTGTACTTTGTACTTTGTACTTTGTACTTGTACTTGTACTCTTTACTCCCCTACATTTGAACTGACACTTGGCGTTACTCGCTACATTGTTTTTGTGCACGTCAAGTCAACTTTGTCTGGCGCCCTCATTGGAATGGAATATCGCAAGTGGGCGGGGGTGCCGCGAGCACACAGAGCGCGCAGGTACGTACAGTTGTCACAGTACGCACACAGTTGTCTTTGAAAGATGGATAAAGCAAAAAAGCTGTCAGGGGCAACAAACAGAAAATGAAAGAGGGAAAAGTAGATGGCGTGTAGGATTTAAAGTGTGACGTCTGTGCTTGGAGGCTTGCAATATTTATGTTAACAGACTAGCTAGCGTTTGCTAACACTGGAAATATAGCAGCCAAATGGGGTTTTAATTAATGCTAGCTTAATGTGCAAAACCGAAGTTACTGAGCTGAAAACTGGAAAATATAAGGCAGCATGCCATGAACAATAAATTACAATCATTTGGAAAACAACTAATGCAATATCTCTGGTTTACCAAGATATCATGCAAAGATTTGCTCCAAACTTGGAGGCTTAATGTTAACAGACTGGTTAGTGTTTGCTAACTTTATTAATTAAGTTAATGTTGCTAAAAGCTACATTTAGATTTTGGTTAATTCTTATGCTACCAATCCTATGCATGACATATCTCAATTTTATTAAGGTAAAATACTGGTAAATATAAGGTTGCATGCACAATAAATGACTAGAAGCTGAAAAACATAACTTATGCAATAAGTCTTGTTTACCATGGAATCATTAATAGATTTTGTTTAAGCATTAGCTGTTGATGTTAGCTGTACTGTCAGACATACCGGCTATAGTTACATCTGTTGGGTCTAAATACAGGCTCACATCTCTTTCTCTCTCTATAAAGGTCTGTGCTATATTTTTAAATATATGTAGCCGGGTCAAATAGAAAATGCAACTTCTCAAAAAGTAGTTACAATTCGCCCTTTAGCCAGAAGGTGTCACTCTAGCGACATAGTACTCTAGTCATGACTTGACTAGACGCGTGACGTCACTACAGCACGGCAGAAAAAAAGCCTCGAAAAGAGACTGAGAGAACGGTGCGTATCAGGTGTAAAAATAAGAAGTTTAAACATACAAATAATCTTTGATACGGTTAAACATTGCTTTAATTTGCATCTTAGTCTAGGATTATACTTTGGTTGAATTTGTGGAGGCAAGGATTGTTGTGGAGTATCGCTCGCCCTGTGAAGTGTGTTGCTGCTAACGAGGAAGAGATCTTGAGCTGCACTACGGCGTGAGTGTTCGGTTATAATTCTTATGGTTCATAAGTGTATTGTTTTTTTATTCACCAATTTTGTACATTTTGTGGTGAATGTAGAGGGGAGATTGCACTGTCCAGGGTCCTTCGGTGTGCTGGGGTTGGTCTGGGCAGTCTGTCGGCCATTTTGAGGTGAGTTTAAGTTCACTGTTACACAATGTGAATTAAATTTCAATGTATTTCTAATTTCATGGTATACAAACATTGGAATGTGTGCTAAGTGTTGTTTATTCTTTATTTTGTTATAGAATAAGTCCACTACTGTTGTCTTAGGTCTTAATTTTTTGGTTGTTAGAAACTAAAAAGAACTGATTTATGTTATAAGCTGAGTATTGAGTCCTGACATTGTATAAGATTGTTCGGAAAGAAAAGCCAAATCAAACCAAAATTAATGCTGTTCTCCGGCTGGGGGACAGTCGGGAAATAAAAGATCCACATTATTTTTTGGAGCTGCTGGTGTGTGGTCCATTATTTCACAACCTGGTCACACACCGCACCCCCTCTTTGGTGTCAGAAGTGGGATTTCCTGGTAAATTTGGCTATTTTAAGTTTATTTAAGGTTATTGGGTTTTAGTTTAAGACAACAGTAGTGGTGAAGAAGGCCTGCCCAACTGAAGACGGCGCTGCTGTGTGAGAGGGTCCACTACAACAGGTCCAAAGGAACTGAGGATTACAAGAGACTGTGTCACTTAAACGAGGACATTGCAAGATGTCAGACGGAGAGGATGGGTCAGGTGGTTCAATGTCTGGACCTAGCGAGGCAGGAGGTGATTTATCTGCACCTCTGTTGGAGAGTGGTAACCGAATATTAGAGTTACAAACACAACTAAATGAACTGAGTCAAAAACATGATGCTGTTATGTCAAACATTGCTTCTTTGGGTGATGTCCAGCCAAGATCCATTGTGTATGTGCCAAGAGAGAAACAGATTGTACCTTTTAATGGTGACCCAGGTAAAGACATAAACTCTGTGGACGAGTTTATTGAAGAGGTTGAGCGGGCTATGAGTCTAAGGGGTCTAAGGGAAAGAGACCAAGTAGACTTTATCCTGTCACATTTAAGAGGTTGTGCTTTAGATGAAATCAAGCTACATACTCATGGACACACTATTGAACCCACGGATTTATTTTCTTACTTGCATGAAGCCTTTAGAGAGAAACGTACAACACCACAGTTGTTACATGCATTTTATGCACGCAGACAGTCAGATGGAGAAGATTTGAGAGATTATTCACATGCCCTGTCTCAGTTGTTAAACTGCGCTTTGTTAACTTCTCCTAATGTTGTTACTGATCCACAGCTGGCAATTAGAGACCAGTTCATTGAAGGGGTGCGCGAATCTGCTCTCCGTCACGAGCTCCGAAGACAGGTCAGAGAGAAGCCACAGTCCAACTTGTTTGATGTACGTGAAGAGGCCATCATGTGGAGTCTGGAAGACCGTAACAGAACTTCAAACGTGGCAAGGAACAGAAACCTTGTTGGAGAGAGTCTGGATGGATATTCTGTCAATGTTAAGGCTGACAACAGCACCGGAAGTGACTTGGCCTCAACGCTTCAGGAAGTTGTGAAAATAATAGCGCAACAAGGTAAAGCTATTGGGGAGTTAACAAATGCTGTGCGTGAACTTAGCACCCAAAAAACCAAGTCAGCAGTATCAAACATGACCTGTAAGCCTAAAATAATTCCTAGATATACTGAAGATGGACAGCCTATTTGTCTAAGTTGTGAGGGAGCTGGACACATGGCTCGACAATGTCCTACACGTAGAGCCCAAACTCAGACAAGCACAAATACCACTGCTGTGCAGGGAAACGAGACCCCTCGGTTGCTATGAGCCAGGCAGTGCGAGGTAAGTCCGAAGGCTCACCACAACCTTTGACTAAAGAGCGCTTTTTGAGAAATGCAGTTGGTAAGTGCCCCATTGTGGACATACAAATAGGTGGTGTTCACCTGCAGTGCCTCATAGACTCAGGAAGCAATGTTAGCACTTTAGCTGAGAGTTTTTTCAGAAACCATCTCCATGGGGAGGATGAAGACATGCACTGTACATCAAAATGGCTAAAAATCACTGCTGCTAACAAACTGCCATTACCGTACCTGGGCTATGTTGAGTTAGACATTCAAGTAATGGGAGTGACCCTACCTGAATGTGGTTTTTTGGTAGTAAGAGATGACAATAAAACATGCACAAATGAACTGGATCCATCCCCTTCTGGCATAATTGGAATGAACATTGCAAAACGGTGTAGAGAGTTGATACTAACAGAGTTTGATGCAGCACTTGGAGGAGAACTGGATTCTGAGTGGAGAGAGGCTTTTCAAAGAGTCCAAGAGGCAGAACTGGTGGAAAAGGCGGCCATGGCTCGTGTAGCACAGAAAAACAAATGTCACCTGCCTGCACTTTCAGTCTCCACAGTTTATGTAAGGGGCCCTAAGAGAGACTCGAATGACAACACCCCTCTGGTGCTAGAACCAGGCAACACTCCTCTCCCGGGTGGTGTTATTGTTGTGCCTACTGTTGTATCAACCAATAGTCCTGTGTTTCCAGTCCAAGTGATCAACTTCTCACAAGACAATGTGTGGCTCCCAGGTAAAACCAGGCTAGGTGTTCTGACCCCTTGTGAATGCATTGAAGGTGACCCTTATGAAGTAAAGTTCCAGCGCATATCAGCTACACATGAGGAAGTTACTGTTCGTCAGAAAGATGAAAACAATACGGACCAGGACATGCAAATCCTGTTTGATAAGCTACACTTAGGTGGCACCAATGAACAGCAAACTGAGTTAAAGGCACTATTGCTTGAATATGCTGATGTTTTTGCAGTGCAGGATGAAGACCTGGGCTACACTGACCATGTCCAACATGAGATCTCTGTACTGGACGAGACCCCTGTTAACCAACCATACCGACGAATCCCACCAAATCAGTACCAAGAGGTGAGGGATCACATTTCAGAACTGTTGAGAAAACGCATCATTAAAGAAAGTTCGAGTTCATATGCGTCACCCATAGTCTTAGTCCGTAAGGCTGATGGTAGTCTAAGACTATGCGTAGACTACAGGAAGCTGAACTTGAAAACACGACGTGATGCATTTCCATTACCACGCATAGATGAAAGTCTGGATGCTTTAAGTGGTGCAGAGTTCTTCTCAAGCATTGACCTTGCAAGCGGGTATCATCAAGTTGCAGTCCGGGAGAAAGACAGGCCCAAAACGGCCTTTTCCACTCCTTTTGGCTTATATGAGTATCTACGGATGCCGTTTGGATTATGCAACGCACCTGCAACAATGAGTGACCTTGTTTTCCAGGTTGTTCTTGTCTACTTGGACGACCTTCTCGTGTTTTCAAAAACCTTTCAAGAGCACCTTGAGAGACTCAGAACTGTCCTCCAGAGGCTGAAGGACACGGGTCTAAAAGTAAAGGTAGAGAAGTGTCATTTTCTCCAGGCCGAAGTCAAGTTCTTAGGTCATCAGGTTTCAGCTCAGGGTGTTGGCACTGATCCTGAGAAAATAAGCGCTGTTAAGACCTGGCCCACGCCAAGCTCAGCGAAAGAGCTCCGATCCTTTCTGGGTTTCTGTAGTTACTACAGGCGGTTTATCGAGGGGTTTTCGCAAGTTGCAGGGCCGCTTCATGATGTTGTAAATGCCTGTATCAGGGAGGGTAGTCCAGCTAAGGCCAAACAGTTGTTCCAGACAGCCTGGACTCCAGCATGTTTTGTGGCATTTGAAGTTCTTAAAGCCAAGTTGACCGAGGCTCCCATGCTAGGCTATGCAGACTTTCAGTTACCCTTTATTCTGGAGACAGACGCTAGCAACCTTGGTTTAGGTGCAGTACTGTATCAGGTTCAAGGTGGAAAGAAAAAAGTCATAGCTTATGCAAGCCGCCGGCTCCGAGGGGCTGAAAGTAACGACAAAAACTACAGTAGTATGAAACTAGAGCTTCTCGCATTAAAGTGGGCGTTAACCGAGAAGTTCCGCAGCTACCTCCTGGGGTCCAAGTTTACGGTCCTGACAGACAATAACCCACTTTGTCACCTTTCCACCGCCAAGTTAGGGGCAATCCAGCAGCGTTGGGTTGCGCAGTTAGCCGTGTTTGATTTTGAGGTTAAGTACCGGCCTGGTCGTTGTAACTCTGCAGCCGACGCTCTTTCCAGACAACCAGCTTTGACAGAGTCTGACCCCGTTTCAGAGGATGCAGAGTTTGATGGTTGCGTAGCTATATGTGACAGTCTTAGGGCAGGAACTGCTTTATGTTCGGAGTTAACAGCTGCAGGGGTGAAACAAGGCACCAGAAACAGTGACTTAGTGCAGAGCAACACACCCACTCTTCCCAGTTACACCAAAGCTGAGCTCCAGGCATTTCAAGTTTCGGATCCAACACTAAAAGTTTTGAAAGAGCTCTGGGAGAAGAAACAAAAACCCTCTTTGCAGGAAAGACAAACTCTGCCAATCCCAGTATGGTCCCTACTGAAACAATGGCCCCGCCTTAGAGAAAAAGATGGACTCTTGTATCGTGAGATTGAGGATGTAAATCTTGGGAAATGTCACCAGTTGTTGTTACCGTCCTGCCTCAAAGAAAAAGTCCTCACCAGTGTGCACAATCAGATGGGACACCAGGGGATAGAACGGACACTTCGGCTCTTAAGACAAAGGTGTTTTTGGGGAGGAATGCATGAGGATGTTGAGAGATGGATCAAAAACTGTCAAAGGTGTGTGTTGACAAAGTTACCACAACCCAAAGTTCGTGCACCCCAAACTCCCTTTCTAGATACACGTCCTCTGGAAGTTGTCGCTGTCGATTACACTATACTTGAACGTGCAAGTGATGGGTGTAAAAATGTTCTTGTACTCACCGATGTGTTCACCAAGTTTAGCCAAGCCTTTCCCATGAGAAACCAGAGAGCAGACACAACTGCTAAAGTTATATTGAAAGAGTGGTTCATGAAATACGGGGTGCCGGAGCGCTTGCACTCAGATCAAGGAAGAAACTTTGAAAGCGCCGTGATTGCGGAACTGTGTAGTTTGTATGGGGTAAAAAAGACCCGCACCACACCTCATCACCCACAAGGAAACCCCCAGTGTGAGAGGTTCAATAGAACCTTACATGACCTTCTGAAAACACTTCCCCCTGAGAAAAAGCGCCGCTGGCCCGAACATCTAGCTGAACTTGTGTATGCTTATAATGTGACCCCACACTCCTCAACTAGTTATTCTCCTTACTACATGCTGTTTGGAGTACACCTCCACCTCCCGGTCGATGCTCTGCTTGGGCAAGAGGAAACAAAAAAAGAAAGCACAGACTGGCTCAATACCCACAGAGAACGACTCCAAGACGCACATGAGAGAGCAAGAGAGCTTGCTGAAAGGAAAGTAGCAGAAAGAATGACCCGTCAAAATGCAAAAGTTTACTGTCCACCTGTCGAGATTTGGCAGTATGTGTACCTTCGCCATCGTCCCATTGGCAGAAATAAGATCCAAGATGCATGGTCAAAAGTGTATAAAGTCACTGATGTCCAGGGAACAACACACACAGTAGTCCCAGTGAATGGAGGTCCACTAAAGACAGTGCATAGGTCTAATCTACGTCTTTGTGTAGGCCCCATACCACATCCAAGGCAAGATCGTCAAACTGTATCTCCTGTCCATAAGCCTGAAGCTGATCTAGATTCAGAAACTGAATCCACAGACTCAGACCCGGAATACCTACTGTTGGAACAAGTTGAGGAACCTGTTGGCCCAAGTTTGGATGACATAGAAAATCATTTAGAGGATGAAAACAAGAGTGAGAACGGAAGTGACCAATTGTCGAATGTTGAATTGAATGACAGGCCAAGTGAACCCTCCTCTCCCTTAGTATCAGTTCTGGGAAGTCCGGGGGTTGTCAGAAGAGCTAGAGAAAAGACCAGCGCCTGCTCCGCGGCGGAGGGCAGAACAAATCACGCCTACGCCACCCCCCCGGAGAAGTGCTAGGACAACCGCTGGTCAAAACCGAAATCCATTTAATTTACCGTTAAGTGTCTGTAATAATGCAGTTTCTTTCACACCAGAGATATTGTCCCAGGTGTTAGCAGGTATGGTCCTATATACATCAAAAGCTATGACTGAGGGTTAGGAAGTCATCGAGACGTTGACTTCTGGCAGGGGAGAATGTAGCCGGGTCAAATAGAAATTCGCCCTTTAGCCAGAAGGTGTCACTCTAGCGACATAGTACTCTAGTCATGACTTGAAGTCGCACGCGTGACGTCACTACAGCGCGACAGAAAAAAAGCCTCGAAAAGAGACGGTTGATACGGTTAAACATTGCTTTAATTTGCATCTTAGTCTAGGATTATACTTTGGTTGAATTTGTGGAGGCAAGGATTGTTGTGGAGTATCGCTCGCCCTGTGAAGTGTGTTGCTGCTAACGAGGAAGAGATCTTGAGCTGCACTACGGCGTGAGTGTTCGGTTATAATTCTTATGGTTCATAAGTGTATTGTTTTTTTTTATTCACCAATTTTGTACATTTTGTGGTGAATGTAGAGGGGAGATTGCACTGTCCAGGGTCCTTCGGTGTGCTGGGGTTGGTCTGGGCAGTCTGTCGGCCATTTTGAAGTGAGTTTAAGTTCACTGTTACACAATGTGAATTAAATTTCAATGTATTTCTAATTTCATGGTATACAAACATTGGAATGTGCGCTAAGTGTTGTTTATTCTTTATTTTGTTATAGAATAAGTCCACTACTGTTGTCTTAGGTCTTAATTTTTTGGTTGTTAGAAACTAAAAAGAACTGATTTATGTTATAAGCTGAGTATTGAGTCCTGACATTGTATAAGATTGTTCGGAAAGAAAAGCCAAATCAAACCAAAATTAATGCTGTTCTCCGGCTGGGGGACAGTCGGGAAATAAAAGATCCACATTATTTTTTGGAGCTGCTGGTGTGTGGTCCATTATTTCACAACCTGGTCACATATATATATAAATTATTATAATTATATATATGTATATAATATACACATGGCTCATGTTACAATTTATTACAAACCAGAGAGTGCACTAGAATGTTTGGTAGCAACATTGTTACTAGTATTGAGCTGAGAACTGGCCAAAATTGTTGCTGCATAGCCCTCTAGCACTGGGTAGTTGTGCCCCTGAGTGCCAGCCCTGATTCGACTTTTTTTTATTTTGTTTTCGTTTGTCCATTTTACTGAAAATACCTTTTTTATGTTTTACTTATGTCTTTTTTAAGCACTTGAGTTTGACTTGGACAGACTTGTTTAATCTGTGTCTTTGTTCTGCCGTGTCAAAATATTGAGGTGTTCAATTTATTTTCTATATTAGGAAGTAAAACCTCATAAATAAACTTTCTTCTTTTTAACTGACCTACAATATCTCTTTGTGTTGAGGTCTAGTGCATCTTTGAGCCAACATTCAGTACGAGTAAAAAACTGATAACCCTGCAGTGTGAATGATGCACGTATTGACTTTGTTTCGAGGCGTACTCTATTTGTTGTCATATGTTAAGTAGGTGGTTTAAGGCACCAGAAACAGTGACTCGTTGCAGTGGTCAGGTGAAACCATGCCTCTCTAAGGGGCTGTCCACACGGAGACGCGAATCACTGTATCCATATACATTTTGTATCGTATTGGGGTTTCGTCCACACGGATCCGGCGTTTTGGGAGACTGAATCCGCTCTTATCTGTAACCGGGTTCTAAAGTGGATAAATCTGAAAACTTCACCCTTGCGGTGTCGTGTGTACAGCCAATCCGTATATTTTGTGAAAACGATGATGTCATTGCAACACGTGTCGGCCTCGTCACACGTAGCAGCAACAACAATAATGGCGGACTACGTGATTGAGTTCGTGCTGCAGAAGCTACTAAGCTTACTAGCTTTATTACAGCAAAATCTATTGCTTCTATGCAATTGTGGTGAGCAACAAGCGATAATGGACAACACCATACGCCACATGCTCTTAGATCCACCGTGAAAGAGAACCAGGAGAGCAACCTGGAGAAAATGAATGCAGAGAGAACTTCCGCATGTCCAAAGCACTCTCAGTCCGTATATTGAAGGGCAAACAACAAACATGAGGGCACCAATTACTACACTCAAAATAAATGACTGCAACAATTTGAGAACTTGATTTTATTAGAAAATAAATATTTAAATCTTCGTCTTCTTCTGCAGCGCGCAAGGTTATGCGCATGCTCAAAGTCTTCTTCTCCGTGTATAGTGTATATCTGTGGCAGAATTACAGCGCCCCATACTGGTCTGGCATATATACTACATCGTTTTCAGCCGGTTTCAGTGGTTTCGTGTGTACGCAGATATATCTTGAGACGACGCCGTGTTTACGGAAAAAAAAGATCGGATAGGGGATGCACTGGCTTCGTGTGGACATAGCCTAAGCCACAATAAGTGGGTTTGAGGCCCTGATGCATGACATTGTAGCAGAGTGGCGCAGCGGAAGCGTGCTGGGTCCATAACCTAGAGGTTAATGGATCGAAACCATTCTATGTTAAGTACCTTAGGTAAGCTTAAAGGAACAGTGTGAATTTTTAACAATCTGACTTGCCTTTCGAGGTGTGCTTTAATCATTGTCAAATGTTGGTTACATCTTTTGTTGTGTAAGGATGTGATTGTCGATTTGTTTCGCATCTGCGGCTTTACAGTCTGTGGGAAAACTGAAGACTCTTTGAACAAATGGTCCATGACTTAAAATTGTCCACTGCCAAGATCTACAGTCACGTTTTATAGATAAGACTTTGATTACCCTGCAGTGTGAATGATGCACGTATTGACTTTGTTTCGCGGCGTACTCTATTTGTTGTCATATGTTAGGTAGGTGGTTTAAGGCACCAGAAACAGTGACTCGTTGCTGTGGTCAGGTGAAACCATGCCTCGCTAAGCCACAATAAGTGGGTTTGAGGCAAGTCTGATGCATGACTTATAGCAGAGTGGCGCAGTGGAAGCTTGCTGGGCTCATAACCTAGGTGTCAATTGATCGAAACCATCCTCTGCTATTTACCTTAAGTAAGCTTAAAGGAAAGAGGTGTCCCTACTTTGATTTGACAGTTTATAATGTCAATTGCTGCAGTGCGAATTTCTAACAATCTAATATGGTCTTGAGGTGTACTCTCATCATTGTCAAAATTTGGGTAGATCTTTTAGGCACTAAGCAAGAGTTGGAATACATCCTCTTCTAAGGACCTTAATAAGTGTAAAGAAGGCAGTGATTGTTGGTTTGTGTCGCACCTGGGGTCATTTACAGTTTTAAGGCAGTGATTGTTGGTTTGTGTCACACCTGGGGTTGTTAACAGTTTTAAGACAGTGATTGTTGGTTTGTGTCACACCTAAGGGTCGTTTATAGTCTGTGGAACAACTGAAGACCTGTTGTAGTTGTCAGGTGAAAATGTGCCTCCAAAACTACGATATGTGGGTTTGAGTCAAAAAATCCTGTCTATGTAGCAGAGTGGAGCAGCGGAAGCGTGCTGGGCCCATAACACAGAGGTCGATGGATCGAAACCATCCTCTGCTAAGTACCTTCGACAAGAAAGAAGAGAAAGACGCTTTCACACTAAATAATGTCATTTGTAGCAGTGTGAATCTGAACAAGATCACACTGTTCTGAGATGTACTTTAATCATTGTCAAATGTTAGGTACATCTTTTAGGGACTAAGCAATAGTTGGAATCCATCCTCTTTTAAGGACCTTAATAAATGTGAAGAAGGCAGTGATTGTTGGTATGTGTCGCACTTAAGGGTCGTTTATAGTCTGTGGAACTACTGAAGACCTGTTGTAGTTGTCAGGTGAAAATGTGCCTTAATAAGTGTGAAGAAGGCAGTGATTGTTGGTTTGTGTCGCACCTGGGGTCGTTTACAGTCTTAAAGCAGTGATTGTTGGTTTGTGTTACACCTAAGGGTCGTTTATAGTCTGTGGAACTACGGAAGACCTGTTGTAGTTGTCATGTGAAATTGTTTCTTAATAAGTGTGAAGAAGGCCGTGATTGTTGGTTTGTGTCGCACCTGGGGTCGTTTACAGTTTTAAGACAGTGATTGTTGGTTTGTGTCACACCTAAGGGTCGTTTATAGTCTGTGGAACTACTGAAGACCTGTTGTAGTTATCAGGTAAAAATTTGCCTCCAAAACTACAATATGTGGTTTTGAGTCAAAAAATCCTAGTTCTGTAGCAGAGTGGCGCAGCTGAAGTGTGCTGGGCCCATAACCCAGAGGTCGATGGATCGAAACCATCCTCTGCTAAGTACTTTCGAGAAGAAATAAGGGAAAGATGCCTTCACACTAAATATTGTCATTTGTTGCAGTGTGAATCTGAACAAGATTACATTGTTCCGAGATGTACTCTAATCATTGTCAAATGTTAGGTACATCTTTTAGGTACTAAGCAATAGTTGGAATCCATCCTCTTTTAAGGACTTTAATAAATGTGAAGAAGGCAGTGATTGTTGGTTTGTGTCGCACTTAAGGGTCGTTTATAGTCTGTGGATCTACTGAAGACCTGATGCAGTTGTCAGGTGAAAATGTGCCTTAATAAGTGTGAAGAAGGCAGTAATTGTTGGTTTGTGTCCCACCTGGGGTCGTTTACAGTCTTAAAGCAGTGATTGTTGGTTTGTGTCACACCTAAGGGTCGTTCATAGTCTGTGGAACAACTGAAGACTTGTTGTAGTTGTCAGGTAAAAATGTGCCTCCAAAACAACGATATGTGGGTTTGAGTCAAAAAAGCCTGTTTCTGTAGCAGAGTGGCGCAGCGGAAGCGTGCTGGCCCCATAACCCAGAGGTCGATGGATCGAAACCATCCTCTGCTAAGTACCTTAGGCAAGAAGGAAAAGATGGCTGTCACTTACTTTCTGTTTACACTAAATAATGTCATCTGCTGCACTGTAAATTTTTCAGTTTAAAGTTCATTTTAATGCTCAAGAAATGGTTAAAAACACAGTACTGAAGTCCCAGTGGCCTAATGGATAAGGCACTGGCCTCCTAAGCCAGGGATTGTGGGTTCAAATTGCCTCTATTGGCGCTTTTCCACTACACAGTTCCAGCACGACTGGGCTCGCCTTTTTTGGTTTTCCACTGCGTAAAAGTTGTACCTGTACCTGCTTCCAGGTCCTTTTATCACCTCCGAGGTTCTAAGCGGGCTGTGGCTATACTAAATTGTGACGTGAACACACGACAGACTGCTGATTGGCCAGAGAGAATCGTCACTGTTCACATCGTTGCAAGAGCCAGACGGAGTATCCTGAATAACCCCGCCATTTTTAAATAGTTTGGCCAGAGATTGCGTGATAATTTACCCAGTCCCAGACTTTAGTATTATTGCAACTCGGAAAAATGCTCCGTGGTCAAACGAGTAGGTGCAGACTTTTCTTTGTTTGGTTGCCGAAGAGAAGATCCAGCGAGAGCTTGATGGGGCAACGAGGAACGAAAGAGTAAACAAAGAAGTCTCCAGTCGCTGATGGAGGACGGTAAGTGTTTTAAGTTTACATTACATTGACCCTGTAGGTGCACTCTGCTTGAGAGTTTTGTTTTCTTTAGGCTGGCGTTTGGAAAGCTGAAGCTCACTAATAACAATGAAGACTGTAAACTTGTGTCGCAGATAGCAATTGCCGCTAACTTTTAGCTCTAACTAGTTGCTAGCTGCCTGCCATTGCTATTTCGTAGTGTGTTGACTTTTGTATGATCTTTCTATTTAAGATTCCTTTCGACGAGCGAGAATGGTTCTGTGGTTCTACTGATGCCACGCTTGGCATCGGCTGCAGCGTCGGCATCAACAACAGCACCAGAACCATTGGCACCAGCGCCACATCGCAACCGGTTAGTATAATAGGAGAAAAGTAAAACCTTCTAGCCTGTTGTCTGTGAATCTATATACACTTATTAATATAATTAAATTAATATTAATCGTGTTTATAACCCATTAGTATATCATATATTATTATTAATATAACGTCAATGTACTTGCATAGAAACAGGAAGCATTCCCAGTTATGGGAATCAAGATTCATTAATAAACCTGTTCAGTATTTTTATAACTAGACATACACAATACCATGTGTACTGTATATATACTGTACACATGGTAATTTCAAATACAACGTTTGAATTAAACGTGAAATCGTTTATCTTTATTGTAATTCATTCATTGTAATTATTTTTGTCCAGGACGGAGGAAACGACAGAGGAGCAGGAGCATCTGACTGTCCTGAGGAGATGCAGACATCTGATGTGGAGCAGATGGAGTTGAACCGGACACAGCGAGAGCGGCATTTACAGATGGTACTGGCGATGCAGCACAGGCAAGAGAAATAGAAGCGGCTTTGAGGAGGGAGGAGATTGCTGCAATGTCGTCCTTCAACCAGGCCTTTCTGGGAATCCTGAGCCAGCTTGTACAGGCACTGATGGACGCTGTTCCACCACCCTGGACTGAAAATGTATATTATGTAATAATTAAATACAGCATTTTTTAAAATTGTTTGCACTACATGTAACATGTATATAGTTGTTTGTGAATTTATATTAGAGTTTGTTCTATTTGTATGTGTGTGGTTAAATAAAACTTTTTTGAAACTTATTACAAATAAGTGTCTTTTTTGATGGTTTGCTTTTGTACAAGGGTTTGACCATGTATTTTCAGATTTTATACTGTGATAACCTTAAAACAGCAGAGACAACATTTTTAACGATAATGTATTTATTTTTTTAGCAATTAAAGTAACGCATCAGACCCTCTCGTACATCACTGCCTTCCTCCTCTACACCCTGTGCCACTGCCACCACAGGCTCTGCTGCTGCAGGTGCATCCCAGTCATTGTCATAGTCCTCTCCATGACTCTCACAAAGGTTATGCAAGCACAGCAAGTAAGAATCATAGATTTCACCATTGTAACATCACAGTCATTCTTCTTTCTCATGAGACAACGCCACCTTCCCTTCAGTCTACCAAAAGCGTTTTCAACCACAACCCGTGCTCGACATATTTTCCTGTTGTAGATCTGCTGTTCTACAGATCTGAAACACATAAACCATACACATTTTTGTACGTAATACTGGTAGCTATAAAGTTGTTCAAATACTTTGTAAGTAGTAACTTATAGTATTTACACATATGTAAACGTTAGCATAACTTACCCTCTTGCGTCGGCTTTGAAAAAACAGATTCGTCTCGTAGTCTGAACTCTGTAGTAATTCCCAAACTCTCCTGTTATCAGCATTGTTTCTTTTTGCTGCCCTCAGCCTCTCCTGAAACAACGTTTGCTGTCTTGCTGTGAGAAACAGCCACATCCCGAGGATAAAAAAAAACATAGACTCGATTTCCTCCATTGTTTATGTGTGTGAGTAACGGGTGTGTGTCGCGTAGAAGATTACGTCACGACAGGTTCTTGCGGCGTCGCTATGATGACGACTAGGTACTATTGTGGAGGTACTATCTGCAATGGAAAACGGAGCGAAAAGCGAGCCGAGGCGAGTCGAGCGAGTCGAGTCGAGCTGGTACTGTGTAGTGGAAAAGCGCCATTAGTAGCAGAGTGGCGCAGCGGAAGCGTGCTGGGCCCATAACCCAGAGGTCAATGGATCACAACCATCCTCTGCTAAGTACTTCAGGCATGAAAGAAGGGTAAGACACTAAATAATATGAGTTGTTGCAGTGTGAATTATAACAAGATTTTTTCGTTCTGAGGTGTACTCTAATCATTGTCGAATGTTGGGTACGTCTTTCAGGGACAAAGCAAAAGTTGGAATTCATCCTCTTCTAAGGACCTTAATAAGTGTGAAGAAGGCAGTGATTGTTGGTTTTTGTCGCACCTGGGGTCGTTTACAAATTTAAGACAGTGATTGTTGGTTTGTGTCACACCTAAGGGTTGTTTATAGTCTGTGGAACAACTGAAGACTTGTTGTAGTTGTCAGGTAAAAATGTGCCTCCAAAACTACGATATGTGGGTTTGAGTCAAAAAAGCCTTTCTATGTAGCAGAGTGGCGCAGCGGAAGCGTGCTGGGCCCTTAACCCAGAGGTCGATGGATCGAAACCATCTTCTGCTAAGTACCTTAGGCAAGAAGGAAAAGAGGGCTGTCAATTTATTTCTCTATACACTAAATAATGTCATCTGCTGCAGTGTAAATTTTTCAGTTTAAAGTTCATTTTAATGCTCAAGAAATGGTTAAAAACACAGTACTGAAGTCCCAGTGGCCTAATGGATAAGGCACTGGCCTCCTAAGCCAGGGATTGTGGGTTCGAGTCCCATCTGGGGTGCTTTGTTGTTGTAATTAGTCACATGAATTGAACCGTTCCACTGCTTAAAACAACAGCCAAGTTTAATTAGTGGGCCCATAACCCAGAGGTTGACAGATCAAGACCATCCCCTTCTAAGTACCTTATGCAAGAAAGAAGGGAAAGACACCTTCGCCTTCACACTAAATAATGTGATTTGTTGCAGTGTGAATTTGAAAAAGATTACGTCGTTCTGAGATGTACTCTAATCATTGTCAAATGTTAGGTACATCTTTTAGGGACTAAGCAATAGTTGGAATCCATCCTCTTTTAAGGACCTTAATAAATGTGAAGAAGGCAGTGATTGTTGGTTTGTGTGGCACCTGAGGTCGTTTACAAATTTAAGGCAGTTATTGTTTGTTTGTGTCACAATTAAGGGTTGTTTATAGTCTGTGGAACTACTGAAGACCTGTTGTAGTTGTCATGTGAAAATGTGCCTTATAAAGTGTGAAAAAGGCAGTGGTTGTTGGTTTGTGTCGCACCTGGGGTCGTTTACAGTCTTAAGGCAGTGATTGTTGGTTTGTGTCACACCTAAAGGTCGTTTATAGTCTGTGGAACTACTGAAGACCTGTTGTAGTTGTCATGTGAAATTGTGCCTTAATAAGTGTGAACAAGGCAGTGATTGTTGGTTTGTGTGGCACCTGAGGTCGTTTACAAATTTAAGGCAGTTATTGTTTGTTTGTGTCGCAATTAAGGGTTGTTTATAGTCTGTGGAACTACTGAAGACCTGTTGTAGTTGTCAGGTAAAAATGTGCCTCCAAAACTACGATATGTGGGTTTGAGTCAAAAAAGCCTGTCTCTGTAGCTGAGTGGCGCAGCGGAAGCGTGCTGGGCCCATAACCCAGAGGTCGATGGATCGAAGCCATCCCCTTCTAAGTACCTTATGCAAGAAAGAAGGGAAAGACACCTTCGCCTTCACACTAAATAATGTGATTTGTTGCAGTGTGAATTTGAAAAAGATTACGTCGTTCTGAGATCTACTCTAATCATTGTCAAATGTTAGGTACATCTTTTAGGGACTAAGCAATAGTTGGAATCCATCCTCTTTTAAGGACCTTAATAAATGTGAAGAAGGCAGTGATTGTTGGTTTGTGTCGCAATTAAGGGTTGTTTATAGTCTGTGGAACTACTGAAGACCTGTTGTAGTTGTCAGGTGAAAATGTCCCTTAATAAGTGTGAAGATAGCAGTGATTGTTGGTTTGTGTCGCACTTAAGGGTCGTTTATAGTCTGTGGAACTACTGAAGACCTGTTCTAGTAGTCAGGTGAAAATGTGCCTTAATAAGTGTGAAGAAGGCAGTGATTGTTGGTTTGTGTCGCACCTGGGGTCGTTTACAGTTTTAAGACAGTGATTGTTGGTTTGTGTCACACCTAAGGGTTGTTTATAGTCTGTGGAACAACTGAAGACTTGTTGTAGTTGTCAGGTAAAAATGTGCCTCCAAAACTACGATATGTGGGTTTGCGTTAAAAAAGCTTGTCTATGTAGTAGAGTGGCGCAGCGGAAGCGTGCTGGGCCCATAACCCAGAGGTCGATGGATCGAAACCATCCTCTGCTAAGTACCTTAGGCAAGAAGGAAAAGAGGGCTGTCACTAACTTTCTCTTTACACTAAATAATGTCATCTGCTGCAGTGTAAAGTTTTCAAATTAAAGTTCATTTTAATGCTCAAGAAATGGTCAAAAATACAGTAATGAAGTCCCAGTGGCCTAATGGATAAGACACTGGCCTCCTAAGTTAGGGATTGTGGGTTCAAGTCCCATCTGGGGTGCTTTGTTGTTGTTATTGGTCACATGAATTGAACCACTCCACTGCTTAAAACAACAGCCAAGTTTAATTAGTGGGCCCATAACCCAGAGGTTGACAGATCAAGACCATCCCCTCCTAAGTACCTTATGCAAGAAAGAAGGGAAAGACACCTTCGCCTTCACACTAAATAATGTGATTTGTTGCAGTGTGAATTTGAAAAAGATTACGTCGTTCTGAGATGTACTCTAATCATTGTCAAATGTTAGGTACATCTTTTAGGGACTGTAGTGTATGAGCTATAATATATGAGGTAATAAGAAATATTAATTTATTAATTTGGGTAAATTATTAATTAATATTTTTATCATCAAAATTGTCCCGTAAAGGGGCACCAAAAATAATATTGTAGCGTATATAATGTAATATACAAGGGTATGTTTGTATAAACACATAGAAGATTAATTTTAATAATTTCAATAATTAATTTTGATATTAATATTAATTCATTAAAATTAATTTCTAATTAAAAGGGGGCACCACCCTGGTTTTAACAGGTCCAGAGAAACTGTTTAGCCTAGTCTCATTAATCTTAAAAGGAAGAGAATTCTATTGTTTTCGAACATTTCTTAATTATAAACAGAGAAACATTAATGTCTTTTATGGGGTTTTATTAAAATTACACAGATCTAACACAGGTATAAGGATAACTTAACATTGGAACAGGGGAAAGGATAAACACACAACACAGGAACGAACAAAGGATTGAATACAGGAATAATTATTTGCTTTCACAGGGTTTGTGAAACCAGAGGAATGTTTCGACATAATCTAACTGATGGCATTTAACCAAAGGGCCTTTAACGGAGGAGGGAGTGGCGATTTTGGGCAGAGGACATTTTACGACACCAAGGCTGTTGCGTCACGTGTAACGAGAAGACTTACTCGGTCCGATGGGTCGCTCGGTTAGGTGGGTCGCTATCAGCGGTCCGGGCGTCCTGAATGTTGGAGCACTCTGGACGTTTCCTGGAGCGTTCCACACCGAAGATGCCGTAGCGTTTCGCCCAGAGGGTTTGCAGCCCAGTGTAGAAAGGGGTGTCCGGTTGTTGCTCAGAACGCCTGGGCCTCCGTGTACCGTTAAAAGTCTTAGGTTGGGCAGGTCATTGCATTGTCCGTGGAAGCGGTTCTTAACTGTTTGCTGGTTAAAACTTGCTTCTGCACGCGCTCCTTTGGGAAAGGAGCAGGCGCTTTTAGCAGGCACAGTCTTAGAACAAAAGTTTACTCGCGCTAACACGAGGCTCAGCTTTAGCCATGGTGGCATTTAACGGTCCGGATGAACCGTAGACGCAGGGGTCAAGAGGCGAAAAGCAGAAGAGGGAGAGTTTTGGCTCGCAGCCAGCTTTTATTGACTGAGCCGGGGGGCACTCTTCCGGCAGAAGAGGAAGTTACTTGGGAACGTCTTAAACTAAAGTTTTAACTAAAGTTTTTAAAACATTCCTTTTGTTTCAACCCATTCTCATAACACATAACAAACATTTATATTCGTAGGATTATACAAAGAAAAGTCGAGTATTATGAATATGTAGAATATTGTTGAAACATTAATTACATTTCAGTTAAAACAAAACGGAAACCATAAACCAAAAAGGGAGTTGTTTGGGTCGCAACTCCGTGTCCTGGAAAAGAACAGTATAAACAACACAATATCAAAAATACATTTTCCTGTAATGTAAGAATTACGAAATTGTCTTTTGATGATTGGATAGCGTCATTTGTTCATTTGACCACCAGGGGCGGTCTTTGATCATTCTGGGATGTTAGGATCAAAAGCATTCCAATTGTCACTCAGAATGGAGATGGAGTGCTCTCGCTCCAGGAAGTGGTCTTTGCATCCAGTTAAAACAACAATTTTATCTTCAGTTTTATGGTTAAAAAGACATGGCGCCAGGGGGGGGTGGCACTGGTCCTGAGCCAACTTTGATCCTGGTGCCTGGTGAACCCAGGTTCCACTGCTTGTAAAAGCAAGAGCAAAGTCATTAATAGCATTTCTTGTCCATAAAGCACTTTGGCCATGCTTTTATCTGAAAGAAAACAGTGTTAAGTCTCAGGCTTTCAGATACAGGCTTGTCTCTGAAGGCCTCTGGCAGGGGAAAAAGGCAGGACAGTTAATCCGTGGGGATTCCAATGGTGGTTCTGCTACAGGACTAAGCAATAGTTGGAATCCATCCTCTTCTAAGGACCTTAATAAGTGTGAACAAGGCAGTGATTGTTGGTTTGTGTGGCACCTGAGGTCGTTTACAAATTTAAGGCAGTTATTGTTGGTTTGTGTCGCAATTAAGGGTTGTTTATAGTCTGTGGAACTACTGAAGACCTGTTGTAGTTGTCAGGTGAAAATGTGCCTTAATAAGTGTGAAGAAGGCAGTGATTGTTGGTTTGTGTTGCACCTGAGGTCGTTTACAAATTTAAGGCAGTTATTGTTGGTTTGTGTCGCAATTAAGGGTTGTTTATAGTCTGTGGACCTACTGAAGACCTGTTGTAGTTGTCAGGTGAAAATGTGCCTTAATAAGTGTGAAAAAGGCAGTGGTTGTTGGTTTGTGTCGCACCTGGGGTCGTTTACAGTCTTAAGGCAGTGATTGTTGGTTTTTGTCACACCTAAGGGTTGTTTATAGTCTGTGGAACAACTGAAGACTTGTTGTAGTTGTCAGGTAAAAATGTGCCTCCAAAACTACGATATGTGGGTTTGAGTCAAAATAGCCTGTCTATGTAGCAGAGTGGCGCAGCGGAAGCGTGCTGGGCCCATAACCCAGAGGTCGATGGATCGAAACCATCCTCTGCTAAGTACCTTAGGCAAGAAGGAGGAGAGGGCTGTCACTTACTTTCTGTTTACACTAAATAATGTCATCTGCTGCAGTGTACATTTTTCAGTTTAAAGTTCATTTTAATGCTCAAGAAATGGTTAAAAATACAGTACTGAAGTCCCAGTGGCCTAATGGATAAGGCACTGGCCTCCTAAGCCAGGGATTGTGGGTTCAAGTCCCATCTGGGGTGCTTTGTTGTTGTACTTGGTCACATGAATTGAACCGCTCCACTGCTTAAAACAACAGCCAAGTTTAATTAGTGGGCCCATAACCCAGAGGTTGACAGATCAAGACCATCCCCTTCTAAGTACCTTATGCAAGAAAGAAGGGAAAGACACCTTCGCCTTCACACTAAATAATGTGATTTGTTGCAGTGTGAATTTGAAAAAGACTACGTCGTTCTGAGATGTACTCTAATCATTGTCAAATGTTAGATACATCTTTTAGGGACTAAGCAATAGTTGGAATCCATCCTCTTTTAAGGACCTTAATAAATGTGAAGAAGGCAGTGATTGTTGGTTTGTGTCGCACTTAAGGGTCGTTTATAGTCTGTGGAACTACTGAAGACCTGTTGTAGTTGTCAGGTGAAATTGTGCCTTAATAAGTGTGAAAAAGGCAGTGATTGTTGGTTTGTGTCGCACCTGGGGTCGTTTACAGTTTTAAGACAGTGATTGTTGGTTTGTGTCAAACCTAAGGGTTGTTTATAGTCTGTGGAACAACTGAAGACTTGTTGTAGTTGTCAGGTAAAAATGTGCCTCCAAAACTACGATATGTGGGTTTGAGTCAAAAAAGCCTGTCTATGTAGCAGAGTGGCGCAGCGGAAGCGTGCTGGGCCCATAACCCAGAGGTCGATGGATCGAAACCATCCTCTGCTAAGTACCTTAGGCAAGAAGGAAAAGAGGGCTGTCACTTACTTTCTGTTTACCCTAAATAATGTCATCTGCTGCAGTGTAAATTTTTCAGTTTAAAGTTCATTTTAATGCTCAAGAAATGGTTAAAAATACAGTACTGAAGTCCCAGTGGCCTAATGGATAAGGCACTGGCCTCCTAAGCCAGGGAATGTGGGTTCGAGTCCAATCTGGGGTGCTTTGTTGTTGTAATTGGTCACATGAATTGAACCGCTCCACTGCTTATAACAACAGCCAAATTTAATTAGTGGGCCCATAACCCAGAGGTTGACAGATCAAGACCATCCCCTTCTAAGTACCTTATGCAAGAAAGAAGGGAAAGACACCTTCGCCTTCACACTAAATAATGTGATTTGTTGCAGTGTGAATTTGAAAAAGATTACCTCGTTCTGAGATGTACTTTAATCATTGTCAAATGTTAGGTACATCTTTTAGGGACTAAGCAATAGTTGGAATCCATCCTCTTTTAAGGACCTTAATAAATGTGAAGAAGGCAGTGATTGTTGGTTTGTGTCGCAATTAAGGGTTGTTTATAGTCTGTGGAACTACTGAAGACCTGTTGTAGTTGTCAGGTAAAAATGTGCCTTAATAAGTGTAAAAAAGGCAGTGGTTGTTGGTTTGTGTCACACCTGGGGTCGTTTACAGTCTTAAGGCAGTGATTGTTGGTTTGTGTCACACCTAAGGGTCGTTTATAGTCTGTGGAACTACTGAAGACCTGTTGTAGTTGTCAGGTGAAATTGTGCCTTAATAAGTGTGAAGAAGGCAGTGATTGTTGGTTTGTGTCGCACCTGGGGTGGTTTACAGTTTTAAGACTGTGATTGTTGGTTTTTGTCACACCTAAGGGTTGTTTATAGTCTGTGGAACAACTGAAGACTTGTTGTAGTTGTCAGGTAAAAATGTGCCTCCAAAACTACGATATGTGGGTTTGAGTCAAAAAAGCCTATCTATGTAGCAGAGTGGCGCAGCGGAAGCGTGCTGGGCCCATAACCCAGAGGTCGATGGATCGAAACCATCCTCTGCTAAGTACCTCAGGCATGAAAGAAGGGTAAGACACTAAATAATGTGAGTTGTTGCAGTGTGAATTATAACAAGATTACTTCGTTCTGAGGTGTACTCTAATCATTGTCGAATGTTAGGTACGTCTTTTAGGGACTAAGCAATAGTTGGAATTCATCCTCTTCTAAGGACCTTAATAAGTGTGAACAAGGCAGTGATTGTTGGTTTGTGTCACACCTACGGGTCGTTTATAGTCTGTGGAACTACTGAAGACCTGTTGTAGTTGTCAGGTGAAAATGTGCCTTAATAAGTGTGAAGAAGGCAGTGATTGTTGGTTTGTGTCGCACTTAAGGGTCGTTTATAGTCTGTGGAACTACTGAAGACCTGTTGTAGTTGTCAGGTGAAAATGTGCCTTAATAAGTGTGAACAAGGCAGTGATTGTTGGTTTGTGTCGCACCTGGGGTCGTTTACAAATTTAAGGCAGTTATTGTTGGTTTGTGTCGCACCTGAGGGTCGTTTATAGTCTGTGGAACAACTGAAGACTTGTTGTAGTTGTCAGGTAAAAATGTGCCTCCAAAACTACGATATGTGGGTTTGAGTCAAAAAAGCCTGTCTATGTAGCAGAGTGGCGCAGCGGAAGCGTGCTGGGCCCATAACCCAGAGGTCGATGGATCGAAACCATCCTCTGCTAAGTACCTTAGGCAAGAAGGAAAAGAGGGCTGTCACTTTCTTTCTCTATACAATAAATAATGTCATCTGCTGCAGTGTACATTTTTCAGTTTAAAGTTCATTTTAATGCTCAAGAAATGGTTAAAAATACAGTACTGAAGTCCCAGTGGCCTAATGGATAAGGCACTGGCCTCCTAAGCCAGGGATTGTGGGTTCAAGTCCCATCTGGGGTGCTTTGTTGTTGTAATTGGTCACATGAATTGAACCGCTCCACTGCTTAAAACAACAGCCAAGTTTAATTAGTGGGCCCATAACCCAGAGGTTGACAGATCAAGACCATCCCCTTCTAACTACCTTATGCAAGAAAGAAGGGAAAGACACCTTCGCCTTCACACTAAATAATGTGATTTGTTGCAGTGTGAATTTGAAAAAGATTACGTCGTTCTGAGATGTACTCTAATCATTGTCAAATGTTAGGTACATCTTTTAGGGACTAAGCAATAGTTGGAATCCATCCTCTTTTAAGGACCTTAATAAATGTGAAGAAGGAAGTGATTGTTGGTTTGTGTCGCACCTAAGGGTCGTTTATAGTCTGTGGAACTACTGAAGACCTGTTGTAGTTGTCAGGTGAAATTGTGCCTTAATAAGTGTGAACAAGGCAGTATTTTTTGGTTTGTGTGGCACCTGAGGTCGTTTACAAATTAAAGGCAGTTATTGTTGGTTTGTGTCGCACTTAAGGGTCGTTTATAGTCTGTGGAACTACTGAAGACCTGTTGTAGTTGTCAGGTGAAAATGTGCCTTAATAAGTGTGAAGAAGGCAGTGATTGTTGGTTTGTGTCGCACCTGGGGTCGTTTACAGTCTTAAAGCAGTGATTGTTGGTTTGTGTCACACCTAAGGGTCGTTTATAGTCTGTGGAACTACTGAAGACCTGTTGTAGTTGTCCGGTGAAAATGTGCCTCCAAAACTACGATATGTGGGTTTGAGTCAAAAAAGCCTATCTATGTAGCAGAGTGGCGCAGCGGAAGCGTGCTGGACCCATAACCCAGAGGTTGATGGATCACAGCCTTCCTCTGCTAAGTACCTCAGGCATGAAAGAAGGGTAAGACACTAAATAGTATGAGTTGTTGCAGTGTGAATTATAACAAGATTATTTCGTTCTGAGGTGTACTCTAATCATTGTCGAATGTTGGGTACGTCTTTCAGGGACTAAGCAATAGTTGGAATTCATCCTCTTCTAAGGACCTTAATAAGTGTGAACAAGGCAGTGATTGTTGGTTTGTGTTGCACTTAAGGGTCATTTATAGTCTGTGGAACTACTGAAGACTTGTTGTAGATGTCAGGTAAAAATGTGCCTCCAAAACTACGATATGTGGGTTTGAGTCAAAAAAGCTTATCTATGGAGCAGAGTGGCGCAGCGGAAGCGTGCTGGGCCCATAACCCAGAGGTCGATGGATCGAAACCATCCTCTGCTAAGTACCTTAGGCAAGAAGGAAAAGAGGGCTGTCACTTTCTTTCTCTATACACTAAATAATGTCATCTGCTGCAGTGTACATTTTTCAGTTTAAAGTTCATTTTAATGCTCAAGAAATGGTTAAAAATACAGTATTGAAGTCCCAGTGGCCTAATGGATAAGGCACTGGCCTCCTAAGCCAGGGATTGTGGGTTCAAGTCCCATCTGGGGTGCTTTGTTGTTGTAATTGGTCACATGAATTGAACCGTTCCACTGCTTAAAACAACAGCCAAGTTTAATTAGTGGGCCCATAACCCAGAGGTTGACAGAGCAAGACCATCCCCTTCTAACTACCTTATGCAAGAAAGAAGGGAAAGACACCTTCGCCTTCACACTAAATTATGTGATTTGTTGCAGTGTGAATTGGAAAAAGATTACGTCGTTCTGAGATGTACTCTAATCATTGTCAAATGTTAGGTACATCTTTTAGGGACTAAGCAATAGTTGGAATCCATCCTCTTTTAAGGACCTTAATAAATGTGAAGAAGGCAGTGATTGTTGATTTGTGTCGCAATTAAGGGTTGTTTATAGTCTGTGGAACTACTGAAGACCTGTTGTAGTTGTCAGGTAAAAATGTGCCTTAATAAGTGTAAAAAAGGCAGTGGTTGTTGGTTTGTGTCACACCTGGGGTCGTTTACAGTCTTAAGGCAGTGATTGTTGGTTTGTGTCACACCTAAGGGTCGTTTATAGTCTGTGGAACAACTGAAGACCTGTTGTAGTTGTCAGGTGAAATTGTGCCTTAATAAGTGTGAAGAAGGCAGTGATTGTTGGTTTGTGTCGCACCTGGGGTGGTTTACAGTTTTAAGACTGTGATTGTTGGTTTTTGTCACACCTAAGGGTTGTTTATAGTCTGTGGAACAACTGAAGACTTGTTGTAGTTGTCAGGTAAAAATGTGCCTCCAAAACTACGATATGTGGGTTTGAGTCAAAAAAGCCTATCTATGTAGCAGAGTGGCGCAGCGGAAGCGTGCTGGGCCCATAACCCAGAAGTCGATGGATCGAAACCATCCTCTGCTAAGTACCACAGGCATGAAATAAGGGTAAGACACTAAATAATGTGAGTTGTTGCAGTGTGAATTTTAACAATATTACTTCGTTCTGAGGTGTACTCTAATCATTATCGAATGTTAGGTACGTCTTTTAGGGACTAAGCAATAGTTGGAATTCATCCTCTTCTAAGGACCTTAATAAGTGTGAACAAGGCAGTGATTGTTGGTTTGTGTCGCACCTGGGGTCGTTTATAGTCTGTGGAACTACTGAAGACCTGTTGTAGTTGTCAGGTGAAAATGTGCCTTAATAAGTGTGAAGAAGGCAGTGATTGTTGGTTTGTGTCGCACTTAAGGGTCGTTTATAGTCTGTGGAACTACTGAAGACCTGTTGTAGTTGTCAGGTGAAAATGTGCCTTAATAAGTGTGAACAAGGCAGTGATTGTTGGTTTGTGTCGCACCTGGGGTCGTTTACAAATTTAAGGCAGTTATTGTTGGTTTGTGTCGCACCTGAGGGTCGTTTATAGTCTGTGGAACAACTGAAGACTTGTTGTAGTTGTCAGGTAAAAATGTGCCTCCAAAACTACGATATGTGGGTTTGAGTCAAAAAGGCCTGTCTATGGAGCAGAGTGGCGCAGCGGAAGCATGCTGGGCCCATAACCCAGAGGTCGATGGATCGAAACCATCCTCTGCTAAGTACCTTAGGCAAGAAGGAAAAGAGGGCTGTCACTTTCTTTCTCTATACACTAAATAATGTCATCTGCTGCAGTGTACATTTTTCAGTTTAAAGTTCATTTTAATGCTCAAGAAATGGTTAAAAATACAGTAATGAAGTCCCAGTGGCCTAATGGATAAGGCACTGGCCTCCTAAGCCAGGGATTGTGGGTTCGAGTCCCAGCTCGGGTGCTTTGTTGTTGTAATTGGTCACATGAATTGAACCGCTCCACTGCTTAAAACAACAGCCAAGTTTAATTAGTGGGCCCATAACCCAGAGGTTGACAGATCAAGACCAACCCCTTCTAACTACCTTATGCAAGAAAGAAGGGAAAGACACCTTCGCCTTCACACTAAATAATGTGATTTGTTGCAGTGTGAATCAGAACAAGATTACGTCGTTCTTAGATGTACTCTAATCATTGTCAAATGTTAGGTACATCTTTTAGGGACTAAGCAATAGTTGGAATCCATCCTCTTCTAAGGACCTTAATAAATGTGAACAAGGCAGTGATTGTTGGTTTGTGTCGCACCTAAGGGTCGTTTAAAGTCTGTGGAACTACTGAAGACCTGTTGTAGTTGTCAGGTGAAAATGTGCCTTAATAAGTGTGAAGAAGGCAGTGATTGTTGGTTTGTGTCACACCTGGGGTCGTTTACAGTCTTAAGGCAGTGATTGTTGGTTTGTGTCACACCAAATGGTTGTTTATAGTCTGTGGAACAACTGAAGACCTGTTGTAGTTGTCAGGTAAAAATGTGCCTTAATAAGTGTAAAAAAGGCAGTGGTTGTTGGTTTGTGTCACACCTGGGGTCGTTTACAGTCTTAAGGCAGTGATTGTTGGTTTGTGTCACACCTAAGGGTCGTTTATAGTCTGTGGAACAACTGAAGACCTGTCGTAGTTGTCAGGTGAAATTGTGCCTTAATAAGTGTGAACAAGGCAGTGATTGTTGGTTTGTGTCGCACCTGGGGTGGTTTACAGTTTTAAGACTGTGATTGTTGGTTTTTGTCACACCTAAGGGTTGTTTATAGTCTGTGGAACAACTGAAGACTTGTTGTAGTTGTCAGGTAAAAATGTGCCTCCAAAACTACGATATGTGGGTTTGAGTCAAAAAAGCCTATCTATGTAGCAGAGTGGCGAGCGGCCCATAACCCAGAAGTCGATGGATCAAACCATCCTCTGCTAAGTACCTCAGGCATGAAAGAAGGGTAAGACACTAAATAATGTGAGTTGTTGCAGTGTGAATTATAACAAGATTACTTCGTTCTGAGGTGTACTCTAATCATTGTCGAATGTTAGGTACGTCTTTTAGGGACTAAGCAATAGTTGGAATTCATCCTCTTCTAAGGACCTTAATAAGTGTGAACAAGGCAGTGATTGTTGGTTTGTGTCGCAACTGGGGTCGTTTATAGTCTGTGGAACTACTAAAGACCTGTTGTAGTTGTCAGGTGAAAATGTGCCTTAATAAGTGTGAAAAAGGCAGTGGTTGTTGGTTTGTGTCGCACCTGGGGTCGTTTATAGTCTGTGGAACTACTGAAGACCTGTTGTAGTTGTCAGGTGAAAATGTGCCTTAATAAGTGTGAAGAAGGCAGTGATTGTTGGTTTGTGTCGCACTTAAGGGTCGTTTATAGTCTGTGGAACTACTGAAGACCTGTTGTAGTTGTCAGGTGAAAATGTGCCTTAATAAGTGTGAACAAGGCAGTGATTGTTGGTTTGTGTTGCACCTGGGGTCGTTTACAAATTTAAGGCAGTTATTGTTGGTTTGTGTCGCACCTGAGGGTCGTTTATAGTCTGTGGAACTACTGAAGACTTGTTGTAGTTGTCAGGTAAAAATGTGCCTCCAAAACTACGATATGTGGGTTTGAGTCAAAAAGGCCTGTCTATGTAGCAGAGTGGCGCAGCGGAAGCGTGCTGGGCCCATAACCCAGAGGTCGATGGATCGAAACCATCCTCTGCTAAGTACCTTAGGCAAGAAGGAAAAGAGGGCTGTCACTTTCTTTCTCTATACACTAAATAATGTCATCTGCTGCAGTGTAAATTTTTCAGTTTAAAGTTCATTTTAATGCTCAAGAAATGGTTAAAAATACAGCAATGAAGTCCCAGTGGCCTAATGGATAAGGCACTGGCCTCCTAAGCCAGGGATTGTGGGTTCAAGTCCCAGCTCGGGTGCTTTGTTGTTGTAATTGGTCACATGAATTGAACCGCTCCAATGCTTAAAACAACAGCCAAGTTTAATTAGTGGGCCCATAACCCAGAGGTTGACAGATCAAGACCAACCCCTTCTAACTACCTTATGCAAGAAAGAAGGGAAAGACACCTTCGCCTTCACACTAAATAATGTGATTTGTTGCAGTGTGAATCAGAACAAGATTACGTCGTTCTTAGATGTACTCTAATCATTGTCAAATGTTAGGTACATCTTTTAGGGACTAAGCAATAGTTGGAATCCATCCTCTTCTAAGGACCTTAATAAGTGTGAACAAGGCAGTGATTGTTGGTTTGTGTCGCACCTGAGGTCGTTTACAAATTTAAGGCAGTTATTGTTGGTTTGTGTCAAACTTAAGGGTCGTTTATAGTCTGTGGAACTACTGAAGACCTGTTGTAGTTGTCAGGTGAAAATGTGCCTTAATAAGTGTGAAGAAGGCAGTGATTGTTGGTTTGTGTCGCACCTGGGGTGGTTTACAGTTTTAAGACAGTGATTGTTGGTTTGTGTCACACCTAATGGTTGTTTATAGTCTGTGGAACAACTGAAGACCTGTTGTAGTTGTCAGGTAAAAATGTGCCTCCAAAACTACGATATGTGGGTTTGAGTCAAAAAAGCCTGTCTATGTAGCAGAGTGGCGCAGCGGAAGCGTGCTGGGCCCATAACCCAGAGGTCGATGGATCGAAACCATCCTCTGCTAAGTACCTTAGGCAAGAAGAAAAAGAGGGCTGTCACTTACTTTCTGTTTACACTAAATAATGTCATCTGCTGCACTGTAAATTTTTCAGTTTAAAGTTCATTTTAATGCTCAAGAAATGGTTAAAAATACAGTAATGAACTCCCAGTGGCCTAATGGATAAGGCACTGGCCTCCTAAGCCAGGGATTGTGGGTTCGAGTCCCATCTGGGATGCTTCGTTCTTGTAATTGGTCACATGAATTGAACCACTCCACTGCTTAAAACAACAGCCAAGTTTAATTAGTGGGCCCATAACCCAGAGGTTGACAGATCAAGACCATCCCCTTCTAAGTACCTTATGCAAGAAAGAAGGGAAAGACACCTTCGCCTTCACACTAAATAATGTGAATTGTTGCAGTGTGAATCAGAACAAGATTATCGTTCTGAGATGTACTCTAATCATTGTCAAATGTTAGGTACATCTTTTAGGGACTAAGCAATAGTTGGAATCCATCCTCTTTTAAGGACCTTAATAAATGTGAAGATGGCAGTGATTGTTGGTTTGTGTCGCACTTAAGGGTCGTTTATAGTCTGTGGAACTACTGAAGACCTGTTGTAGTTGTCAGGTGAAATTGTGCCTTAATAAGTGTGAAGAAGGCAGTGATTGTTGGTTTGTGTCGCACCTGGGGTCGTTTACAGTGTTAAAGCAGTGATTGTTGGTTTGTGTCGCACTTAAGGGTCGTTTATAGTCTGTGGAACTACTGAAGACCTGTTGTAGTTGTCATGTGAAATTGTGCCTTAATAAGTGTGAACAAGGCAGTGATTGTTGGTTTATGTGGCACCTAGGGTCGTTTACAAATTTAAGGCAGTTATTTTTGGTTTGTGTCGCACTTAAGGGTCGTTTATAGTCTGTGGAACTACTGAAGACCTGTTGTAGTTGTCAGGTGAAAATGTGCCTTAATAAGTGTGAAGAAGGCAGTGATTGTTGGTTTGTGTCGCACTTAAGGGTCGTTTATAGTCTGTGGAACTACTGAAGACCTGTTGTAGTTGTCAGGTGAAAATGTGCCTTAATAAGTGTGAAGAAGGCAGTGATTGTTGGTTTGTATCGCACCTGGGGTCGTTTACAGTCTTAAAGTAGTGATTGTTGGTTTGTGTCAAACCTAAGGGTCGTTTTAAGTCTGTGGAACTACTGAAGACTTGTTGTAGTTGTCAGGTAAAAATGTGCCTCCAAAACTACGATATGTGGGTTTGAGTCAAAAAAGCCTGTCTATGTAGCAGAGTGGCGCAGCGGAAGCGTGCTGGGCCCATAACCCAGAGGTCGATGGATCGAAACCATCCTCTGCTAAGTACCACAGGCATGAAAGAAGAGTAAGACACTAAATAATGTGAGTTGTTGCAGTGTGAATTTTAACAATATTACTTCGTTCTGAGGTGTACTCTAATCATTATCGAATGTTAGGTACGTCTTTTAGGGACTAAGCAATAGTTGGAATTCATCCTCTTCTAAGGACCTTAATAAGTGTGAACAAGGCAGTGATTGTTGGTTTGTGTCACACCTACGGGTCGTTTATAGTCTGTGGAACTACTGAAGACCTGTTGTAGTTGTCAGGTGAAAATGTGCCTTAATAAGTGTGAAGAAGGCAGTGATTGTTGGTTTGTGTCGCACTTAAGGGTCGTTTTGTGGAACTACTGAAGACCTGTTGTAGTTGTCAGGTGAAAATGTGCCTTAATAAGTGTGAACAAGGCAGTTATTGTTGGTTTGTGTCGCACCTGAGGGTCGTTTATAGTCTGTGGAACTACTGAAGACCTGTTGTAGTTGTCAGGTGAAATTGTGCCTTAATAAGTGTGAAGAAGGCAGTGATTGTTGGTTTGTGTCGCACCTGGGGTGGTTTACAGTTTTAAGACAGTGATTGTTGGTTTTTGTCACACCTAAGGGTTGTTTATAGTCTGTGGAACAACTGAAGACTTGTTGTAGTTGTCAGGTAAAAATGTGCCTCCAAAACTACGATATGTGGGTTTGAGTCAAAAAAGCCTGTCTATGTAGCAGAGTGGCGCAGCGGAAGCGTGCTGGGCCCATAACCCAGAGGTCGATGGATCGAAACCATCCTCTGCTAAGTACCTTAGGCAAGAAGGAAAAGAGGGCTGTCACTTTCTTTCTCTATACACTAAATAATGTCATCTGCTGCAGTGTACATTTTTCAGTTTAAAGTTCATTTTAATGCTCAAGAAATGGTTAAAAATACAGTACTGAAGTCCCAGTGGCCTAATGGATAAGGCACTGGCCTCCTAAGCCAGGGATTGTGGGTTCAAGTCCCATCTGGGGTGCTTTGTTGTTGTAATTGGTCACATGAATTGAACCGCTCCACTGCTTAAAACAACAGCCAAGTTTAATTAGTGGGCCCATAACCCAGAGGTTGACAGATCAAGACCATCCCCTTCTAACTACCTTATGCAAGAAAGAAGGGAAAGACACCTTCGCCTTCACACTAAATAATGTGATTTGTTGCAGTGTGAATTTGAAAAAGATTACGTCGTTCTGAGATGTACTCTAATCATTGTCAAATGTTAGGTACATCTTTTAGGGACTAAGCAATAGTTGGAATCCATCCTCTTTTAAGGACCTTAATAAATGTGAAGAAGGAAGTGATTGTTGGTTTGTGTCGCACCTAAGGGTCGTTTATAGTCTGTGGAACTACTGAAGACCTGTTGTAGTTGTCAGGTGAAATTGTGCCTTAATAAGTGTGAACAAGGCAGTATTTTTTGGTTTGTGTGGCACCTGAGGTCGTTTACAAATTAAAGGCAGTTATTGTTGGTTTGTGTCGCACTTAAGGGTCGTTTATAGTCTGTGGAACTACTGAAGACCTGTTGTAGTTGTCAGGTGAAAATGTGCCTTAATAAGTGTGAAGAAGGCAGTGATTGTTGGTTTGTGTCGCACCTGGGGTCGTTTACAGTCTTAAAGCAGTGATTGTTGGTTTGTGTCACACCTAAGGGTCGTTTATAGTCTGTGGAACTACTGAAGACCTGTTGTAGTTGTCCGGTGAAAATGTGCCTCCAAAACTACGATATGTGGGTTTGAGTCAAAAAAGCCTATCTATGTAGCAGAGTGGCGCAGCGGAAGCGTGCTGGGCCCATGACCCAGAGGTTGATAGATCACAGCCTTCCTCTGCTAAGTACCTCAGGCATGAAAGAAGGGTAAGACACTAAATAATATGAGTTGTTGCAGTGTGAATTATAACAAGATTATTTCGTTCTGAGGTGTACTCTAATCATTGTCGAATGTTGGGTACGTCTTTCAGGGACTAAGCAATAGTTGGAATTCATCCTCTTCTAAGGACCTTAATAAGTGTGAACAAGGCAGTGATTGTTGGTTTGTGTTGCACTTAAGGGTCGTTTATAGTCTGTGGAACTACTGAAGACTTGTTGTAGTTGTCAGGTAAAAATGTGCCTCCAAAACTACGATATGTGGGTTTGAGTCAAAAAAGCTTATCTATGTAGCAGAGTGGCGCAGCGGAAGCGTGCTGGGCCCATAACCCAGAGGTCGATGGATCGAAACCATCCTCTGCTAAGTACCTTAGGCAAGAAGGAAAAGAGGGCTGTCACTTTCTTTCTCTATACACTAAATAATGTCATCTGCTGCAGTGTACATTTTTCAGTTTAAAGTTCATTTTAATGCTCAAGAAATGGTTAAAAATACAGTATTGAAGTCCCAGTGGCCTAATGGATAAGGCACTGGCCTCCTAAGCCAGGGATTGTGGGTTCGAGTCCCAGCTGGGGTGCTTTGTTGTTGTAATTGGTCACATGAATTGAACCGTTCCACTGCTTAAAACAACAGCCAAGTTTAATTAGTGGGCCCATAACCCAGAGGTTGACAGAGCAAGACCATCCCCTTCTAACTACCTTATGCAAGAAAGAAGGGAAAGACACCTTCGCCTTCACACTAAATTATGTGATTTGTTGCAGTGTGAATTGGAAAAGATTATCGTTCTGAGATGTACTCTAATCATTGTCAAATGTTAGGTACATCTTTTAGGACTAAGCAATAGTTGGAATCCATCCTCTTTAAGGACCTTAATAAATGTGAAGAAGGCAGTGATTGTTGATTTGTGTCGCAATTAAGGGTTGTTTATAGTCTGTGGAACTACTGAAGACCTGTTGTAGTTGTCAGGTAAAAATGTGCCTTAATAAGTGTAAAAAAGGCAGTGGTTGTTGGTTTGTGTCACACCTGGGGTCGTTTACAGTCTTAAGGCAGTGATTGTTGGTTTGTGTCACACCTAAGGGTCGTTTATAGTCTGTGGAACAACTGAAGACCTGTCGTAGTTGTCAGGTGAAATTGTGCCTTAATAAGTGTGAACAAGGCAGTGATTGTTGGTTTGTGTCGCACCTGGGGTGGTTTACAGTTTTAAGACTGTGATTGTTGGTTTTTGTCACACCTAAGGGTTGTTTATAGTCTGTGGAACAACTGAAGACTTGTTGTAGTTGTCAGGTAAAAATGTGCCTCCAAAACTACGATATGTGGGTTTGAGTCAAAAAAGCCTATCTATGTAGCAGAGTGGCGCAGCGGAAGCGTGCTGGGCCCATAACCCAGAAGTCGATGGATCGAAACCATCCTCTGCTAAGTACCACAGGCATGAAAGAAGAGTAAGACACTAAATAATGTGAGTTGTTGCAGTGTGAATTTTAACAATATTACTTCGTTCTGAGGTGTACTCTAATCATTATCGAATGTTAGGTACGTCTTTTAGGGACTAAGCAATAGTTGGAATTCATCCTCTTCTAAGGACCTTAATAAGTGTGAACAAGGCAGTGATTGTTGGTTTGTGTCGCACCTGGGGTCGTTTATAGTCTGTGGAACTACTGAAGACCTGTTGTAGTTGTCAGGTGAAAATGTGCCTTAATAAGTGTGAAAAAGGCAGTGGTTGTTGGTTTGTGTCGCACCTGGGGTCGTTTATAGTCTGTGGAACTACTGAAGACCTGTTGTAGTTGTCAGGTGAAAATGTGCCTTAATAAGTGTGAAGAAGGCAGTGATTGTTGGTTTGTGTTGCACCTGGGGTCGTTTACAAATTTAAGGCAGTTATTGTTGGTTTGTGTCGCACCTGAGGGTCGTTTATAGTCTGTGGAACTACTGAAGACTTGTTGTAGTTGTCAGGTAAAAATGTGCCTCCAAAACTACGATATGTGGGTTTGAGTCAAAAAGGCCTGTCTATGTAGCAGAGTGGCGCAGCGGAAGCGTGCTGGGCCCATAACCCAGAGGTCGATGGATCGAAACCATCCTCTGCTAAGTACCTTAGGCAAGAAGGAAAAGAGGGCTGTCACTTTCTTTCTCTATACACTAAATAATGTCATCTGCTGCAGTGTAAATTTTTCAGTTTAAAGTTCATTTTAATGCTCAAGAAATGGTTAAAAATACAGTAATGAAGTCCCAGTGGCCTAATGGATAAGGCACTGGCCTCCTAAGCCAGGGATTGTGGGTTCAAGTCCCAGCTCGGGTGCTTTGTTGTTGTAATTGGTCACATGAATTGAACCGCTCCAATGCTTAAAACAACAGCCAAGTTTAATTAGTGGGCCCATAACCCAGAGGTTGACAGATCAAGACCAACCCCTTCTAACTACCTTATGCAAGAAAGAAGGGAAAGACACCTTCGCCTTCACACTAAATAATGTGATTTGTTGCAGTGTGAATCAGAACAAGATTCGTTCTTAGATGTACTCTAATCATTGTCAAATGTTAGGTACATCTTTTAGGGACTAAGCAATAGTTGGAATCCATCCTCTTCTAAGGACCTTAATAAGTGTGAACAAGGCAGTGATTGTTGGTTTGTGTCAAACTTAAGGGTCGTTTATAGTCTGTGGAACTACTGAAGACCTGTTGTAGTTGTCAGGTGAAAATGTGCCTTAATAAGTGTGAAGAAGGCAGTGATTGTTGGTTTGTGTCGCACCTGGGGTGGTTTACAGTTTTAAGACAGTGATTGTTGGTTTGTGTCACACCTAATGGTTGTTTATAGTCTGTGGAACAACTGAAGACCTGTTGTAGTTGTCAGGTAAAAATGTGCCTCCAAAACTACGATATGTGGGTTTGAGTCAAAAGCCTGTCTATGTAGCAGAGTGGCGCAGCGGAAGCGTGCTGGGCCCATAACCCAGAGGTCGATGGATCGAAACCATCCTCTGCTAAGTACCTTAGGCAAGAAGAAAAAGAGGGCTGTCACTTACTTTCTGTTTACACTAAATAATGTCATCTGCTGCACTGTAAATTTTTCAGTTTAAAGTTCATTTTAATGCTCAAGAAATGGTTAAAAATACAGTAATGAACTCCCAGTGGCCTAATGGATAAGGCACTGGCCTCCTAAGCCAGGGATTGTGGGTTCGAGTCCCATCTGGGATGCTTCGTTCTTGTAATTGGTCACATGAATTGAACCACTCCACTGCTTAAAACAACAGCCAAGTTTAATTAGTGGGCCCATAACCCAGAGGTTGACAGATCAAGACCATCCCCTTCTAAGTACCTTATGCAAGAAAGAAGGGAAAGACACCTTCGCCTTCACACTAAATAATGTGAATTGTTGCAGTGTGAATCAGAACAAGATTGCGTCGTTCTGAGATGTACTCTAATCATTGTCAAATGTTAGGTACATCTTTTAGGGACTAAGCAATAGTTGGAATCCATCCTCTTTTAAGGACCTTAATAAATGTGAAGATGGCAGTGATTGTTGGTTTGTGTCGCACTTAAGGGTCGTTTATAGTCTGTGGAACTACTGAAGACCTGTTGTAGTTGTCAGGTGAAATTGTGCCTTAATAAGTGTGAAGAAGGCAGTGATTGTTGGTTTGTGTCGCACCTGGGGTCGTTTACAGTGTTAAAGCAGTGATTGTTGGTTTGTGTCGCACTTAAGGGTCGTTTATAGTCTGTGGAACTACTGAAGACCTGTTGTAGTTGTCATGTGAAATTGTGCCTTAATAAGTGTGAACAAGGCAGTGATTGTTGGTTTATGTGGCACCTAGGGTCGTTTACAAATTTAAGGCAGTTATTTTTGGTTTGTGTCGCACTTAAGGGTCGTTTATAGTCTGTGGAACTACTGAAGACCTGTTGTAGTTGTCAGGTGAAAATGTGCCTTAATAAGTGTGAAGAAGGCAGTGATTGTTGGTTTGTGTCGCACTTAAGGGTCGTTTATAGTCTGTGGAACTACTGAAGACCTGTTCTAGTTGTCAGGTGAAAATGTGCCTCCACAACTACGATATGTGAGTCAAAAAACCTGTCTATGTAGCAGAGTGGCACAGCGGAAGCGTGCTGGGCCCATAACCCAGAGGTCGATGGATCGAAACCATCCTCTGCTAAGTACCTTAGGTAGGCTTAAAGGAACGGAGGTGTCTCCTTCACTACTTTTACTTTAAAAAGTGTAATTTGCTGCAGTGTGAATTTTTAACAATCTGACTTGGTTTAGCGGTTTACTCTAATCATTGTCAAATGTTAGGTACATCTTTTAGGGACTAAGCAAGAATTGAGATCCATCCCCTTCTAAGGACCTTAATAAGTGTGAAGAATGCAGTGATTGTTGGTATTTGTCGAACCCGGGGTTGTTTACAGTCTGTGGGACAACTGAAG
This sequence comes from Perccottus glenii, assembly GCA_024416835.2. Classification (NCBI taxonomy): domain Eukaryota; kingdom Metazoa; phylum Chordata; class Actinopteri; order Gobiiformes; family Odontobutidae; genus Perccottus; species Perccottus glenii. The sequence goes on from CM044551.2 coordinate 22,083,098, forward strand.
GCTCTTTTAAAAAATGGTCCCTGATCTGTGACATTGTAGCAGAGTGGCGCAGCGGAAGCGTGCTGGGCCCATAACCCAGAGGTCGTTATATCTAAACCATCCTCTGCTAATTACCTTAGGTAGGCTTGAAGGAAAGAGGTGTTTCTGTCCCTACACCTACTTTGATTTGACAGTTAATAATGTCAATTGCTGCAGTGTGAATTTCTAACAATCTGACTTGGTTTTGAGGTGTACTCTAATTATTGTCAAATCTTAGGGACATCTTTCAGGGACAAAGCAAGAATTGGGATTCATCCCTTTCTATGGACCTTAATAACTGTGAAGAAGGCAGTGATTTTTGTTTTTTGTCACACCTGGGGTCATTGTCAGTCTTAAGGGAGTGATTAATGGTTTGTGTTGTACTTGGGGTTGTTTACGGTCTGTCTAACTACCAACGACTTTTTGTCGTTGTCAGGAGTAACTGTGCCTCCAAAGCTACGATATGTGAGTTGGAGTCATAAATTCCTATCTTTGTAGCAGAGTGGCGCAGCGGAAGCATGCTGGGCCCATAACCCAGAGGTCGACGGATCGAAACCATTCTCTGCTAAATACCTTAGGCAGGCTCAAAGAAACAGAGGTTTCATTTTCCCTTCTTCTACTTTAATTTCACACTAAATTATGTCATTTGTGTGTCTTTGAACAAATGGTCCAAGACTTAAAATTGTCCACTGCCAAGATCTACAGTCACGTTTTAAGACTTTGATAACCCTGCAGTGTGAATGATGCACATATTGACTTTGTTTCGAGGCGTACTCTATTTGTTGTCATATGTTAAGTAGATGGTTTAAGGCACCAGAAACAGTGACTCGTTGCAGTGGTCAGGTGAAACCATGCCTCTCTAAGCCACAATAAGTGTATGAGGCCCTAATGCGTGACATTGTAGCAGAATGCCACAGCGGAAGCGTGCTGGGCCTATAACCCAGATGTCAATGGATCGAAACCATAAAATGGGATACTCTAAGAATTTTACTCAAGTCGTATTTAAATTAGTGACTTGTAACTTGTAGTGGAGAAATTTTTACAGGAAGGTATCTGTACTTTTACTCAAGTATGGCTTTCAGGTACTCTTTACACTTTTTTTAACTTTGCCCTTTGCATCTTAAACAGGGTTAGGGTTAGAGCTGGCTACTATGCACCACATAATTGCACTTGGTCATGCTGCAGATTGTCCCAGTAGGGAGAGCTGCTCCTATTTGAAGGGGATATACCAAACAAATAATACCAAGTCATTGCAAATCCTTCTTTTTGTCCCCTGAGCAATATTATGCATTCCAGCAAGAATGGGTTCCTCTGCTATTTATCGTATGAACATGCACGAGAGCGCTAATAATAAAAGCAGCTCTCTCTAGGTGCTCACAATTGGTTAGAGGACTCATTAGAGGGAAATCACAATGACTCGTGGAAGCTGTGGAGATTGTAGTGAGTGTGAGAAGGACAGAAATACTGTACAGCTACGAGTGCACCAACCACAGAGATTTTTCACACTCACAGACAGGTTTCAGAAGTGGTGACTGGCAGATATAATTTCCTATGCAATACATTTTTCCACAAAGACTTATTGGGTGTCAGGGATGTTTGAGATACTCTATCAGCACAATAATACTGTAGACAACTGTCTTTTCTATACTATGATAATTGTCTTTTTAATAGGTATTTTCTTTACAAATAGACATCATTAAAAGATTGATAGCTGTCTTCTATTTAAGCAAATGTCCCAATATCTTTACTGTTGTGATGAAAGTCACTCAAACAGCAGCAGGTTCTACAACTGGCACACGTTAATTAACGTGTCCGTTGACAGGAAGTTGGCAATCTTAGACTGAATTGTCAGATTTTGTACTCCTAATACTTGTTGTAGGGAATTTGACAGAAAGAGCTCAAATTTTCTCAGCATCATCTAAGAAGTGAAGCATCAAAAGTTAGCTCTTACGGAACAGTAAGTCTTACGGTTTTTGCAGAGAACTTTGTGTTTGTTTTGTGAATCGCCAACATCGATATCTCGCTCAAACATCATCAGATTGACTGCGTCTGGCAGATTTAGTCCCAGTTCATTGGTATAAATAATGAATAAAAGGGGACATAATATAGAACCCGTGGTACCCCCTTATGGACATTATTTACTTGCACTTTATGACAAGCCTGGTTCTCAGTGGTCTATGAATCCTTATTAGTCTGACAATGATGAGGATGATGATATGTGTTTGTCTGTCTCCCAGCAAATGAATTGCCCCAATAACAATGATAAAAAAGGCATGACATGGTCAAAACATGATAAAAAACAAAAGACACTTTTATGACCATATTCAGTAAAAAGGCATATTCAATTCAACAGTTTCATTAACTACAATACAACCCATGGGGTGTACCACCTTGAATGCCCCTGTGAATGCTTTTATGTAGATCTGACCAAAATGAGGCTCAGAGACAGGGTGGCTAAGCATAGATATGCCATCCGTTCAGGAAATCTAAATTATCCGTTGGCTAAGCATTATTTGGAAGTTCACCATGGAAATGACTCCACCTTAAAAGTATCTAGGGGTATAAGTAAAACACAGAAATTAAGTTTTACAATTTTATTGCAAGGTAATACAGTAAATGCAGCTTCAGCAGAAGCAAATATTCTCTCGAAGCCAACTGAAGATACTGCCGAATCCTCTGGTGTTTGTGTTTTCAAACTCTGAAGCAGAGAGTTGGCATGAGGAAGATTTCTTGTTCATCCTAGCAGGCTGTGTCGTGATGATAGCTGCAAAGGCTGGTTGTTGAGTAGTTATGACAACAGGCAGAGGACCACACACGTCAGAGTCTTGGCTTGGCATTGTTAGTTGGACATTGACAGCTAGAGCAGCACAGTCAGCTTCTTTGGGAGACTCCTTCACATCTGGTCCAGCAGTAGTAACTGATTCTGTATCAGAAAATAACTGCAGCTCAGTAGGAGAGTCAGTGGGTAGCTCGGTAGGTCGAGGCAGCTTAGGTGTTGAAGCCTCAGTGACAGTAGCAGAATCGTCACAGGAAAGAAGATGGCAGTTTTGTGTTGATGACTTTGTAAAATGAGGAAGGTCTTGTGTCAAAGCTTCTGTTGAGGCAGCGATGTCTGAAGGAACCTCACTGGGAGGCAGGGGAGCAGACACTGGTCTTTCAGCAGACATTTCCTCTTGTAATTCAACACTATGGTCTGGCTTTAGGTCAGAAGTTGGCTCTTGGTCAGTAGGAGGTTCAGTGGGTAGCTCAGTAGGATCAGGCAGGCCAGGTGTTAAAGCCTCCTGGGAGATGGAGACGGCAGGCGGAGCATCACTGGGAAGCGGAGTAACAGAGGCTGGTTCTTTCTCATGTAACAGTTGAGCAGTATGGTTTGGCTCTGGGTCAGAAGTTGGCTCATGTTCGGTAGGAGACTCCCGGGAGACAGCAGGAAGATCTCCACCTCGATGCAGAGAAGCAGTAGTCGTCTCAAACATTTGGCAAACAACTTCTCCTGTTACAGTCGTGATTTTTCTGAGCAAATCAATTGAGAAGCAGCCTAGCCTCTTGTCTAGGCTCTGCCCTTGGTACAGCTTGTCGATCCTCTCAAGGACGGCCAGGACCATCTGGTCTCGTACAGAGCGTGAGAAGGGAACCTGCTGGTCCATTGTGGGCAAAGTTTTGGAGACACGATCTACCACAGACTGAGTAAGGCCGATCGCCGCCATGCTCTTCGATTGGGAAGGCATGTTCAGGAAGGTGTTAGATGGGGGCAACCAGAGGCCCTGGAAGACCTTAGGAGCCACAGCCATCACAACCTCCCTGGGGTTCAGCCATCTAGTCTGGGGAGTCTCCAGGTGGTGATCAGCCAGGGTCCTGGCGTAGGTCTGAGCCAGGGAGAGGAGTTTTGGATGTCTGTTGTAGATGCAAAGTTTGTTTTAAATTTATTCATAACAGACACATTACAAGAACCACACAATAAACTTTGAACAGACTTACTGGAAACTGGGAGGCATGTCTTGAGACAGGAGAAACCTTTTGGCTTCAAACACAACATCTCTCATTCTGAGACCATTGATCACATCCCACACCTTAAACAACAAAGACAGACATGAAACAGTGTGTTTTTTACAGGAGTCATGCTTTACATTATACACTGTGAGAGTTGTCTTCTTACCAGGTTTAGAAGAGGCATCACCTCCTCATCCATGTCCTGAATTTCAAAATCCCATTGTCTAAAAAGAGATGATAATAATAATAATAATAATAATAATAATAATAATAATAATAATAATAATAATAATAATAATAAATTAAAGCCGCAAGCGGCGATAAAGGCCCTCGCCTGTCATGGCCAATGGCCCAGGAAACAGGAAGACTCAAATGCAAAACCCAAACAACGGCAAAAGGTTAAAATAAAGTTTAATGGTCCACAGGTACAAAACAAAAATCCAATGGTCCAAAGGTACAAAACAAAATCCAATGAACAAGAACCCACTAAGGCTAGGGTGAAAACACAGACTATAAAATATAAGACACTGGGGAACACAAAACAAACTCACGGTACTGAAGAAGACGACCTGGCACAGAGCAGAGGAACACACAGGTATAAATAGACACAGACAACAAGGAACAGGTGAAACACATCAGGGCGGAGCATGCAATCACAAAGGAGGGAAAATACACAAGGCAGGAAGTCAATCACCAAACACAGACAAGGTCAAGACATTTCATAATAAAACCAAACTCTAATACAATCTAAACAACGTCACATAAAAGAAAACACTAAGATACTTAAAAGAACCATAACATCAAACAAAACAGACAGACAACAAAACATGAATCCTGACAGTACCCCCCCCCTAAAGGCCGAACACCGGGCGGCCTACAATCCCATTACCAAAAAAACAAAAACAAAAACAAAACATAGACATAAACTGGGTGGGAGGAGGGGGTCCGGAAGGAGGGAAACGAGACAATAGACACTGGCACAGGACACAATAATAGGAACGGGCTCAAAGAGACACAGAGGCGTCGAGTCCGACCTCGGAACTGGTCGGTCGGACGGGCGCACAGGAAAGAAACAGAGGCGCCGGATCCGCCCATAAAACTGGTCGGCCGGACGGGCGCACGAGGATTAACAATGCGTCGAATCCAGCTCGGAACTGGATGGCGCTAAGGGACACAAAGGCGTCGGTCCGACCTAAACTGGTCGGCCGGACGAGGCGCCGAGAAGGAGGCGGTGCTGGGACAGGCACTAGGGGAAAACAGGTGTGCGGGACAGACAGACTAATACAGGGGGTACCCCGGACACTTAGACCGGGCGTTCTCAGACGGGGCAGGACTTAGGACTCAGATCAGGCAGGACAGAATCAGGCAGGGCAGAATCAAACAGGGGCAAAATTCACGACTCAGGAACAAGCAGGAACAGGACTCAGGACTCAGGAACAAGCATGAGAAGGACTCAGGAGCAGAAATCAGGACTCAGGATCAGGCAGGGGCAGGACTCAGGACTCCATAACAGGCAGGGCAATAATAGGCAGGGGCAGACCTCAGGACCAGGCATAAAAACAAATAGCTAAGGACCAGGCAAGGAAACAATAAACTCAGGACCAGGCAGGGAAACAATACACTCAGGACCAGGCAGGGAAACCATAAACTCAGGACCAAACATGGAAACAAAAAACTCAGGACCAGGCAGAGAAACAAAGAACTAAGGACCAGGCAAGGAAACAATAAACTCAGGACCAGGCAAGGAAACAAAAACTCAGGACCAGACAGGGAAACAAAGAACTCAAGACCAGACAGGGAAACAAAGAACTCAAGAACTAGACAAGGAAACAAAGAACTCAAGACCAAACAGGGAAACAAAGAACTCAAGACCAAACAGGGAAACAAAGAACTCAAGACCAGACAGGGAAACAAAGAACTCAAGACCAGACAAGGAAACAAAAACTCAATACCAGATAAGGAAACAAAGAACTCAAGACCAGACAGGGAAACAAAGACAAGAGTACGGGCGAGTGAAGGCTGACAAAGGAAGGGGAACCGGACGGCGAACAAGGAAAATAACTAGACAGGGCTGACACGGAAAAGAACTAGACAATGCTGACATGTGAAAAGTAACTGGACCAGACTGACACGGGAAAGGGAACCAGACGGGCTGACACGGGAAAGGGATCTGGACAAGGCTGACATGGGAAAAGTAACTGGACATGGCTGACAAGGAAAAGGAAACTGGACAAGACTGAAATGAAAAAAAATAACTGGACATGACTGACAAGGGAAAGGAAACTGGACGGGGCTGACATGGGAAAAGTAACTGGACATGGCTGACAAGGGAAAGGAAACTGGACAAGACTGAAATGAAAAAAGTAACTGGACATGGCTGACAAGGAAAAGGAAACTGGACGGGGCTGACATGGGAAAAGTAACCAGACGGGCTGACACGGGAAAGAAAACTGGAAAAATGAAAACTCTGAGCCGGGGAAGGACCGGAAGAATGAGCTTGAGCTGACCAGAACAGGGAAGCTGGGGATGGCCATGCTGAAAACAGTCAAATGTGCTGGGAATGGCCACAAGAGTACAGTCGAATATGCTAGGGATGACCATACAGAAACAGTCAAATATGCTAGAGATGGCCACACAGGAACAGTCAAATATGCTAGGGATGGCCACACAGGAACAGTCAAATATGCTAGGGATGGCCACACAGGAACAGTCAAATATACTAGAGATGGCCACACAGGAACAGTCAAATATGCTGGGGATGGCCACACAGGAACAGTCAAATATTCTAGGGATGGCCACCCAGGAACAGTCAAATATGCTAGAGATGGCCACACAGGAACAGTCAAATATTCTAGGGATGGCCACACAGGAACAGTCAAATATGCTGGGGCTGGCCACACGGAGATGCTGGGGCTGACCACCCGGAGATGCTGGGGCTGACCACCCGGAGATGCTGGGGCTGGCCACCCGGAGATGCTGGGGCTGGCCACCCGGAGATGCTGGGGCTGGCCACCCGGAGATGCTGGGAGATGCTGGGGCTGGCCACACGGAGATGCTGGGGCTGGCCACCCGGAGATGCTGGGGCTGGCCACCCGGAGATGCTGGGGCTGGCCACCCGGAGATGCTGGGGCTGGCCACCCGGAGATGCTGGGGCTGGCCACCCGGAGATGCTGGGGCTGGCCACCCGGAACTGCTGACACGGAGATGATGAGGGTCCGGCGGAGACACACGAGGGTCCGGCGGAGGCACACGCAGGAACCGCGGAGGCACACGAGGAACCGCGGAGGCACACGAGGGAACCGCGGAGGCACACGAGGAACCGGGCGGAGGCGTGGAGGAACCTGGCGAGAGGGAATCCAGGCATAGAAGGAATCCAGGCACAGAGAGAATCCAGGCGAAGAGAGAATCCAGGCGTAAAGGAAATCCAGGCGAGGGGATTCAGGCGAGAGAACCAGGCGTAGAATGCAGAGTCTCCGTGACGTTTAGGTAGCTCAGGTAAACGCTGAGAAGTGTCTTAGATGGCCCAGTTAGGCGCTGAGAAGTCTCTTAGATGGCCCAGGTAGGCGCTGAGAATTCTCTTAGGTGGGCCAGGTAGACGCTGAGCAGTCTCTTAGGTGGCCCAGATAGGCACTGAGAAGTCTCTAGGTGGCCCAGATAGGCGCTGAGAATTCTCCAGGTGGCCCAGGAAGGCCCGGAGGCTCAGGAGGCACGGAGGCTCAGGAGACACGGAGGCTCAGGAGGCACGGAGGCTCAGGAAGCACGAAGGCTCAAGAGGCACGAAGGCTCAGGAGGCACGAAGGTTCAGGAGGTAAAAGGACTCAAACATAATCAGACTTGGAGGTTAAACCTACTGCCGTGGGTTGCTGAGTCTCAGTTTTATGGCCAGGTCGTACTGTCATGGCCAATGGCCCAGGAAACAGGAAGACTCAAAGACTCATGCAAAACCCAAACAACGGCAAAAGGTTAAAATAAAGTTTAATGGTCCACAGGTACAAAACAAAAATCCAATGGTCCAAAGGTACAAAACAAAATCCAATGAACAAGAACCCACTAAGGCTAGGGTGAAAACACAGACTATAAAATATAAGACACTGGGGAACACAAAACAAACTCACGGTACTGAAGAAGACGACCTGGCACAGAGCAGAGGAACACACAGGTATAAATAGACACAGACAACAAGGAACAGGTGAAACACATCAGGGCGGAGCATGCAATCACAAAGGAGGGAAAATACACAAGGCAGGAAGTCAATCACCAAACACAGACAAGGTCAAGACATTTCATAATAAAACCAAACTCTAATACAATCTAAACAACGTCACATAAAAGAAAACACTAAGATACTTAAAAGAACCATAACATCAAACAAAACAGACAGACAACAAAACATGAATCCTGACATCGCCTCCCTTGAGACCGCGGGGACACATATATTCGGAGGATTGCATGTCGTGCTTTAAAGCAAATTTGGAGCTGTTTAGATGAAAACCCTTTAGCACAAAGTGTACGATTTAGGTGGTCATGTATTCCACCCAACATAGTAGATTTTCTGTTGAGTTTACGGTATGGCTGTAATAAACTTTTCTGTTTGCCCTAAGGTGTCCTATGGATGTACCAAGTTTTGTATTTCTACATTGGAAAAATTGACTTTCATTTTCCTTAGAACCAATTATTTTGACTTTTCTAGGAGTCGCCACTGAGTCATTTTTCATATTTTTTTTTCGGGGACTTCAAATAGATAAATTTTTGCGGGCTTGAAGTCTGGGACCAATAAAATGACTTTTAGTTGCACGTTTACTGGGTCAAATTGAAAATCATTTTGCAGAAAAATTATAATAAAAAAATATATACCAAATTATAATAAAAAAATATAACTCGAGCAAAACGACAAGAAAAACGCCTGTCTATTTTACACACATGTGTTTAGCTCATTTTGCCCAAGTTTGGTGTCTGTGGAATGAAGCAGCTATTTTCTGTGTTCTTTTAAAAAAGAGGTGTATTTTAAGTCGGTTCACATTTTCAATTCAAAATGGCCGCCTTCCGTGTGTGATAGGTGTGGTCCCCATTGGCTTTTTGTTCATAAGCCCATGCTGGATGTGTGTACCAAGTTTCATTTGCCTACGACAAACTAAAATTTTCACTTCCCATTGACTTTTTCCAAATATTTGGGACGTTGCTATGGCAACACATTTATAGATAGGGGGTGGTTGTCATTGGCTTTTATGCTCGTCATGACATAAGAGATGTGTGTACCAAATTTTATGTCTCTATAACAAACTAAATTCTTGGGTCCCATTATAAGTTTGTAGGGGGCGCTGGAGAGCCATTTCTAAAGATAACCCTTTTATTTACATATTTTTGTGTTCAGGTCATGAATGTGCACAAACGCCTTTTGGGTCCAACTCGATCCGAGAAGGCGTTTGAGAGTTAAGAGACATTTTATTTTCACAAAAATGGCCACCTCGTTACAGGCTTGCCACACCCATACCCGATAAGATATCAACAACAAAGTCACAACTTTGGTTGGCACACGTGTCTAGATGATACTCACCAAATTTGGGGCCATTTAGATTAAAACACAATGATTTGCATCTTTCTGCGCAGTGCGATTTTAGTGGCCGCGCGTTTCACCCCACATGGCGGACTTCCTGTTAAGTTTAGGGTGTGACTGTCATTGACTTTTCTGTTTGCCCTGAGGTGTCCTATGGATATACCAAGTTTCATTTTTCTACGTTGGAAAAAGTTACTTTCACTTTCCATAGGCCCAATGTATTTTGACTTTTCTAGGGGCCGCCACTGAGTCATTTTTCATATTTTTTTCGGGGACTTCAAATACATACATTTTTTGCCAGCCTTGAAGTCTGGGACCAATAAAAATGACTTTTAGTTGTTCGTTTACTGGGTTAAATTGAGGATCATTTTACAGAAAAATTATAATAAAAAATATATACCGAATTATAATAAAAAAATATAACTCGAGCAAAAAGTCTAGAAAACACTTGTCTCATTTACATACATGTGTTTAGCTCATTTTGCCCAAGTTTGGTGTCTGTGGAATGAAGCAGCTTTTTCTGTGTACTTTTAAAAAGAGGTGTATTTTAAGTCGGTTCACATTTTCAATTCAAAATGGCCGCCTTCCTGTGTGTGATAGGGTGTGGTCCCCATTGGCTTTTTTGTTCATAGGCCCATGGTGGATGTGTGTACCAAGTTTTATTTGCCTACAACAAACTAAAAATTTCACTTCCCATTGACTTTTTCACATTTTTGGGACGTTGCTATGGCAACACATTTATAGATAGGGGGTGGTTGTCATTGGCTTTTATGCTCGTCATGACATAAGAGATGTGTGTACAAAATTTTATGTCTCTATGACAAACTAAATTCTTGGGTCCATTATAAGTTTGTAGGGGCGCTGGAGAGCCATTTCTAAAGATAACCCTTTTATTTACATATTTTTGTGTTCAGGTCATGAATGTGCACAAACGCCTTTTTGGGTCCAACTCGATCCGAGAAGGCGTTTGAGAGTTAAGAGACGTTTATTTTCACAAAAATGGCCACCTCGTTACAGGCTTGCCACACCCATACCCGATAAGATATCAACAACAAAGTCACAACTTTGGTTGGCACACGTGTCTAGATGATACTCACCAAATTTGGGGCCATTTAGATTAAAACACAATGATTTGCATCTTTCTGCGCAAGGTGCGATTTTAGTGGCGCGCGTTTCACCCCACATGGCGGACTTCCTGTTAAGTTTAGGTGTGTGACTGTCATTGACTTTTCTGTTTGCCCTGAGGTGTCCTATGGATATACCAAGTTTCATTTTTCTACGTTGGAAAAAAGTTACTTTCACTTTCCATAGGCCCAATGTATTTTGATTTTGTAGGGGTCGCCACTGAGTCATTTTTCGTATTTTTTTTTCGGCGACTTCAAATACATAAATTTTTCGCTGGGCTTGAAGGCTGGGACCAATAAAAATGACTTTTCGTGCATGTTCACTGGGTCAAATTTAGGATCATAGGTGGAAAAGAAAGATAAAAAAAATTAAAGCCGCAAGCGGCGATAAAGGCCCTCGCCTCCCTTGAGATCACGGAAACATGCACTCGGAGGAGTGCATTTCGTGCTTTAAAGCGTAAACTTCACGGTAAAAGGATTCTGAGGAGTTTTCTAAGACTCTAGCCGTGGCTCTGGAGGGGCCTCCACTAAAGGAAGGATCCTGGCAATTGGGAAATGGCATTTATTTCCCAATAGTTGCCTCTTCACAGACTCATTACGACCACAGCCACAAATCTATCAAAAAACAAATTGATAACTTTTTTGGCACACGTGTCTAGATGATACTCACCAAATTTGGAGCTGTTTAGATGAAAAGCCTTTAGACACAAGGGGTGCAATTTAGGTGGTCACGCATACACCCAACATAGTAGATTTCCTGTTGAGTTTACGATATGGCTGTAATACATTTTTCTGTTCGCCCTGAGGTGTCCTATGGATGTACCAAGTTTCATTTTTCTACGTTGGAAAAAAGTTACTTTCACTTTCCATAGGCCCAATGTATTTTGACTTTTCTAGGGGCCGCCACTGAGTCATTTTTCGTATTTTTTTTTTCGGGGACTTCAAATACATAAATTTTTTGCCGGGCTTGAAGTTTGGGACCAATAAAAATGACTTTTAGTTGTTCGTTTACAGGGTCAAATTGAGGATCATTTTGCAGAAAAATTATAATAAAAAAATATATACCGAATTATAATTAAAAAATATAACTCGAGCAAAAAGTCTAGAAAAACACTTGTCTATTTTACATGCATGTGTTTAGCTCATTTTGCCCAAGTTTGGTGTCTGTGGAGATGAAGCAGCTATTTCTGTGTACTTTTAAAAAAGAGTGTATTTTAAGTCGGACCAAATTTTCAATTCAAAATGGCCGCCTTCCCGTGTGTGATAGGGTGTGGTCCCCATTGGCTTTTTGTTCATAAGCCCATGCTGGATGTGTGTACCAAGTTTCATTTGCCTACAACAAACTAAAATTTCACTTCCCATTGACTTTTTCCACATATTTGGGACGTTGCTATGGCAACACATTTATAGATAGGGGTGGTTGTCATTGGCTTTTATGCTCGTCATGACATAAGAGATGTGTGTACCAAATTTCATGTCTCTATGACAAACTAAATTCTTGGGTCCCATTATAAGTTTGTAGGGGGCGCTGGAGAGCCATTTCTAAAGATAACCCTTTTATTTACATATTTTGTGTTCAGGTCATGAATGTGCACAAACGCCTTTTTGGGTCCAACTCGATCCGAGAAGGCGTTTGAGAGTTAAGAGACGTTTTATTTTCACAAAAATGGCCACCTCGTTACAGGCTTGCCACACCCATACCCGATAAGATATCAACAACAAAGTCACAACTTTGGTTGGCACACGTGTCTAGATGATACTCACCAAATTTGGGGCCATTTAGATTAAAACACAATGATTTGCATCTTTCTGCGCAAAGAAGTGCGATTTTAGTGGCGCGTTTCACCCCACATGGCGGACTTCCTGTTGAGTTTAGGGTGTGACTGTCATTGACTTTTCTGTTTGCCCTGAGGTGTCCTATGGATGTACCAAGTTTCATTTTTCTACGTTGGAAAAAGTTACTTTCACTTTCCATAGGCCCAATGTATTTTGATTTTGTAGAATTCGCCACTGAGTCATTTTCGTATTTTTTTAGACTTCAAATACATACCATTTTCGCCGAGCTTGAAGTCTGGGACCAATAAAAATGACTTTTCGTGCATGTTCACTGGGTCAAATTTAGGATCATTTGGTCACAATAAAAAAAAAAAAAAAAAAAAAAAAAAAAATCCGAGCAAAAACAATAGTCCCTCCCGGTCATCACCGGCTCGGGCCTAATTAAAGCCATAGCGGCGATAAAGGCCCTCGCCTCCCTTGAGACCGCGGGGACACATGCACTCGGAGGAGTGCATTTCGTGCTTTAAAGCGTAAACTTCACGGTAAAAGGATTCTGAGGAGTTTTCTAAGACTCTAGCCTTGGCTCTGGAGGGCCTCCTCTAAAGGAAGGATCCTGGCAATTGGGAAATGGCATTTATTTCCCAAAGAAATTGCCTCTTCACAGACTCATTACGACCACAGCCACAAATCTATCAAAAAACAAATTGATAACTTTTTTGGCACACGTGTCTAGATGATACTCACCAAATTTGGAGCTGTTTAGATGAAAAGCCTTTAGACACAAGGGGTGCAATTTAGGTGGTCACGCATACACCCAACATAGTAGATTTCCTGTTGAGTTTACGATATGGCTGTAATACATTTTTCTGTTTGCCCTGAGGTGTCCTATGGATGTACCAAGTTTCATTTTTCTACGTTGGAAAAAGTTACTTTCACTTTCCATAGGCCCAATGTATTTTGACTTTTGTAGGGGTCGCCACTGAGTCATTTTCATATTTTTTTGACTTCAAATACATAAATTTTTCGCCGAGCTTGAAGTCTGGGACCAATAAAAATGACTTTTAGTTGCACGTTTACTGGGTCAAATTGAGGATCATTTTGCAGAAAAATTATAATAAAAAAAAAATATACCAAATTATAATAAAATAAAATATAACTCGAGCAAAAAAGTCTAGAAAAACACTTGTCTCTTTTACATACATGTGTTTAGCTCATTTTGCCCAAGTTTGGTGTCTGTGGAATGAAGCAGCTATTTTCTGAGTTCTTTTAAAAAAGAGGTGTATTTTAAGTCGGTTCACATTTTCAATTCAAAATGGCCGCCTTCCCGTGTGTGATAGGGTGTGGTCCCCATTGGCTTTTTGTTCATAAGCCCATGCTGGATGTGTACCAAGTTTCATTTGCCTACGACAAACTAAAATTTTCACTTCCCATTGACTTTTTCCAAATATTTGGGACGTTGCTATGGCAACACATTTATAGATAGGGGGTGGTTGTCATTGGCTTTTATGCTCGTCATGACATAAGAGATGTGTGTACCAAATTTTATGTCTCTATGACAAACTAAATTCTTGGGTCCCATTATAAGTTTGTAGGGGCGCTGGAGAGCCATTTCTAAAGATAACCCTTTTATTTACATATTTTTGTGTTCAGGTCATGAATGTGCACAAACGCCTTTTTGGGTCCAACTCGATCCGAGAAGCCGTTTGAGAGTTAAGAGAGCGTTTTATTTTCAAAAATGGCCACCTCGTTACAGGCTTGCCACACCCATACCCGATAAGATATCAACAACAAAGTCACAACTTTGGTTGGCACATGTCTAGATGATACTCACCAAATTTGGGGCCATTTAGATTAAAACACAATGATTTGCATCTTTCTGCGCAAAGTGCGATTTTAGTGGCGCTTTCACCCACATGGCGGACTTCCTGTTAAGTTTAGGGTGTGACTGTCATTGACTTTTCTGTTTGCCCTGAGGTGTCCTATGGATATACCAAGTTTCATTTTTCTACGTTGGAAAAAGTTACTTTCACTTTCCATAGGCCCAATGTATTTTGACTTTTCTAGGGCCGCCACTGAGTCATTTTCGTATTTTTTTTGGGGACTTCAAATACATACATTTTGCTGGCTTGAAGTCTGGGACCAATAAAATGACTTTTAGTTGTTCGTTTACTGGGTTAAATTGAGGATCATTTTGCAGAAAAATTATAATAAAAATATATACCCTAATTATAATAAAAATATATAACTCGAGTAAAAAGTCTAGAAAAACACTTGTCTCTTTTACATACATGTGTTTAGCTCATTTTGCCCAAGTTTGGTGTCTGTGGAATGAAGCAGCTTTTTTTCTGTGTACTTAAAAAGAGGTGTATTTTAAGTCGGTTCACATTTTCAATTCAAAATGGCCGCCTTCCTGTGTGTGATAGGTGTGGTCCCCATTTTTTTTTGTTCATAAGCCCATGGTGGATGTGTGTACCAAGTTTTATTTGCCTACAACAAACTAAAAATTTCACTTCCCATTGACTTTTTCACATTTTTGGGACGCTATGGCAACACATTTATAGATAGGGGTGGTTGTCATTGGCTTTTATGCTCACATGACATAAGAGATGTGTGTACAAAATTTTATGTCTCTATGACAAACTAAATTCTGGGTCCATTATAAGTTTGTAGGGGCGCTGGAGAGCCATTTCTAAAGATAACCCTTTTATTTACATATTTTTTGTTCAGGTCATGAATGTGCACAAACGCCTTTTGGGTCCAACTCGATCCGAGAAGGCGTTTGAGAGTTAAGAGACGCTTTATTTTCACAAAAATGGCCACCTCGTTACAGGCTTGCCACACCCATACCCGATAAGATATCAACAACAAAGTCACAACTTTGGTTGGCACACGTGTCTAGATGATACTCACCAAATTTGGGGCCATTTAGATTAAAACACAATGATTTGCATCTTTCTGCGCAAGGTGCGATTTTAGTGGTCGCTTTCACCCCACATGGCGGACTTCCTGTTAAGTTTAGGTGTGACTGTCATTGACTTTTCTGTTTGTTCTGAGGTGTCCTATGGATATACCAAGTTTCATTTTTCTACGTTGGAAAAAAGTTACTTTCACTTTCCATAGGCCCAATGTATTTTGATTTTGTAGGGTCGCCACTGAGTCATTTTTCGTATTTTTTTCGCGACTTCAAATACATAAATTTTTCGCCGAGCTTGAAGTCTGGGACCAATATAATGACTTTTCGTGCATGTTCACTGGGTCAAATTTAGGATCATAGGTCGACAAGAAAGATAAAAAAAAAAATCCGAGCAAAAACAATAGGCCCTCCCGGCCATCACCGGCTCGGGCCTAATTAAAGCCGCAAGCGGCGATAAAGGCCCTCGCCTCCCTTGAGACCGCGGGGACACATGCGGATTGCATTTCGTGCTTTTAAGCGTAACCTTCACGGTAATGTCAAATAACCGGGCCTGTGCTACTGCTGGGGCCTGCTACACCACCTTGTAATTTAGAGTTAAAGGTCTCCACAATCCCTGGTTTTCCTGGGAGCTGTCTGAACCTTTGAAAATAATAGATTATGCTTGGGCTAAGGCGAGAAAAACAAAGTACTGGCTGGAGATTTGAGATTTCTCAGGAATCGCTGCACCCCCCTGTTTAAAAAGGCAAAATGTAAATATAACTTGTCTAAAAGTACAAGGTTACAAGTTCCAAAGGTTTCTGAGGAGTTTTCTAAGACTCTAGTCTTGGCTCTGGCTCTGAGGCCTCTAAAGGAAGGATCCTGGCAATTGGGAAAATGGCATTTATTTCAAAGAAATGGCTGCCTCTTCACAGACTCATTACGACAGCCACAAATGTATCAAAAACAAATTGATAACTTTTTGGCACACGTGTCTAGATGATACTCACCAAATTTGGAGCTGTTTAGATGAAAAGCCTTTAGCACAAGGGGTGCGATTTAGGTGGTCACGCATTCCACCCAACATAGTAGATTTCCTGTTGAGTTTACGATATGGCTGTAATAAACTTTTCTGTTTGCCCTGAGGTGTCCTATGGATGTACCAAGTTTCATTTTTCTACATTGGAAAAAGTTACTTTCATTTTCCATAGGCCCAATGTATTTTGACTTTTCTAGGGTCGCCACTGAGTCATTTTTCGTATTTTTTTCGGGACTTCAAATACATAAATTTTTCGCTGGCTTGAAGTCTGGGACCAATACAAATGACTTTTAGTTGCACGTTTACTGGGTCAAATTGAGGATCATTTTACAGAAAAATTATACTAAAAAAAAATATACCAAATTATAATAAAAATATAACTCGAGCAAAAACGTCAAGAAAAACACCTGTCTATTTTACATACATGTGTTTAGCTCATTTTGCCCAAGTTTGGTGTCTGTGGAATGAAGCAGCTATTCTCTGTGTTCTTTAAAAAGAGGTGTATTTTAAGTCGGTTCACATTTTCAATTCAAAATGGCCGCCTTCCGTGTGTGATAGGGTGTGGTCCCCATTGGCTTTTTGTTCATAAGCCCATACTGGATGTGTGTACCAAGTTTCATTTGCCCACGACAAACTAAAATTTTCACTTCCCATTGACTTTTTCGACATATTTGGGACGTTGCTATGGCAACACATTTATAGATAGGGGGTGGTTGTCATTGGCTTTTATGCTCGTCATGACATAAGAGATGTGTGTACCAAATTTTATGTCTCTATGACAAACTAAATTCTTGGGTCCTATTATAAGTTTGTAGGGGGCGCTGGAGAGCCATTTCTAAAGATAACCCTTTTATTTACATATCTTTGTGTTCAGGTCATGAATGTGCACAAACGCCTTTTGGGTCCAACTCGATCCGAGAAGGCGTTTGAGAGTTAAGATACATTTTATTTTCACAAAAATGGCCACCTCGTTACAGGCTTGCCACACCCATACCCGATAAGATATCAAAACAAAGTCACAACTTTGGTTGGCACACGTGTCTAGATGATACTCACTAAATTTGGGGTCATTTAGATTAAAACACAAGGATTTGCACCTTTTTGCGCAAGGGGTGCGATTTTAGTGGCCATGCGTTTCACCCCACATGGCGGACTTCCTGTTGAGTTTAGGTGTGACTGTCATTGACTTTTCTGTTTGCCTGAGGTGTCCTATGGATGTACCAAGTTTCATTTTTCTACGTTGGAAAAAGTTACTTTCACTTTCCATAGGCCCAATGTATTTTGACTTTTCTAGGGTCGCCACTGAGTCATTTTTTGTAATTTTTTCGGGACTTCAAATACATAAATTTTTGCCGAGCTTGAAGTCTGGGACCAATAAAAATGACTTTTAGTGCATGTTCACTGGGTCAAATTTAGGATCATTTTGCAGAAGAAGAAAGAGAAAAAAATCTGAGCAAAACAATAGGCCCTCCCGGTCATCACCGGCTCGGGCCTAATTAAAGCCGCAAGCGGCGATAAAGGCCCTCGCCTCCCTTGAGACCGCGGGACACATATATTCGGAGGATTGCATGTCGTGGCTTTAAAGCAAATTTGGAGCTGTTTAGATGAAAACCCTTTAGCACAAAGTGTACGATTTAGGTGGTCATGTATTCCACCCAACATAGTAGATTTTCTGTTGAGTTTACGGTATGGCTGTAATAAACTTTTCTGTTTGCCCTAAGGTGTCCTATGGATGTACCAAGTTTTGTATTTCTACATTGGAAAAATTTACTTTCATTTTCCATAGAACCAATTATTTTGACTTTTCTAGGGGTCGCCACTGAGTCATTTTTCATATTTTTTTTTCGGGGACTTCAAATACATAAATTTTTGCCGGGCTTGAAGTCTGGGACCAATAAAAATGACTTTTAGTTGCACGCTTTACTGGGTCAAATTGAAAATCATTTTTCAGAAAAATAATACAAAAAATATATACCAAATTATAATAAAATAAATATAACTCGAGCAAGAATGACAAAAAAACGCCTTGTCTATTTTACACATGTGTTTAAACTCATTTTGCCCAAGTTTGGTGTCTGTGGAATGAAGCAGCTATTTTCTGTTGTTTTTAAAAGAGAGGTTGTATTCTAAGTCGGTTCACATCTTCAATTTAAAATGGCCGCCTTCCCGTGTGTGATAAGGTGTGGTCCCTTTGGCTTTTTGTTCATAAGCCCATACTGGATGTGTGTACCAAGTTTCATTTGCCTACGACAAACTAAAATTTTCACTTCCCATTGACTTTTTCCACATATTTGGGACGTTGCTATGGCAACACATTTATAGATAGGGGTGGTTGTCATTGGCTTTTATGCTCATGACATAGAGATGTGTGTACCAAATTTTATGTCTCTATGACAAACTAAATTCTTGGGTCCCATTATAAGTTTGTAGGGGCGCTGGAGAGCCATTTCTAAAGATAACCCTTTATTTACATATTTTTGTGTTCAGGTCATGAATGTGCACAAACGCCTTTTTGGGTCCAACTCGATCCGAGAAGGCGTTTGAGAGTTAAGAGACGTTTTATTTTCACAAAATGGCCACCTCGTTACAGGCTTGCCACACCCATACCCGATAAGATATCAACAACAAAGTCACAACTTTGGTTGGCACACGTGTCTAGATGATACTCACCAAATTTGGGGCCATTTAGATTAAAACACAATGATTTGCATCTTTCTGCAAGGGGTGCGATTTTAGTGGCCGCGTTTCACCCCACATGGCGGACTTCCTGTTAAGTTTAGGTGTGACTGTCATTGACTTTTCTGTTTGCCCTGAGGTGTCCTATGGATATACCAAGTTTCATTTTTCTACGTTGGAAAAAGTTACTTTCACTTTCCATAGGCCCAATGTATTTTGACTTTTGTAGGGTCGCCACTGAGTCATTTTTCGTATTTTTTTCGGCGACTTCAAATACATACATTTTGCCAGGCTTGAAGTCTGGGACCAATAAAAATGACTTTTAGTTGTTCGTTTACTGGGTTAAATTGAGGATCATTTTACAGAAAAATTATAATAAAAATATATACCGAATTATAATTAAAAAAATATAACTCGAGCAAAAAGTCTAGAAAAACACTTGTCTCATTTACATACATGTGTTTAGCTCATTTTGCCCAAGTTTGGTGTCTGTGGAATGAAGCAGCTTTTTCTGTGTACTTTTAAAAAGAGGTGTATTTTAAGTCGGTTCACATTTTCAATTCAAAATGGCCGCCTTCCTGTGTGTGATAGGTGTGGTCCCCATTGGCTTTTTGTTCATAAGCCCATGGTGGATGTGTGTACCAAGTTTTATTTGCCTACAACAAACTAAAAATTTCACTTCCCATTGACTTTTTCACATTTTTGGGACGTTGCTATGGCAACACATTTATAGATAGGGGTGGTTGTCATTGGCTTTTATGCTCGTCATGACATAAGAGATGTGTGTACAAAATTTTATGTCTCTATGACAAACTAAATTCTTGGGTCCATTATAAGTTTGTAGGGGCGCTGGAGAGCCATTTCTAAAGATAACCCTTTTATTTACATATTTTTGTGTTCAGGTCATGAATGTGCACAAACGCCTTTTGGGTCCAACTCGATCCGAGAAGGCGCTTTGAGAGTTAAGAGACGTTTTATTTTCACAAAAATGGCCACCTCGTTACAGGCTTGCCACACCCATACCCGATAAGATATCAACAACAAAGTCACAACTTTGGTTGGCACACGTGTCTAGATGATACTCACCAAATTTGGGGCCATTTAGATTAAAACACAATGATTTGCATCTTTCTGCGCAAGGGGTGCGATTTTAGTGGCCGCGCGTTTCACCCCACATGGCGGACTTCCTGTTAAGTTTAGGGTGTGACTGTCATTGACTTTTCTGTTTGTTCCCTGAGGTGTCCTATGGATATACCAAGTTTCATTTTTCTACGTTGGAAAAAGTTACTTTCACTTTCCATAGGCCCAATGTATTTTGATTTTGTAGGGTCGCCACTGAGTCATTTTTCGTATTTTTTTTTCGGCGTCTTCAAATACATACCATTTTTGCCGAGCTTGAAGTCTGGGACCAATATAATGACTTTTTGTGCATGTTCACTGGGTCAAATTTAGGATCATTTGGTCACAATAAAGATAAAAAAAAAAAAAAAAAAAAAAAAAAAAATCCGAGCAAAAACAATAGGCCCTCCCGGCCATCACCGGCTCGGGCCTAATTAAAGCATAGCGGCGATAAAGGCCCTCGCCTCCCTTGAGACATGGGACACATATATTCGGAGGATTGCATGTCGTGCTTTAAAGCAAATTTGGAGCTGTTTAGAGGAAAAGCCTTTAGACACAAGGGGTGCAATTTAGGTGGTCACGCATTCCACCCAACATAGTAGATTTCCTGTTGAGTTTACGATATGGCTGTAATACATTTTTCTGTTTGCTGAGGTGTCCTATGGATGTACCAAGTTTCATTTTTCTACGTTGGAAAAAAGTTACTTTCACTTTCCATAGGCCCAATGTATTTTGACTTTTGTAGGGGTCGCCACTGAGTCATTTTTCGAATTTTTTTTTCGGGGACTTCAAATACATAAATTTTTCGCTGGGTTTAAAATCTGGGACCAATAAAAATGACTTTTAGTTGTACGTTTACTGGGTTAAATTGAGGATCATTTTGCAGAAAAATATGATAAAAAATATATACCGAATTATAATAAAAAATATAACTCGAGCAAAAAGTCTAGAAAAACACTTGTCTCTTTTACATACATGTGTTTAGCTCATTTTGCCCAAGTTTGGTGTCTGTGGAATGAAGCAGCTATTGTCTGTGTACTTTTAAAAAGAGGTGTATTTTAAGTCGGTTCACATTTTCAATTCAAAATGGCCGCCTTCCCGTGTGTGATAGGTGTGGTCCCCATTGGCTTTTTTGTTCATAAGCCCATGGTGGATGTGTGAACCAAGTTTCATTTGCCTACAACAAACTAAAAATTTCACTTCCCATTGACTTTTTCACATTTTTGGGACGTTATGGCAACACATTTATAGATAGGGGTGGTTGTCATTGGCTTTTATGCTCGTCATGACATAAGAGATGTGTGTACCAATGGAGAGCCATTTCTAAAGATAACCCTTTTATTTACATATTTTTTTGTTCAGGTCATGAATGTGCACAAAAACGCCTTTTTGGGTCCAACTCGATCCGAGGAAGGCGTTTGAGGATAAGGCGTTTTATTTTCACAAAAATGGCCACCTCGTTACAGGCTTGCCACACCCATACCCGATAAGATATCAAAAACAAAGTCACAACTCTGGTTGGCACATGTGTCTAGATGATACTCACCAAATTTGGGGCCATTTAGATTAAAACACAATGATTTGCATCTTTCTGCGCAAGTGCGATTTTAGTGGCGCGTTTCACCCCACATGGCGGACTTCCTGTTAAGTTTAGGGTGTGACTGTCATTGACTTTTCTGTTTGCCCTGAGGTGTCCTATGGATATACCAAGTTTCATTTTTCTACGTTGGAAAAAAGTTACTTTCACTTTCCATAGGCCCAATGTATTTTGATTTTGTAGGGGTCGCCACTGAGTCATTTTTCGTATTTTTTTTTCGGCGACTTCAAATACATAAATTTTTCGCCGAGCTTGAAGTCTGGGACCAATAAAATGACTTTTCGTGCATGTTCACTGGGTCAAATTTAGGATCATTGGGTCGGAAGAAAAATAAAAAAAAAAAAAAAAATCCGAGCAAAAACAATAGGCCCTCCCGGCCATCACCGGCTCGGGCCTAATAATAATAGATTATACTAAACAAAGGAAGTTTTATTACTACAATTCCCAACATGATTTATTTAAAGGGTTAACTAGTCAAGTGTTAAATTGAGTAACTCACATGACTCTGAAGGATTTCTTGCTTTGCTCAAGCAGCAGGTCAGTCATGTCTTCAACTGTAACCTCAGCTGGAAGATGGTTTTCCTGCTGAAGCCTTAGTAGTTCAGCCATCATTGCAATCTGAAGAACAAAAAGCAACACATGTTTCAACATTTTGAATTAACAAATATAATTCAATACTGCTTGTGATATTAAAACAGTGTAGTTCTTACATTAGTCTTGTAGGATGGCAGATGCCAGCAAATCTGAAGGGCTCTTTCATAAATAGGGGTCGTAAACAATTCCTAAATGAAATTGCAGATATAATTAATATAAATGAAAAATATAATTAAGTCTGGTTTTAAATGCAAAGCAAATGCTTTACAAAATGTGTCATCTGAATTGAAAGAAAGGTTGTCACTTACCCCAATTGGTTTGTAAAGGCCTTTAGTTTCTTTTAGAACCTCCATGGTACTTGCTACTTGCTGTATGTACAAGTACACAACAAACAAAGTAGCTTCAGGACAGTAAAAACACAAAAATCACGAGAGTTTGGAGAGCAGTGCAGCACAGTTGAGTTGTGGTCACGAAATGATCTGAACAGTGATTCTTGGTGACATCAAACATTCTGGAGTTCTAGAATACAGGCCACATTCTAAAGATCTGGGTGAAAGGTCACCTCTGACTTAATGGCAAAGATTATATTTAATGATATGAATATAATGCAGTTTATAAGTGTTTATTTGGTAGACATGTATTTACAGTGCTTATTAAAGTAATATTTTGGGAAAACTTTGAATTAGACTTTGAAATTTAGTTTGATTTAGGCAAATAAAATTTGGTACACACATACCTCATGGCCTCCTGAACATAAAAACCTATAACAACCGACCCACATCCAAAACTGTGTTGCAAGGCATGCCCCCAGTTGTCTGCTATAAATGAATAGGATGGGAAAAAAACCTTATGAGGACCATGCCCTTTCACCAACAACCTGGCGGCTTTTTTGACTTGAACATGTGTCGACACTTAGTCGGAGCCCTTACATTGTAGGTATTTCCTTCTATGTTTTTTTTTTTTTAGGTACTCAAATATTTGACAATAAAACAAATAAAGCTCCAGTGTCCCCTACAAATATTGGGAAAATTAATTTTGGAACACTCTTTCCTGATGATCCCTGAATATAAAAAGCCTATGAAAGCCCACCCCTACCTGAAGTGTGTTATTTGGCACAGACATCCAGCCTGGGACCCTGAGCAGAAAACCCTATGGGGACAACACCCTATTGCCAACAACATCCTCTGCCAATTGGAATATGAAGTAATTGTTTTTCTTTTGAAGATTTAACTGCTTTTTCTTTTCTTTTTTTTTTCTTTTTAATGAAAAGCTCCCCTTCAAAGGACCTAAGCACATTTGATGCTGTTTGCAGCTTTAATGTATCTTCTTTTCTGACCATCATTCATAAACGTAATTGTGAAAATATATACATATTGTCTTTTATTTATAACAAAAACATTTTGTTGTGTGCCCTGCTCTTCTTTCACAAACTGGTTTAGTTTATTAGAGCCAAGGCCTGGGACATGGGCTTTGGCAGAGTATGTTTAACTACACAGAAGAGACAGTTGATTGATAGATTGCTAATTGTGTCCTTGGTAAGCTGCTCTGTCACAGATGTTACCAACAAATTAGACATGCTCATAAACGAGTTTGTTGAAAAGCATGCCATTCATCAGCATAATAGAATCTCTTAAAATCTAATCATAATATTCAAGCAGGATTTTACAACGATATATTTTGAGGCATATGTTTAGGAAATGTGCATACAAAATAGTAGACTCAATCATGCTGTGTCAGTGAACTTTAAAACAGATACATGTAATATATCACTTTTACAGATCAAGTACAACTGATGTTGATTTAGGTCCTTAGAAGAGGATTGATCCATCCAATGTAATAAAATGTTCTATAAATACAGTATATTTTACCTATAGCCAATCAGGAGAAAGGAAGTCTTATCCAAAGAATACAACAAATCAAATTAATTAATTTTTACACAATAATAACAAAAAATCTGAACAAAATGGGGGCATTCAAGAAAGAAAAGAGAATAGAAAAACTTGCCCTCTAAATGGTTGTCGGACAGAAAGAGCAGCAAATGAGATTTAAATAGTGAATGCATGCAATCAGTTAGCACCACTGGCACCCTTCACAGAAAATCTCCGATGACTCAAAAGCAACTCAGAGGCAATTCAATTCAGCTTTTTCTGGTGAAATATGCTGATTTTCTCTGCTTTGTGTCGAGCCGTTGTGTCCTCAGCCTTTGGACGTCTTCCTGTTTCAGACAGCTTGAGGTGTCAGCAGCTACTCTGCCCTCTGCCCTTTGACAGCGGGACAGCTAGGCTTCAAGTCACTCATGACACTCACTTTTTTGGTTAAGATTTAATATGATACATATCAGTAGCACAATACTGACTTTAGCGTGTTGAATCTTTAAGCTCATGATGGAGTTTGCTTCCACAAGCAATAGTGAAGAATGAAAGTATAATTATTTATTTATCTGAGTTCAGGAAGACACATTCAGTATTTATTTTGTAATGGTTTAAAGGTTAGGTGAGTAGTTTTGGGCTTTTCGGTGGCATCTGGTGGTGGCAGTGCAGATTGGAATTCCACACCTCTTACTCCTTTAGAGAGTATGTGAACAGCTATGGGATTCTTTACGACTTTTGACTTATGAACACACCAGAAAAAAACCTTGATTACCGAGACAGACAATTGCAAAAAGTTATTTTAGTTATACACATGTTATGTACAGGACAACCTTTCACCTAATGCCCCAATAAGGCCAGACAACATAATGACACATCATTTTTTATTGAGCAACTTAAAAATGGTGAGTACAAATCTCCCAAAATTGGAAGCAAACTTGAAACTTTGATCATTAAATGTTTATTATTAAGTGTTAAAAGCACGCTTTGTTAGTAATAGAAATAGAAATAGTAATAGAAATAGAAAAATTGATGGTGCTCTAAATTTTGACACATGGTGGTTCTCTCTTTCATGACACTGTTGTTGACTTATTTAAACCAAAACCCCCAAATATTATTACTTTCTTAGTGAAAAGAACTACTTAAAGTTTGTGCAAGCATAATACTCATTATCTATGAGCGGGACTGCCAAGCCAGGTTGGTGTGTTCGTGTTCTGTATGTGTGTTAGTCAGTGCTAATGTGCAGGTCTGTGCAGCCTCACAAGTGAAAAAGGAGCTGCTTTACCTCCTCGTCCTGAACACTCCGCGGACGAGAGCCCAGAGACCTTATGATGGTGAGCTGTAGAAGTTCAAATAAATAGGAGCTGCCAATCATCTCACATTCTCTGCACTCTGTACTATCCACGGCCTACAGATTTGGACAGTCAAGCAGAAACGGAAATGCTCTGTGAGTGCCTGCAAGACTGTTATTTATAATGGCTGGGTTTTTTATAGGGCTGACTATTTGTGCCAGTTTAACATCCTTTTAAATCCATCATATACTGTGTAACATACGTTGTCATATTTGGGGCCTCTATGCCTACATTTTCTTGGATTGATCTCCATGTTGTGTTTTCAAAGTTAAACAAAGAACAAAACCAAACTAAAAATGTCACCAGCTTTCACTGCACATAAATGTCTTTAATAGTCAAGCCATACCATAAATCTGCAATCAGGAACTGAGAGACTGCAGTGGGCGAAACATTTAGGGACCACAATATTTAGATAGGTATCCAGAATTTACTCATTATGAAATAGGTCCAAGCACATGAGGCATAGCTACTTCTGATGCTAAATAAAACCATGGTACACAGTTAATTGGCAATATGCAACAAGTGGAAACGTACAACGTGGTACCACGTGGAAAATTGAGTACAACAGTAAAAGTTAATTTAAAACTCTTTGTTCATTAAAACTTATCTTAATTTATGTAAAAAGAAAAGCAGTTGCTGTGAGTTTTTGACAATAGTTAAGGATATTTAGGTGCCAGCTAAGATCATTGGATAATGTCACTCCCAAGAATTTACAACTTTCCACCATTTCTACCTCAGAACCACTGATAATGATTGTGTTTTTGATGATGACTGTAATTAATAGCCAGCTCTTTCATTTTGGAAGTATTTAGTGCTATTGATTTGCGTACTTTATGATCTGATTGTCCTGGTGTGTTGCTACACACCAGAAGTACAAAAGGTAAAAAGCAGAGCACTTAAAATGCTCTCTTGTGAGGAGCCATTGGTCACAATAAGTTCATCATTAATTCTAACTCTTTAAGGTCTCAGAGTAAAAAAATATTGAAATCCATTCGCACACATTACATAGACCAAGAGTTTGCTGTTTATGAATGAGTTTCTCAGGAAAAAGTGAATTAAAAGCAGAGCTGATGTCTAAAAAAAATAACCTGCTATAAGATTTTCTTTTGTCCAATTATTTATAAACTGAGTTCAGTGCAAAAGTGATCGTGTCCTCAACAGATTGAAGCGGATTCACAGATACAAGGACACGGCGACAAAACTTCCACCAGAAGGTGGCGGTCTGTGTTTATCAAAAACAAACAAACGAAGAAGAAAAAAAATACATTAACCAAAGATCGTCTTTTGTAAGTCAGCTCGTTTTGTGATTATTAACAAACTGTTGTTATTATAAATTAATAATTTAATCAGTCCACAAACCATTTAAATATACACCATTACTCCACTGATAGTTTTATTTTCAATGTCCATATTTTTCGTTTCTGTGCTGCATAAGAAAATACATGTATAATGCGTCTCGTTTTGTAACCGACCTTTTTCTCATAGGGTACGCATGCGCACACACGAAACCACTTGTTAAACAGTTGTATCCAAATTCCTACATGTTATTTTAGCTAGCCGCTGTCCACTATGTTCGAAGAACTCACCAGCATCTTGAACATCTCTCCGGACAGCTTCACGCAGGTAGATGCTTATTTTCTTTTCTAACATTATCTTATTAAATACACAACAGTACAATGGAAAGCATCACTGTTTTCTTCGTGGGTATTAGCATCCCTGTTGCCATGATCCAGTCTGTTTTGGTTATATTAAAGGTCTTGTGTTTTAGGGAGAATTTATTCTACTCTCAGAGAGGCAGTGTGATGCCTCATTTCTCATCCATCATTTTCTATCCCTTTACCTTCGAGGTGAGTTTTAAACGTAGAATCAATAAATGATTAAACCTAGCTTTAACGATATTAAAATATAGACAGACATTATATGGCATTTCCTGGGGTCTTTCTACATAACAGCACTAACATTAACAGGCCGAAAATTGTTATTAGTTTTTGTCACCGTGTTTTAGTTTATGCCCAAAGTTCACTCGTTGGTAAACATTTTTCTCAGCATCATTTTTCTTATCTGTTGTCTCTCTTTTAGCACGATGTAAAGTATGTTTTCTGGGCCTAGTACAGTCCTACAGTCACTACAGTGCAGTCAGTCAAAGACTGGTGAGTGTCTGCTGAAGTACTTTTAATGATATTTAGAGATTTAAGCTTTTAGAACTAAACATATATATATATATATATATATATATATATATATATATATATATATATATATATATATATTTTTTTTTTCCAGTTTTTTTTTTTTTCCAGTTTTTTACATTTATATGGATATGCCTAATATTTTTTTCAGGGTGTAAGTCTAGCACTGGCAAAAGAAAAGGGACAGTTGGTGTTCCTGGAGGGGCTGCAGGACTCATTGTCTGTTTTAATTCCTCAAGAAGGCAATGCTGGAAGTGACACACTTGACTTTCTCAGGTAAAGGTATATTATTCATGTATGTTTTCAAGATATGGTTGCCTATCTCCAACCTCTTTGTGACTATGTTCCACTGGCCTTTAAAGAGGCAATGTCTGTGTGAACAGACAAAACCACATGGGTTGCTTTTTCAGGTCAGTTCACCTTCAGTATTTATCCCTGAATCATATTAAGAATATTTAGTATAAATAATAATGTGATTCATGTGAATGTAACATTTCTTATACAAATATGCAGGCAGCTTTTGTGGGAGATGATTAAATATTTTTATTATAAAATAATGAGACCAAATAACAGTACCACAATGATGGAGATTGTGATCATTCTTTGTAATATACTGCGACAGAGACCACTCTTTAAGGCAACTGAGAAGCAATAGAGCCACACTGGAAAGCATCATTCCCTTTGGAGTTACTGCTTGGTACATCAACCCTACTGTGGAGCAGAGAACTTAAGTGGCTCAAATACATACATGTGCAATGAAAACTGTGAATCAGAAGGACTATGAGCCATTACAGACTGTATATGAGAGGGCAGTCCTTGAAAAAAGGAAGAATTTTTTTTACAATATGACATTGTGCTGTCAGTGAAACTAACCACTTGAAGCAGTCATTTGTCCCAGTCTCACTAGAACTGCTGAACACTGAAAAAATGCAATAACAAACAAGTACTTGAGCAACTCACCACCTCAAGCACCTTGCAACTTTTTTTATATTGTCTCATTTTCTCCTATACATATTCATAATGTTTTGTCCTTGTTATTAGTCTTTACTTTTTAACTTTTATATGGCAAGTGATCATAGTCCAAGATAATTTATTTTTGTGGACAATCGAATGTACTCTTCTTGACATGTTGGCTTGTCATTTAAACTTTTAAAGCTCACATTTTATAATGTACTTCTGTGGAATTGTTACAAAGGGGCCAGTTTACAGAGGCTAATGTAGTGCTTGTCAAATATGTAAGTCAATGTTGTTGTCCCATCTTGTGCGGCCGTGGTACAACTCTAGTTACAAAGATTCTAGTTATGACACTTCTGGATGGACTCGCAATCAAAATCAGAAAAAAATACCACCTTAAATCAGATCCTATCCACGTTTCTGTTAATGTGAACATAGCCTACTATAACATAACATTTGATGTTGTTTATCTTCTCATACAGGGATCCCAGTAAGGGCCTGAAGAATTTGTATAAGTTTGTTGAGACCAGTTGTAGCAGTAGAGATGCTGAGGAGTGGGGGCCTCCGGTGCTGTTGGTGGATGACCTCAGTGTTTTGTTGAGCCTGGGTTTGAGTGTCGGAGCTGTGCTGGACTTTAGCCACTACTGCAGAGCCACTGTTTGCTCCCAGCTCCAGGTTTGACAGTCTCCTAACGCTTATCTAGAATCACAGAGAAACCACAATAAATGTAAGTTTCATACATTACATTTATTTATGCCACCGCAGGGCAATGTGGTTATGCTGCTGCACTGTAACGAGGATGAGGAGGTGGATGATGGAGAAGATGAAGGTGCGGGAAGTCTCCTGAAAGGCCTGTGCCACCAGTGTAACCTGTCTCTGCATGTGCAGGGTCTCCCCACAGGTTACTGTAGAGACATCCATGGGCAGGTGTGCATATGTTTGTAGCATTTGGTGCAATGTATGAATGGGTTAGATTCTCTAATAGATTTATCTTACAATAGAAGACATATTTGTTTTGCTTTTACTTGACACTGGACCTTGGTTATAAAGCAACTAATGTGATTTCAAATGATAATCTTTTGGGCATTCATTGTAATTCTTTTTTAACATAAAAAATTACAACACAATTAGATAGACTTCCATCCTGTTCAAGAAAGGAACACAGTTGTCCAGGCGGGACCTAATGAATACATGCAAAGGTTTTTCAAGATACTGTAATGTATTGCAAAGAAAATTCATAAAAATGTACATGCTATGCTTTGATTTTACAGATGGAGGTGTGTTGGAGGAGACAGGCTGACAGGCAGCATACACTGAAGAAACAATTTCAGTACAAGGTTCATGATAAAGGAGCTTCCTTTTTTGCACGTGGAACATCAAGTGCAGTTCTCTAGCCACAAAAAACAATTAAAAGATTACACTTTTTAATAAATATGTTAAACATATTTAACATTGTCTAAAGACCAATACACACAGTGGACATTATTGAGTAATTACAACTTTGCACAATTCAATCATTGCACCCTTTTTTAATAAAATGAATGTCTTTTGATTGTTTGTTGTTCTTAATACATTAGCTATAAGCAAGCAGCTATAGTGGCTATAGTGGCTATACATTAGTTTAGGAATCATTTTTATCTGGTGTGGTACAATAAAACTACAATGAGTGCACTTTAGAGACAGCGTTCTTCTTATCCTTACTAATGACTGGTTTTATTTTTATTCCGTGTTGTGCGTGTGACTCTTTCAGCAAGAGGCATTAACTGAGCCAGTCAGGATGTTTAGATACCTTGTTTTATCTCTTGACAGACTCTGAATAGTAATACGAAGGTAGGCGGTTTGATTCCCACTCTCCCCACAGTTCATACTGTCGTAAGTGTCCTTGGGCAAGACACTTAACCCCCCTAGCCTCCAGTGGTGTTCCAGCTGTAACACTGGTGAATGAAAGCTTCATGTAAGTCGCTTTGGATAAAAGTGTCTGCTAAATGACTAAACTGTAAATGAATAACATTGCCTATTGTTCTTCCTTGTAATTATACTACAGCAGCTATCTGCCCTTTGGTGTCCAGATAAATACTGGTGTATGGGTTCTGTACTACATCCTTTATTTTGGTAGTAACATCTAATTGTTCCCAAATGTTCATATAGGCGAATGCAAAGTCATAATGATTTTATGCCATTAAAAACATTCATGATGTAGGTATAATTCCACTAGATGGTGTCCTTCTGTTATGGTTTCCACTGAAAGGTAAGAGGTCGAAGTGGAGAGGTCTCACTGGGGATTAGACAGTAGTCTGTTTTGGAAAGGGTTTTCTTCTTGCATGTTATTGTTGAAACATTCAGTTTTCCTCTTGGATATTCCCACAACCGGAGAGGACGACTGTTTCGTACGGAATAACAACAGCCAATCTTCATCTGGGATTTCTGAACTTTATCCAGGCAAGTGCGTGTTAGAAATAATGAAGGAGGCTTACATTAGCATTGCTAAGTTAGCCTCGCAGTGACAGCATGGAAGCGTTTGCATCATCTAGTGACATATTATGGGGACTTTTTTGGCTACACCACTATATTTTGAACAATAGCTTATCAGACACAACGAATTTTTATTCGGATATTCTGTAGGCTAGAGCTAACGACATCATATAACAAACAAACTAGGATAAAGCAACCCAATCATAATACCAACAAGTTATAAACCTATCAAGTAAATCCACTTGTAATAACATAAGTAGCCTTCTGAAACGGAGTGTGTGTTTTATTGGTGGCCCACATTATCAAATTTAACACCAAATCTTGTCAATCGCACCAGTATTGTTCAATCAGCTAAAAGCTAGCATTAGCTGTGTTCGGATTGTGCTCGTTGAGAAGTCCTCACTGGGCACTAGAATATACACTGAAAAGCCAAAGAATCGTTAGTGCACATCAAAATGAGCAGCTAACGAAATAGGAAAACGTATGCTATTTTAGTTTACTCTCTGGACTGATATTTAGGAGTGAAAGGAGACATGCACTGGAGGGTATAGCGGGGTAAAATAAACATTAACATGCTTGTGAGTCCTGGCATTGGTAATTTTTGTTCTCGGTCTTATTTACTATAAACCTACTGTTATTACTTTTGAATTATGTCCTTATGTGTCTGGTCTAACCCTTAATTGAACTGTAATACTAGTTGACTTTAGAGGATTAGAAAAATGACACTGTAAAAACAAGCTCCAGTTACAAAACTACCGGGTTTCACAGACACACACCGTGACTGTGCATTATTAACGTTGAACAAACTATTAAAACAAGTATGGACGTTTCTAGTTAGTGGTTTCCACTCAATTGTAAGCATAGTAAATAATTGGACATTCGTATCTCTTGATTTGAGTCGCTGTCATTTTACCAGACGTTGACAAGTGCCCTTTTAGCAAGCTTGCATCAACCCTCTACAGAGTGCTTTTATTCTTCAGTTGTCTAATGCCACCATTAATAGTTCATGTTCCTCATGCACATCATTTTAATAACCACTAGGATGTTGTGAGGTTATTGATTGACAGGGCATTTCCCTTTAAAAAAAAAGCTGGGGTTGTAAAAGACTGTCAACTGCACAGTGACTTCATTTACAACCAGGCTGCCGAGCTCCACTCTTCGGAGGAGCAGGCTCCTACCATTATGTAACTATGGCGCTTAGTCCGCGACCTGTCTGCTGCTGTGGGAGGCACGTGTAGGGCCGTTTTCAATGGATGCTCTCAGCGCCGAAAATGCTTTTAAAGTAAGCATTTTAGGAAGTATACAAAAAAGGTAAGCTGGTAAATTGGATGTTTTTTTTTTTTTTTTTTACTTGAACATGGTTACTTTTAGCATTAAAAACGGATAGGGCTGCACAATACCTGCTATATTTGCATGGTCTTTAACATGGTAAAACGTTTAACTGATTTAACAATATATACAAAGAAGGAAATACAAGGCTCAGGGTTGACTTTTACTTGTCAAAGGAGGAAATCAATAAAATCTAAAGAAATTTCATGCTGTTTTCACTTTCCACCAGTTTAGTGTTGCAATGACTTCAAACAATTATTTTACTATGTAGTTAACTAATCTTGTCTTGCACCATAATCTTCAAAAAAAGAATAGCCTTTCGTTTTATATTCATTTATAACTTTTAGCTGCTCATGGTAATCTTGTTTTATGTTTTTTGCCGTGTGCATAATTTTTTTAATGTTAATAAATGCCATTTAAACTTTGAAGAATTTGTAAGCACTCTCTGGTTGTGAGCCAAAGTATTGAAATTACTATGTTGGTAGCTTCAAATAGACAGTTGTCTTCCTGTTATTTTCGCAAGTTTTCCGTCCCGGTGGTGAAGTTTCACAATCTCACCCATCTGAGACTTCTCGACAGGCCTCTACATACAGGATAGACTGCAAGCTCGCCATGAACAGAGCAGAGGTGGGGGCTGGCTGGTTGTTGAGATTCCTATCAGCCCAATCCAGGATTAGTCCACTGACGGAGATTCGGCCCGAGCGTTTGCCAAATCAGGACTAGCTGCATAACCCTTCCGCACGCAGTGAACCCGGCTCATAACTGAGAGATGGAGGCAAGCGTTGGTAGTTTTTTTTACACAGTGAGACGATAGCCAAACTCTTCAAAAAGGGAGAACACAATACTTCAACAAACATTTCATTGTGCAAGCTCACCAGGACGTGTTTACAGGAATGGGTATTTATAACAGCAGCTCAAGGGACTCCTGAAATGTGTTCCTCACAGGGAATAGTTCCGCTGCTCCTGGGAAGACAAGCTAAACATGATTCACCAAAAGCAAGAGGAGAGCGCTGTGTGAACCACATAGCACCATCTAAGCTAAAGAAATCTAGTGTTGTTGTGTTCAGGAGTTGTAAACAACTTGGTGTCATATCGAGGTATTTATGATCCTTGTGAGTGTAATGTTTAAGTTGATAAAGAATGTGTTGCCTGTGTTATCTTTTTTTTTTAAAATATATATTTAGAAAACAATATGAGCCGCAATAATTCCACTCATCAAAGCAGGTTCTAAGCAAGCCTCTCTCATGGAACCTCTTAAACGGTCCTCGAGTAAGGGTGCCGCCATATGATGATATACAGCGAAATACAACAATATCCACTAGGGGGCAGGCTCCAAAAGCGGAAATATAAGGAGAAACCCAATGGCGACTTTGTGTAAACATCATGTTTACAGCCTGGTACAAAAGATGGCTCCGGTCTCAAGAGCTAAGTTTTTACTACTTATGTCTGTTTATTCTAACTAAAAACTATTGTTTTACTATGCAGTAAAAGCCAAATAGCCCGGATGTAACCTCCATTTTATTGCCCTGTCGCAACGACAATATTGTTGAATGGGGGACCAATGGGCGGATTACATCCATTTTATTTACAATCTATGGTTCTAAGTCAAGTATTAAAGACTAAACAAGGACTAAATCAAGACAAAACGGGTCTAAAACTAGGACTAAATGGAGGAATATACCTAGGCTTTTGTCCATCACATAGAGGACCATAACATTTTTGTGATACAAGTAATTCTTTGTGAAATTCAATAAAAATAAATGTGGCGGACATTTACTGTTTGCCTTAAAAAAAGTTATCTTCTAAGCGTAGCCTTTATTAAACTGTGTTGCATCCAAATAAAAAGTTCTGTTTAAGACCTGGTTCGGTCATACTTGTTATGTCCAATGTTAGACATGGTTTACTCCTGGTTCTGTTTTTAATATTGTCTAATTGCTGGTTGGTAACTGCCCTAACCATGAAAAAAAGTGTTGTGTATTAAATTCTCATCTTATTTGCGGGATATGTGTTCGCAAATCAGAGCAGCTTTTGAAAACACAAGAGAAGCAGAGTTTTGAACAGGCATCACTTTGAGCACATAATCTATGAGGGCATTGTGAAGCCACTGTTCACATTAAGGCTGTATATATTCAAAGGAAATGGGTGTGATGTTGCTGTACTGTAGATTTGATGGGATCATTCTATTTGTATTCTACCACTATCTGCTGAGTTATCTGAACAATTCCTCATTTTGCATAAAATTTTATTACCCTTGCGTTTGGTGTAGCAATAATATTAAACACTGTTGCTGTTAATCATTCCTGGTGTGTGTTCCAGATTTGAGCTGTGTCACTGTTTGCTGCTGCAGGGAATGTGTCCACACCTTTCTGTGTGCTGAATGGGCTGTGTGTTTGGGCGCTGTCTAGCATGTGACCCATGTGAAAAGGGACAACACATACAATGCTTGTATTCAGCAACTTGGCCACAGTATGTGTCAAATCAGGTTTATATGTCTAAACAACAGTAAAAAAGCTCACGCCTCTGTCTGTGGGAATAAGCTGGTTGTGAATAAAAAATCCTGTGTCATATTTCTGTTTCATGCTTCAACTTTCTTGGCCTATTGATATCCGATCATCTATTCCTGTTTACCTCTGTGTGGGAAATAGTTTACTGTAAAGTACAGCAAAATGCAAATAATACTGGGACCAAGAGGTACAATAAATGGTCATCTTCAAAACAAGATCATCCATCCATTCTATCTATCTTCTTCCGCTTATCTGGGGTCAAGTCGCGGGAGCAGCAGTCTAAGCAATCGTCCAGACTTCCTCCTCCCCATACACTTCTGCTCTTCTTGGGGAATACCGAGGCGTTCCCAGGCCAGCCGAGAGACACAGTCCATCCAGCGTGTCTTGGTCTTCCCTGGAGCCTCCTCCCGGTGGCACATACCCGCAACACCTCCACAGCTAAGGTGCCGACCCACCTTAGCTGACTCCTCTCGATGTAGAGGAGCATCAGCTTTGCTCTGAGCTCTTTCCGAGTGACTGAGCTCCTCACCCTATCTCTAAGGGAGCGCCCAGCCACTAATTGTGGCCGTCTGTATCAGGGATCTTGTCCTTTCGGTCATGACCCACTGCTTATGCCCGTAGGTGAGAGTAGGAACGTAGATTGACCGGTAAATCGAGCTTCATCACGATCGACCGGTACATTAACTGCATTACTGCAGAAGCTGACAACCTAAAAATGGCACCCTTGTATTAAATGTATTTTATTCAAAAACAATAAAACACATCTGAGGCCTGTTTTGTGATCTTGACACTCAATGAATACATGTAAATATAGTAAATGAATATTAATCTAATTGTGCCTCCTTCTGAACCCCTCAGGTCCCTGGATGCTCAGCGGCGCCTCGCCCTCGGCCGCTCAGTGCTTTCCAATGGCCGGCAGTTGACCCCGTCCACCAGAATGACGCTGCGAGAGCAGCTCAGAGAGAAGATCTCTGCGGCCTTTTATCGTCACGGGCTGCTGTGTGCCTCCTACCCAGTACCCATTATTCTCTTCACATCGGCCAGCATCCTCACCTGCTGGTATGCCGTATAAGTCATGTTTTTTTGTGGTTTAAAGATAAAGCCACTGCCCTAAGGCACTTTGTAAATTATATTATTCCATCCATTCAATTTTAAATGGTGTGCACTTCTATAACTTTTATTTTATATTTTGTACACATATACAGTGCCTTGCGAAAGTATTCAGCCTCCTTGAACTTTGCGACCTTTTGCCACATTTCAGGCTTCAAACATAAACATATGAAACTGTAATTTTTTGTGAAGAACCAACAACAAGTGGGACACAATCATGAAGTGGAATAAAATTTATTGGATATTTCAAACTTTTTTAACAAATAAAAAACTGAAAAATTGGGTGTGCAAAATTATTCAGCTCCTTTTACTTTCAGTGCAGCAAACTCTCTCCAGAAGTTCAGTGAGGATCTCTGAATGATACAATGTTGACCTATCTGACTAATGATGATAAATGGAATCCACCTGTGTGTAATCAAGTCTCCGTATAAATGCTCCTGCACTGTGATAGTCTCAGAGGTTTGTTTAAAGCGCAGAGAGCATCATGAAGAACAAGGAACACACCAGGCAGGTCCGAGATACTGTTGTGGAGAAGTTTAAAGCCAGATTTGGATACAAAAAGATTTCCCAAGCTTTAAAACATCCCAAGGAGCACCGTGAAAGTGATAATATTGAAATGGAGGGAGTATCAGACCACTGCAAATCTACCAAGACCTGGCCGTCCCTTTAAACTTTCAGCTCATACAAGGAGAAGACTGATCAGAGATGCAGCCAAGAGGCCCATGATCACTCTGGATGAACTGCAGAGATCTACAGCTGAGGTGGGAGTCTCTGTCCATAGGACAACAATCAGTCGTATACTGCACAAATCTGGCCTTTATGGAAGAGTGGCAAGAAGAAAGCCATTTCTTAAAGATATCCATAAAAAGTGTTTAAAGTTTGCCACAAGCCACCTGGGAGACACACCAAACATTTGGAAGAAGGTGCTCTGGTCAAATGAAACCAAAATCTAACTTTTTGGCAACAATGCAAAATGTTATGTGTGGCGTAAAGCAACACAGCTCATCACCCTGAACACACCATCCCCACTGTCAAACATGGTGGTGGCAGCATCATGGTTTGGGCCTGCTTTTCTTCAGCGAGGACAGGGAAGATGGTTAAAATTGATGGGAAGGTGGATGGAGCCAAATACAGGACCATTCTGGAAGAAAACCTGATGGAGTCTGCAAAAGACCTGAGACTGGGACGGAGATTTGTCTTCCAACAAGACAATGATCCAAAACATAAAGCAAAATCTACAATGGAATGGCTCACAAATAAACGTATTCAGGTGTTAGAATGGCCAAGTGAAAGTCCAGACCTCAATCCAATCGAGAATCTGTGGAAAGAACTGAAAACTGCTGTTCACAAATGCTCTCCATCCAACCTCACTGAGCTCAAGCTGT
This sequence comes from Perccottus glenii, assembly GCA_024416835.2. Taxonomy (NCBI): domain Eukaryota; kingdom Metazoa; phylum Chordata; class Actinopteri; order Gobiiformes; family Odontobutidae; genus Perccottus; species Perccottus glenii. Next base: position 22,120,635 of record CM044551.2, read on the forward strand.
TTTGCAAGGAGGAATGGGCAAAAATTTCAGTCTCTCGATGTGCAAAACTGATAGAGACATACCCCAAGCGACTTACAGCTGTAATCGCAGCAAAAGGTGGCGCTACAAAGTATTAAGTTAAGGGGGCTGAATAATTTTGCACGCCTAATTTTTCAGTTTTTTATTTGTTAAAAAAGTTTGAAATATCCAATAAATTTCATTCTACTTCATGATTGTGTCCTACTTGTTGTTGATTCTTCACAAAAAATTACAGTTTCATATCTTTATGTTTGAAGCCTGAAATGTGACAAAAGGTCGCAAAGTTCAAGGGGGCCGAATACTTTAGCAAGGCACTGTGTGTGTATATATATATATATATATATATATATATATATATATATATATATATATATATAGATTATATATATATAGATATAGATATCAGAGGTTGCGCTAGACTCTCTCACTCTCCGTCATTTTGAAGGACGGAGTTGTAAAATATCCGTCCTCGTCTATTATTTGTTTTACTCACGTTTCAAGAAATTTCAAGATGAGCATAGAGGACAGATTATATGTTTTATTTAAGTACAACAGATAACGTTACACAAAAAGTGAACGGATATTTTGTGATTAAACTCTAGAGCACGCAGTATATTACACAAAATGATTCTGACAAAACTGAACTGAACTTAATTTAATCGCTGTTGTTGTGCACCCCCGACAAGTCTGTTACTTGTGTTAGCTTTTCTACAGATGTCACAGAACATTTTTCCTCCTTCCCACCTCAGCCAAGGTGGTGTGTATATATATATATATATATATATATATATATATATATATATATATATATATATATATAAGCAAATAATAATGCCTGAAACACTTCAGAATTCATCCTGGTGCTTTTGTCAGCAGTCACATCATCAATAAATACAAGAGAACCAGTTCCATTGGCAGCCATATACATGCCCACGCCATGACACTACCACCACATGCTTCTCTGATGAGGTGGTATGCTTTGGATCATGAGCAGTTCCTTTCCTTCTCTTACTTATCCCATCACTCTGGTTCTGGTTGTTCCAGAACTGTGAAGGCTTTTTTAGATGTTGTTTGGCAAACTATTCTTGCCTTTCTGTATTTGAGGCTCACTAATGGTTTACATCTTGTGGTGAACCCTCACTCTGGTGAAGTCTTCTCTTGATTGTTGACTTGACAAACATACACCTACCTCCTGGAGAGTGTTCTTGATCTGGCCAACTGTTGTGAAGGGTGTTTTCTTCACCAGAGAAAGAATTCCTCGGTCATCCACCACAATTGTTTTCCGTGGTCTTCCGGGTCTTTTGGTGTTGCTGAACTCACCGGTGCGTTCTTTCTTTTTAAGGATGTTCCAAACAGTTGATTTGGCCACACCTAAAGTTTTTGCTATCTCTCTGATGGGTTTGTTTTGTTTTTTCAGCTTAATGATGCCTTGCTTCACTGATAGTGACAACTTTTTGGATCTCATATTGAGAGATAACAGCAACAGTTTCCAAATAGCACACTTGAAATGAACTCTGAACCTTTTATCTTCTCCTGGTAAATGGGATAATGAGGGAATAACACACACCTGGCCATCGAACAGCTGAGCAGCCAATTGTCCCATTACTTTTGGTACCTTTTTAAAAGTGGGAGGCACATATACAAACTGTTGTAATTCCTACACCGTTCACCTGATTTGGATGTAAAGTCTGCAGTTAAAGCACATCTTGTTGGTTTCATTTCAAATCCATTGTGGTGGTGTATAGAGCCAAAATGATTTGTGTTGATGTCCCAACATTTATGGACCTAACTGTATATATCTATATGTATATGTATGCATGTATGTATATACTATGTCTATATGTGTATATATACACATTGTGCACAATTATTAGGCAAGTTGTATTTTTGAAGATTAATTTTGTTATTGTACAACTACAGTGCTCTTGGTCATTACAAAATGTTAACAAATCCTCAAACCTGAACATTTAAGTAGTGAAAGTGAAGTTTTGGTTTTCTTAAGAGAATATCTACATCATGTACATGTACACATTATTAGGCAACTATTAGTGTACAAACTTACTATGCAACTAAATGAAAAGCAAAGATTTGTCACTTGTTTATTTTCACCTGTTAAAGTGAGAATAATAAACGCAAAATTTACAAATAAACTATTCTGAAAAAAAAAATAAAACTACTCGGTGACCAATATAGCCAGCCTTCTTTTCGATAACAGTCACAAGCCATTCAAGGAGTCAGTCAGTTTCTTGATCTGGTCAGAATCAACTTTTTGTGCAGCCGCAACCACAGCCTCCCAGACACTGTTCAGAGAGGTGTACTGTTTACCTTCACTGTAAATGTCCTGCTTAAGAAGGGCCCAAAATTTGCCATTAGTTTTTCATCTTTAAGATCTTTACTGGCCAGCCACGCAGTGGATAACTTTGATGCATGTAATGGAGCGATGCATAAAAATCAAGGTCTTCTTGAAAGATGCAGACCTTTTCTTGTACCGCTGCTTGAAGAAAATGTCTGAAATTTTCTTCAAGCAGCGGTCTGAAAAGGTCTGAGAGTTGATTTTGAGTCCATTTTCAAACCAAAAAGGTCGAACTAGCTCATCTTTAATAATATCTGCCCATACCAGTACCCCACCTCCCCCTTGCTGGCGTCCGAGTCGAAGTCGAGCTCTGTGTCCGTTACTGATCCAACCACGGGCCCATCCATCTGGTCCGTCAAGAATTACTCTCAACTCATCAGTCCACAAAACCTTTGAAAAGTCTGTCTTCAGATATTTCTTGGCCCATTCTTGATGTTTAAACTTATGTGTCTTGTTCAGAGGTGGTCGGGTTTCAGCCTTTCTTACCTTGGTCTCTGAGATCTGAACACCTCGTACTTCTTGACACTCCAGGTAGGTTGTAGTAGTGGAATATGGCAACAGGATATAGGATAACAGGTTCCTGTTAGCAAATCTTAGGCGGTTAATTTGCGTCTTTTTTTTCTAGACACGTTTCTTGCGACCCTGTTGACTGTTTGCTACAAAACGTTTGATAGTTCTGTTATCACGCCCCAATATCTTAGATATTTCAAGCGTGCTATATCCCTGTGAAAGACTTTAAAAAATTTTGGACTTTTCAGAGTCAGTTAAATCTCTTTTTTGGCCCATTTTTTCGGAGGAAAAGAATCTGCCTAATAATTTTGCACATAGTGTATATGTACACACACACAAATAAATTACTATAGTATATTTGGAATGAGAAATAGATGCCAATTAAATCATATGAGGACAAACGAGTTTTACAATTAAAACAGGTTCTGCATTTATACCTCAAATCTATAGTCTGGACTCTACATCAAAACCCAACAACAATTGTGTTTTCATCAGTGGTGGACGAAGTACACAAACCAAGTACTTGAGTTAAAGTACAGATACACTAGGTAAAATATTACTTCAGTAAAATACAAAGTACTCCCTTTTAACTTTCACTTGAGTAAAAGTACAAAAGTATTTGCCTTCAAATGTACTTAAGTATCCAAGTACTATCATTTATTAAGGCTATAATGCCCATATAGTTTTTGTCAATCTCTTGCCCTCTTTAGGCGCCAGGGTTTATTTTAAAAAATACAGATTTTTGAGATCCAAATTTCAAAAGGCTGTGGTTTGAAAATGATAAGAGATAGAGTCCTACTCTAAACTAGAAAAATGTCAGGTATGACCCAAAGCATATAAGTAAATAAATTTTAAGCATCTAATTTGCATACCATGACATTATATATTGGCGGTTATGTTATTTACAGTACCTACACACTAATAAACATATTATAATAGTTTTTTTTTCTTTTTTGGAAATAAATTTTTTTAACAGTAATTTGTAGAAGCAACATTACCAAAATAAAGAATAACTACAACTTCTAATATACCATAACTAGTAAAACGTATGCAAATAGTTATGAGAAATATACAAATGTACTGTATGTGTGTGGTTGCAGTTGCTTTATCTTTTCTTATCCATCCATGTGGCATAGTTAGTAGTTTTTTAGAGTGTGGGACCTCCATAAAGCACAGCACACAGCCATCACTTTTATTACGATCGCTGCTTTGATTAGCGCATTCTCACTGACTATGTTTACCCCTGCCTCTCCCTCCTCGACTGGGTAAAGTGTCAGAATGACCAACACGTATTTGTCCCAAACAGCTGTCAATAGAAGCCGCATTATTCCCAAACTCCCCGTCACTACCACGGTACACCCGCCCCGGCTTCTATCACCTGTGCTAAAGGTAAAGCTGCAGGTGCTAAAGGTAAAGCTGCTAAAGGTAAAGCTGCAGGTGCTAAAGGTAAAGCTGCTAAAGGTAAAGCTGCAGGTGCTACGCGCTCACGGCTTCCCTTCCCAACATCCCCTTCACTACCGCGGCCAGAGCGACTAGTTTTCCTCCCGTTTCTTTCACTGATGTTTGGCAAAATGTGGGAAAAACAGCGCATGCTTTATGAGAGACACTGAGAAAGGCACGAGCAGCGGCGCCGCTGTCCAAGTTACACACTCACTCACTCTCGCTCATTCTCACTTCCACTCAGCTGAAAAGACTCTAAAGGTAGATGTTCTCCCTCAGAATCAGAGTCAGCCATTACTAATACCAAAGCTTCATCACAGGTGTTCTTTTTTATTTGTTATTTTCATGTTTATCAGCTCGCGTGAAGAGAATGAGGCTTCGAGCCGGTCCTGACACCCCCACTGAGACGCGTCTTTGAGGTCTTCTTCTACAAAATTTTTTATGGCAACACAAGGAACGACTAATTTTGCAAAATGTAATTGAGTAAAAAGTAAGATATTTGACTTTGAAATGTAGTGAAGTTAAATAAAAAGTATCTCCGAATGGAAATACTTAGTAAAGTACAGATACCGGAAAAAACTACTTAAGTACAGTAACGAATTACATTTACTTCATTACTGTCCACCACTGGTTTTCATAATGAAAGTTTGTCAGTATAAAAATAGCTTGTGCAAGCACATGTTTTAGAGAAAGTGTTAGAAAAGACAGGCTGAGCTGCAGTTCAACCAAGCATCTGAAACTGTACCAGCCTCGTGTTGCTGCTGTGGTGCACTCTCTTACACATGCATCTCTACTCCAAATCACTGTCCCACAGAGCAGACATAGGTCAGAGAGTTGGTATGGCCACAAGAGTAAAAACACTGAAACAACCCTGTTTAAACCCACACCAGCAACTGCTGCTGCTGTCCTTACACCACCTCACAGCAGGGGTCCTCAACAAACGGACGATTGACCACCTCCTGGGGGAATGAAGAGAGACGGAGGGGATGTTGTTGTGTGGACCATAGCTGAGGGCTGTGAGAAAATGACTCTGTGAGAATGGAAAGCCTGTCCCTCCATCTGTCTGTTAGGAGGGGGCCAGGCTCAGCACAAAAGAGGCTTTTGTGGAGGTACAGTGACCTTGGATAACGGTCTGTGAATACAGATGGTTTCTGTCCACTAACAGGAAAGCTGCTAAGTAGGGAGTAACATTGTGTAACAGGTAGGTACATGTCTGTGGCTAATCATAAAACGACAAATGATCATAAACCTTTTGGCTGAATCAATTCTCAATTGATCATCAATTTAGTGGCAGGAATATTTGTTGTTTTCAAAGTAACACTTATCTTTCAAGGTTCAAGTATCTTTATTTATTATTCCCACTCTTAAATCTGCCGAAGCTTTAAATTTGTATCATCGGTCAATATTCACTGGTATTTAAACACAAACCTGTAAGATTTTCCAGACAGAAGGAATGATAAAAGGTTAAAGTGTATGTTGGTCAAAGAGAACCCGTTTCACGACTTTCCTATTTGCAAGACAAAGACACACTATGGCAGGAAATCCCTGCTTTACTTGTTATCATCCACTCCACACAATGTGCAAACACTGTTGTAGAGCAGCTCTCACCTTTGACCTGCTTGCAACATCACCTTCAAACTTCAGATTGAATTGTAATTGTTTCCAAACGTGTGTAAGGTGGAATCATTATACCAATTATTAAACTGTGATTTGTTTTGTATGCATCTCTTCTTCTTTTCATCCAGCTATCCCTTGTTGAGGCTCCCCTTGCCTGGGACAGGTCCTGTGGAGTTCACCACAGGGGTACGAGACTACAGCATCCCATCTGGAGAGGCCCAGGGAGATCTGGGAGAGCAGCCGGACTGGGTAAGTCCTGTAGAAAAATGGGTTATATTTCTATACCATATCTGTCTTACACCTGCTTCTTATAATAACATAAGCCTAATGGCATAAATCAACATTAATCAGCTTAAAAATGTTTCATTGTGAAGTTTGAGTTTGTTTGTGCCTATGTATCCTTCAGTACCGGGGTCCTCCAGTGGCCTACATACAACAGGTGCTGGTTAAGGCAGCGGTGTCTCCATGGGACCACAATCTGGTGGCAGTGGATGCTTTTCGGTCACCACTAGGTCAAGTCTTCAACCTGCTGGAGGAGATTCGAAATCATGTCCACACTGATGGGTAAACTACTTCTGTTGTTGATGAGCGTTGTTCACCATTGTCAGACATGTTCATAATCTTTTAGTTCATTAAATCAGTTATTATAGTAGTATTCTGTATGAGAGTTTTTCTGCTGCTGCTCTCCTTATGGGGAATAAGACCCTGTCTTATTTCTATTCTTTAGGGTTTAATAATAAAAACTTGTTGAGCAAAGATTTGATTTATGTATCCTTTTAAGGGACATATTTCTTCAGTTATTTTTAAACTGAGAGGGTTGGGAGACTTGGCAGGCAGTGTTGTAATAAAGTGTGATTCACTCTGTTCTTTTTAATTTTCTCAGCTCTGGGGTTCGAAGTCTGGAGACACTATGTCTCCAGGTGACAGACCTGTTTCCAGGGTTGCGGCGAATGCAGTCGGTGCTTCCAGAGCATGGCTGCCTGCTTGTTTCTCCTGCTAACTATTGGCAGAACCAGCGAGAGTTGTTCGATTCTGACCCCGAACTCTTCAAAACTATCCAGAAACATGAACCAAAGGGCTTGCACACCTCGGCCACCCTACGAGGTACGAGTAAAGGCAATACTGTGGCATGAGGCGACAGGCTGTCAGTAACAGGGTATAGACACACTCAATAAGATACATTAGCAACAGCAGCGGTATTTATTTTCCAATTATTTGTATGAGCAAGATAAAATATGAAATGAATGTTTAACAGAGTACGCATTTGCCTTTGGGATTTGAGTATGTTTGCACAGCTCTCAAGCCCTTTGTGTGTGTAATTTCTGTCTACAGTCATGACGTTTATTTAACCTTAAGTTTTACAGCTTTAGTGTCTGCTAATTATATCAGGCAAATGTAAGTTCCTAAAAATGTTACACATATTGTATTGTAGTCATTAACATCAGTGGCCTTTCGCTTAAATGCCCATATACAATTGTGCTCATAAGTTTACCCCTGGCAGAATTTGTGATTGTTTGGCCACTTTTCAGAGAATATAAATGATAACACAAAAACTTTTATTTCACTTATAGTTTGTGCTTGGGTGAAGCCAGTTATTGTCAAACAATTGTGTCTCTTTAAAAAAAATCAGAGGCACTTGAAAAATGGGCTCCATCCTGCTTACAATACGCCAATCAAGCCTCAAAATGTCTGGAACAAAGTCATTAGGAGTGATGAGACCAAAATTTTACTTTTTGGCCACAACCATAAACATTACATTTGGAGAGGGGTCAACAAGGCCTATGATGAAAGGTACACCATTCCTACTGTGAAACATGGAGGTGGATCACTGATGTTTTAGGTATGTATGCACTACAAAGGCACAGAAAAAGATGAATGCAGCATGTTATCAGAAAATACTGGAGCCCAAAATCAGCCCAAAAGCAGCACGTTGGACGTTCCAACATGACAACAATCCGAAGCACAAGGTCCAGTCGACCTGTCATTGGCTACAACAGCATAAAGTGAAGGTTCTGGACTGGTCATCTCAGTCTCCTGACCGCAATATCATTGAGCCACTCTCGAATGTGAAGTTCACAATCTTAGAAAATAAAGAGCCTCATCCACAACTACCACAAAAGACTTCATGCTGTCATTGATGTTAAAGGTGGGAATACACGGTATTAAGAACTGCGGTTTGTTATCTTTTGATCAGGGTCATTTGGGTAGTTTCTGTTGTCATTATGATTTTAGAAGAGTAAACACAGTTGTTTGACAATTAATGGCTTCACCCAAACTAACTATGAGTGAAAGAAAAGTTTTTTTGTTATCCATATTCTTTGAAAAAGGGCCATTAAAAAAATCACAAATTCTTTCAGAGTATGTAAACTTATGAGCACAACTGTGTATATAGCACAGCTTAGTATCATGTTACTTGCTACATGCTATTGTTCACTACCCACTCACTGACAGTGCACACACGTAGTCTAGTCAACATGCTATCAGAATTTACCTGTGCACTAATTAAGTAGAACTTTATTAATAGATACGACAATGTTGTAACGTAGTAACTGTTGTAATGTAGTAACATTAAAAGTTTAGCACTGTACTAGCCTTCATACTTCATACTGCTGTTGTTAAAATAATTTTAAGAGAGTAATTTGCAAGCATGGGATACGAGCCATACAAGAGGCTTTAAAAAAAACAATCAAAAGCCAGCTCAGCATTCTCCCACACCTCTCTCTCTCTCAAATGACTTAGAGATGGAGTTGCAGACTACTTGGCTGCCGTCCCAGCTCACAGAAAGCTGAACAGTTCTGATGTAAGAGTCTCATCCGGTGATCGTTTAATTGCCGCCGGGTTTTGAGTGTAATGTGAATTGCTTTACTTTTCAGAGCCAGTCAGTGCTTTGGTTGACCCTGTCCTCATTAAATAGAACGGGCAGTGCTTGTAATTGGCTTTTGTAAATGTGAGTTTTGATTTGTTCTTTGTATTTTAGACCTGCTGTTCGGTGTCCCAGGAAAGTACACCGGAGTCAGCCACAATAACAAGAAAAGGGTGGTGACGTACACCATCACTGTAGTGCTAGCCAGATATGACGCAAGGTGAGTATTGCTCAAAGGACAAGAACAGAACAGTTTATATTAATCTCTTTTTGTTATCTCTGCTATTGCAATTGTGTAAAGGTGTTACACATATCTGACTTTCACTGATTTTCTAGTAATTTAATATTGTAAAGCCTCCTGGAATGATGTCATGATGAATATACAAATCATAAATTCTTAGTATGGGATGGTGGGATTCCGAGAGTTACAACTGTATTTTTAGTTTACTGGTAAATAGAACATAAGCAAATGCAAAGGATGTTATTTTATGGTATCATAAGTCCGTGAACGTAATGAGAAAATTAAAATTGGAAAATAGCAATCAGGGAAAGGGAAAGATCTGATCGGGAAAGGTCTGTGTACTTTTGTGTTCATTCATTTTCCTATTTTGACACCAAAAAAAACAAAATTCAAAAAGGTGCTACTTTGGTTTTGAGAATAACAGGAATGGCTTTACTTTGATTTGATAATATATAGTACTTTTATGATGTTCAAAACAAGAATATTGGACTACTTTAAAGTATCAACCACTCATTGGAGGAGCAGAGTTTCTACTGGAGTCATCCGCTGGCAAATCACTGGAGGCTGGACTCAATCGGGAGATCGAGCCGCTGTGGGTACGGAGCCCAATGATCTAACTTCACCGCTAGGAAACTAGTTTAGACTACATCCAAGTCAGAACATTTAAACTAAAAATTAAACTAAAATTAGAAAGTAGTCCAATGTTCTTGTTTTGAACATCCTAAAAGTACTATGGATATTATCAAACCAAAGTAAAGTATGTCCTGTATTTTTCTTTTTTTGCTAAAAACCTTTGTTTTCAGTGTTGAAATAGAAAAATAAATTAAAGCTGCAAGTAGCATCAAAGGCCCTTACCCACCCTTACGACCGCAGGGGCTTAGGTCCCCGGGATTACTGGTTGTCACAGCAAACAATGAAATATTGATTAGAATTTATTTTTTAATTTTTATTTATTTATTTATTTTTTTGCTCAGCATGCAAGACTAGAAATTTCATTAATATACAGCAAACTAAATCCAATCCTATTCATTTATTTCACTGATTATAGGTGTTGCCCTAGCACCGTTGCACGTAGGGGTGGCACGTCATATGCTTTTAGGTTCAGAGGGGCCATGAGGGATATGTGTACCAGATTTTATTCACCTGGAATAAACAAATTCTAAAAGTCCCATTCAAAAATTTGTAGGGGGCACTAGCGAGCCATATCAAAAGGTAGCCATTATAAGGACACATCATTCTGACTAAATCAGGTAATGTTTTTAGAGCCTTAGGGGTGGTTAAAATATCACAAAATTAATAAAATTATTAATTAATTAACAAAAAATACAAATTTGCATGAGGCACTGGAGGACTATTTTAATGTATAACCATTGTATTGGCATATCAATGTGTTCAGGGCGTCATTGTGCTAAACTGTTTCATTGGGTCCGACTAAATCCGACATCATTTAAGAGAGAGGTTGGCAAATCACCAAGCAAACACAAAGTTTACAACAAGGCTGCGGGAAAATTGTAAGACTTAGTCAAAAGGTGTAGCTAATTTTTGATGCCCCACTTTTGCAGTGCATTACAATATGAGTATTACAAAATGTGACTGGAATCAAATCTGCAACTTCAATTGCCACCTTCCTGTTGAGTTGAGAGAGGAGCCATAGCATGTTTTTGTATTTTTTTTACTTAAAAAAAAAGTCACTTTCACTTCCCCTTGGCCTACTCTTATTTGTCCAGGGATCGCCACTGAGCCATTGAGCTTGGGAACATTTAGAAAAAAAATTCACCGGGCTTTAATTTTGGACCAAATAGACGTTCAGGGTGTCAAACAGATAGCTTTAGATTGAAGGCATATAATAATAACAATAATATTAATAACATTATTAATAATATTAATAATAGTGTATTAATATTAATACAAGAAAATATAATAGGCCCTACCAGCCTATCGCCGGCTTGGGCCTAATGAACGCAAAAGTACACTGACCGGGAAACAGCTGTTATCTCAAATACAGACAAAAATCCGATGGCCGCTACGTACTCTGACCCAGACCATTATACAGTGTGGAATTTAGTTTTGACTGACATGTTGCATTTTGTACAGTATACTCTTGCATTTTACAAAATGCAATTTTAAATTAAAAGCTTTTTTGTGGCCATTATAATGACATAATTTGTGTCTCTGTAGCTTCCTCAACGGTCTCCGGGCCCGTCTAAAACATCTCTACCCGTCGGCCAACTGCAGCCTGAGGGACGATCACATGGTCCACGTCCATTTCAAGGAGCAGATTGGCATTGCTGAGCTCATCCCCCTTGTCACCACATACATCATTCTGTTTGCTTATATCTACTTCTCCACACGTGAGTCCCATTTACCCATCTCACTCGCTTTTTTTTCCCGGGTGTTTACTTAAAAAAAAAATCTCATGACTAATCAGCTAACGATAAAGGTAAAAATATCTTTATCTCTGGAACTCTATTTATATTATTAGGACAAAACCTCTTAAAAGCATTAAATATATCATTGTAGTCAAAATAATCAATGGTGATATGAATATTTATTTATATAGTGCTTTTTCACCTAGTAGGCAGTCAAAGCGCTTTACCAGTGTTAAAGCTGTCCACTGGAGGCAAGGTGGGTTAAGTGTGTTGCCCAAGGACACAACGACAGTATGAACTGTGAGGGAGAGCGGAATGTTATGATGTTTTGGGATGTTTCGAGCGGGGATCAAACCGCCCACCCTCCGGTCGAAGGACGGCCACTCTACCACTACCAATTTTATTTATATCCAATTCATACCATGGGTAACTCAGTGCTTTACAGGAATAAAAGACAATTTACAAGAACATAAGATTAATTAAGATTAAGAAACATACATTTTTTTTTTACATTTTTAAAAAGAGTGCAGGTAAAAAACTCTATGTTGTAATGTAGACAGAGCTAAAGAGAAATGTTTTAACTTACCCCTGAACATAGTCAAAGTTGATGCTTGTTTTACTTCATCTGGGAGGTTGTTCCAGATTTTTGCTGCATGAAACATGAAACGCTGCTACAACATGTTTAGTTCTAACTCTGGGCAGAAGGCCTGTCCCAGCTTTCTCAGAGTCCGAGGAAGTTCATAAGCAACCAGCATGTCAGATATGTACAGTATTCTGGTGCTAAACCATTAAAAGACTTGTAAACCAGCAGTGCTGTTTTAAAGTCTATTCTCTGAGCAACGGGAAGCCAGTGCAGAGATTTTAAAACTGGCGTGAAGTGGTTGTACTTCCTGGTTTTTGTTAGAACCCGAGCAGCTGCGTTCTGAATAAGCTGCAGCTGTCTTAACCCTCGTTTTGAGAGACCAGTGAGCAGGCCGTTAAGGTAATCTAACCTGCTGGAGATAAAAGCATGGATAAGTTTCTCTAAGTCTGGTTAAGACATTATCTCTTTAACTTTGGAAATGTTTTTAAGGTGATAAAATGCAGATGATGTAATTGACTTAATGTGACAATGTAATGTGTGAAAATTCAAGTCTGAGTCCATGATGACCCCTACATTTCTAACCTGGATTTTAGAGAAAGAGACTCGAGGTGACTGCTGACACTTTCTCTTTGTTTCTGTGGCCCAAAGGCAATTAGTTCAGTTTCAAATGTAAATCTGAGTGTCATCTGCATAATTATGGTAGAATATGTCAGAGCTGCATATTAACTAACCTAAAGGAAGCATGCAAAGATTGAATAATAGGGGTTCCAAGATAGACCCTTGTGGAACCCCACATGTCAGGGTCATTTGGCCTGATACAGTTACCAACCGAAACAAAGTACATCCTGTCGTCAAGATAGGACTGTAACCATTTAAGGGCAGTTCCAGAGATGCCTATCAATTCATCGAATCTTGTGACAGGATTCCACGGTCCACTGTATCAAACGCAGCACTCAAGTCCAACAGAACTAAGACAGAGACTTTGCCCGTGTTTGCTGTGTTCAGAAGGATTTCTTTTGTAACTTTGATAAGTGCAGTCTCTGTGCTGTGATAAGATAAGGTATGACTTTATTGATCCCACATAGGGGCAAATCACTCGTACAGCAGCTCACAGACCGGTAAAGTGCAAAAATTAAATTTTAAGTGCAAAAAAATATTTTAAATAGAATAAAATAAAAAGGTAAACAAAGAAACTATATATATACATCTATATACATATACATTACAAAGTAAAGGAACAAAAAGAATGTACACTGCACTGTATCTTAGCTTTTTGTTAAATGTGTGAATTATAAAGTCTAACGGCAGTAATCTAACTTGAGGGTGTCTCAGGCTATGTCCACACGAAGCCAGTGCATCCCCTATCCGATCTTGAGACGGCGTTGTCTCAAGAAAATATCTGCGTACACACGGCCGGCTGAAAATGATGTAGTATATATGCCCGACCAGTATGGGGCGCTGTAATTCTGCCACAGATATACACTATACACGAAGAAGAAGACTTTGAGCATGCGCATAACCTTGCGCGCTGCAGAAGAAGACGAAGACCTAAATATTTATTTTCTAATAAAAACAAGTTCTCAAATTGTTGCAGTCATATATTTAGAGTGTAGTAATTGGTGCCCTCATGTTTGTTGTTTGCTCTTCAATATAATGGACTGAGTTCTGAGTGCTTTGGACATGCGGAAATTCTCTCTCCATTCATTTTCTCCTGGTTGCTCTCCTGGTTCTCTTTCATGTGGATCTAAGAGCATGTGGCGTATGGTGTTGTCCATTATCGCTTGTTGCTCACCACAACTGCATAGAAGCAATAGATTTTGCTGTAATAAAGCTAGTAGGCTTAGTAGCTTCTGCAGCACGAACTCAATCATGTAGTCCGCCATTATTGTTGTTGCTGTTACGTGTGACGAGGCCGACACGTGATGCGATGACATCATCGTTTTCACAAAATATACGGATTGGCTGTACACACGACACCGCAAGGGTGTCGCAAAGGTGTTGTCGAAAGATTTATCCACTTTAGAACCCTGTTTCAAAAAATAGCGGATTCAGTCTCCCAAAACACCGGATCCGTGTGGACGAAAGGCCAATACGATACAAAATGTATATGGATACAGTGATTTTTGTCTCCGTGTGGACAGCCCCTCAGTCTGCTGCTGAAGGAGCTGTTCAGAGCCTCCACAGTCTGATGCAGCGGGTTAGAGCTGTTGTCAACATCCCTCTCTCACCCACCTCCTCAATCGGGTCCAGCAGGCAGCCCAGGACAGAGCTGGCCCTCCTCACCAGCTTGTTCAGACTCTTCCTGTCCCGATCTGTGCTGCCCACAACCCCAGCAGACCACAGCGAAGTGGATAGCGGAGGCTACCACAGAGTTATAAAAAGTCCTTAACAGAGGCTTGCACACTCCAAAGGACCTCCTCAGAAGGTGGAGGCGACTCTGGCCCTTCTCGTACAGGGCACTGATGTTGTGGGACGGTGGTGGTGAAGGTGGCTGGGGGGAGGTGCTGGTGTCCACAGGTCTGGAGAGGTGTGAAGAGGGGGGAGGAAGAGTGGTAGAGGGGTTGGAGTCAAATCTGTTGAAGAACAGATTTAACTTATTGGCCCAGTGCTGGTCACCATCCGTTGACCCTTTGGCCCCTTTCTGTCCATGACCTGAGATGGTCTGGAGGCCTCTCCACACATCCCTGACATTGCGCTGCTCCAGCCGCTCCTCCAGCTTCTACTGATAAGAGTATGGGGCCTGAATCCTGACTAAAAAGGATCAAAGCAGTTGTTAAGCAGTAGAAAGTCATTAAGTTGCTAATATATGACCTTTTCAGTGACTTTCCCAAAAAATGGCAGGTATGATATCGGCCGATAGTTGTTGAGCACTGTAGCATCAAGATTGCTCTTCTTTAAGAGAGGCTTGATAACAGCAGTTACATATTGATAATGCAGTAACAATACATTTGCTATATATTGTGCATGCTTAACTGTTAATGAGAACATTATGTCCTAAATTGTCCTGGAAAAAACATTTAGTTGTATTAACATATTGCTATATACTGTCTCTTTTTTTTTTATCAGGTAAGATTGACATGGTGAAGTCCAAGTGGGGACTGGCACTGGCTGCTGTTGTTACTGTCCTCAGCTCTCTTCTCATGTCTGTGGGGCTTTGTACACTGTTTGGACTCACACCAACTCTCAATGGAGGGTAAAGAAAAGCTCTTTTCTCTTTTCCCATTAGGCATTATTGTTTCTGCATATTCCAAGATATCTTTTTAACCGAATGCAATTAGCTCTATTGGTTTTGGAGAAAAACAGAATAGTTTTAATATTTTTGTGCGTGTTTTTTACCACAAAATCCAATCTAAAAAATATCAATGATATTTTACTTATGTTAGATTCTACCTAATGTTTACAGGCTGTTGGGGCACAACAATAATCCTATCTTCTTCAACGAGTGCACACACAAATCCCAACTCCACTCATTTGGCCTTTACGCGTGTTTACAGCGCGTGGCCAAAGAGTCAGTGTGTTAGTGTGTACAGAAAGAGCACGGGGCGTAGAAGTAGGTTGGATGTTTGTCAGTTTGCAGTGATATAAGGATGTTGACACACACTGGTCGTCCAATCATTGGCAGATTGTTGGAGTGAAGACATTGTGGCGTGACAGCATCAAATTGTTGTCCAACCACTAACTGGGACCCACGCATGTGCGCTATGGGCTGGCCTTTCTAAGTAGCACGGCTTTGGTAAAAGGAAATAGTCTGTACACATACAGTAAATAGTCTGTGCACATGCTACACACTACGCTGTTTGCCGAGTGAGGCTGCATGAGGCAACATGCCCGACTGTTGACCTCACTCGCTCCCAGAGTTCAAGACAATGACGCACACATTACATTCCATTTTAATTTCTTTTTGTTATACAATCAGTTAATTTGCTTTTAAAAGGGAAAATTAGAGCTATAGTTTGTACTGTTTTCTCTTTGCAGTGAGATTTTTCCCTACCTGGTGGTGGTGATTGGACTGGAGAATGTATTGGTCCTAACAAAGTCTGTGGTTTCCACTCCTGTTGACCTTGAAGTCAAACTACGCATAGCCCAGGGTAAGAGTTTTGGTTTTACTGGTGCCAAAAATCGGAAAACAAGTGACATAAAAAAAAAAAACATGGATGCAGATCAAAAAGCAGTCATGTGATCAAGCTGCTCTAGTGTGAGAAGATAAGAGTCCTTAATTCAAAAATGGACATGCCGACATGTTCCAGCCAGTACCAACTGTTTTCAAGCTATGCAATTGTTGACAAAAAGTGGCAGAATCGGTACCTGTTTGTCTGGATTGTCCACATGGCCTGAAACTCAAAGAGCAACTCTTTGACCCACAGAGGCACTCCCATTTTTTTTTTTTTATTGTGTTGTATTTGGACTGTGACTTTAGCTCGATGCATAAATATATACATCTTTTTTTTTTTTTTTTTTTAATAGCAAATTTCCTTCACTATGACATTTAAATTTACAAGCTTTTACATCTAATACAGTGGGGTTGCTTAAGCGACTAAGGCTTTTTCTGACAAGTGAAGCATATTTTATTTTCTCCCCATTGTGAGCTTTTACTGTTTCTCTTTTTGTGTCTACCAAATGAAACATGTATTTATTTTGAACAAATATTCTCATGAAAGTGCAGCACCACTGGTTCCTTTCATTGTGAGTTTAGCCTACCCCAATGAGTCATGACTGAAGTATTTTCAAAGCATATTGAATGCATTGCTATTGCTCGAGTAACCTTGAACTTTATGTAGAAGGCAGGTTTTATCATCGTTTAATTACACAAATGTAAATGTCAAAACAAACCGTACAAGCATTAGAGGGCTGTCACTTTCAAAGAGGATTATGCTGATGCTTTTGTTTTAGGCCTAAGTAATGAGAGCTGGTCTATCATGAAGAACATGGCCACTGAACTATGCATCATTCTTATCGGATATTTTACTCTTGTGCCAGCTATCCAGGTAAAAACATTTTTATTCTGCAACTTTTGCCACAAACATATCTTGTGCTTCTGCCTGTGTTCTGCTACAATTCAAATAAGTTGTATTTGATTTGTTTGTTTTGTAGGAATTCTGCCTCTTTGCAGTTGTTGGGCTGGTGTCTGACTTTTTCCTGCAGATGTTCTTTTTCACCACAGTGCTTTCCATAGACATTCGACGCATGGAGGTAAGGGCTGTCAATATAGGTTACGGCAGAGGTTATACAGCGGCCGTGAACCCACACCACATAGCTTTTAGATTAGCTCTGTCTATACAGTACACAAAGAAGAAAAAGCGAAGCCTCTCACATTTCTTTTGAAGTAAGTAACCTACCCCGGTCTTCTCAGCTGGCCGACTTAAACCGACGGTTGCCAGCCGAAGCAGGGCTGCCTCCGCCCAAACCTGGCCCTCTGCGAGCACGAGAGGTCCCCCCTCCCTCGAGACCGTCCCCTCACACCATCACACTGCAGACGCCACCTCTGAGGAGCTTCCCGAGGCTTCCCAAAAGGCTGCGCGTGGTCTACTTTCTCGCTCGCACACGGCTCGCTCAACGCATCATAATGGTAAGAGTATAATGTATGTATGTCATAAGTTGTCATGAGGGTTTGGTGGTTAGTAAACTTAATTAATCAATAATTCTATATTTGATAAAACATTGGAGGGGTAGAGTGGTAGCAATGAACAAAAGAAGATAAGACAAGAAGACGTTCTTTTAGCAACGTTTTGGTTAAATGACCTTCGTGAGGCTTCAATGCAATAAACTCTAATTGGAATCACAATAAAATGAGCAAGACTTCTCAAAAGTTATTGCTTCATTGAATACCTCTCAGGCTTGGTATCTCCTTATCATGACACTTTTCATTTTAAAAAATGACTATAGTTTATCTTTGTCTTTATCAATGTATTGCATTTACAGTGACATGTCATTCTGTAAATAAAGTAGAAAAAAAGGAAGAAAGCTGTTTTAGCCAATTAGAAGCATATGGAAGGTAAGATTTTATTTGATGTTGGCCCAAGAGGACACTTAAAATTGAAATACAATGTCTAAACTGCCACTTCTTTTCTCTTACAGGCTGGCACAGTCATCTGGATCGGTATCCTGGTCTACACCGATCCAGCTGGGCTGCGGACCTACTTGGCTGCACAGGTGTCGGAGCAGAGCCCTCTGGGAGACCCCGGGGGCGGCGGGCTGCCCCCACACCTTGGGGTTGCTCCTGTTTTCCGCGGCGTAGACCCTACCAGCACACTCAGTGTTCACCCAGCCCCGGAGCCGACGCCTCTGCCCGAGAACCAGTCCCAGGGTCACCACGGCTCTGCAAGGCTGGGCTCCCTCTCACACGCCCCGCCTGCTGTTCCCCAGATCACATGGGGAGCAGACGATGAGGAGGGGTGGAGACAGCTGTCCTTCAGACACTGGCCGTCGCTTTTTGGCTACTACAACATCACACTGGCAAAGAGGTTGGTGCTCTTTGTACAAAATGCATGAGATTGATTGATTGATCTATCCACGCATACTTTTTGTGTTAATGTGCTGAGGGAAGAGGGTTTTATTACAAAGAGAGAGCAGTTAATGTACATTCTGTGTTTTTGATGAAAATACATCGTAATGTGTATATATGCTCTATCCACACATCATATGGCATACTTGTAGCGTTGTTGGATTCAGATTCAGTAAAAATCTGTGAACTTGTTTATTTTTATTTTTTTTTGTGGTATTAACATCAGTTTTAAGCCAGAACAATAAAACATTTAGTTTTTAGGTCATATGCAAAAGCAAAATCTCAGCGGTGGTTATTTTATTAAATGTCCTATTGCACATGGACTTTTTCTTGGCACAAATACAGATTATAATATGCAATTTTAATCAGTTAACCTAAGAGTGATCTGAACTTGTTAGAAAAACTACTGCACAATGTTATGGGATTTGATATGGTGCTGTAACTTGATCATTATTGCAATTTTATCAACGTTCAGCTTTAAATTTAAACAAGCCATGTTAAAACTCACTAAAACTGTATATGTTATTAATAGGGATGTAACTATTGACACTCACAATACAATTGACGATTCTGATCACAATTCAATTTTGTCATGTTTTTTGAAAATTGTTATGAAATGAATTAAGAAAAATTAGAAGTGAACAAGTGCCCTTTTATTATTTCACAATTCAGGGCTCCAGGCTCACTTTTTTCATCACTGTCCCAAAAGCCAGTTCCTAAGTAAATGTCAAATGTTCCCATATTTATTTAAAATACAGGCTAATGTTTGTTTGTTTGTAAGTTTTATAAGTAAACATAAATGAAATCAAATTCTACATGCGTTTAAATCAAGCCTCTCCCATGGTACCTCTTAAATGGTCGTCGTGTAAGGGCGCCGCCATACGGTGATTTTACAGCAAAATACAGCGATATACCTCCGTCCACCAGAGGGCAGGCTCCAAAAGCGGAAATATAAGGAGAAACCCAATGGCGACTTTACAAGAGTAAAACTCATGTTTACAGCCTGGTACAAAAGATGGCTCCGGTCTCTAGAGCTAAGTTTTTACTACGTGACAACTCTGGGGGGGGTGAATTTTTGAAAATTACGTTGGTTTATGCTATCCAAAAACTATTGTTTTACTATGGAGTAAAACCCGAAAATCCCGGATGTAACGGCCATTTTATTGCCCATTCGTAATGACAATATTGGTGAATAGGAGACCAATGGGCGGATATCATCCATAATTATACTATCTATGGTTTAAATACAATTTAATTTGCTTATAAGGCTAGGTACTTTGAATAAGTGGAAGTTTAAAGTTAGTAAAAATCTAAAAATGTAAATAAAATCTAAATAAGTGGATATTAGCCTCTGATGATTTAGACTTACTTTGTGTTCAATAATTTGTTCTCACTAACTTTAGCTAAGACCTTAAACCTCTTTTAGATCACACCCAATAATAAAAACTGGTCTCATGTGTTTCCCCAAAACAATAGAACTTTATCAAAACAACTCTAGTGGGTAAGCGGCCGTCCTTCAATCGGAAGGTAGTAGGATCGATTCCCGCTCGCCCCACAGTTCATACTGTCGTTGTGTCCCTGGGCAAGATACTTAACCCACCTTGCCTCCAGTGACTGTAACACTGGTAATGTAATGTAAGTCGCTTTGGATAAAAGCGTCTGCTAAATGAATAAATGTAAATGTAAATGTAATTGGTATATTTGGTCCGCGGACCCCAAGTTGGACACCCCTGCTCTTTACTCTGTGGCTACAGCAGAGACTTAGAAGGCAGCACATGATCCAGAACATTATTACATCTCTTTGACCAGGTCCTCAAACAGATGAACACTTAGTTAAAGACAGGTCTGACTGTTTATGAAATAATAACTTATGGCTCAGAGATGGTTCAGACTCCGTTTACAGTTGAGCCTCTTTGCTAACACAGAGTACTGCTCACATCTCTCTGTTCTCCACCGGTGACGGTCGTTGCGCGCTCGTTAAGTCCGTACAGAGCCGACTCGGCCTGGGACCGGTCTGTGCAGCAGAAGGAGAGATGGTGAGCGAGTGAACGCCTTTTGCTAAAGTGAATGTATGTTGCCACATCTGTGATTTGAATGAGGATAAGACTAACTTAATATCCACATCCACACTCTCGTCACCATGCTAGAAACGTTTTTCAACAACTTGTTGAAAGCGAGTTTGCAGTAAACAAAGCAGCCCCTGTTGTTCAAAACATGAATCGCGATTGAATTAACGTCTCAACCGACTGGAAACGTCATGTATGTGAATCGCTTTTAAACCGGCTCACGGTAAATCATTACATTCCTAGTTACTAATGAATAATTTGTTAAACAGCAGCAATAACATTCAAATGTCTTTAGTTGAAAGCAAATCATCATAGTTTAAAAAAAAAAAGAAACTATTCTCTGAAACTGGGAGCATTGGATGAATGCAAAATATTTGAATTAAGTCAAGGGTAATGTATTTATTGAAATTATTAAAGCTCAACTCTGCCCCAATCCATCCTGTTTCAGGTACATCAGTATCCTGCCTGTCATCCCTGTAACCCTGCACCTGAGCCCACAGGAAGCCGTTGACACACGTCACCCCCAGGACACAAGACACCCTCCGCCATCCATCCCCAAAGTCTCCGCCAATCTCCAGACGGATCTGACCCTTTACAAGTCAGTGCTTCAAAACACACAGGTTTAAGTGGGATAAGCCTGAGCTCAATTCAGGTTGAGTAGCATCTTAAGCTGGAGAGCTAATTGAAATGGTTTTAATAAACACATTTTCCACTAAAACAAGCTGCTACTAAAGACTGAAAGTTAGAAATTGTTTTCAAACACACATTGCTGGTTTTAATACACTACCTTAGGTCTCTTGTCCTTGAGCCTTGTAACAGACACTAATTGTAACAAATAGCAGCAGTTGAGCTGTAAAGGCAATTGGGGCCACGGTCTAATGTCAGAATGGGTTTAATAAAAATTGATATCTGATTGTCACAAAAGGACAAAGCTGTGGCTGCTAGGCGACAGACATGAGGAACAGTGCAGATTCTGTGGACCTGGCAGTGGCTGAGCCATGGAAAGCTACTACGTGATAAGGGGTCGTAATAGTGATTTACTTCCACCAAAAGAACAAAAACACAGATAGGGCAGCTGAGGATATGTCCAAAATCTGTGCCAAATGTGATTGGGCTGATTCAGTCATCTTATAGTCTACTACAGACACAAAGAATCTGGTGTCTTCCTAAAATCTCTTCCAACAGCAGCACAGGCTTACCAGTGGTGTCCCAAGGGGTGTTCATGGTGACAACCCAAAAGGGGGGGCAGCTGAGGATATGTCCAAAATTATGTCAGTAAAACTTTTTTTTTTCAGTCATTTATAGTCTATACAACACAAAGGAATTAGGCAAAGGCTGGAGCTACAGGTGTAGACGGGTCTACAGGAGGGAGACTTTAGAGCTGCCACAGTTGTGTGCGGACATTATGTCAGTAAAACTTTTTTTTTAGTCATTTATAGTCTATACAACACAAAGCTAATTAGATTTCTCACATTTCTGCAAAAAATATCATTCTGATCTTTTAATGTAGTTTTATAATACACCCCCCTCAGAAAATGGTTTAACTCTTTACAGCCTGAATCGGAAATTTAAAAGGCTCAACTGTCATTTAGCAACTTTAGGAGCTAACATGAAAACAACAACAGAAGGATGAGGAATAAGTAACTGAACCTTCTGCCTAAGGAGACTCTACCTAAGGAGACTTAGAGCAGCATTTAATACCAATTTTTACTTTTACTGTGGCTTGGTAAGTAAGTAAGTAAGTTTTATTTATATAGCACCTTTCACAGATATAGATCACAAAGTGCTATCTGAAGCCTTAATTTCACCACATTTCTGCAAAAATCACCATCACAAATGTGATCTGATCGACCACCACCAAACACACCTCTACAGTCACACACATTCATACACCAGTGCTACAGACACTGGAGGCAAGGTGGGTTAAGTGTCTTGCCCAAGGACACAAACAATGACAGAAGGATGAGGAATAAGTAACTGAACCTTCTGCCTAAGGAGACTTTGAGAGCATTTAATACCAATTTTTACTTTTACTGTGGCTTGTTTTACAATTTAATCAGAGAAATACAATCAGACCTGGGCCTATATTGACATGTTATTGATTATAGAATTAATACAAATAGATTAAACTTGAAATGCACTGTTTAAGGCGTGGTTTAAATGACTATTACTATAGTAGAAAGCACTTGGCTGCACAGGAGACATCTCTTGAAGTGTAAAAAAACATATAAAATAATAATAATCTGTGTAATTTCTGTTTTGCTTCGTGTTTTCATCCCCTCTCTCTAAAACGTGCTTTCAAAAAACAAACAGGACAGTATCAAGATGACCTCTTTTTGCCGGACCAAAGACAGTTGTTTGGTCCGACCCCTGGTCCGCTGACAATTTGTTTTGGACCAAAATGGAAAATCCAAAAGTCCAGATCAAACCCCCTTAAGAACATAAGATAGCTGTCTGAGCAAAATGTATTATGTTCATGAAAAGAACAGTTGATAAGAAGATTATAGAAAAAGTCTTGGAAAAAAGAGTCTTGTGCTTGAAGATGAAACTTTTAATTTTACAGCAATACTAGGGGGTTTAATGAACATCAAAATATTTTTACAGTGCTTTTCATTATATACTTTACCTAACCCTGGCTCTGGTTTGACAGGGTTGCAGCCTTGGGTCTGGCGGCCGGGGTTTTGCTCGTCCTGCTGCTCTTTTGTCTCTATCGGGTGCTGTGTCCGCGTAACTACGGCCAGAACGGTGTGGCCCACGGTCGCCGCCGCAGAGGGGATCTGCCATGTGACGACTATGGCTACTCTCCACCCATCAGTGAGATCTCCCCGCTGTTACTGAGGGGACACAGTATGGTGAGGGACACCGTCGATTGTGAAATTCAAAATTACTTACACCCTAACCCTAACCCTGACTCTCCCCAGTAGTGGATAAATCTACTTAAGACACTTCTATTTAGCAAGGTTTTCATTAATACTTGTTGCATCCTATACAGCTTTTATATTTTAGTTTCATTGTACACTACCAGTCAAAGGTTTGAACACACCTTCTCATTCAATGTTTTTTCTTTTTTTTATTACTTCTAAATTGAAGTTTCATACTGAAGACATCAGAACTATGAAGGAACACATATGGAATTGTGTAGTAAAAAAAAGTGTTCAACAAACCAGAATGTGTTTTTATATTTTAGATTATTTTGCTTTGATGACAGCTTTGCACACTTTGGCGTTCTCTTTCAGCTTTATGAGGTAGTCACCACGCCAAAAATGTGCAAATCTAAAATATAAAAATTATTCTGGTTTGTATGAAACTTTTTTGTTTACTACACAATTCTATATATGTTTCTTTATAGTTCTGATGTCTTCAGTATAAATCTACAATGTAGAAGTAATAAAACAAAAATCAAAGAAGAAACTTTGAATAAGAAGGTATGTCCAAACTTTTGACTGGTAGTGGATATTTTATTGATCTTGCACATGCTAGCAGACTATTTATACACATTGTATTATTTATCTTAGATCAATAAGACCAAATAAATGTATTGGTGATGGAAAAATGCATGGTTGTGTGTGTCTTTGTTTTGAAGGACATTGAGTGTTTGGCTAGTGATGGGATGCTCCTGGCCAGTTGTTGCCTGGCAGGACAAATACGAGTTTGGGACGCCCAGACTGGGGACTGTTTGACTGTCATCCCCAAAAATGTGTAAGTGCTGTACAATATTAGAAAAATATGTAATAACTTTTTTGAATATAATAACAACATGAGCTGCAATATTTGATTACTCTTCATTTAAAATATAAAGACATTCGTAGTAGGAGCCAAATCAATATTAAAGACTGAACCAGGACTAAATGAACCTAACTATACAGGTGTTTTTATTGACTTAACTTGACTTTACATTAAAATAACAAATTCAGTTGCCAGTTACAAGATTATTTCCTACAATTAAAAAAAAAAAAAAAAAAAGAATTGGCATATACAACTTATGTTTGATTAATAATTACTTTACTTGTGTTACATGTTACAGAGTGCTGCTGCCTTTAAACAAATCTAAATCTAACGTGTGCCCCAACAGGCTGAGGCGCAGCAGCAGTGGTTGTTGGGAGCCTCGTGACGGATGGGACAGTGTCAGTGGAGGCCCAGATTCAGACTGTTTAGGATCAGAGGGTCACAACCTCTCTGTGGGTGCAGACAGCCTGTCAGACGACGAGGGCTACCCAGTGAGACGACGCTCCACACCGGTCCGTCCCACTCTCTTCACTGACCAGCCGGATCTAACCCCGCTCATTGACACCAACTTCACTTCCCAGCCACCAACCAACCTGTCCACCCCCAGAAGAGGGTTCGACTTTGGGGACCTAGTGGAGCGGGCCTACAAGGAACACGAGACCCCGTCTTCCTCTGTGTATCCGTCTCCTTCATCGGCTTCCTCCTCACCACCCTCAGGAGCCATGCTGCAGAGGAGACCCAGTCTGGGGGAGGCAGCTACCCCTCTGGCAGTGGACAGAGCCGCAACAGGAAGTGTTCAGACACCCGATTGTGACAGTTCTGTGTGGGCCATGGAGCTCAGAGGGAACTTAATTGCTGCTGGAAGAAGCAGCGGTAAACTGGAGGTAAATGAGGACACATCTGAAAATAAGGCTGTAAAATGTTACGTATGTTACTTAAATGGAATCCAGTTTTACTTTGTCAAAAGGGGGATATTAAAACATTAAGTAATTTGTATCACACTGCATATTTTCCTAATATTATGCATTCCTTCAGTACAGCCATATGTGTGCATTCATTCACTTCTGGTTTTCTCGTATCTGTTGCAGCTGTGGGACGCAGTTGAAGGGTCATTACGCTGCAGTAATGACGACGGCATCCATGGGATCACAGCTCTGGCCTTTCTAAACAACAGGTTTGAGCACAACCTGAATTCTCTGATGCCACATCCAAATAAAAATCTGATTTTTACTTCACAACTCAAAAGTAGATTCTATTCATGTAACCTTGAACTGTTGTATCTGACTGAGGTAGGTCCTTGTCTCTGAGTTTGAGTGAAGGTAATGAGACTGTTATCACTAGTTGCAATATACTGTACATATTGCTAAGAGCTGCTTGCATCACAATAATATTATTGTTCTCTATGTGGCCTAAAGCCTAAAATCCAACTTTGATGCAACCAAATTTACAAGTAAGCTGCCCCAGGGTGACCAGTGTGAGTTCTGAGCCCTGTATAATTATATGTTACAATGCTGTTGCAAAACCTTTACTATTTCAAAGTGGGCATTCAAATATAGGTCGTGTGTGAGTGTTCTTGAGAATAAGTGGCCATTGTTGATACTCAGAACTGTTTACTTGAAATGTGAATTTTTGATCTTTAAATGAGTGTTTTTTTTTTTTCTCTGTTAGAATTGTAGCAGCTCGTCTGAATGGATCTCTGGATTTCTTCACTGTTGAGATAAACAAACCCTTGGGCCTGCTACAGCACAGAGGTGGAGCACATTTACACTGTACCATATCAAACAGTGGAAGGCTAAATAACCTACAGAGCTAATAAAAAATGTGTCCCGACAGGTGCCCTGGGACGAGGCAGCATGCCCGCCTCGCCCTGTTACAGCAGCGAGGACGTCATCAGCTGTCAGCTCACTCGCTCGGTGCAGTGTGCCCACCAGAAGCCTATCACTGTACTGAAGGCCGCTGCGGGGCGGGTGGTCACGGGCAGCCAGGACCACACAGTCCGGGTAAGCACTCAAAAATCCGTAAAAAAAAAAACTTAGATCAGTTATGCAAGAAAGGTTCTGAATGTCAGTGAAGACGAAGCTATTGGTTATGTGTTAAAATAAAATATTTAAAAGTCAACCTGGTGTTTTTTGTGTGACAGGTTTATCGTCTGGAGGACTCGTGTTGCCTCTTTACCCTCCAGGGTCACTCTGGAGGAATCACAGCTATTTACATAGACCAAGTGAGTAATACAGCCAACTTTAAACATTATTGTTTAAACAATGTTGACATGCCCTTGGTAAATTCAATTTAACAAGGGGTAATTCAGTTGTTGTGTTTAAATGAATTAAAAAGGGACAGCCGAGTGCAGGTGAGACATGGTACATGTTGTTCCGTACAGCACCCGTCCTGTTGTGTCTGTTGCTCCACTGCTTTAACCAGAGTCTCCAAACTAATACCTGATTAAAAAAGGGCATCAGGTGCTACGTCTGTAAACCTGGAAACAGTTTTGATGATGATGTCACAGGCAGTGTCTGGAACGACAACACATGAGAACTCTTTGTGGACAGATCCTCCTTTCAACGCTAACATGCCCTGCCCTCTATGCAGGCTTATGTTTTTCACACCTAAAATCAAAACCAGAGTCAGGACCAACGTTTTTTGGGTCTTTTTTTACTTTGTGGTTTTTCACACACCAGGATTGTACCCACGCCCAGGATCACATTGCCGATTCGATAGAAATTTGTGTGTAAATGCATAGACTAAAGTACTGTTGCTGGTATCTCTTGTTCAACCTTTTTCTCTTTCCTCAGACTATGGTCCTAGCAAGTGGTGGGCAGGACGGTGCCATCTGCTTGTGGGATGTCTTGACTGGAAGCCGTGTCAGCCATGTTTATGGTCACCGCGGTGATGTTACCTCGCTTGTCTGCACCACCATGTGTGTTATCAGCTCAGGACTGGATGACCTCATTTGTATCTGGGACCGAAGCACTGGGATCAAGCTGTACTCCATACAACAGGTAAGGCACACGTTACAATCATACAGTTAATTATACAACTGAGCAGACACATGTAACTACAGTTAAAGTCCCAGTAAATGGCTTTATAAACAGTGCACATTACACTCTGATAATTGTCACAATATATTTTAGATTTTTAATCTGTTGTTTAATAAGTGCCTTTTCTCTGTCTCCTCACAGGAGGTGGGCTGCGGGGCAAGTCTGGGAGTCATCTCTGAGTCGCTGCTGGTGACAGGAGGCCAGGGCTGCGTTTCCTTCTGGGACTTGAATTACGGCGACCTGCTGCAGACGGTTTACCTGGGCCCTAGTGGCGACGGGCAGGGCGTGCGGCAGCTGCTAGTGCTGGACAACGCCGCCATTGTGTGCGACTTTGGCAGCGAACTCAGCCTGGTTTATGTGCCCTCTGTGCTGGAGAAACTGGACTAACCTTAGCCGAATGTGGACTCAAAACACAATTACTACAGAAACATTTGTACGGAATACAATCGTCAGACCTGCTCCCCAGATGCTACAAAGCTTATTTCTGTTTCTAGAAGAGCGGCGGTCACCAACGAGACGGGTTCCACATGGAGAATCATTTGGCATTGAGCCACAGTGAAATAAATATAATATGAAATAAATTATTTATATTTATTTACTGACTACTGGAAACTGCAAAGTGCTCATGGGACCAGATTCTGCACAAAAAAGCACCCTGAACTGTTTCTCTGGAGAGACTTTCTTTTACAGCGTCACCCCGTTCTTTACTTTCCCACTGCAGCAAAATGAAACGTCAGGACAATTACAGCTGAGATGGATTGTCCTGGGAGAAAGAAGACCAATGACTTGTTAGCAAATCACTTAGGCCCTGGCTACGCCTTTATTTTTGTGAGTTTTTAGTCCACAACAGTTGTCTCAGAAAGAGTGATACTTTCACTGTCAGTACCACCTCGAAAACCTTTCCATGCACTTACCTTTAAAAGAATTATGTTTGTTTTAATGGTTTTAGTGATTTTATAAAGTAGAGCTGGATGTAATGTAAAAAGTTTAACTTATTTAGAAAATGTAGAGCAATAAAAGGCTCTGGACTAACTTCAAGACTTAAACAAATCTAAACTAGGAATAAATGTAGGCGTGAACCATGTCTAAACAATGGATGGACAATGGTTTTGAGGCAAAAGGTCAATGTCCATAAGACAATAACATTATTTGTTGCAATACAGATATTGCGATATTCAATATTATTGTGATATTGATAAATAAAAAGATATATTGTGCAGACTTACAGTATTTTATATATATATTTTGTTTTCACAAGGTTATGCATAAAAACTTCTTCCCCACAGCTTTAATTAAACAAGATGTGAAGCTAACATTGCGGCACTCGTGCATTTGGTGTTAACCCAATAATTAACAGACCAAGCTGTACCTTGTCTCATGCGTTAAGTGTCCAATCAATCAGGCTTTTGAAAACGGATGAATCCAATATCAACAGTAATGGCAGCTGCTGGACCAGGTTGTTGGACCAATAACAAAACATAGAGTTTTATTGTTATATTTTAACACTGCAGTGTCATGTATCCTTCCCCAGAGGAGGAAATGTTTTTTATAAAAATATCAATGTCCGTGTAGTGAAGAGCTCTGTTGATGGAACCACCCAGAAGCCACAATAGCAACTCAAACCTTGGATCTTACATTAAATTTTTCTATCTATTCATCAGTCAAACCTGACTGTGGTTGAAGCAAAAGGTTGGGGACTGCTAAAAAGACGTGAAGAAAATGAGAGTGTTGATTTGTAGTTGTTTTGTTTAAAGGTCATGGACATGTCTGGCCCAAAGAGGGACCTTTGGTCACCAGTTTGTGCTTTGGCCCATGGCTCGGGCCCTCTATGCTGCCGACGTGGGTTAGTTTTTTAAGCCTAGCCACCAAGAGAGGAAGTTACTCTGTGCTTTACCTAATATTGACGCTGCCTCATGTAGGCAACGCTGACGTGCCACAAGCTGTACAGGTCTGTAGGCTGGGCTACACTGAGTGTGTGGTGGGGAGGAGACAGAAGTGGTGCGGTTTTGTCTGAATGAAGTGTGAAGCTGAACGGATGATGACTGTAGAATAAACCTCCAAATGGGGGTTGTTTTATATGTGTACAATTATTATTTATTAGCGATTCATTTTTAAAGAAGTGTGTTTGTTAACGGCTAATCCTAGCTCTTTAATAGGAGTGTAATGATGGCACATGTTGTGATCGTTTGGAGGAGAGGGGGACTGAGGAAATATTGAACATTTTAAGGCAAGTACTGGTAAATCGGTTGGGTTCATTTAAAAAAAAAAATAATAATAATTAAGGAGTTGTATATGCTACATTGCACAGTGTATGGTTCAATAACATTTTAGGGTTGTATTGAAAGAAATATATTCAGTACAGTTTACAAAACTGCTTGTGAATTATGGCGACAGAAGGCAGTGTACAGTCAGTTGTTGCTCCAGTGAAAACAAGGCTAAAATATTCTGTGGGTAACCCTAAAAGTTAAATAGGTTACCTCCCACAAAGAACCCAGAGTCATACTTGCACTGTTTTAGGACACCTTTCTTCATCAAACACTGTAGAGCTGAGATCTGCCTGATGAGATTAGCATTGGTAAACCACGCAGCAGCCATCATAGCTGTTCTAGTAGTTCACACAGGAGTTGTTGTCGCCGCTGTATCTGGATCTTGTTTTTCTTTCGATGTAGCCCTAACCCAGTTTTAAGAGAACACTTTAATTATCTCTTTTTATATATACTGTCTTAATATATGCTGTCCTAAGTAAGTAAGTGAATTCTAATGTAAATAGATTTTAAAAATGCACCGACATCTTGTTTAAGCATTTTCAAATGGACTCACCGATGCCCTGGATTTGACTTGAGTTGGGGGGGGGGGGACTTGGGCTGGGTATAGAACGATAGATTGTGTTATGCTCAGTTTACCTGCATCCACGTCGCCGTCATGTTGGGATGGTTAAGAATTCAGAAAATTGGGGTGGGGATATTTGTTATAAGTAAAAAAAAAAAGATATGTTGGAAGTGTGTCTTCAGATTTCTATGTCTTAAACATATTAAATGTTGCTTTAATAGGAGCCCTTCTTGCTCTTGTAGCTCCTTAAGTTGTCAAAAAAAGGAATTGAATTGAAATAAACAGACTGTGTTTTGACTGTTTTGGGAGACATCAAATGGAAAAAATGCAGATTGCGATTGACAGCAAGCTCTCCTCCTTTTTAGAGCAGCTTTGAACAGCTACGGTAGCCCAGCAGGGACATGCTATTGTCTATGAGCAAACCCAGTTGAAATAGGTCTGATTTCAAATTTAACAACAAAATAAGTTTACTTCATAAATGTCCTAAACCTTTGTGCAAAAATATATGTTCAAAAATGAGTTTTTCCAGCAGCAGTGCTCAGCATGTATTTTTAATTTGTCTTGTATGCAACTGAAATAATACCAGAATCAGTCTTTGTTCATTGCTGAAGTTGTGGATTTGGGGAGAATGTGATGTCATCAGTAAAAACACAAAGGAAATAGTTTAAGCGCTTCATCGACTTGTGTTCAGACATTGTATTGGCTGACTTTTTTCTTGACCTCCCCAATATGGCGGCTTTGCGTTTAGCTCCAGCGACTTCTGCTGCTGTTGTGAATCTATGCTGTAGGGCAAGCTTTAGCCCCACAGCTCTGTGAGAGCTACACTTTCATGAGGCTACCTCTATTTTCCAAACTGCTTGTATTTTGGATGAAAAAACTGACATTGTGTTTACATTGGCTACTGTATTTTATTATGATAAATTGTGCCCTTTAGAGATTTTTTTACACATTGTATACCATTTAGATTTTTCATTCCTGTTTTTTTTTGTTAACAAACTAAAAATGTTGCTACCCCAGTGGTGATGTCCTACAACCTGCTGCATCTTTCTCCACCAGCAAAAATGTGAACAGAGCTGCAACTCTAGTGCTTTACTGTGTACATTTGTTTTTTTTAATTACGCACCTGATACATTATGAATGCCTCTCTGTTTAAATGTATTATGTAGCATTTGGGGTGAAAATTAAGTGTTTAGTTTTGTCCAGAAATACGGAATTATCCCTCTCAACTCGGTTTTACTCAGCTGTTAGACATAAAAAGTCTTGTAAGAAATGTGAATTTGAATTGGTCAAGAATGTTTCAGATTAGCAAAAATATTTGTGGGAAAACAGTAGTTTTTTTGTAAGCATAGTGTGACCTTGGCTAACCGGAGTTGTAACAAAACAAATGTTTTAAATAAGGCATGGTTTGCTACTATTTCCCAGCAATGAATTTCAACAACTGACCAAAATACAAAAAATTTCTAACTAGTACATAAATTTAGTAATTTTCTATTTTGTAGTTACTGCTAATACTATATTTTTATACATCACGTGAACCATAGATGAGCTCAAACAGGAAGAGTCTCATAAATTGGCGACAAAAACATCACGTAATGCTTAGTTTCCCTGGGGAAACTAAATAAAATGAGAAGAGTCAAATGTGAAGCCCTGAGAAGCTAAAATGCTATTGTAACATGCCTGTGTATACAACATAGTGTATACATTAAGATGCATGTTTTCCATTTGCGCATTTTAAAATGCCAGCTGTGAACGCTTGGCAGACTGGGACTTTTAGCTGACAAACCTAACTAAATGGATCATTTTCTGTTTTGATGCAAACTAATGAAGTGGACTACACACCCTTAATCCGCTTGCACTACAATGTGTAGCTCTAGCAGCATCTATGGGCAACATTGCAGACTGCATTCCACATCTCATCCCTGTCTAGTGTCGGTGAGCAGCACCTACATGTCTATGGGGAAAAATCCAGTAGAAGTCAGATGAGGAGTTCAAGAATTCG
The DNA here is from genome assembly GCA_024416835.2 of Perccottus glenii. NCBI lineage: Eukaryota > Metazoa > Chordata > Actinopteri > Gobiiformes > Odontobutidae > Perccottus > Perccottus glenii. The sequence continues at coordinate 22,152,789 of CM044551.2, forward strand.
GTTCTATGTCCAGAGCCTTTTGTGCAAAAATGATAAATGTGCTTCTTCACCGCTAACTGCTACTTTACATTATCGACCGAGTGGTTCCATATTTACACATTGCACCTTTTGAGACTTCTTAAATAGAATGTATCTTCTAGCATCCAGTATCTACTGCTCAACATGACGCAGTAGAGCAGGGGTGGGCAAACTAAGGCCCGAGGGCCACATGCGGCCCATTGTTCAATGTGGCCCACCAAGCATTTACTAATATTTTATTGATGATTAAACACTGCATATATTTTGCCTTATCCTTCAATATTTTGCAGCAATTAGTTGATTCCACTATACTTCCACTATACAACATGCTCCAAACAATAAATATCTTTCCATTAGGCAAAATAAACATGTTTTGTTGAGCATAAGTGAGTTCCTCCACAAGAGTTTTATGTTCTAATGTGGCTCTTGGGGAAAAATAATTGCCCCCCTGCAGTAGAAGCACTTTGGCTTCAGCTGGAATTGAGAAAATGTGATAATTTATAGAGCTGCTTCAATATTTTGTGTCCGCAGTGCTAGTTTTTTACGTACGCACACTGCACTTGCTCACAGGGCTGAAAGGTTTAGCAGAGATGCAGCTAGTAGTCGTACCAAAAACATGTACAATAGTCTTCCCCACACACGAAGCCAGGACTCCCCAGCAAAATAAATGTGTAATCTCAGTGGGACTATCCTGGATAAATGATGGTAAAATAAAATGGTAGCTATTTGTATGTTGGACGAAAACTGCCATTTGCAGAATATTGTCTCTTTTTCACATTTCTGCATCTGTAGCTTTATAACGGGCGTGTTAATTGTGGTCATTAAAAACATATTTGTTGTCTGTATTCTGATTCTTGTTAACTTTGGAAATACCTTTTTGCACAATTCTAAGAGGAAAAATATAAATGATTTTTATTTATTTCTAACACTGTATGGAAATATAAGACTTCAATGGGAAACAGTTTGAAACACAAAGAGTTAATTTGCAAAAACGGATAACTGTTTTTATCAATTGTCAAAAATCTTTTTTTAGTTGCAAGGTGATCAGTCAAACCAAACTTGAATGGCTTTGACCAATTAGGGCCACTAAAATTGATTTCTTTAAAAACAGCCCTGTGCAAAGAATAAACTACAAGCCAGTTAACTGATTTCCAAAATGGCATTTATGTTTTTGCAAATTAACCCTTCAAATGTTAAGTTGAGCCAAAATCTTTTTTTTAAATTATGAGAAAACTTCAAAAGAAGAGTTTGACAAAGAAAATTTTGTAGGTTTGTGAGACAAATTAATTTTAACATCAAATATTACAACTGTAATTTTAGGAGGAAAAAAATACAACTTTTATTCTAATTTTGATCATTTGTTTTGATTTGTGGCAGTTTTGTCCTTTATATTTAGACTCTGTCTTATGACCGCTGCATCTCAATGAAACCTGATGGATTCTGTGACATGGCTTTTTTAATTTTAGCTCTTGTATTATGTTTTTTTTTTTAGCTATGTAAATTCATTTTCTTGGGAGGAGTGACAATTGGTCTGAAATTCTGGCCTCTTATTGAATGTTCATACCTTAAGTGCTTGACCATGTAACAATTCATATCAGGCACATCTCATTAAGTTTTCAACTTCACTAACATATCAGTTCATTCAATTATTCTAGGGGGATCTTTGAACAATTGTACAATATCTCAGCCTATGCTTTTATGTGGCTGTGTATCCTAATAACAGCTTGATGCAAATGTAGTTTTTTGCCCCCGGTGCCTAAACAGTAACCGATATGGAATTGCATTTTAATAAATTTACTTGACCGAGAGGAGAATTGCAAGTTCCCCATTAACCTACGCAGGCTGTAGTGAACTAAACTTTTGTAACAATATTATATTTGTACTAATTTTCAAATAAAGAGGCTTTGATACAATTCATTGGCTACTGGATTTATTCTTTTTTTACAATATTTTATTTATTTGAATTACCACCAGCTTTTGGAATACTCTAACATATTTACAGTGTTACAAAGATGAAATAATTGACAAATAAGCAAGACAATGGGGCGTACTGATTTATGCCGCTTGTCTACATCACCGTTAGTCCACTTTAATTTTAGTATCACAGTTGTAGAAAACATCGCAGAAGAAGTGCCATATGGCCTGCTGAAGCTTCGGCTCCACTTAAGCATCCACCTGTAAAAGATGAGTGGAGTGCATGCTAGGATTGCTGCAGCAGAAGTGGCTGGTGGTGCAGAACAAGCTCCATCCATTACAAACGCAGAGAGAAAGCAGCAAACAGTGCTTTTTTCACCACATGGTACCAGCGTATGTTTTAGTAAAGGCTGTTCATCTCCTTGCCTTTTTAGTTGCCTACCTCTCTGTTAAATATATTGTGCAGGGGAATAAAATGCCACTAGCCACTCCTTGAAACTTAGGGTTATTTGGAGGAAGTCAAATTGAAAAGTAGAATTGGGCTGGTTTTCTATTCTAAATTAGCCATGTGCTATTTTGACATTGCAATTTTTCAGAGTAGCTTGGTCTTACTTTTTGCTGTCTTGTTAGCTTAACCTAAATGAGTCACATGGCCAAATAAATTTGGATAATAGAAGAGGTGGCAAGAGAAAAACTAAAAAAAGCTACAATAGTTCTGACTTTGTCTTAACAACAGAGCTGAGCTGGTACCATATAGCCTACAGAAAAAGCACCAAAAATGCTAAACTAGGAATCGACACAAGTGCATAGGAGTGGTCCCAGAAGCCACTAATGGAAGGAGAAGCAAACGACAAATAACTTGAAACCCAACGATCTGCCACCAGGCACGTATCGGTGATCAACTTGATTCATTGTCTCATTCCCAGAAATTGGTTAGCACGATTAGAAAGAGCTCAGGGCACCTGGACATGACCTAAGGAAAGGCAGCAGTCTGACCACTGACAGTAAAGAGGAGTGGAGTAATAAAAGTGTGAGGCCACCATTCTGTTGGCTTTAAAAGGTCAACTTTGGACAGTTTTTGTGCAGGTTCCTAAGTCTGGAGTTGGAGAAGCTCAAAGCTGCTCACAGAATTTGCTACTGTGCTAAAGTAACATAATGTATGCAATTTTGCATAGGGCCAAATGATATGAAGAAAAATCACACCATATTTTTTTACTAATACAACAAAATATTGTGGTATGCAATGTATTTTTGTTCACAGTTTTGCCAAAGCATATTTAAAGAGATGTTTAAGCTTAGCTTAGTTTTAACTTAAACATGCAGATCTTTGGGCGGTGGATAGAAGTTGAAGAAAACCAATGGTTTTGGTTGCAGCTCCAGAACCTTTCTGCTGTCTGTTATATTTTAAAAGCTCTATGCATGTATCTGTACTTTCACTCACTGTGCCATGGACATTCTCACTCTAATTCTTTAAAAACACTTAGTATGTCTTTGAAGCTAGTGGCTAACTTTAATGTTGCTAGTTTATTTGGCAGTTAATTCTTGGAAAAATCTTGAAGACATCAACCTCCAAAACACAAATGTTAGTGTTGAGACACACTATTAAAAATATTCACTTTTTATTGTTTTTAATTTTTATTTATTTCATTTATATGTTCTTAAAACTGGAGTCTTGCTTTTTTGGAGCCAACAATCACTTTTTTATATGCTTCCTGCCCATTGTTTTATACAGTCCACTCCTCTTTTACCATCTTTGGGTCTGATTTAGGGCTTGTTAAGACTCCAGAGAGGGTCCAGACTGCTGAGGGGGTCATCTTCTCCCTGTGCCTTTGTCCCATGCAGCCCCTGTCCCTCAGCTGGGTGTAGGAAACTCTGTTTGGTGAAGCGCTGCTTTCCTTTACCCCCTCCCTCCATGGAGAAGGCCTCTGGAGCCAGCGAGGCCAGCAGCTCCAGGGAGGACGGGGCCGGAGCTTCTGGGGGAGGACTAGCACTAGACTCAGGCTCGGGGACTAGTTCTGTAGGTGGTGTGGAAGGTGAGGCAGCATCTAGACCATTAGGGGGTGGTATTTGTGCTTTTGTGGGGGACATACTGGGAGTAGATAATGGTGGGCTGAAGGAGGAGAGCTCTGTGAGGGCGCAGGTGTCTTGAAGCTGATGTAAGGGGCCCAGAGAGTCCAGGTCGGGGGACAAGGCCTGCTCTGTTGCATCCATGGAGGGGTCAGTGGCGCTGGGGGTCCGGATGCTCAACTTGGCAATGGTGGCCTGGATGGAGCTGATTGGCAGGTCTCCACCCATCACTATGTCCTGCTGAGACTCCTGTCTGGGGTAGGGCTACAGTAAACAAAGAGACAGTCATAAAGTAATAGAAAAAAAAAATCATTTTTCTACTGTATTGAACAGGCCGGATCTGTAGAGCACATTTGTTACGGTTAACCATGAAAGTTTGCGTTTACACTGTGGAGCATAAAAACAACTTTAAATTGAAAAGGTGTGCAACTGGGCTATATAAACCCAATGGCTCCTTTTTAATGCAATAGGCCATTACCAATGGTTAAGTATGCTTGACCATTTTTGCAGATTAAATCAATCAGGTAATTTCAGTTGCGAAACATGACATCCACTGGCGGGCCAAATCAAATCCATTGGTGGGTCAATTTTGGCCACCGCACCCTAATGCACCCCTGGTCTACAGGTTCTTCTATTTGGTAGTGCTTTTAAAACTAGCAGACCAGAGTATTGCACATTTAATTTCAAATTCATGTTCTACTACATAAGTACAATGATAGTTTTATTAGTAAACAGAATACTTTACTGTCAACATAAATAAATACATTATTAGTAATTATTATTATATAATTATATATATCAACGTTTTACAAGTGGTTAGAGTGAACCGACCCAACCTGTACCATACCATTCAAGTGAACACAACATTCTTTAACAAAGATGAGATCAAATTAATTACCTGATCTGACCACAGCTCATAATACTCTTTTGATGCACAATGTAAGCAAAGAGACATTTGAACTTCACTAGAATATAGAGCAAACAACTCAGTCACTACGATACTCCAGGGTTCCACAAACTTTCTGAGGAGGGTCAAAACTCAGACTACAGAAGCTTCAGGAGATCCAAACTCAAACTATAGCAGCCTCAGAGAGTCAAAACCCAAACTACAGTGGCCTCAAAAGGTCAGAACTCTACTGTGGCCTAAGAGGGTCACCACTCAAACTACACTGTGTGCACATATATTAGGCAAGTTGTATTTTTGAGGATTCATTAGAGTGCTCTTGGTCAATGTTTACAAACCCTCAAACATTTAAGTAGTACAAGTGAAGTGTTTGCTTTTCTTAAGAGAATATCTCCATGTGCACCATTATTATGCAACTAAATGAAAAACAAATATTTTCCCATCTCACTTGTTTATTTTCTCCTGTTTAAAGTGAGAATAATAAACAGCCTTTGACACTGTTCAGAGAGGTGTACCGTTTACCTTCACTGTAAATTTCCTGCTTAAGAAGGGCCCAAAAGTTATCAATAGGGTTTAAGTCAGGTGAAGGAGGCCATGTCATTAGTTTTTTTCATCTTTAAAGGCCTTTACTGGCCAGCCACGCACCGGAGAACTTTGATTAATGTGATGGAGCGTTGTCTTGTATAAAAATCAAAGTCTTCTTGAAAGATGCAGAGTTTTTCCTGGACCACTGCTTGAAGAAAGTGTCTTCTAAAAATTGGTAGTAGGTCTTAGAGTTGATTTTGAGTCCAACCCGAAAAGGTCCAACTAGCTCATCTTTAATTAAGTTACTGATCCAACCACGGGCCCATTCATCTGGTCAAGAGTCACTCTCATCTCATCAGTCCACACAACCTTTGTGGTCGAGTTTCAGCCTTTCTTACCTTGGCCATGTCTCTAAAAACTGAACACCTTGTACTTCTTGACACTCCAGGAAGGTTGCAGTTGTGGAATATGGCAACACTGGAAGATAATGGGTTCCTGGTAGCTTCACGTTTGATTTTTGTAAATCTTTGGCGATTAATTTGCGTCTTTTTTTCTCGACACGTTTCTTGCGACCCTGTTGACTATTTGCTACAAAAGTTTGATGGTTCTGTAATCACGCCCAATATCTTAAATATTTCAAGAGTGCTGCATCCCTGTGAAAGACTTTTTTTTACAATTTTTGACTTTTCAGAGTCAGTTAAATCTCTTTTTTGGCCCATTTTTGCTGAGAAGAATCTGCCTAATAATTCTGCACACCTTGATATAGGGTGTTGATCTCCTTAGGCCACACCCTCCCTCATTACACAAATACACATCACCTGATATGCAATAAGGATTCAAGTTTATACAGCTTGGAGTTGGAAATTATGTATACAATGATGATATGGTCAAAATAATCACTTGCCTAATAATTGTGCACACAGTGTACAGTGTTACTGTATAAACCTACAGCAGGAAAGGCCAAGTCAAACCTTTGTGACTGCAGAGGTGTTGGTCTTGCTGCAGGTAGCGGTAGTGATGCCATGGCGCTGAAGAACCTGCTCAGCATGCTTCAAGACCGCTTCATGGCAGAACTTCAGATGCGACTGGAAACACACAAAAGCATCAACAATTTCAACTCGGTCAGAATTAAATAAACCCCATTTAAGCTCAATATAACCAAAAAAAAAGTACATTATTCTAAACAAAGAATTACTTGATATGTGAAATGTTTTTCTGACCTTCTCTTGCAACATGTTCTTCCTCTGTTGTCTCATCTTCTTCACCAGCAACGGCAGGTCTGGGATCGCATTTCCTGCCTCCAGTTCCTGCACTGCTGCATACAGAAGGCAGAAGGCTCCAGTGCGCCCCACACCCGAACTGAAAGATAGCATTAAAAAAGTTATTGTGATTGCAAGTTTTGACCTGAACTGAAAGAATTCAGGCAGCTTACCTGCAGTGCACCACAACAGGTGTGTGTAAGGGCCTTTGGTGAAGGTAGTGCCCATGGACCTCCTGGATGAATCGGAGCAGGTTATTCTTGCTCTCAGGGAGACCCCTACAAACATGTATAGTATAAAAATAAGTGTTATTGATTTGCCAAATAAAAACTAATGTATGGTTTCTAACTGGTGTAAAAACTTATTGTACAGTTCAGGCCAGGAGGTAAACTGGAGGTGGACCACAGTGCGTTTTAGGCTTTGGTCGTGGTACTGCAGGCTGATCATGCGCTCTGCGTGGGTAGGGGTGATCTTCTGAGTGGTGAGGGTCAGCGTGATTGGTCCCTGAGAGAGCTGCTGGCCACGCTCGGTAGGAAAGTAGCGTGGAACTTTTCCCTGAGAGAGAAAGCGATGGGAATAACAGCAATGAATGATGATGTATAATTACTGCTGTGTTAGTGTTGTTTTTTTATTTCACAGAGCCCCCTACTGGCCTGGCTTTAACAGCTGAGTAAGTGCAGGTCAAAGTTAAAATTGAATCTAAGACAAGTACCTTTTCCAGTTCTTGCTCTGACACCAGCATAATGATTAGTGACACCTTCTGTTCGAACACCATCAACCAGAAGTCTGCCGCTGTGCCGGTGAGCGGGGCCTGTGTGGCGATAAGACGGGGGCAGTACGCCGACAGGTCTTCCACGTAGCTGGCATTGATGTAGTCGTCTTTCCCCGACAGCAGCACCACTCGGTTGACATCGTACGGCATGACGTCCTGGTGGCGGTTCTTCATGGTGTAACATCGTGCGATGGCGATGGACAGCTGCCGCGCGTCCTTCTCCTGCTGGTCCTGGAGCTCCTTCCAGCGGGCATCCAACACTGACATCCCCCCTTCACTCTCGGACGGATGCTCGAGGGACTCCACTTGGGATCTGTAACGTTCTAGCTCACTGTAAAGCCTAGCGACCCGTTCTGGGGCTTGGTACGGATCTCCCTGGATAAGCAGAACCCCCTGAGAGTTTTTTTTCCGCCTTTCTCCGTCCTGGGGGTCAGCTTTGGTGGGCTGGAGCACATTGGTGGGGGCTTTGGTGCCACCTGGTTGGCTTTCGGGACTTGAGGAGAGAAGGTCATCGGTGCTGGAGTTCTGGCGCTGAAAGAGTGAGGTGGAGGCGGAAGAGGGCGAGGGGAGAGTGGGGTTAGGGGTCGCTCCTGGAGTGGGTCTCTGTTGGGGGTTGAGACCCAAAGGGGCAGGTGAGGGGGGAACTGGGGAAGGGGACGGTGAAGGGGAAGGACATAGAGCGTTGGGTGGCACTGAAGGAGCTCCCGGCGAGGGCTGAATCATGTGTTGGGTAGGTGGGACGTGTGGTGGGGGGTGCGGTTGGAGGCCTGCCGAGGGTACACCAGCTCCAGGGGCAGGGGGGTACATAGTAACATATTGTTGGGGAGTCACTGGTTGCGGTGCTAAAGGTTGTTGGGGCATGACTGATGGTGCCCCGGGATAGACCACTCCCCCACTTTGGCCTGGTGGGGGCTGGTGCTGCGAGGGCATGTGGGGAATGGGACCCCGGGCCAAATGGACCTGAGGACCTGGGACCATGTGAGTCTGGGAAACGGGGGGCATCTGAGGTTGAAGCGAGGGGTGAATGGGCTGGCAGACAGGAGGCATGTAGTTCTGTGAGACAGGGGGTAGTGCTTGGCTGGTGGGGGGCAGCGGTGCTCTAGGACCACCCGGGATCTGCATGTGTGGGTGGGGGGGCACCTGTGGCCCAATGTGCTGCTGGTGCTGGGGTATCATGTGCTGAGCGGGATGTCCCGGGGCCATGTGTTGGTTGGTGTGGTGCAGATAGGGCTGAGATGTGGGTGGGGCTGGCTGCGAGGTATGGGCAATTTGAGGAGGTGGGGGCATCTGGGCAGCATGAGGGGGTCTTGGCATCATATGTGGGGCCTGCTGGGGAATGTAGCCCTGTGGGGTGGGATAGCCTTGGGGCGGGTAGCCGTTGTGTTGAGCAGTAAAGGGCTGCTGGTACTGAGGGGGCATGTATCTCTGGGGGTACGTCTGAGGGGGCTGGACAGGTTGGTGAGGGGCAGGGTATGTCTGAGGCTGTGGGTACTGCTTTGGTGGTGCAGGGATTTGTCCAGGGGTTTGCATGGGAACCCCGGGCTGGGACATGTACTGTGGGTAGCCCCCCATGTGAGGGGGCAGAGTGTAGCCTGTTGAAGCAGGAGGCACATGGGCTAGGGGCGTGGGGGCGTAGCTGGGGATGGGGGCCTGAATGCTGTCTACTGTGGTGGTGGATGGGCGCACTGGAGCGGGAACCACTGCAGCAGATGGGAGAGCTTGGGGAGGGGGCGGATATCCTGGCACTGCTGAATGCGGCGGCATTTGTGGGGGCATATGCGGAGGCATGTGTGGGGTCAACTGGGGTACAGGTCTGTGTGGGAGGGGACCCCGTGTCCCTGGTAGAGACCCAGGCGTAGGGAACTGAGCTATGCGGGCGAGGAGTTCTGGCGGGGGCAGGTTGGCAGGAAATCGCGGCAGAGCTGCAGCTGGTGCTCCAGACCAGGGCAGAGAGGTGCTACTGCCTAGGTTAGTGCCAGGGGGCAGGAAGGCCTCGGGAGCATGCCGACGGGGTGCGGCCGTGGGGAAAGAGGAAATGTCAGGGGGCAGGCTGCGCAGCTCTTCAGGGAGGTCGCCCCCTAAGGCCAAAATGGCAGCACTGAGCTGGGCCAGCTCTGGGTCCTCCAGACTGGAGCAGGCCGAGTCAGCATCTGGAGCCTTTGGCTGCAGCGAGGGCTTTGCTGCAGTAGGTCGGGCTGGGGGTTTCTTTTGGTCTCTGCAAAAAGACAAGGAAGAAGCACAGATGTGACCAAGAACATAAATACATAGCAGTTTCTCAGTTCAAACTATTTTCTGTAACAAGATTAAAACAAACCAATATACCAGAACCACAAAGTAATAACACAATTTGTATTTGTGGCTTACTCAATAGAAACTGTGTCCAAAAACTGCCTTTTCATAACAAGCATTTCAATGTCATTTTGTCTTATTATATTAGTCGAGTAATAAAGTATCCTGCATTGTTGTCCTATTGTTAGATTTGTGGTAGAAAGATGATTTGATCTGTACAGTAGCACTTAAAAGTGAGGTGTGCAGTTTTTGGAAATATTTGATTTGTTAAATAGCAGATTGTAATTCCAAAATTCAGGGGGAATGTTTATAATAACCATTTGGGTGAAGTCAGTGAGGGAGGGTACTCGTGTCCCTGGTAGAGACCCAGACACAGGAAACTGAGCTGATTTCGCTATAATAATTGAACTATTATAATAATAATATAACTATTTAAATGGCCTCAAGCTTTATTCAAGAAACTGAGCTAAAAGAAAAGTGTGCTTCTCCTCCATAGAACAGCTGCAGGAACAGCAGCAGATAGTAAAAAGATTCTTATACTCTGTGACAGTTTGACAACAGGTCCATGTACCTGTCCAGAATAGGCTTCCTTTCCTCTGCTCTGGTCTGGCACAAGGTCTTGACCCTCTCCAGGAGACGAGACGCTTTAGTCTCCAGATCATCGTAGAAGTCTTTGCCCTCCTGAGATTTTTTCATAAGGTCTTCGTAGGCTTCGTAGGAGCCCACCAGTCCTTGCACAGTGCTGTTCCACTGCTGCTCCGTTTGGGTTAAGCCCTTGCGAACAGAGGCATACTGGACATTGGCTTCAGTGAGGGCCTTTAGGATGTTCTCCTGAGCAGCCATGTTCTGTTCGATGTAAACCTTAACCTGTTCGTATTTCTTTAACTGATCCTCAAAAACACACTGCAAAGGCACGTGATACAGGATTAAACTTCTGTTATTTTGTTTTTATGTTCCACACATACAAACATAGCAGGTGCTTTACCTTCATTTCTGCCCTTTCAATGGTGACGAGCGTGGAGGTGATGTCGTCCTGATGGATCATGTCTCTGAGCTGTTTTTCCAAAGAACCTCTCTGTTCTTTCATCTCCTGCACCTTTCCGAGGATTCGCTTCATACACTGCAGTCCAGCGACTTCCTCTGCACACACCACAGGAAACACATGAAGCTACTGTTTCAATCATTTAGGGATGTATAGTAAAAGTAGTAGCCATATTGGCAGAAATTGGATATATGTGTAGAAAAAGATGAAGGAAATGATGAAATGATGTAAAAGAGGCAAGGGATGGTTAATATGACCTCAATCCAAACATTTAATCCCGAGACTGATGTAATAATAACTATTAAATAATAATAACTATTAGATTTGGTATATTTTAACTAATGAGAGTCCTAGAGGGTCTTAAGGTATTGATACTGAAGTGTCAAATTATATATATATATTTTTAAACTTGGTTCGAGTCAAGCTAAGCTAAAGCCTTGACTGCTATAGTTGCAAACTCATTAGGTTTATAAAAGTGCTATTACGAAGGGAGTTTACTGACAAAAATGTATAAATTACATGAATCTTCAACATCTTAGGTTTAAAGCCATGCTGTGTTACACTTTTACTGACAAATGTTCTGTGGGAAACACCCTATATAAGTATACTACCAGTCCACCAAGTATATAAACAAGTTTCCATCCAACCTCACCCTCACTGAGTTCCGGCCGTGGCAGGGCTTCTCTCAGACTCTCCAGAGGACCGCCCAGCAGTCGCAGGTTGCTTATGTGCAAGTTCATGGCCCTGTGGAGCTCTGTGTTGGTGAAGCTGGCCTTCTCGTGGGCCTCCATGTACTTCTCTAGATCTCGCCGGATCTCTGCCAGGGTCTGAGACTGTGCTGCCGAGTGTAGCTCCGCGGCTACATTTGCTCCAACAGCCTCCTTGACGGCTCGCTCCCCGGCCTCATCCACCTCCAGGACGTCTCGGATCTCTTTCAGGGAAGATTCCACGTCAGTGAAGACCCCTGACAGCACTGTGAAAGAGAAAAGAAAAAACATGATTAAAGATGAGTCAAAAGTAAAATTAATACTACTCTCAACAATCTAGTGTTTAACCTTTTTTTTTTTACTTTTTAAACAAAATGGACTCAAAGACAAATATGCAGGAAATGAATGCATAGTTGTTTTTTTGCCACTGACCCTGCATGGACTGGATGAGGCTCTTCACAGTGTCAGGCCTGACGCTCAGAGCCGCACACTTCTCCATCAGCACTGGGGGAATGTGGCTGTACATGTCAAGGTTGTCCACAGACTCTGGCTCCAGGCCCAGAGAGTCCATAAACTGCCTGCACAAGAGGACCAACAATAGGAATCAGTTGTACTACAGCATGTTTCAGTTGATATAAACGGACAGTAGATTACTTACTCTAATGTTTCATTTTTGTTTTCAATCTTGGCCATCACATCTCTCAGCAGCTTGGCCTTTTCCTCACTAAAACGGAGAAAACATGCCAAATATGCTTAAAACAACAAATTAGAGCATATATTTTTATAAACAAAGAATCCTACCTGTACAATGAAGAGGCCTCGTGTGCAGACATAGGCACCAGCTTGGCAAACAGATCGGGACCAGTGACACTGGGGTCAGTGGGGTTCACTGGCAGAGCCTTTACCAGAGGAGCACCTACACAGATATGAGCCACATGATATGGCAGTTTATATTTAGAGATAAAAATAAACAGACATGAGCTTGCAATAATTACAAAGAATCCTTGTGTTGACCTTGAGAAATTTTCTTGACCTTTTCACCTGGAATTATTATAACTGACTTCAGTAAAAACCCACTGTTCCCAATGGTTTTGTAGAAGAAATACATTAACGGTCAAACCAAATGTACATCAAGATTTACAGAGAAATGATTAAAATATAATAAAAACTAAATCATAGGAAAAATGTTAACATATTTCATGTCAATTCTATAGATGAACTACTTTCTGAAGTTCCACATTTGTAAGGTTTTCCAGGATGCATGGGAAAATGTATGCCATGGTTGAACATAGTAAAAAACAAGTTTTAGTTCTATTTCTGTTACCTTTAACAGAGGCTAATGTCTCCAGAGCTGGAACTGTCTCATGATAGACAAAGTCATTGTCCTTCTTAGCCGAGTTAAACCTGTATGTAAAAAATAAAAAATAAAATCAATGAGAGAGAGATTTCAAACTTTAAAAATGAAACTAACCAGACTGGGACAATGTATTCTTTGCTTACTTTCCACCGATAACATCCATAGTGAATCTTAAGGCCTCTTGCACACTGTCAGGTTGACCCTATTTGTACAGAAAAGGATGCAACAGTAATGACACCACTTTGATAAATTGTTCTCCAAAATGATTTCATTAAAAGTTGTTCTGGCTGCTTCACCTTGGCCAGTTTAATGGCTTCACTGAGTTTATCCATAGAGCTCTGCAGGTACGCCAGCTTAAGGAGACACAATGAAAAATGTGTTTAGAAGAAAAAAGAAAACTACACATTAAATACAATAGGTAAAATGTATTGAAATGTGGACATACCCGCTCTCCGTACTTCTGCTGCTCCTCAGCCTGTTTTCCCATATGAAGCTGTCAGAAGAAGAAAATAAAGGATGATGCCTAAACCTGAGTAAGAATTCCAGGCCGCATTGTCCATAAAAATACAATACATACAAATTCTGAACTAATTAGTACAATGTTAAGTGAATAACACTGTGCTACTGCAGTCGTGTGAAAAATGTATTACCTCATTAAAATTCTCTTTGTGTAAATACTGATCATAGACGGTATAGTAACAGTATGCTTGTTATTGCTTTGCTTGTGGAACATGACTAATTCAAAGACTTGAACCTCTGTAACATGGGAATTAAAGACGTCCCCAAATACAAGTACTAGTATATTGTCCTGTACAGACTTGCATCTCAGAAAGCAACTCACTGCTAGTTCACTGTTTCACTGTTCACTGCTACCAAAGCAAAGCGCTTCATTTTTACATTTAGTCATTTAGCAGACGCTTTTATCCAAAGCGACTTACAAGTGAGGAAAAACAATTGAAGCAATTTTAACAACACAAGGTACAAAAAGCATAAGTGCACAAAAAACTAAGAGAATTTTATTTATTTTATTTTTTTTTTTTTATGCATGCTCATTGACAATGTTTTTGTAATGAGCAAACACGCATCTACATTAACTACATATGTCTGTGGAGGTTCTCAGTCATCCAGGTCATTGTAAAGAAAAGATTAAAGCAAAAGCATCTCTAGAGATATAAGCTCAGCTCTGTTACCAGTTGAACTCAGAATTGATCTCTTGGAATTAGAGATGAAACATCTTCACCTTGAAAACCAAGTCCAGATGCTTTTGCTTTAACCTTTTTTTTTTTTTTTTTAACTACATGTGTAATAACAGCAGCAGCAGTATCAAGGGATGGGACAAATGAGTAACACTGTTTGATGTAAAACAATATTATAATAGTTTAACCTGATTGTTTTAGAATTGTTAATAGTTGTGCCATGTGGACAACAATTTTGGTGAAATGCACAAAATACACTTGTGGGTGTGTGCCCCTAGCTCAGTTGGTAGAGCACTCTCAATCACGCACGAGAGACCCAGTTCGAATCTCGGACAAGTCATTTGCTCAATGTCATCTCAAATCTCTCTCGCCCTGTTTCCAGTCAACTATCAATAAAGGCAAAAAGGCCCAGAGAGATCTTAAAAGGAAAAATACCCTTGTATCTATGACATAAGCTAAGAGGGACTCTTTTTACACATTCAAGAGGAGGAATCAAGAGGTTACAAGTATGTTTTAAGGGAAATTTGTTTACCTTTTACAGCCAAATCTGCAAGACATTTGTTAATGGAGAAAACTAATTTACAAAAAGCACTGCTGAGAAAACCTACCCAACCTAGAACAATCTATCCCTGCTACTAGACTCACATGTGCAATAGCAGCAAAGTAGTAGATCTTCATCTGGACCAGTTTCTTCCAGTCCTTCTGAATCTTTCCCAGCATCGAGGCTGTCTCCGAGTTCTCCAGAGCTCTGCATGCCTCTTTGTAGTAATCCACCACCTGTAACAACAGAACAGTTACACCAATATCTGTCATGTTGTGTTTTTTTAGTTGTCGTGAATAATCATCAATTACAAAAGTCTTACCTGTGCACTAATGCGAGCCACCAAAAAACTCTTTCGATTGTCCAACATAGACTTCTCCAGAAGACACTCCTGAGCCTGACCCTAGAAGAAGTAGCCGCAACACTAGATGTTTTACAACTGTATACATTGTGTTGCTCTATTTACCAAAGAAACAAGACTTACAAGCATTAAATTGATGTTGAGATTGAGGATCTGGTGACTCATGTCCACACTGAAGTTGTGGCTGAAATGGTCCCTCAGGTACGCGAAAGCCCCGGCTGAGCACTGGAAGTGAGTGCACGATACCTTCATTCCCTGGAGAACAGTTAAGGTAAAAGGGAGTTAGAGTGTCAACATACTGTATACTGTCTGTGTGAATGTGGTGAGTTACCTCCTCTGATACCCTGTTGTCCATGGCTCCCAGCATAGAGTGCAAGGCCCCTACAATCAGTCCACAATGTGTATAAGTACATTTTCAGTTGTCAGTGAGTGTATTTACATGGATCTGAGTATCCCAGTTTTTAACTTTAGTTATCTGGAACCCTGTAACATGACAAACACTGGTGTGTCAGAATCTTATTTCTGAATCCTAAACTGGGATACTCAAGTACATGTAAACAGGATCAATAATAACTGTAACTAACTTACCCAGATTGTAAAGGATGCAGGCTTGCTCATAGCTGATGTCTTCATGTGTAACTGTTTTTCCAGAGAAAATCTCGGTCCTAGACACGGAAAGAAATATAAATAATAAATGTGCATTTTTCATAAATGTGCTTGCTGCCTGTAATATAATAAAGCTGTAGTTTTAACAATAACCATCTTTTACAGATAACTTTGTTCATAACTATTTATCTAAATTCATAGCATTATTTTGCATAAAAGCCTCATCGATCAATAAATAGATACTTATTATTCACATCATACACCAGTTCATTCAATTATTCAAAATGACACAATCTGATCCAGTATGAATAATATATGAACAGCTGTTTTCTGAATTACTAGCACATTAATGTAATCAATCAGAGCAGATTCTCCAGACACTTTATATTGGGTTAATGTGTGTTATTACCATGAGATGGGCACAGCAGCCTCTTGCCCTGGTCCCATAGGGACCCGGCTCTGGAGGTAGTGCAGCTGGCCAAAGTACTTCCTCAGTGTGCTGCATCCCTCAAAGTCCCTGGTGACATTCACGGCGCTCTGTGAATAAAACACAGACCATTACAAAGACTCTAACACCATAAACTGTCACCATAAACAAACAGACTGAGCAAACATTGCAATGCATTTTAGGCAGGATATTTTGACTGTAAACAAACAGCTGATCCCTGAAATTAATTGCACTATTGTGCAGTTTTTATCCCCTTTTATTTAGATTTATCCTGTATCTACTTGCATGTGTATCACATAATCTTAGATCACTCACACATCCGGATATATGACTTTAAGGTTTGGTTGATTCAGATGATTTTATAGATTATCTAAAATGTTATACAGGTATTTAATGGCTTTTATTACATAGTAATTCTTTTAGCACAGTAGTAATGCTTTGTTTATTTTATTTACTAATGACCGTGTTCTCTTGTTTGTTGTCAGGTCTGTCTTTGTGAATACCAAACCAATTTTACTTTATGGGAACAAATAAAACAACCCAAATCTCTTTTGTAACTTACTGTAGCACACACATTAACATTTCCAAATAATATCACATTTTTCATATTGCGTTGTTACAAATCAGCTCGACTGATGAGATCACAATCTCACTTTTCAAATACTGGCATGCTACTTTTATATTTTCTACAGCTGGTCTACAGTGGATAAATGCATCACAGCTCGTTTGCATCGAATGCAACAAAAGACAGCATTCAGTGGTGCTCCTGTTTGCGAGTCTCTTCCTGTTAATTTGGATTGACCTTTAGTTTAGTCTGTGGCATCGTTTTTACCTTAGGGCGGGTTATCAGGCTGGGTTGTCCTCAGAAATTTTTTATAGAATCAATTCCCTATATTCTGATGTATTTTAGATGACATTGTGCCATTTTTAGCTGCTATAGATTGAGTCAAATTACAGAAAAAAAACAGTGCAGTTAATATACATGTGTTTAATACAATTAAACACAACCCTCTTGTTTGGGATTATTGATTTATGTTCATAAATCAATGTCTAATGATATCATACATTTAAAAAAACGAACACTTATGTCCGGCTGCAATGTTCAGTCAGCTCTAATGCTTGCTCTTTTTCTGCCTCCGCCAATATAAAGTGGTTTCAGCTGGACAGGATCCCAAGATATATAGAAGTGCTGTAAACAGTACCTTTAATCTCTACAGAGGAACTTGTGTGTATAGTTTTGCCACACCATTGAACTAAAACGAGATGCTTTTTAAAGACATGATTTAAAACATGCAGATGTGTTTATGGCCCGGGACAGAACAGCGCTGAAAGAGACCGCAGGATTCACAGAGAGTCTGTGGCCCTCCCCTAATATAATGGTAGGGGAAACACTGTTTGCTGTAAAGTATGGCACTGTTGCTTGAGAGTGATTATTTATATTATTTATATGTTGAAGAGCAGCTCAGGTTAGTTTTTGGTTTGTTTGTTCATAGGTTGATGTGTGAAGTTTTCAGTCAACAAGAATTTCCTTTGGCTGACCTGTCGCAGTGTCTCCAGTTTCTTCAATTGTTCATTGTAGTTATCTGGATTCTCGCCATAGTTCTTCAAGATAAACTAGAGGGTGAAACAAAGAGTGACAGTTAAAAAAAAGGCTTACTTCACTCTACTCCAGCTCTTACAAGGCTGTAAAATAGGAATATTGTCTGACCAGAAAGTAAACAACTCAACCCATTATTGACTTGGGTACTAGCATAATTAATTCACGCCAGTCATCAGATTGTAAATTGTCAGGAAAGACGTACTGAAGCCACTGTGATTTTATTGCACAGTACTGTAATGTATTGTATGAGACTATGTATTCAAGAAATCCACCTTTGTAAGGATGTCCAGTAGTTGGGCGGTTCTAGCAGGCAATCATTAAGCCATCATTACAGAGGGCAAAGATTTATTATAACTTCAGCCAAGCACAATTTTACAATGCCTTTGCTTCTTGTGATTGTACAAAGCATTTTCTCTGACGAAAGGCTGGAGTCAAGCAGTGATATACACTTTCAGAATGCAAAACAACCTGGTATAATTGTTTTACAGACCTACCACCAATAATAAAGCTTATTTAATATATTAGAAAAAGGGACAATCCTAAAGTTGTGGTCCCATTATGGCAAACTAAAACAGACTAGAGAAATGGATAATAAATGTTTTGAGCTTTTGAAAAATGGATCCCCTGGAAAAAATGTTTAGGAAACACTGGTTTAGCAAATGATATGAAAAAAATACAGAGATCAAGACCAGGGTGACTTATGGTGATACAGCATTCTGTAATATAAACCATGCTAATGTTACTTGTTTAAAGTAACCAGAACATGAAAGTAATTGTTCTTGTGTCATTATCACTTCAAACGTTCTACTTTACTCAAGTTACATTTTAACCCAAAGTTCAAACGTGTTTTTAGACTATACCTTATAACAAAGTAACAGTATAAAAGTGTCTGCCACACATTTATTGATAACCGCACTGTTTTGGGGCCAGAAGAAGTGTAATAAAGAGTCAAATGTATAGTTTGACATGCCTTTTATCAACGTTTTAGGAGGTTTGTGAATCTAAATGACTGAACACATTCCAAAACCACACTGAACCTGTTTTGGGAGACATTTGCATGTGACAATGACATCACCAGCTGTTGATTGTTCAGCTTAGCCGAGGAAAGACAGGCTAGTTACTTTAGCTAGGTGTACACAAACTGTCGCTTCCCTTACAGTTGAGTTCGTTTACCACCAAGACAGAAACAGCAAGTCAATTGTACTTCTAAGTATTCCAAAGCTGACTGATAGCTACAAGCTAACGTTAGCAAACATAGGCGGTGGTCAAGAAAACTGCCATAATTAGCTAACCAGCTCGAAAGCTACTCCTTCTGGAAATTTTTCCCTTCTCCAATAAACAAATAACGGTGTAATTGGTGACTTCAAGGGTTAAGCGCCTTTATTGTGTTCTCCAATTAGTCGTCCCCATAATCCTTGCTCTGATGACTGTGGACGTGAGCCCTGTTGCTCACACACCCAGCTCACCTGCTTGACGGACGGACCCAGCTGAAACTCCCCTGCCTCCTTCAGGTCCAGCCAGATCATAGGCATACGGGGCACCGCCTCCATGGCGGCGGCAGACGAGGGACTCTACCGCGGCTGTCTGCCCTCAACAAGCCAGTACAACGATGGCAGTACAGTGGACGTTATCGCTTTTCCCCAAACAACTGTGTCATGTATCCATTTACACTTCCACCGGAAACTGACGGCGCACGTTACGTACAGGCTTCTGAAATGTGCTGCGGTGCTTTCTGGGAGATGTAGTTACAGTGTAACGGTCAATTTCATTGAGTACCAATTTAAAAATAGAGATTAGAAATAAAGAAACACTGGGTCAAATATGTTAGCAATTATACTAGTTCTTCCACAGAATTAATCAAAATAAACAGATTACCTCATACCTTATAGATTTGATAACATGATGCAAAATTATAGATTATACATTAGAAGCAGCCTAGTCTAGCCACAGGAGTCCACATGACAGTGTACCTTTTGTGCTGGTCCCAAGCCCAGATAAACAGAGGGTTATGTCAGGAGCATCCGACGGATGCAAATTACTAATATTTTGGAGACAAAATTAGAGAGGTCAGGTTGAGATGGTTTGGACATGTTCAGAGGGATTGATTTTAGACCAAAGAAGGGGTTTATGGATGTAGTGAAGGAGGACATGAAGGTAGTCTGTTTGAGAGAAGAGGATGCAGGGGATAGGGCTGTGGCAATCCCAGAAAGGAAAAGCTTATAACAATACTTGTTTCCACATTTCCCAAACATTGTTTAGTCATGGTATTTGTATAGAACATGGATAGAATATAGCAAATAATATATATATATATATATATATATATATATATATATATATATATATATATATATATATATATATATATATATATATATATATATATATATATATATATATATATATATATGTGACATATAACATAATGCATGTATGAAATAACAATGTAACAACTGGGATGAAAATGTCCAACAAGTCGCTTTTGGCACCTAGACCCTGAATTTGAAATAGGTAATTGTTCACAACTTAAATGAAGTCTTCATTAATAAACAAGGCAGAACATCAGCAATGAAAGATACAATTATTTTGATTTGTTTTATTGTGTGTTTTAAAGGTTAAAGGTTATATAAAAGAATGTGTAGTTTACAAAAATGGAGTACTGTGGAATGTTTCGTCTTTTTTTCTTGGCAGTATGGCCCATCTTCCCTTATAATGCATACTAAAATCCAGAACCAGGATTATCCTGGCTTTACCACAAAGGCAACATACATAATTTGAGTGGAATGGCATGCATTTATGGATCCTGTCTGCAATGGTTTATAAATGTATGTATGTACTGTATATACAGTACAGTTGTGCTCACAATTAGTGATTTTATTTATTTATTTTTTTTATTGCCATTTTTCAGAGAATATGAATGATAACACAAAACATTTTATTACAAGCCATTTATTGTCAAACAACTGTGTTTACTCCTTTTAAATCATAATTACAACAAAAACTACCCAAATGACCCTGATCAAAAGTTTACATACTCTGGTGATTTTGGCCTGATAACATGCATACAAGTGATACAAACATGTTTGAATGGCTGCTAAAGGTAACCATCCTCACCTGTGATCTGTTTCCTTATAATCAGTGTGTGTATAAAAGGTCAGTGAGTTTCTGAGCTCTTGACAGACCCTTGCATCTTTTATCCAGTGCTGCACTGATGTATTCTGAGTCATGGGAAAAGCAAAACAATTGTCTGGATCTGCAGTAAAAGGTAATTGAACTGTATAAAACAAGAAAAGGATTTAAAAAGATATCCAAGGAATTGAGAATGCCAATCAGCAGTGAAACTATAATTAAGAAGTGGATAATAAAAACGTTATTTTGGAGAGGAGTCAACAAGGTACACCATTCCCACTGTGAAACATGGAGGTGGATTGCTGATGTTTTGAGGATGTGTGAGCTACAAAGGCACAGGAAAAGATGAATGCAGCATGTTATCAGAAAATACTGTTCTGCACATGAGACGTACTTGAACGTTCCAACATGACAACAATCCAAAGGACTGGCCTCAGTTCGACCTGTCATTGGCTACAGCAGCATAAAGTGAGGGTTCTGGACTGGCCTCAGTCTCCTGACCTCAATATCATTTAGTCACTCTGAGATCTCAAACGTACTGTTCATGCAAGACAGCCCAAGAACTTACAGGAACTGGAGTCTTTTTGCAAAGAAGAATGGGGTAACTTTTGATCATTTGGGTAGTTTCTGTTTTCATAAAAATTAAAAAAGAGTAAACACAATTGTTTAACAATAAATGGCTTCATCCAACTACTAACTATGATTGAAAGAAAGGTTTTTGTGTTATCATTCATATTCTATAAAAAATATCCCAAAATAAAAATTGCAGATTCTGGTACTGGTGTGTTTTGGCGTTATATGGTGGAGTATCTGGTAAACCAAGCGCACAGATAAGATAGAAGTTATTCCTCCATTTCATATCAACAAAATAACATGAAGTCATTGCATTTATGGTGAAAAGTAACTTGGAGTTGCTATTATCTATTTGGATTATCAATTTAAAAATACCCATGCATACCAACAAATGGAAAAGAATATGGACTGATTGTTTACAGATATATTCCCCTCCACATGTCATGGGCCATACATAAATGTTGTTAGGTAACAAATATTGCATTGTTTTTCACAGGCTAAAACACCCCCTGCCAGCAGATGTCAGTAGTGTGCCTTCACAGACATTTTGCCAGAGCTGCTAAAGTAGATTGTTTACCACAGACTGAGGCTGATATGAGTTAATTATGGAATAATACTGCAGCTTATCTATAATAAGTGCAATGAAATCATCTTTCCTTTTGCCAAGAAACAGCTCAAGTTGAAGTTAAGGGCCTCATAGCCTCTTTAGCAGGGCAGACACAAGAGGGTGAGAGGAGAAAATGAGAGTGGTTTGTTACAAATGAAAAACACAGTATGATCCCAAACGTCACATCAGCAGTCGATAAACTTTGAAAGATGTTTATTATACTCAAAGATTTGCAAAATGTTGCAGTATTCAGTTGAAGAGTGTCAAACAGATCATTCAAACTCATTAAATACAGTGTTCAAATAAAAAAGATTATTGATCATTGACTGAAAGCTAAGTAAAAATGCACAAGGCCAATTAAAATACAATAAACAGCATGTAATTGTAATTTTATAATTTAAAATGAGTGTGAACATGATCTGTTATAATTCTGATTTGAGTCAAATCAGAATTATAATATTAACTTCTAAGAAGTAAAATTTTTTGTGAGTGACATCTCACTTTGGATACCCCAGTATCATGGACTTAGTAGAAAAAGTCAGAAAAGAGCATTTTTAGCAGAACTGTGTCAACAAGAACTAACCCCTAGCTCAGTTGGGAGAGCCCCCAAAAATATGCAAAACAATGCAAGAACATGGGAGACCTGGGTTTGAATCTCGGACGAATCATTTGCGCAATGTCATCCCCCTCTCTTTTGCCCTGTTTCCTGTCAACCCACTGTCAACTATCAATGAAGGCAAAAGGTCCTAAAATATCTTCCGTTTTAACTCATTAACATACTGTGGCAGTTTTGATATCTAGATTTGTACAACCGTACAACAACCGTGCGCACTCTCATTTGTGCTCCCAAAATATTAAATCAAATTGCATTTTAGGTGAAGGAATTTGGGTTCCGTTTGGAGTGGGACTACTTAAATGGATGGTAGTCTGTCATCTTTTTTCTCTTCATTGACCACCAGAGGGAGCCGTGGCCTGGACTCTGTTACTGAGCTGCCATAGTCAAGTGGTCCAAGGCAGAGGTCCACCGCCCCAGCTTTCCCCACCAGAGATGCCCTGTCACATCGCCATGGAAACGGGCTGAAGGCATCGCTACAGAATGGATCAGGAGGAACTTGACATAAGAGGAAAAACACAAAGAGGCATAAGCAGGCTGAGGAGTCAGAGAGAGGACAGGTTTGGTGGAGGTGTAGTTCACTTCTGGGTTTGGCCTTGTATTTAATCCTGGATTTTCATGTTAATTGCAATCAGTAAGATGGTCTTGTAGTGTGATGTGGTGGAATGATGTCATCTTTATTTACAGTATGTAAAGGTCACATCATAAAAAAGGTTAATCTATTTCACCTGTGTGTAATATCTACATAGAATCCAGCAAAATGACAGAACAGTAAGAGTACAGAGAAAATGAATGAGCTGACACAGGCTAAACCGCAGCATTATGACAGTGGAAGACAGAGATGGATGTATAATTATAGGCTCAAAGACAAGGACATGTGCATGAATAGACAAGGATTTAGGCTAGATTCTGTCCAATATTTAGGGTGTGCTTGTGGATACACTTCTTGTAGATGAGACCAAAAAAGAAAAGAATCCATCTTGTTCAGTTCAGCTTAGTGTTCACTGAGGCATTTTCAGCACTGGACTTAATGACATTTGGGCTTTTAGCAAGACACACAGTTTGTTAAATTAACCTTAAACCTTATTTGCACTGTCAGAGGACGGTGTGTGGACAAAGGGCCTTTGGATTACACAGAGGTTAAAGCATCATTGTGTAATTTTTCCTGGCTTCAGAAATCTAAAGGCCACTAGTGTAACATCACTGTGCCCTTCACTTTAGGGGCTGCCCATTGTCACTTATTCTGTTCATTATCTGTATGGACAGAATTTCGAGGCCTGTAGCTGGAGGGAGACCGGTTTAGTGTCCACAGGATCTCATTTGTGCTTTTTGGATGATGTTGTTCTGTTGGCTTTATCAAACCCTGACCTTTAGCTCCACTGGGATGGTTCGATGGTTCCCCTGGAAGAACTGTAAGAAGTGTCTGGGGAGAGGAAGTGCAGATAGCCCTGAATAAGCAGAATAAAATGGAAAGATGTGCACAAGGTTATACAAGGTTTGCCAAAAACAGCCACTTGATTGACAATGGTAAGGAGGGTTTATCTCATGAGTTTTTATGGTTGTAATCTTAACTTTAGCATAAAGAGAAGAAAGATAAAGGAGCATGAAGTTGTGTCTCAGTGTTCTCAGAAGATATAAAGTCACTTGATTTTAGTGTTGCATCGTGTCATGCTTGCAGTCTGTGGTTTGTGTGAGGTCTCCATTTCAATCAGTTCAGTTGTTAGTGGTACGAGTTGAGTTGTCTGGATGCACAGGTGTGGTGCACACTGAGGTTCACATGGTGGCATTTACATTTATCAATATAAACCACTTAAACTGAACAATGCACCCTGGTTTGTAGTTGCTTATTAAACATGTCTAGTGCCTCACTCCTTGTACATTTCTGGAATAGTGGAGGTTTTCTTCTTGTTGCTTTAGTTTTTGGTTTATTTTTGGGATGACTCCTGACTGTCTCAGGGTTAGTTCTGCTGTACTCCTTGACCCTGTACTACAAAGCTAGTTGAACCTATTGCCTGGATTTGTTTCTCCTAGTCAGTTAGACAAAACAGTCCTGGTCTGGATAAGTGGAAAAACCAAGGTTAACCCCAAACATCTTTTGGTGTTTGTTCATGATCTTAAAAATAGGGTTGTGGTTAAATCCGTCATGTTCTGCATTTCCTCTCTGTTTGATCCTTGTTCATCCCTGTTTTAGTCCTGGGTGAAGTCTTGATTCAAATTCCATATATTTTATTGATGCTGCGTGGCGTCTCTAGCTCTCTGTTCTCTCCACAGCAGGTACAACATAATGGCAGCAGTAAGACAGTGATGTACTGATAAATATGGGATAAAAGAGAATAACACAGATGAAAAGACTACAGGGGTTTCTGAAAGAGAATGTGAAAGATGGACGCAGATTAGAAAGACACACACAATGAAAAAAGCATGTGCCATATTCAGATGGAACTAGAGAAAGAGACATTTATGGAAATGGCAGAAATGTAAAAGCTGAAAAATAGATTTGATTGAGAGGGTCTTGTATGAGACTTGTTTGCATAGCTCCCCTGTGATTTCAAAAATGCGTTTGATGTTTTCAAAGTAGTCACAGTGTTGCTATGGTTTCGATGGCTGTGAAGTCGGTCTCTCTGTCAACCAGCCAACGTGGCACATTTGTAATCGCCACATTTAAGCACCATTTCACACCACATTGAATTAGAGCAGGCTTTTAGAATGCAAAAGAGTGCATGCTAATAATGCAAATAGAATCATTTATGAGAGAAACAAGAGAGGGGGTGGAATAGAGTCAACAAGCAAATCCACTAAGGCCTTAAACATGGCACACGGCAGTCTCTCAAATCTTTCAAGCATACTCTAGTTGGTCTGGACAAAAAAAAAAAAACACCTAGTCAAAATCACAATTGCAAAAAGGGCAGTGGACCATGTATTGGATCAAACATAAAAAGAAAAAGATGTCTGCTTTGTTGGCAGTGTGAAAGAGCTTTTGATGATAGTTTGGATTTTTGGTGTAAATTTAGGAAGTCATGACCAACACGGGTCCGATACCTGAGTAGGTGTCCTTGTTCTCTCTTCCTTCTGGCTTATCTTCTGGTAATCTTGCAATCTTTTTTAAATTTCAGAGATGGGTTTGTTTTGTTTAGGCAACATTTAAAAAAAATGTCCCTCTCTTTTTATTTTTCTAGTGGACAAAAACAGTTTGATTATAAATCAATAGAGCTTATGAAAATCACGGCCACAACTTAATTAAATCACGTTCCTTTTTGTTTTCTCATTGTCACTGCAAGGCTCTACACAAAAACAATACGAACACAGACAGTGTACTGTTGAGACCAAACTGTGTGTGCTCATGTGAGATATGGAGGAGGTTCTAGTTAGCCGCAAGCAACAAGAGTGGGCCACACTGCTCTGCAGTATATAAAGAGGCCTGAACACCCACTGTGGGCCCAAATACCCACGTGGACAAAATTGTTGGTACCCTTCGGTCAATGAAAGAAAAATTTACAATGGTCACAGAAAAAACTTTATTCTGACAAAAGTAATAATAAATAAAAATTCTATGAATGTTAACCAATGAAAGTCAGACATTGCTTTTCAACCATGCTTCAACGGAATTATTTAAAAAAATAAACTCATGGAACAGGCCTAGACAAAATTGATGGTACCCCTAGAAAAGACTGTAAATAATGTGACCAAATGGACATTTTAATTCAAGGTGTGTGCACTAATTAGCATCACAGGTGTGTACAATCTTGTAATCAGTCAGTGGGCCTATTTATAGGGCTTCAGGTAGTCACTGTGTTGTCTGGTGACATGGTGCGTACCACACTCAACATGGACCAGAGGAAGAGAAGGAAAAAGGTGTCGCAGGAGAAAAGAAAGAAAATTATAGACAAGCATGATAAAGGTAAAGGCTATAAGACCATCTCCAAGCAGCTAGATGTTCCTGTGACTACAGTTGCACATATTATTCAGAAATTTAAGATCCATGGGACTGTAGCCAACCTCCCTGGACGTGGCCGCAGGAGGAAAATTGATGACAAATCAAAGAGACGGATAATCCGAATAGTAACAAAAGAGCCCAGAAAGACTTCTAAAGAGATCTAAGGTGAACTCCATGCTCAAGGAACATCAGTGTCAGATCGCACCATCCATCGTTTGAGCCAAAGTGGACTACATGGGACGACCAAGGAGGACACCATTGTTGAAAACAAATCATAAAAAGCTAGACTGGAATATGCCAAACTACATGTTGACAAGCCACAAAGCTTCTGGGAGAATGTCCTATGGACAGATGAGACAAAAATGGAACTTTTTGCCAAGGCACATCAGCTCTATATTCACAGACGGAAAAATGAAGCATATCAAGAAAAGAACACTGTCCCTACTGTCAAACATGGAGGAGGCTCTGTTATGTTCTGGGGCTGCTTTGCTGCATCTGGCACAGGGTGTCTTGAATCTGTGCAGGGTACAATGAAATCTGAAGACTATCAAGGGATTCTAGAGAGAAATGTGCTGGCCAGTGTCAGACAGCTAGGTCTCAGTCGCAGGTCATGGGTCTTGCAACAGGACAATGACCCAAAACACAGCACAGAGGAAAACATTGGACTATTCTAAAGTGGCCTTTTATGAGCCCTGACCTCAATCCTATTGAGCATCTTTGGAAGGAGCTGAAACATGCCGTCTGGAAAAGACACCCTTCAAACCGGAAACAACTGGAGCAGTTTGCTCATGAGTGGGCCAAAATACCTGAGAGGTGCACAAGTCTCATTGACAGTTACAGGAGTCGTCTGATTGCAGTGATAGCCTCAAAAGGTTGTGCAAGAAAATATTAAGTTAGGGGTACCAACAATTTTGTCTAGGCCTGTTCCATGAGTTTATTTTTTTAAATAATTCCGTTGAAGCATGGTTGAAAAGCAATGTCTGACTTTCATTGGTTAACATTAAGAGAATTTTTATTTATTATTACTTTTGTCAGAATAAAGTTTTTTCTGTGACCATTGTGAGTTTTTCTTTCATTGACCGAAGGGTACCAACAATTTTGTCCACGTGTGTAGGAATCCTCAGGTCAGTGTTGGAAGTGGAAGAATGAGTCACAAAGAGGTTACACTAATTTTCTATTGAAAGGGATTGTTCTATTTTGTAAACTGTTCTTGATTTAATTCATTTATAGTTCATTTGATGGGGACTTATACTCAGGCATTGAACATACTCTCACTGTTTATAGCCAAGGCTAGTTTGTAGCAACCGTCCCCAGAAAGGAGTTTCCACAATAAAAACTAAGGGGAAAATGTAACAATTTTTTTTGAAACAGTGAATACAATAAAATGTCTGAAATAAAACAGCAAAAATTGACACAATTACACACATGTGCATGCTCTCATAAACACACATTCACACACTTTATAATTTATAAATGGTCTTGTTGCTTTTTCTGCATGAGCCATGGTTGTCTTTTTTTTAAGATGTACAGTTTAGTTGAAGTCTTTATCTCAGCAGTAGCAGTAAAAACACCTTACTAAAATCCTCTTACTCTGGTGTGACATGTAGATTTACATTTTTAACTTCTAAGTCATTCGCCGTTTCATCTCTCCGTGGATCGTCTGCTAAATAATGCCTTTGTTTCTTTCTCTTATCACGTCGGAGCAGATAAAATGTTGGCCTCCGTAGACAAACAGAGCCCTCGACAGTGTGAAATACCAGGCTGTCACCCGAGGAGCCCAAATAAAAGTATGCACTCAAAAAAAGTCAACAAGCAATAAACAAGACAACACAATTTGCAAGTATGCACTGTACAGCTCCAGTAGAAACAAGAAAGCTTGTGTTTCTGACTTTGTAATAAAGCACTAACAATGCTGTATTTTAGAGTTTATTCAATAGCAATAATGAATAAATGTTTTTTTTGTGATGTGAAACTACCAGGACGTTTTCTACACGTTTGTTCGTCCTTTTTTCACGTTTCTCCTGGCAACATATGGAAATAAAATTGGAAGCTGAAGCATTTAAACTTTATCAATAAGCACTGTTTGTTGATATTTGAGTCTGCAGTCCATGCTCATAAACAAGGTATTAAAATAAGATTACATTCTATTCAGTTGACTGTGTGGCCAATGAAAATAATTTCACAAACTCAATTTTAACTCATGTTTAATTAGGCCTGGACCACTGCAGGTACAGATTAGGCAGACTTACACAGACATATACTCTATTCTGTTCAGCTCCTCTGCCTCTTATTAATTCTAGCTTTGTGTGCGTTCTGTTGTGCTCAGGTGCAGCATTAGGCAGTCGTCAAACCCGCAGCAGATGGACAGAATGTGAAATATTCATTTGCCTAAAGGTAAGAGATAAACAGTCCCCAAAGACAAACAGTATAGTCGCGGGGGAAATGTAATTGTTTGACAGCAAACAAAAGGATCTGGAATGATTTAGATCAGAGTCTTCTCAAACAGACGGCAAATGTAATTGTTGCCGGGCGGTATTCAAAATGACAATCTCATCTCAATGACAGGAAACACATTAGACATACTGTGAAGACTTGTGCAACAATTGATATCACAAAACCATGATTGATAACTGAAATCAAGTTTATCTGAATATTTTTTCAATTCTGTCTTTTGCAATTAGAGATGAAACGTCCTCACCTTGAAAACTTTTGCTTTAACCTTTTCTTCACAGACATTTATATGAATATTTTTTCTAATTGTTTAGATTATTAATACTAAAAGAAAAGGTTAAAGTCAAAGTATCTGAACTCAGTTTTCAAGGTGAAGACGTTTTGTCTCTAATTCCAAGAGACTTTATCAATTCTGAGATCAACTGGTAAGAGAGCTGAGTTTCCCCTGAAACTAGCTCTGATTGGATAAGCTGCAGTTGAATAATCCAATCACTGATCTGATTCTTTTAAAGTACCTGCCCTTTTTCAAACACTTTAAACGGGAGCCCTCCCAGATGGAACTGTGGAGCAGTTCTGTCTGGCAGAGTCAGGTTAGCAATAACTATAACAAAGAGACACAAATATATATGAACCTATTCTATATATATTCTAGCACCAATAACATTTAGAGCTATGGCGACAGTATTACTGTAGATTGTTTAATTATATACACAATAAATCATATACAGTGGAAAATGTAGCTCGCAGATGTAGATGTGATCAGGTTTTTACAAAGTCTAATAACAAAGCAACTGGGTTGGATGTATTTCTGCTGAACATCTTAAGTTTACATGTGTGTTAGCCCCACCTTTAGCTAACTGCTTCACAGCATTTCTAGAACATGGTACATGGATGTTTCCCAGACTCTATGATGAATGTCTTGTTAATTGTCTATTATGAAAGACAAAGTTGGATAAGTTGATGGCCTGGGCCATTACAGACCGACTGTATAGCCTTAGCTAGAATAATGTCAAAAGTAATTGAAACAATCTTGCTTGACTGGATCACTATTAAATCTACAGATATTTTTTTTGATTTTAAGTCTAATCTTAGTAAAGACATGTGCTGTATGCTCGAAGGGAGATTGAAAAACAATGGTAAGAGTCAGAATTCATCTGTTTTTATGTTTTTTCTAGATGCATCCAAAGATTTTGATTTTGAAAAGATTTTTTTTTAAATTGACTCAGAAAGGTGTTATGTACATACATTGTACATACATACATGGACGGAGTGGCTCAGTGGTAGAGCAGTCGTCTTATAACCGGAAGGTTGGCGGTTCGATTCCCGCTCTGCCCTGTTCATACTGTCGTTGTGTCCTTGGGCAAGACATTTAACCCACCTTGCCTCCAGTGTCCGTAGCACTGGTGTATGAATGTGTGTGACTGTAGAGGTGTGTTTGGTGGAGGTAGGAGAAGGTTGAGCGCCGTTTGTATGGCAGCCCCCCTCTCTGTCTGACCCAGGGGTGAATATTTGTGAATGGGGTGAGTGGAAGCACGATGTAAAGTGCTTTGGGTGCCTGAGAAGGGTGCAAAAAAGCGCTATATTAATGCCTGCCATTTACCAGTGTGTGAATTGGCCTACCAGTATGTGCAGCAAACTATAGTATGCAGGTGAAATGGGGAAACAGTGTTTCAGTGCCATTTAAGGTCATCAATGGAGTCAGACAAGGGGCATATTATAATAATAATAATAACAGATTGGATTTATACAGCGCTTTTCAAGGTCCTCAAAGCGCTAAGAGTCCATTATTCATTCACTTCAGTCACACACTGGTGGAGGAGACGTGGCAGCCATTTTGCGCCTAAGGACTCTCCGACCTCCAAACTTTCTTACACATTCATACACCAGAGACACAGACACTGGAGGCAACACTGTGTTAAGTTTCTTTCCAAAGGACACAACGACAGTATAAACTGAGAAGAGCGGGAATCGAACCAATAGGGCGACCACTGTACCACCTGAGCCACTGTTAACTTGGACATGGAGGACTTGTCAGTGTAGTTACAGGAATGTATAACTGTCTGTATTTCTGGTGATCTTGTATTAAATCATCTAATGTACGCAGATGATTCAGTAGTTTTCAGTCCAAGTCTCTGCTGGTCTCCAGCAGTTTCTTCATATACTGTATCATGTATAATGCGTCCCCGGAAAAGCACTATATAAAATTGATGTAATAGTAATAATAATAATAATAATAATGCAAGGATAAACATATGACATTTCCAGATTTTTGCTTGTCAAATGCTAATGTAAGTGTCACCAATAAAGTAAAATACTATAAGCATATCATTATAGAAGACCTGGCAGATGATGATGATGAAAGTAATATGTTAACAGTCATATGTTATATGCTCAAGCAAATAAACTTGTTTGTTTGCTTATAATCTGACCAATGTTTTTCATTAAAAGCAAATGTTCTCTGGATCATGCATAGAAGTTGACATTGTTTAAAGTACTGTACCCCACTGTACGCTGCTCATCTATGGACCAACTACAAGAGTTTACAGAGACCGCAGGTGGCATATATATGATGCTCTGCAAGTGTTTCTGAGGAGACTAAGATGGACAGTGCAAGTGAAATGTTTGTGACACCACATATTAACGCTTTACAGTCTGTGTTGTGAAATCTTATGTAGAGATTTATCTGTCCGTTATATGATTCTGTGAATATGGTTATGTTGAGCCTGACAAATTTCAAGTTTACGCTACCAGTCCAAGTTGTTGAGACACTGGTACAGCTGTCTTTTTTTAAATGTCTTTTTATTGTCTGTTTTTAATTATTACAAGTCCAAAATAATTTTTTACCTACCTTTCTTGTAACCTTTGTATTGTCTATAAGTGTCAAACATTTAATATAAAAGCATGTTCTGCTCATCTTAAATGCAATGTTGTTATAAAGCCAGAGCCAAATTTAAACCTAAATAAGGATCTGTTATTACCTAATTAGGAAATTGCATGTTTTCAGATCAAATGCCAAAGGTTACCACTGTAGTGTGGTAATGAATGTACAGTAAATTATTGCAAACAACACCAGACAAGCACACAGCCCAAGAAGATCTACCTACTACAAAAGACAGCATTGGTCCTTTTAAGCAACCTTATTTTTTCTTGACAACTGTAACTTCATCTGTCGGCCTTCATCTTTGTGCTGCTCACAGTTCACTGAACCACACATTGGAGTTCAGTGGATTGGAGAACAATATCTATCTACTACGTGCTTCTTCTGGTTCACCTCCAAATAAAAGGCTATGACTAAAGTGTGCATGTAATGTCATGGAATGGAGAGGTCACTGAGCAGCAAAAATCCTTTTGAGTGGCAGCATTCTGTTGAAAACATTACTCCGAGATACTTCAAAAAGACTCAAATTGGGTAAAGGTGTTGTGTGATTGCTCTGCGACTGCCACAAATACGATATCAAAACTACATATAGCCCCTGAACTGTATATTTGGTCTTGATGTGTAATGCTTTATCTTGTCATCTACTATCTCTACCAACTTTTGTCTTTAAGTAATTAAGCCAGAGGACATAGCAGAGCCTGTGGATTTTGTTGTGTGGTGGGCAACAACATCGCCATGGTGACAGGCCAAGAGTTTATCGTCAGCCTGAAGGAGGAGCAGCAGAGTGAGTGGGCACAGAAACCCAGCTCATACCACAACATGGACCTGTGCACTGTATGTGTCATTACAGACGGGCTGACATCATGGAAAAATCTCAGAAGGAATAATACTAATGAAATGGTTGCATATTGTTGATAATGACCTTTAATTATAAGGTTGGTACTATTTGGTGCAGTTACGGCACAAATAGACCCTTTAAAAAGTAGTTTTTATGTTTGAAATATATATTGTATTTAAAGCAATTCTAAGATGTTTTGTTGACATTAATAAGAATAATGAAAAAAGTCAATATATGTTGTTTTTTATTGATCCCCATTAGCTGTTTGTCTTTTGCTTTCAATTTCACAAAGCCCTATTTTTATTCCTTTTGTGCTGTGGCACTTTCTTAACAATAAAATAAAGGTAGAATATGTATTACATGCAGTCTATTGTACTTTTTATGTAAATGTCATACATGTGTGCAGATCAGGAGCAGCAGTTATGTATTTTATATGTATTTTATAAGAACATGGTGGTAATAAATGTGAAGCAGCTTGCTTTCATACAGAGCAGCTGTAGTGTACTGTAGAATTTGGCAGAGTGCAGTGTCATGCTGTTAGCTTTGGCAAAAAGCACACTTTCAGGCCCCATCTTTTCTCCTTACGACTAAATTCTGCTTCCAGTTAGATTTAATACACCAGTGTTGTATTTGATTAATTATTTTAAACAATACTTATAGTTGTTTTATAATGTAATTTTAAGGGACAGTTGACTTTTATGAATTTCCATGTTTGGATTTAGAAACAGCATCACTTTAATTAATAAATATCATAATAAGATTGTTTAAAAATATATAAACCACCTACATTACTACTTTAAACGTAGTATTAAAAATATGTATGAAACATGTGACCTATAATTTATAACGCCATGTGTTGACAAGACTGTTCAGTAGTCAGTAAAAGGAGCAATATGTTTGAAAATATTCATGTATTTTTTGTGCCAAACAGCAAAACGTTCTTGAGTTGCATCCCCCTGACTGGCTGGCAGTGGCCCTTCTGAGTATGCATATAATTCTCCCCCCCCCCTTTCCAAAAATGCAGTACAACTTTTAACGACTAAAAACATCCCCAAAAGTAAACTTCTGTTGGTTAAACAATGAAGTGAATGTATAAACTAATGATTAAACATTATATTCACTGTCTACATTGGATTCAACACATTTAAAGTATATTTTGTAGCAACAAATAGAGTATCCATAAAATGTAGGACACTGTTGCAGTAAGTAAGTCAATTTTATTTATATAGCACCTTTCACAGATATAAATCACAAAGTGCTTTACAAAGTGCAATTTTAATAAAAGAACAATAAAACTATGAGAATAAAAATTAAAACCACAAAATAGTAAGACCAATAAAAAGCCCAATCAACTAAAAGCTTGTTTAAATAGAAGTGTCTTCAGCTGCTTTTTAAAAGAATCAACAGAAGCGTCCACTCGCAGTGACAGGGGCAGGGCGTTCCAGAGTCTGGGGGCGACTGCTTGGAAAGACCGGTCTCCCCGAGTTTTAAAACGGGTTTTGGGGACCGTTAGAAGGTTCTGACCAGAAGACCGAAGAGCGCGGGAGGAGGAGTAAGGGGTCAGCAGGTCAGTGATGTACTGGGGGGCCTGTCCATGCAGAGCTCTAAAAGTCAAGACTAAAATTTTAAAATCAATTCTGAATTTGACTGGAAGCCAATGTAATGAGGATAAAACCGGGGAAATGTGAGCCCTTCTGTTGGTTCCAGTTAAAAGCCTGGCTGCAGCATTTTGCACCATTTGTAGCCGACTCAGAGACGATTTGTTAAAACAAGTAAAAGAGAATTACAATAATCAAGACGAGAAGAAATAAAAGCATGAATAATCATCTCCAAGTCAGCTTTAGACAAAAACACTCTCAATTTAGAAATGTTTCTCAAATGATAAAAACAGTTTTTGACCAACTGTCTAGAATGACTGTCCAGAGACATCGATTGGTCAAACAGAACACCAAGGTTTCTGAGGCTCGACTGGACGGAAGAACCCAGGGAACCAAGGTGTTGTTTGATTTGAGGTATTTTTTGCTCTGGTGCAAAGATTAAAGTTTCAGTCTTTTTTGTATTCAGCTGTAGGTAGTTATTATATAACCAGTTCTTTATGCAAGACAAGCAGTCCAACAAATCAGTAAGTTTATGAAACTCTGAGACTTTAAAAGAACAGTACAACTGAATGTCATCAGCATAAAAGTGATAAGACACATTTTTAAAGCTGCTCGTTCAGATGAGTGTACTCTATTTCACGCTGCCAGGTCTCTGTTAAAAACATAAAGTCAAGGTGTTCCTTTGAGAATAATTCGAGAAAGGTTGATCAGTTCAACAACATATGGACCAACTAAATCATACATTTAAAAGCAGCGAAGTTGGCATTACATCTAGAGGGCTCGATGATGGTTTCACCTTTTATTCATTCATTCATTCATTCATTTTCTACCGCTTTGTCCCATTAGGGGTCGCGGGTGACTGGAGCCTATCCCAGCAGCTTTGGGCCTGAGGCGGGGTACACCCTGGACAGTGGCCAGTTAGTCGCAGGGCTAACAAGGTTTCACCTTTTTTAGTAGACCCTTAATATCCTCTTCAGTGACAGGTGAGAAGGTGCACCGAGGAGATAAACCCCAAGATGTGTTTACAGATGATGGGTTTATAGAGGCTCTTATATCATGTACCTTATTCACAAAGGAATGTAAAAACCTGTTGCAGTCAGATTTTGAGTGGACTGGTACATGAGGAGCTGAAGGAGAGACAATTCTTGATATTGTGTCAAACAGGACTTTAGGATTTTTCTTGTTCAGAACAACAAGATTAGAGAAATAGGCAGATCTGGCCTGTTTTATTTTATCATTTAGTGACACGATGAGCTCCTTCAAGTGCAGTCTGTGGACTTCCAAGCTTGTGCATTTCCACAAACGTTCTAGTTTACGTTTCTCCTGCAAGATAAGATTTCCTCATTTATCCAAGGGCAGGGATTTTTAGGGAAGGCGTGTTTACTTTTTAGTGGAGCAACCTTATTTAAAACAGACAAACAGTGGTTATTAAAAGACTGCATAAAAGATTCAGGCTCACTACAGCCATCAAAGACACTGGGTGTCAATTTCTCAGCTGTGGATCCATTTATGATGTGTCTTTGTGACATCGGTTTGGAAGGAAGATAGTCCACATTGGAAGACAAGTTAAAACATATAGAACAGTGGTCTGTCACATTAATGTCTGTAACACTCAACTGGTCAATGTTCAGGCCTAAAGAGAAATCAAGGTCCAAAGTGTGGCCTTTTGTATGTGTAACCTTAATCATCAGCATCTCAAAGGAGTCGAAAGAGTCTGGGTTTATCAACCTGCAGCAGACCCGTGTTGTCCCAAATACAGAACAGTCCGGAGGGCACAGCTCGTTCAGATGAGTGTACTCCATTTCACGCTGTCAGGTCTCTGTTAAAAACATAAAGTCAAGGTGTTCCTTTGAGAATAATTCGCTGAGGAACAAGGCCTCAGCATCACCTTTTCTCTTTTTTTTTTATTTTATTAAAAGCAATGCATCAAAGTTAATTCAATTTTTACAACAACAAACAACAAAATTGGACTTACCAACCAGACTTGTGCCTATAGGTGGAAATGTTGTGCGATTAACCCTCATGCCAAAGGATCCAGCCACTCATAAACCCGTAATAGGCCTAACGGTGAAAAATGAATGAATACGCACAATATTTTAATGTAAAAAAGTATCTCAACCGTGTATTCCACTATAATAAAAATAAGTATAGTGCTTGGGAAACAACTTTTTCATTTTCTAGAAGGAAAGTCAGAAGCAGCTGGAGCAGCAGCTGCAGGAGACCAGATGTGTAGCCCCGAGCTGAAGTATCCAGACAGAGACAGAGCTGAGGCCCAACGCTGAGCTGAGACGAAGACACAAATGCAGCGGTGGAAGAAAAGCAGTAAGACGTCTGTCCCTGCAGGAAATATTTCAGAACTCAGAGGGATGCAGGAGGCAGAGTAGGGGGACGCATAGAGAGAAACGCTCTGAAGAGTAAAGAGGACAGATGTGTGTGTGGGCTCCTATAGGTGAGGAGTTATATACAGTATTACCATGTGCATATATTAACATAGAGAACATATTCAAATCAGGGAAAGGACAAACTGACCCCAGCAAATTGTTCTTATCTGTTTCATGGCTAAAGAGAAAGCAACAAGTCAACATGTACATCCTGTAGAGTTCATTGGAACACAGTGTGACACAATGATAGACTGTATGTTAGCTGCTTTAACCTTACACTGGCAACAAATAAAATTCCCGAGGACAAAATCTATATGGTGATTCCACTGCTGAAAGGTGGTGACCCAACCTATTTAAATAACTATAGACCAACTTCAAAACTCTCTGTTGTAGCAAAGGTGCTTGAATCTTTGGTAAATCAACAAGTAAAACATTTTTTGGCTTCTAATTTCATAGTATCAGAATTCCAGTCAGGATTTAGGGAAAGCAAAGCACCACCACTGTCACTATTGCCGTCTTTCACTTTTTATTGATTTTACAAAGGATTTTGATACAGTTGACCATAATATTCTAATTACTTGACCTATAGTCTACCTCTCAGACAGAACCCAGGCTGAACAACTGGAAGGTTCTGCCTCTGAGGTTTTGCAGGTTCAAAAAGGAGTACCACAAAGCTCTATTCTTGGTCCCTTTTTATTCACTTTGTAAATAAATTGCCTTCTACAAAATATTCCAAATGCAGGCTTTAATTTTTATGCTGACAATACAGTAATTTATTGCTGTGTGTCGACCCCTGAAAAAGCCTTTGAATTCCTTCAGCTTGCTTTTGATGAAATACAAGAGCAGCTCTATCACCTGCAGCTTGTCCTGAACACAGAGAAAACCAATCTTGTGTTTTTCTCTACAATAAAAAAACATAAATTTGTCAGAGAAATCTACAGAAAATGGTCAGCAAATTGAGTTGTTTTTTAGTTTGAAGTACTTAGGTTTTCTAATTGATAATGATTTGTCTTTTAAGCGGCCCATCCAGCATGTGATCAAAAAGCTAAGAGGATTTTACTATAGAAATAAATCTTGCTTTTCTTTTATTGTAAAACAGAGGTTGGTGGACTCTAATGCCTGTTATTGATTATATGTGTTGTACATGAAGGCTTCTGTGCAGTGTCTTAACATGTTGGACAGTGTGTATCATGGTGCCATAAGGTTTCTCACCGACTTTCTCACTGGTATGTTTTTATTTACAAATCATTTTTAAGCAAACTTCCTGAGTCATTGCCATTTTTTTTAAACATGAAGCCCAGACATCACAGCCTCCGTTCTGCTGATGTTCTGCAGTTTGCTGTGCCCGTACTACTGACTGAACTGGGAAAGACAGCCTTTAGGTTTTCTGCTCTCTCTGCATGGAACTATCTTCAAAAAGATTTAAAGATTCAGAATATTGTTTCACTTAACAGTTTTATGTTTTTGATGAGGTCAGTTGTCTTTGTGTAAATGCTTTATGTAATTTTATGTAATATTTATGTTGTTTGACTGTAACTCTGTGCTGCTGCCTGTAGGCCAGGTCTCTCTTGAAAAAGAGATCTGGGATCTCAACGGGATTATCTTGTATGATAATAAGAAGTCTAATGAAAGCAATTTGTCTCCTACTGGTGGCTTTTTAGTTTTATGGTTTTAATACATTTTTTCCTCTAGCTATATACCTAGCTGTCTATAACACACTATATATATTACACATGTGTTTTTAAATGATTATTCAAATTCAAAATTACATTATTAATCCCAAAGTGGAAATTAATTTGTCAGTCAGGAAAGAGTTCTTGTGTCCTGCAGCTCACTGATCTCAGACGACCACTGGCTGCTTTCCATTTTTCAAAAGCCCAATGCAGCGGATGGTTAATGTTGTTCAGTATAGCATCCGTCCTGTTGTGTGTCCGTTACTCCACTACCTCAACCAGATTCTCCAAACTAATACCTATAGTTAAACCAGCCCTCTCTATTAGTTTTTCATGTTGCCTACAATCTTTTTTTATGAGACCGCCCCCCCAACAGACTGCTGCATAAAAAACATCTGCAGTACTTTATTGTTTTTATTTGTTTAATTTAGCTAAATGTTTTCTATTGGTGAAAGGTCTGGACTAAGAGCAGGTCCGTTCAGCAACCAGACTTTTCTTACTGGTTGCTGAACCATGTTGTTGAGTTGTTGCGAAGCCATATTGTTATGGTATGCATTTAAATAATGCTTTTTTATTTTTTTATTTTCTTCCATTCACTCCTGGGGCAGACAGAGAGGGAGGGGCTGCCATACGAACGGTGCTCAGAGCCTTTTCCGACCACCACCAAACACACCTCTACAGTCTCACACATTCATACGCCAGAGCTGTGGCAGTGGAGGCAAGGAAGGTTAAGTGTCTTGCCCAAGGACACAACAACAAATGAACCGAGGAGAGCAGGAATCTACCACTGAGCCACATGCTGTATGTGGTTTAGGCTTTGGGAGGATGGCTGGATGACTGTGCAACATTTTGGCTTCAGTTTGACATATCACTGTTCAAAAATAGTGCTGTTTTCCTTTATACCATTCATGTTTTATTTATTTTACAACGTCCTAAAATACACACAGCTCCACTAAGAATACGCCTCACCAAACTGACCTCTTTAGTGATGTAGAAAGAGACCACGTTTCAACGGGGTTTTCCTCATGTCTCCTTTCAACAGTTCAGTCAAGGATTTCTTGAATAGCTTGTTTTGTTGTTCTTTGAGGTAGAATTTGCTCAGAAAGCCCCACAGTCAGAGATTAGTCACATGGTGATGTGCCTGAGCCGAGGATCCCGCTGTGATAATCATGCAGCAATTACAGTGAGAGCACTTCTTATCCAGGGTGACCTACAGTACGCAGATAGCAGCTGGGGCACACTTCAACGGAAACAGTTATCCTTTCTGAAAATCTAAATTGTGACCTTTTCAGTTTGAGTCTTTGCTCAAAAGCCATGCACGCAGTTGTTGTGGTATTCCCAACTTTAGTGAGAGTTACACTAAGGGAGGCTTCCTGTTTATGTCAAAGCTAAATGTATCTGAACTAAAAATAGTGTAATGGAGGTAGTCATGGTAACGTGGAGCGGGATGATGCTAAGAAACAGCACAGCTCTGATACAACTTCATCCTGATTCATAACAGAGAATGTCAGGATTCCCTAACAGCCTGCAACACCAAAAAGAAATGGCACCCCTAGCTCAGTTGGTAGAGTGAAATATGCCCAAAAAAACCTTTAGTCTGGACTTGCACTGTCAGATTTTTAAGTGTTCCCTTGTATCCATGATATAGTGCAGTGTTCAGTGGTTCTGGTCTTGACTCAGTCTCGCCCTGACACAGTCTTAAAGCTCTTGGGTCTCTGACGTGACTTGGTCTCTGTCAGCTCGTCCTTCACTACAAAACTAGTGATCAGAAATGTCAAGTCAGTTCTGGTGTTGTGTTTTTGTGCTAAAGATTGAGATAAGATTTTTTTGTTATAAAGAGAGCTTTATCATCAGTGAATCTAAATGGATTCACACTAATAAGAGCAGTTAGAGATGCCTCAAGTGGGAGGAGTAGGAGATGAGGGCTTGCATTGTGTGTGAGCAGCCAATAGTATCCAAGGCATGTTACAGTCAAAGAGAACAACTACTGTTAGAAGGTGGTGCTGTTGGCAGTGGGACTGAGACCATACTATATAACAAGAGAGTTCTCACATGTTGTGGTGGTTACAGTTTATATTGAAACAAGAACCAAACTAGACACTTACAAATTCTCACACCAAGGTTGGACAAAAGTATCTGTCCCTCTACCACTAGCTATCTTGTTTGAGGTTTTGGTCTCTTGCATAAAAGATTTTGTCTATAATGATGTGTTCCTGTGCTACTCTGTATGCAGCACAGCTTAGTCTGTATAGAACTGACAGTGTTTTGTGAGAGTGTAATAATTTATTGGGCATGGAACAGCACCTTGGGGCATTCCTAATGCTTATTAGAAACACTGTACTTGGTTTTAAATACAGCCAGAAAGATTAACTTTTAATTAAAAAGTAATTGAGAAACATGCAAAGCTGAAATAAGAGCAAAAATGACCTACCCGTAAATGTTTTATCACCAGCCGCCACTGTTTATAATGCTAATTTGCAGTTCCATTTGTGCCTTATAAACATTTGTCTGTGAGGAGTCATTGCAAGCATCTTCAGCGGTCACCAGTAATGACTGTTATTACATTGTCCTGCTCTCAACAGTCCAACACCAGAATGCAAGATCAAGCTCCTACTTTTGAAGTCAAAACAGTGAAAAATGCAGAGGTGTGACTCAGCGGGGCTCAGAGCGGCCGTGCGATGTGCTCTGAACGGCTGTCTTACTCTGATGGTTTTTTTTTTGGGACTAAAGCAGATTGTGGCTGCCATGAATCTGCCTCCAGACTTTAAAAAAGATGGGCTCACCTTGTCCTTGTTTCATGCTCCACTCGCAGACTGTCTCTACTCCTCACAGTTGATCCCAGTCTTTATGCTCTCTATGTCTTGGCTGTGTTACAGATCTGTGTAGGCTCTCAGGTAGAGTGACATGTCCTGGCTGGGGGCCCTGGGGCTGTCCTGGGGACTCCGTGGTACCAGCTCCAAGTGACAGAATCACAGCAGTCTGGCTAGTGCCAGCTATTACACATTTCTTTTTTCTAATCGTGTTTGATGTTGGGGTGAAGTGAAGGAAAAAGTGCTTGCCTGATGTAATGTTCATGTTAGTGCTGACTGATGCGGTTCAGGTCGGATTACAGCAAGGTTTAGTTCTGATAAGCCCTAAAGCATTTCTTCAAGATGTGACCAAAGGTAGACTGACAGCATTTCCTCCCTGCTTTTTTCCCTTTTTGGCTGCATTTCTGTAAATTTTAATGTTTTTACCTCAGAAGAGTCATTTTTGAAAATAGATTTTCACAATTTGGTAATACATTTTTCACATAACTGCATATCTTCTAAATATATACACACACAAAAAAAGCAGGGATTTTCTCCTCCATTTGTTAATTTTCTTTTCTCTCCCCATCACAGAGAAGAATGTACTGTCTTTCCTTTTTAAGCCTTTTGAGATGACTTTTGTTGTTTACCCCTTCCTATGGTTGAAGTTAATTGAGAAGAATGTAAGTGTGGCAAAACTACATTAAGGCATTTTGTGTAGCTACTATTGTATCTCCTGTATTTGTACAAAGACTGTATTGCCATTCATTATCTGGCATAATGACAACATTGATGATAAAAACTAGTGCGGATGGTGAGCATTGTTGTCCAGAGCCGGGGTATTTACAACAGTGTGATTCACCGAAGAAAGCTGTAGGGGGAGCTGCTCAAATCTTACTTAGTTCTGCTATAAAACTTCCTGTTTTGCCATGCGAGAGTTAAGGTAGCTCCTACAGCTTATCTGTAAAAAAATCACATTTAATATTTGTTGGTTTTGTAGCCCGAGCTCAGCTGGTTGAGCACTCGCAAATATGCAAGAACCCAGGAGACCCGGTTCGAATCTTGGAAGGGTTGTTTGCCTAATGTCATCCTACTGTTTC
This sequence comes from Perccottus glenii, assembly GCA_024416835.2. NCBI lineage: Eukaryota > Metazoa > Chordata > Actinopteri > Gobiiformes > Odontobutidae > Perccottus > Perccottus glenii. The sequence goes on from CM044551.2 coordinate 22,194,959, forward strand.
CTGTCAACCTACTGTCAACTATCAATAAAGGCAAAAAGGCCAAAAAATATCTTCACAAAAAAGAAAAATACATGCCACTGAAGAAAACAAAGCCAAAGCTGGGGGCACCCGAGGAGACAGGCCTTAGAGAAGCCACAGGGAAAAGTATCCCTGTGAGCTCTAGCAAGGAGGGGCGGACCCCGGAAAACCAAGAAGGGCTAAATGCCATCGCTACTCTTCACGGCAAACTAACCCAAGCAAAATCAGGACACACTGAGGGGTGAAATAACTATGTTAAGGGCAGAAAATGAGTCAGCCATCTCGATGATTGTACTGTATATTAAATTGGGTGATGTCATGATAAAGCACAAAGACCAAAGTCTTACTGTGAGGTCTAGTATCCTTTGAGCTAGCATTCACTTTTTGATGCTCTAAAGAACAGGTTGGTGTGTCTTCTGCTTGAATGAAGGCCTTTTAATAAATGACGTCTGACCAGAGATTGGAGAACCTTTATGGCTCAGACTTGTTTTTTGATGGTTTGGATTAATGTTTTCTATGTGACTCAACTTGGACTTGTGAACTGGTGACTCAGAGTTAGACTCGTACGAGTGACTTGTGGTAAAACATTTACTCACTTTGCATTAAACCTTTCTGTAAGTGGATTTTAATAAATAAATTAAAAAAATAGACATACAGGTCTACAGTATTTGTTATAATTAGGCTGGCCTATATTTAGTGAGCAAAGGCAAACACTATTAAATGTTTGGCCATAAAATGGGCACAAAACTAAAATAGCACTTTAACTTTTTATGAAAGACTTTGGTGACTTGAACTCGGACCTTTCTTTATTGACTTGGACTTGCACAATAAATTAATGACCCGACTGGGACTCGGTTTAAAAAAGAACTGGGTGACTCTTCCTGGGACTTGGACTCGAACACTGAGTACTTGAAAGTGACTTAGACTCCATAACCGGTGACTTAACTACAACACTGCAACACAGAACCTATCAAATGAATTAACACCAATTGACAAAAAAAAACACCCGGATCATTTTTTCATAGAGCATGCATAATTAATGTGTCACATTAAAGTAGTCATTGGCAAAGCAAAAGAATATGACGTTTAAATAATTCATCCACATTATATCAGTTTTCTATTCTATCCTGTCAGTCTGTAGCCTGCTTTTAATAACTTTTATGATAAAGACACACTCAGACACAGATACCATGGCTCCGACTCCACTTGTCCAGGTCATTCGGCACAACTCTTTCCTGCGTCGTCGTACATCAGGGGAAAGGTGGCAGCCATTGTCCACATCACTGACTCTCAGCAAAGGAAGCAATCAAAGAGAAATCAATTATGCCATATCAATATTTCCCACTTCATGTGCTAGCTGAAGCTATTCACACTCGGAGAACCGTCCTCTCCAAGCTGTTCAGAGACCATTAAATTAACTGGGGGCTGAATAGGGAAATGGGCCATTTCGGAAAAGGGAATACAATCCGAGTAAGGCGGCTGAGCATACAGAGCCCAGAAAGAAAATTATTATTAACCTTCTGAAATTAATAATTATCAGAGGCTTTCTTTAATATGAGTTATGTTGCATAAAGTATGACTGAGATATTGATCCACACTGGGAAATGTTCCCTGCCACTGCTCCACTCTGTGTGTGTAAGGTGCGGCTCAGATTGTAATCTTTGTTTGTATGGAGCTAATGAGATTTCAGAGAATGAAATGAAGGCCTTTGTTCTCCAATGGTATGTTACTTTTTTCTCCTAAAATAATTAGTCACTTGGTAAACAATTGTTTTAAAATGAGAAACCATAGACATACCTGCTTTTAGCAGGTGATATTGTCCTGTTGGCTCCATCAACCAAGGACGTTTAGTGTGCACTGGGACGGTTTGCAGCCGAGTGTGAAGCGGCTGGGATGAGGATCAGCACCTCCAAGTCTGAGACCATGGTTCTCAGTCGGAAAAGGGTGGCTTGTCCCCTTCAGGTTGGTGGAGAGCTCCTGCCTCAAGTGGAGGAGTTCAAGTATCTTGTTCACGAGTGAGGGAAGGGGGGAACGTGAGATTGACAGACAGATCGGTGCAGCTTCTGCAGTGATGCAGTCGATGTACCGGTCTGTCGTGGTGAAGAAGGAGCTGAGCTGTAAGGCAAAGCTCTCGATTTACCGGTCAATCTACGTTCCTACTCTCACCTATGGTCATGAGCTTTGGGTCATGACCGAAAGAACAAGAACCCGGATACAGGCGGCTGGAATAAGCTTTTTCCGCAGGGTGGCGAGACGCTCCCTTAGAGATAGGGTGAGGAGCTTGGTCACTCGGGAGAAGCTCAAAGTAGATGAGGCTGAGGTGGCTCGGGCATCTGTTTTGGACGCCTCCCTAGGGAGGTGTTCCAGGCATGTCCCCCGGGGAAGACCTAGGACACGCTGGAGGGACTATGTCTCTCGGCTGGCCTGGGAACGCCTCAGTATCCCCCCGGAAGAGCTGGAGGAAGTGTCTGCGACCCGGCCCCAGATAAGCAGTAGAAGATGGACGGATGGATAGATGTACCGATACCACCTATAGACTTAATTATCTTGTGCCTTTTGCTTTCAATGATATCCTATTGTTAAACTGTGGAGTACATGATGTAAAAGCTATACTTCTGGCGTCTGAAAATAAACACGCCCAGTCTGTCTCGATTATGTAGCCATATCTGAATGTGTAATGGACTCAAAGTTTCTAGATCCAAATGAAGTATTGGGACACCCGTTTAAAAGGTTTTGTGGGGTCTTTGCAGGAGCATTTGTTTTTATCTAGATTTCTGCTAATGGTTGTGTTTATACTTCTACATCTTACAAATTTCTCATCAACCATATACATAACAACCTTTCAATTTGACATCTATTTCCTTAGTTTGCTCTCTAGAGCCTTTTACAAGAGACGTCATATAAACACACACAGCCACAGCTGTGGCAGTGGAAGCAGTGGGAGCTCCAGTATGCTAGCTGCGGTATTGTTTCAAGAACGCTAAAAAGCAAGAGCCTTGATGTAGGCTAGGGTTAGGTAGATAATTACATTTGCTATTATCTTAAAGCTTTACTACCTGATATTTTGTTGCCATCTCTGTCTCACACCCAAAAGCAGCAGAGGGACTACTCCTGCTTCTCTTTTATTAAAAAAATAAACATGACCAATTTTTCTTCCACAGAATACGAATATATTACGTTGCGTTTTACGTTTCACCTTTTTCTCTCTTTATATTTTTTTATTTAGATTAAGTTCAGTTTGTGCACTACATAGTGCACAAACTGAACTTAATTAAAATGTTCAGGCGACTAGTGCCGTTCCGCTGAACTTTGCTGTTTATTTACCTGTTATTTGTTAGACTTTCCTGCAAAAAGATGGATGTGTCATCCTCTAGCGTGTCCTGCTGAATATTCACTCTCTCCAGCAGCTTGTGCAGCACGCCCTCTTGTGTAGCATCTTAGCGTGCATCATATCTGCAGCCCGAGTAAACATAAACCCGGACTATCAACTCTTACTCTCAATGTTCAACCTCATTCACATTGATACAGACTTGGAACTTCTGAAATGTAAATGCAAACAATGTAGAATTTGTATTAGACGCATCGACTTACTGTTACATAATAATCCAAAAAGCACAGGCTGCATATTTCTCTCAGCGGGATCAGCCTTGTTGTTTTATATTCTGATCCGGTTTAGCTCCCTGCTCTGTCTGACAAACTCAAAGCTCCTCTCGGGGAAGGTGAGATATCGGCAGAATTTTTAAGTAAGAGCACCAATGCAAACACACACTTTATCTAATCATACCCTGGTGATGTATTAGAGGTAAGTTTGTTTCTGTCACAGTGAGAAATAGGCTACTCCAAATAATCAGAAAGTGTCACAGACTTGACTGATGTTCTGTGTACGTTTGGAACGCCTATATCCTTATCTCGTCTTTATAGTCAAATGAAAAGTGTATATTTACAACAAACAGACAAAATTGTTTCATTATCTTGAAAAGTCTTATGATTTCGAGATATTGTTATTAATCAAGGGTACGATCATTCTTGCAGTTAGATACTTTAGGTTTGGATTAAAACAAAAATTGATCCCTCTTGTTCAGTCCACTCGTAAAAGTTCTGTTCCGGTTAGCGTTCACAATAGAATTTTTTAATCCCAGACCGAACAACAAAAAAGTACAGGGCTTTCTTCTTACACACTCAAGTTGACACTGACAGTGGAGGGGCGAATGGATAATGGGCTTTGCTGAAGTCAGACCGTGGGCTGAGATCATGTGGAATCAACAGATTTTGGTCGTCTTATTTCTTTGGTACACAATACGTCACACTAGGCCTCACAACTCTTTTTATGAAAAAAACATGACGCAGCATAAAGGAAGACAATGGCTTGTTTTTTGCTGCGTTAACCTCCAAAAGATATCAAACTATTCATTCTTATGCAGCATTAGCCTTTATTACACAAATTACCTGACATGCAGTCCACAGTATGTCATTAGTAGCACAGGAGCTCCTCAAGGTACTGTTCTTGCTACATTCCTCTTCATGTTATACACCACAGATTTGAATTATAACTCTGAGTCCTGCCACATTCAGAAATACTCTGAATTATGACACAGCAATAGTGGCTTGTATTTAAGACGGTCACAAAGAGGAATACAGGAACCTTATAGAGAGCTTTAATAGATGGAGCCAAGAAAACTGTTTCATTCTAAACACCTCCAAAACAAAAGAGATGGTTATTGACTTTGCTATACACCCCCAACTCAAACTGTGACCATCAGTAGAGAAGAAATAGTGTCCACCTATAAATACCTGGGGACACAGCATGAGCCTTAATAGACAGAGCTGTGTCCTGAGAAATCAAACTATCTGACAAAGACCAGAAAACATCTCTCACCTCAGTCAAAATATGTCACTATCACAAACCGTATACATTTTGTTTCCAATTTTCCAATCCAGGCTGTTTGCAGGGAACTATTGATTATGTGCAGAGAGCTTAGTCTGACCTTAGCTATGGTTAACTGTTTACATGCTGTAGTAGATTTACTATATCGCTCATTATCTAGGTTTGTTTGCTTAACTCTGAGAAATTCCATCTAGTCGTACACATCCACCTGATCGCCTCAGCTCCAGCTCTTTCACCGCTGATTCAATTTTACCCAAGCAATAGGCTTAGTGGATACACACCTGAGAGAGAACCAGAGACACGGATTAGAGATCGGTCCTCTACCTCAGGCACAAAACCTGTATTGACATGCTGTAGTCCAATAAAACCGTGTTTAAGCTGGGATAATTAGGCCAGAAAATAATTAAAATCCCTGTGATGTTGAAGCAGTGCCATCGACAGTTCAAGGCCAAATTTACCAAGTTATTTTGTTGGAGTTCAAGTAAGAGGATGGATGTGTTTGTGTATGAAATGATGCAATGTATCCATTGTGCCATGGCCTGTATTTTAGCACAAATCCCAAAGATGTTCTGTAAACCTGTTGCAGGAAGAGGAAAGAACGCAGAGCTGATCCAGCACATTCTCCTTAGTCAGTGAAAGATGAATATTGTGTAAGAAATTGTGAATGGGGTGTGGGGTTAAAAAACATTGGTCTATCTGTCACACAGGTCCTGCGGAAGTGTGCCTTTTCAATCCATTATGTCTTTTTTTGTTGCTGTTTGTCAGTCGGAGTGGTAGATATGTGAGTTATCATGCATTTGAGTGGTGTTCTAACAAATGTCTAGCAGTGATGTTGCTTGTGCAGTGGTAAACCTGACTCAGTTTGTGATTCAAAAACCTTAATTTAAATACTCTTTTTCTTTCTTGGTGTAAAATGGGAAACTCCCAAATACGTAAGTAATGAGTAAAGGTCCAAAAGCCAGCCTTGTCCACACTTTTTCTTTGCTACACAATGATGCTCACCTTGAACTGCAGCTGGATTCAAGTGGGATTTGTGAGTTTACAAACTCGCCAAAATCAATCTTGATGTTCTGTGGAGCAGTTCTGTCTAGCAGAGTCAGGTTACAGTGGGGTGGCCCTTTAGTAAATCTGGAAAAAAAGTTTTGGTGGCACATTGAGTAAATCTGGTTTGTACGAGTTAACTAAAGAGAGACAATATTCATTATGTTAATGCTGCCTTTATGTGGTCTTGGTATTCATAAGCATTACCTTATTAAAAATGATAACATTATTAATGTTATGAGTTTAAAGACACACTAATAAATGTTGCATTTAAATCATTGATTAAGTAAGCAAACAGCAAAGTCAAACTTTTTTGAAAAGTTGGAGGAATGGGCAGTGTTTAAAAGGCAGATTCACTAAGATTACACACAGAAATGTTACACCTGTGCCGTGTTCTATTAAAAAAAGGATGTCATGTGGCCTTTGGTGTCCCCTTTCCTGTCTCTGAATCTCAGCTGAAGCTTTTTTGGAATATCATTTTGCACATTATTTGCTAATTGTGTGCAAATCTTAGTAGATTAGATCGCACTAGATTGCATTTCATTAATTTACTCTTTGTGGTCTTTCACAGATACATGGTCAACAAGGCTTAAAATTGTCCCAAAATGACTTTCTGCACATAACCATTTGAAAACCCCAGTAATGGTATAATTAGGTTAGTAAATCTGGCCCTTGATGTCATTACTTTAAGGTTAGTGACTCTGCCGGATGGATTTTACATCTGCACATGTTGAATGAGCGGCTGTCTAGAAGGAGATTGTTATTCTGCTGTGTTTTCCGTAGGGTCTCGGCTCACAGAGCAGCCTGGGCCTGCAGCCTGGGCGTGCAGCCTGGGGAGTAGTCTGTGTGTGTGTGTAGTCATAGTGTCTGGGTTCACAGAAAACCAATCGAGACACCTGGCGGCTAGGACTGCCAGTCTCTGATAAACCTGAAAAAAGAATGTATTGGGCCTGCAGCGTATATGTCTTCCTTGAAAAGGGCAGCGCTGTCGGGAGAATATCCTCATCCATTTTTGTTTATCCTTTTCACCTGCCACTTCTACAGCCCACTGAAAGAAGCTAATTAAATTGAAAAAGCCATAGAACATTGTGATCATTTTTTATTACAAAAAGAACATCTCCAGGCGAAACCAGTTTTAAAAAAAAATCTTCAGCACAGACAGACAGTTAACAGCTGCTTGAGCATCTGACCCACAACTACAACATGAGGAAAAAAGCACTTCACCATTTTACCATGCACAGAGAGAAGGGCATGCAGGAGAGAGACGAAGCACATCACCGCAGCACGACATCGCAACATCTGCGATAGGAGGAAAAAGGCCACAGCAGATCACAAGAACATCAAATGTCATCAAGAATCACAGTTCACTGAATGTCCTGGGACCGATAGGAGACAGTTTTTTTTCCATTTGAGTGGGTAATATGACATCTCTGTGAAGTGCAAAGACACCGTGGCGTCAGTTTGTTCAGGTGTCTCAGCGACCTACAATACTGTAAACAATCTACACTATAAGGCGCACAGTTGAAGAGTTGCCCAACAGAAGAGCCACAAGGTCAGTTCATAAAGGGTTTGATGTGAAAATGCATCAGGATTCATCTTCATCATCAACACTCTGCAGTCCTGGCATACCAACTGTCAATACACCAACTGCAGGCAGTAAAATGCTGTTTAAGTCCAGTTCCGGAAATGGGAAGCACATAAAAAAGAAAACATTCAACACAATATTTGAACCCATTTCGGTCCTTTTTCCAACAGATCGATCTTAACAAGGTCTTAAATGAGGCACACGGTACTGCACAGTAACCTGTGGGATTCCCAAAATGCCTTTTGGTTGTTGACATCTAAGACATTTGACACTCAAAGTACCTTGAGACTTGAAAGACAAGATTTTAAATTGCAGACACAACTATTTTTAACTCACAGCTCACTCATTGCACGTTGGTCAGTACAACTGCAGTCCCAGAAAAAGAAAGAAAGATAATAAAAATAAAGACAATATTTTTAAATAAACGTTAATATATATGAAGTCTATAGCCTCCCAAATATTTGAAAGACACCCACAAAACTAAAAAAATTGATCATGAATTGTGGCATTTTTTGGTCCACAAACAACAACTACTAACAACAACGGTCTGATCAAAGGGCTTTTGAAAACGGACCGGATTTATTAATGTCCCATTTTAAAGAAGTAATTGATGTGCAGCCGTGCCAAAAGGCCACCAGTCACACCCATTTGCAGTTGGTCCACATGTCTGTCTCCATGGTGACAGCATGGTGAGAATCCTGGAGCTTTTTTATAGAAAATATATCTTTGAAGAAATGTGCAAATTATAGAATACCTTTAACTGCTAAAAAAAAACAATATAAAGTTCTCCCCATGCTGCCACGGAGGAGGTTTAACGTTATTATAGAGACATATTTATAAAACTACTTTCTCGTATATTAAAAAATATTTGCTAATTTGTGAAATATCAAAGCACATGCCTTCTTTGTGGGACTGCAGTTGTGTAGAATGACCAGTAGTTTGTCCAAACCTTTACAAATCCTTATTAAAGGGAATCTCTATCAGAGCCATCTCGGTGGATTGAAACTAGCTTTTAATAAAGCTCGTCTCATAGACTAATGTATGAAGCTGAAGGATGACCGCATATTTTTCTGACAAAGACATAAGGCATTGGATCCTGCTTCACTTGTATCATATTCAGTGTTTAGACCCCTGTGCACATCGTAAGACAACAAACGTGACAAAGCTATTTTATTTATTTTTTGTCAGTAATTGTTTTTTGTCTAAATACTGTATTTTAACACTGATTGTCTACATTATCCTTAAAAAACGGACTACGTAATAAAAAAAAAATATGTAAACACCGTTTCCCAAGTGGCTTACAAGATATTTAACCCTGTGAAGAAAGAGGGGATATGAGATGAGGAGGAACGAGGTAGTCCACGACAAAACCTCAAGATGACAGAGGGTCTGCACACTCACACTGGGGTCAGAGAATCTTAATGGCATAGAGTAACTGAGCATTGTTACCAGCATCAGCACAGCATGGTTCACTTTAATTCAGTTACTCTTTTGGCCTTGTGTCAGGAATAAAAGGACCAAAGTCTTTTTCTTTAAAACATGTGAGCTTACTGAAATAGGTCATCAATAACTGAAGGGCTGGACACATTGCATTTATGCAATGCTTTGTTTCTCTTATTGTTTTTTTTTTCCGGTAGTTCTGCCTATGTTGAGACTGCCCCCTGAATTCTGATTAGTTGTATGTCTATCTGATTGCCTCCAGAGGTAGTTTAATCTGCATTCATTTGTTCCCCACCCTGGAGATCAGACTCAAACTGCCAGGGACCCGACTACTTCTTTGAGTAGAATAGAAAAAGAGCCAGACTAATGTCTCTACAGCATTTTAGTTTTGGAAGCTAGTAGACTATGTGGTGATGCTAGGATGTTACAGATGTCGGTCTATTGTGTGGCACAAACACTTACTGGATCCAAACAAAACTTTTGTAAACTGAACCATACAATACCACATGGTGTAAACAATGCTCTAGTCTTTTTGTTTCAGATTGGCAGGGAGAAGCTGTTTAACTCTGTCCAAATATTTGATCGAGGAGTCTTGCATCAGGTCTTTTCCTGGTGAATCCGCTGTCGTTTGATCTTGGGCCAAAGTGCTTTTTCTTTTTTTCTTTCAGCGGTCCACCGTTAGCTCTTTAGACAATGCGATAATCGAACGTGTCCTTTTCTGTGTGGTCTGTCCAATTTGATGAGGGCATACTGCGATACGGGTCCAGCAAGATTCGGAAACACCGTACGATGAGGAGGGCCAGGAAGATGAAGAGCAGCAGCACGAAGACGAATGCCGCCTTCTGCTCCAGCGTCAGGTAGGACGGCACGTGATGGCCTCCCCCCGACGAGGACAGCGTGCTGCTGAACAGGCCCTCAGCCATCCTCGGCACATCCATGCTTGATCGTCTCGGCTCCAGCGCTTTATCCGTTGGTGCAAGATTACCAAAAGAATGGGTTGAGTATAAACACACCTGAAAAAGACACATGGGTTAAAGACTTCTCAGCAAATAGAAGGAAGTTGGTGGTGTTTGCAGAAACAGTTAGTCTACCATACGATATATAAAGAAAAGGCTAAAGCAAAGGCATCTGGACTTAGTTTCCAAGGTGAAGACATTTTGTCTCTTATTCCAAAATAGTTTTTGTTAAAACCTTTTGTTAAGAGAGCTGAGCTTTATCTCCAGAGGGAGGGGGTTGGCCTGAAATGGTTTGATTGGACCAGGCTGTTCTGGTCTCATAGTCATTACCATGAAAGGGCTGTGTGACTGCTGTAATCAGCAAGAATAAACCCTTCTCTCTCACCTAAGCTACTTCTACATCAATACATGAGGCACCTACCTTAAAAACCTCGCTATTTTCTTGGCATACAATCTTGCATCTAGTCTATTTATTGCAGATGCATAAAACAGCCATAGTTGGGAGGTTTGGCGAAAACATGTAAATTAACGTATTTAGCAAGACAGAGCTGAGTCTTCACGCTAAATCAAAACAGTTTCACTCTAGAACAACAACATCTGAATGAATTGATAAAGTCTCTTGAATTAGAGACAAAACGTCTTCACCTTGAAAACTGAGTCCAGATGCTTTTGCTTTAACCTTTAAAAGTCTTGTTTGAACATTTGCTGGAGTTAGTGACAAGAATGTGAAAGCTGGAAAAATAGATAAGGAAGATGTGGTCTAATAACCTAATGAGACTAATACTTAAATGGCTGAAATCAGTAACAAGGTTAAAAGGATTGGTAAAATGGCTGAAAGAAAAATCTTTCAAGGAGAGTGTTGTGGTAAACATTTGGAACACTTCTTTCCCTAAAAGTAAACAGGACTAAATAAATATTGATTAAAATATTTATAGCCTAATATGTTGAATGATATTGAAAAGGGTAATGGTTGAAAATTGGCTGAAGGCTGTTTTAGTCCTGTTTAATTTGATGGAGCTATAATAATAAAGATTGATTGTTGTTGTAGGCGTATACTCTGCCATCACACAGTGAGTGGTTCATCTCAGAACACAGTGTCTGTGCGATGGGTTTATTCTTGGAGCTCGAGGCGGGGGCCTGCTGTGTGACTAGAAAAGACTCAGCGGAATACTCTGGCCTTAAAGTGAAGCTGCGCAGGGGCGGGGAGTTGGCGTTTTGACTTCTTTTGTTACACAACGTCTATCAGAAACAACATGTTCCGGATATAGAGATGTCATATTGATTAGAAAAATATAACGCGTTTACTTTATATTTAGATTCAAAGGCAAGGTTTTCTACTGTGCTGTGTGCAAGAAGTAACAGGTTCACAATAAAAAATAGAACTATGTGAGTCCATTCAAAAAGCTTGAATATGAATGCAAGTTATTGTTTTGATTTTGAACTCTCCTTCCCCTCAGTGCATAGCTTTAAAACATGCTGTGGAAATATAGTTTTAGGAAATAGTTTTGGGATATGGGATATGCTGTTGTGGTGTGACCTTAAATGTCTGAATTAAAACCAGCGCATGTACTTTTCTTTGCTGCCGGGTCAGGTGGCCCTAAGGATGTAGTAATGGTGTTAAGTTTATTTGCTCATCAACAATTCCTGGAAATGCACCTATTTTGTTTTAGAAACAAGACTATTGTTGCATAGTAGCATACAGGAATTGCTCAGTCATTATTTTAATGAATGGTGATCATTAAGATGAAATGTTTTTTGTTAGTTTTTATTAGGACCTAAATACTTTTGTGACGACCTTTTTTTTGTTCATGAGAAAAGATTCAATATTTCCTTTTATATTGTGGACAGTCCGTATTATTTTCTGAAAATAATAATAGGAAGCTGACACAGAATCATTTATTTCCTACCAGTGACAGTAATGGCCGTCCATTTTACTCCATTTGAGCTGCAGTCCACAGTGAGGTTACACTGACTCAGGACGAGACAGTGGTCAGCTTTAAGTGAATATAGAGATGAGCATCTTACTTATAATTTATAACTCTATCATAAATTATAAATCGTCTTCAAAGCAACCTATTTTTAGAAAATTCTTATTACTATTTTACATTTACAGCATGTTCCCACATGTATAAAACCATTAAACATACACTGTGGAAATTCAAAAACATGTCAATTTTCCAAATGAACTCTGATTAGTGAAAGTGTCTTTCTATTCTTTTTATTCACCTGCTGCCTTCAGCATTAAGCTAAGTGGTTCTTGTCTAAACTTAACTGTAGAAGTCATTTTAAGTCATTGTAAGTATCTTATCCACACATCCACATTTTTTAAAAACATTATAAATTGCAGTTTTATTTTTGCATTTTAGGTAGCACAGAGATATCGTAAGAAACCACCAGAGAGGCAGAATACTTCAGCCAGTGCTCATGAAAACTCAGGTTTTCTCAAGTTGTGTTGTGCAAAGACGTCTACAACCTCAGACAACAAAAATAAGGTGGTTAGCACTCCTGCCTCACGGCAAGAAGGTCGTGAGTTCAAACCCCGGCCGACCTGAACATCTTTGGCAAACGTTTTTCTGTGAACTGTGGGTTCTCTCCAGGTACTCCAGCTTCTCCCACCGTCCAAAGACATGCATGTTTAGGTTAACTGGTAATTCTAAAGGGTCCCTAAAGAAATGAATGTGAGAGTGAATGGTTGTCTGTCACTGTCTGTCTATAAATGTCAGCCCTGCGACTAACTGGCCACTGTTCAGGGTGTACCCCGCCTCAGGCCCAAAGCTGCTGGGATAGGCTCCAGTCACCCGTGACCCCTAAAGGGATTAAGCGGTAGAAAATGAATGAATGAAAGTAGCACAGAGAGGTAACCACTGTCGTCACAGAACAAGAAGATCTTAGGACTGACGCTCCACACAAAGAATTCTCCTTGCCATTCTACTTTAACTAGACATTTAATATTGCCATGCAGACACTTATAAACAGTTTTTAGGATCAAATATGGAAATACTTTACAACTGATTTACTCACTACGCAGTTTAAACATATTTGTCTTCTGGCAGATCAGACACTGATCCCTTTTATTCTGTGTCCTAGTGTTACATAAAAAGGCCAACTGCCTTGTAGTGTGACAAATTACAATCAAGGTCTTTCCTTCAGCAGTGCATATAAAATGGAAAAAAGCGCTGGGTGAAACTGAAACCAAAGTGCACTGGGCAAATTTATTCTAAACCGTCACTTTATATTAGGTGTATATTATGGAAGCACATATAGATACGTTTGATTTAGGAGACTTAGTACTGCTCATAAACCTGCCTTGCAGCACTGTTAACATTTTCAGTTTGCATCTCGGGCAGAGGACTGTCAAGACAAGCCCTGAACTGCGAGCATTAGTCACTGACTCTCTAATGGCGAATGTTGTGCATCTTCGAAAGTACGTTACATTAGCCGTGGATAAAAGGGCTGAGTGATTTATGGCCAAAGTGTCTGTAGTCAGTAGATGCGCTGTTATGGGGCGGGCAAGCGGACAAGATTATGATTTTGACAGTAAGCGCCAAGGAAAATGATGTGGACAAAGAAAAACAGCCTTCTTCCCTGTAATTTCTCCCAGTCAAGGGAAATGAATCAGCGTGGGATATGATTTTTGAGTTTTAAGTGTGATGGATTACAGGCGGATGAGGGAGCCTGGGATGAAGGCTCCTCTGCTCCTCCTCCTGAGAGTTATATATGTTTCTTCGGGGGGAAAGAAAAGAGACGGCTCAACCTTCTCTTCACATGCACACGCTATTTCTGAGACGGCTGTGTGATAGCTCTTCACGCTCACAGAAGCAGAACCCAAGGTCTGAACGAGAAGTCGTTAATTCAATCGTACTCTGAAACAAAAGTATTATTGAAATATCTAATTGACCAACTATTCAAAGTTAAGGTGCAGTCAGCAGAAAGAGCAGTTACAAACAAAAAATGGAGAAAGTTGTGTTTTTGCTCCAAGCGGTACGGTGCAGGTCAGGTTAGTACAACACATTTTGGTACATCTTGAAGAGGCTTGAGTTCCCATGACAATGTATGCAGGACATGATCAACTATCTAAACTGTGAGCTTCATCTGGAGAGCTTGTACGTGCGAAAACAATCCACTCCTCAGTTAGAATCCGTCAGGGGCCTTAGTAAATCTCTGGAGTTCAGGATATCCCTCTTAGGAGCTTAGGAGAAAGGGGCATGCCGAAGATGTGGTAAACTGCTGTTGAATATGCCGTGGAGCTGGGGCTGTAAGCGGAGTTCAAGCAGTGCAGAAGTGTCAAATTCTCTGCAGTTTATTTGTACTTAATTTTTCCACAGTTTTCTTATGTAGTATTGGTACAGTATGGCTAGCTTTGTATTTGTTTTGAGCATAGATTGTAAATAAAATGGATGTAATCCGCCCATCTGTCCCCTATTGGCTTTTACTGCATAGTAAAACAATAGTTTTCAGATAGCATAAACGAACATATTAATCAAAATTCCCTACCCTAGAGTTGTCACGTAGTAAAAACTTAGCTCTAGAGACTGGAGCCATCTTTTGTAACAGGCTGTAAACATGAGTTTTACTCTTGTAAAATCGCCATTGGGTTTCTCCTTTTATTTCCGCTTTTGGAGCCTGCCCTCTGGTGGACGGAGGTATATCGCTGTATTTCGCTGTATGGCTTCTCTCTTACTCGATGACATTTTAAGAGGTTCCCTGAGAGAGGCTTGGTTTTGAGCCATGGCTTATCCTACATGGGCTGTTTTTTTTAACAATCAAGAAAACTACCCTCAACACTACATTTACCAACTGTACGATTCCAGGTTATGCAGTCAGTTGTCCCTCATGTAATAAAAATTTGGAGCCACATAAAGAAAGATAAAGGCTCCATGGTTCCAAAGTGGTCCACGCGTTCAAGGTTTTCTAGAGTCTAACCAAACTCTAATATAACATACTCACATTAATTTCTCACACATTTGTTAGAACATGAGATAATGGTGCCATTAATGGACTATTTTTAGCTGAGGATTAAAGTACAATGCCGTTAATCACAAGTCCACCATCTTGAGTAATTACACAGAATAAAGCTGACTGCCTGCCAGAGATACAATAATCATTCCTGTCTAATCAAAACACACAGCAAAGGTTCACGATTTTATCTGCTGTAGAGAAAGGTTTGAGAATAATGAGTGGCCATTAGACAAAGGCAGTCACTTAAAGAATGGTAGTGATTGGAAAAATGGGAAGTCGTTCAATAACTAAAAGTCTGTTCTTACTGTCAAAGAGCTTTGTCAAGACATGAAACTCATGTTTGATAAAAAAAAAAAAAGACCTTTTAAACAACCTGTATCCCTTCTATAGAATTATACTGTATATCTAATGTTTCCAGAAATGTAAAACTTTTACAAGTCTCCGGACAATTTTTGTAAAGCTGGTTTTTCACCTATGAGTTGGGACAGACCCCATCCACCACAAAATAAATCATTAAGACATCACAATGACACCAAACCTGTGATGTTAAGGTGAAAATCCTGCAAAGTTCTTCTTTAATGCTGATGGACATGTTTGGCCTTTTGCAGTATTGCAGAGAAAATGTTTTGACCCAGAAAGAATTTTCCTCACATTGATGAAGGTTTATTTCCTTTTTTCATATCATAGACTTTTTTCTGTTAGAAATCCTGTAGAAATTTAGCTAAGAAATACCTATAATCTTAATGACATTCCAAAACAATTGGTCAGAACGGATCACCCAAAACAAATATTAAATAAATAAAACCAACAAGATCATATATAGTCTGCAAATATGCCTAGAAGCCGGAAAACTTATGGCATATCTAGCAACTTTCATTGAGCCAACAGCATTTCTGACTGACTTTCGCTCCAGGTCAATACCTCACCTGGTCTGGCGTTCTATAAAAAAAAGTTGACCAGCTTCTAGAGTGACATAATATGCCCACAACATACAAGCTTTTTACACAATTAAGAGAAACCCGTTAAGAGTTTGGGATGCCTCCTGAACACCTTCCTGTGAAGGTGCTTTTGACACACCCGGAAGAGGCTATCCAGACAGACCCGGACACACTGGAAGAACTATTTCTCTCTACTGGCCTGGAAACCCCTCAGTGGAGGAAGTGTCTGGGGAGGTGGAAGTCTGGGCGAGGGACCCGGCCCAGAATAAGCAGTAGGAGATTGTTGGAAAAAGCAATTGACAAAGCAGAAAAAAAAACTATGAAATGCCAACAGTCAAAAGCGCTTAGGTGGAAAAGCGCTATAAAAATAACAAAAAAAAATGTCATGTCATGGTAGTTTGCATAAATTGGCACAAATTTGGCATAATTTTTGATAATACATAATTTGGCTAGTGAGAAGAAAACTGCCTCTAGAGGAGGCTAGGTTCAATATAAAGAAAAGAAACACAACCACTGAACCACCAGTGACAAGAAATTAGCTGCTTGGAGAATGAGACAAACGTGTCCACATAAAAAATGAATGCTTTAATTGTCTGCACTATGATGAGATGTCCTGTTTAATAGCCTCTGTGGCAATGATTTGATTTTGACATTTAAACAGTACATTTTTTTTTCATTTTGTGTAGTTTGAGGTTGGTCTTCATGTTGATGTCCAACCTGTCAATGTGATTGGTCGGCCCATTTCACATGAACACGCTCCAGGCTCCACACACAAACCCAAAGTTAACTGGGTTTGATTTTCAATTCTTTTTTAAATTTATTCTTCATTCACTACATTATTACAAGGAACTAAAAAGTACATTATCCAGCCTCAGCCTCTGCATGCGTTATAATACTGCCTCCAGAAAACCGAGCATCGACTACAGAGACGTACAGAGAAGCAGAGCTGATACAGAAACAAGCGGAGCAGGGTTTATTTTGGTAGAACTGTGTGTCAGTGGCAGCGACAGGAGATGAAAAAAAACTCCTCATAGTGGATCCAGAGGAATGTCACAGAGACAAGGACATCAGGCCCAATTTACAAATGAATGGGGTTATGTCTCTTCAGGCTCTGGGTGTGTGCACCCTCACAGAGACTGAAGAAGAACTCATCGAATCATCACAGCAGGGAGAATTAAGAGAGACTGTGGAATTGGATTGTTCTCAGCGTGTTACTGTTCATTTAGATCGACTCGAAACATAAACTTCTGACATAATTCTGGCTACACTGTTAGACATATGACATATTATGAAGCTCATACTGTTCTACTTCACTAAATGTTGATATAAATAGTAAAACATATTATTAAGTAACATTAAACGCTAATATTCTGACAGCTGTGGCATCAACACAAAAAACCTTCACCATTGTTTTATGCTGTCAAAAAGAGCTGTCACTGTGCTGTTTTCCACCCCAGGCTCAGTAAAGGCGGCATGGCTCTTTGTTAATGTTGTTTTTTATTTCTTTTCTAGAGGACAGGGAGGTGACAAAGTTGGAGATATTATTGTGGATTTTAGATGAAGAAGAATGTAGTCAAAAGGCAACAAAACAAACTACAGTTTTATATATACATGCAGCAATTGGGCTAGGACCGCTACACTAGTCACTACTTATTCAGATTGTGGCTCATAATTTAAAATAACAATTTGAAATAGTGTTACAATTAAGATAACCTTTTTTTACTGCATACAGCAAAATACATATTATAGAGTGACCTAAAGGGGTTAAGTTTTCACAGATTTCACAGTTTACGTTACTTGTCATTGCACCTTAAGTGTAGGGTCATATATAGTTCCATAAATAGAAGTTGGGTGTTTGAAGACACAAAGAGATAATTAAAACTTCACATAGTTCCAAACCTATTGAAAACATGACAGTTGTCTAATGTGAGAAATGATCATGGCATGTAAATTATTGACACATTATAGGATTTCTACTTCGCCTTGTCACTCAGACAGAAGATCATTAAAGACAACAGCGGCCCCAGTGTTGACCCCTGTGGGACACCTGTGGTACTAGGCTTTAAGTTGACAGCTTGTCATTGATCCTAACACATTGTATACGGTTGGACAGAAAGAATTTTACCAGTTAAGTCAACTGTGAGACTAATTGTTAATTGCTTTGGCAGGATTACTGATTGGTTAACGAGACTTAAGGTTTTGGCAAGTTCAAAAACACAGAACCCACAATCCCTCGTTTTTTTCTCTGCTCTCATCAACCGTTTCAATAATAAAACAGCAGACAGTTTCAGTGCAGTGATTAGTTCTGAATCCAAACTGCACAGGACAGAACTATTATTGTACTCCTTCATATTTTCCTGTTTAGATTTCAATAGATTCAACTTTATTTTCCACTGTGAATGTTACAAGCACAAGCCATTGTCATTGCAATCTGACAGGTTTATACATAATGAATGTGGGATATAGTCTTATTTAAATTGTGGTACTAAATTATTAACAAAGAAGGCTATGCCAATGACTAGTGCAAATAGATACACAGCTTGTTACATAAATTATGTTCAAATGTAGTTTAGTTGGATTAGGGCTTGTGCAGATGTCATGTACCATTTAACTCAATGATCAAACGGATTATGAGAACTATTAATTGTTAATGTTCAGCCTATAATGTAGCACATCAAACAGCAACCTAAAGAAAATGACGCATTAACTGTACAAGCCAGTGATTTTAATACATGCACATATTGGTATAACTTTAAATAATATATCACATATGGATTATGTAATTGTATATCTGTATTCAGCGGGTGTATGTGACCATGCAGCACAAGGCAGCACCGCTCCTTATATGGGCGTATGTGTCTGATGTGACAGTTTTTGTGTTGTTTTGGTAGATGGATAGAATTATTGCAAGCTGCTAAAAAGGAAGAGGAGAAGGAAAAGGTGTTTAAAGTACAAAGGGAAAGCAGGTTTTTCTAAATGTGCAGCATACAAAAGGCAAAATGTATAAAGCCTTAGTGCATCATGCCTGAGTGTTGTTTTTCCAAGTCCATTCAAACCAAGTGAGTGCCAGAGTGATTAATGGAGACACGCCCGGCAGTTTGAACCACAAATGTTTAACACGGTATCAACAGGCGCCCCTCAGACAACCACAAAGCTCTTCTCAGGTCGTTACATGGACACTAAAAGAAAGGCTCGTCCCCTTGCTCACGTTACGCCGGTGATCGATAAAGAAGCTCAGGTGCTCGCTCCACACGTGGATATCGGCTACGTAACACCAGACAAGTCTAGAAGCATTGTTTGTGGCTAAGTATTTATCCCTATGACCAACCGTAGCTGCTTAATTCCAAGGGGGACATGCGTCATCTGTAAACACTAACCTGTTGTTGTTAGCGAGACTCCGGGGGATCTCCGTCAGCGCTCGGTCTGCATGGCGCTGGATGGAGAAAACGGGCTCGGCGTCAGGAGAAGATGGACTCGGATGGAACGGGGTTGAGTGCGGAGGAAAAAGCTCAGTGGTTCGTTTTCGTGCGCACCAAGCCCGGCACACCTCACTCACTCTACTGCTGCTGCTGCTGCCGCTGCTGCTGCTCTTGTGCCTGACGCGCAGCTCATCCCCGCAGACACCACACGCACACGCTCAAAGATGTGGTGCCCCGTCGCTCTTAGCAACCTGTTGCCATAGCGATCCTCCAGGTAGGCGACAAAATGCAAGCGGGATGAGATGAAGGTGTGGTCATATATGCTCTGAGAGTGGATCCAGGCACCAGCACAAGGATAGATTTCAGTCTTAAAAGGGACATGAAGGGGATTACTTACTGTGGTCTGATTGTTTTGTTTTTGTGATAAAGTGGTGTCCTGCACGCCTTTCCATGCATTTTCAGTTTTGCGGGACCACAGGTGGAAATGTGTTATTTTGTATGAGGTTAATGTTTTATTGAGTGATGTCCGTGTGAAATAAAATAATTCAATATAATCCAATGTAAGATATGTCCCTTTGTTATTAAAATAGTATAGGCCTAGTGTAATGAGAATAATTTGCCATGTCATCTTGGCTTTGTGTCATCAAGTCCCCCTGATGTTTTCTGAATCCCAAGTATCTCATTCAAATGTCCAGTGCAGCCAAATATAAATCACTGAGAGACGAACAGGCCTTGGCTAAATAACACATTAGTGAGAACAACTTCTAAGTAATATTTAAAAGTGTCACAACGCTCATATTTATCCCTGGGGTTTACACTAACACAAAGTACTTACTGTGGCTAATGAGTCATTACAGTAAGTACTATATTTGACTAATATCCACACATTATGTCACCACTAATGAAATACAGAACTTGCTCGTAACATAATCAGAATCTACAGAGACATAACACCAACAGTTAACAGAAATCTTATTCAAAAGTGTAATAAATGCCAAGTATATTTATGACTGCCTAACCTTCTTTCATCAGGACAAATGTCACTAGATTTTTTCAGCAAGAAATTTCAGACTAGAATTTATTTATTTCAGACTGGCTTTAGAGCAGTAGAGCAGTAAAGAGCAGTAGAGCAGAGGGACAGAGTTCTTAGTGTCTGTGGCACTGGTCTATGAATGTGTAAGGTTGTGTAAGGTTGGTGATGGTTGGAGAGTTCGTAGGCGCAAAAATAGCTGCCACGTCTCTGTCAGTCTGCTCCAGGACAGCTGGGGCTACAGGTGTAGCTTACCACCACCAGTGTGTGACTGTGGAGTGAATAAAGCATCTTTGGGTGTCTTGAAAAGCACTATATAAGTACTATGCATTATTATTATTGTTATTATTACAATAAGTACAAGACCACAGATTATCATTACAATCAACATCTTATTGTTATATATATTTAATAGTCTAATAATAGGCTAACGTATGTTGTAGTATGTAACTCAAATACAGGAAAATAATACAGGGAGAATATAAAAAGAGATATACAGTAAACCATTAAACACATAGTCCCTATTATTATCTATCTCAAAAAACTGTCAGTGGATAAAAAGCGTTGGCATTCAGACTCAGATTCAGACTTTTAGACGACTCCAACTAAAGGCTACAAGCTACAAGTCACTGGATGCTTAGGAAAAATCATAAAGTGTCTAATTTTGTCATTTTTACATGTGCACTGAATATAAACGGGGCTGATCTGTGTGGAGTTTGTGAGTTCCCCTGGTGCTTGGGTGGGTACTCTGGTTTCCTTGGTGGTCCGCAAAGGTACTGTAGGGCGGCCATCAGAGGTTGTCCACATACTGTAAGTACATAAAAATACATTTATTTTGAAAATACAAACAAACTATATGCATATCAGTTCTCGTCTCTGGTGAAATATTATGGAATTTGTTGCCAACAGCCTTGTTTGTTTTGTTTCTTGATTAACATTTACAGAGAAATATTTATGTTGGAGTGAAAGTTTAAGACTGGCGGCCTCACAGGATTTTCAGATTTTTGGGGGGGGCTCTTGACTGGGAATGGTTGACCTCAAATTCTAAAACTCAAAATGCAGAATGAAATATCTTTAATGAGCTTACACTATGACCCATTTCCTTCTGAGCATTAGCTAGTGCCCAGACTTAGTTTATCTGTGTCACTGATTGTTACCATGGCAACTCAGGCCTACTGTCTCATGTGGGTTGATAGTTTAACTAACGTTAACTGCTGCCATAGTAATAGTAATCAGATACTGCAGATGGTTTAACTGTTTCTACATTAACTAAGGTCCACCCTCTAACTATGGGATTGAACTGGTTACCATGGGCACAACTACTATGTGTCTGTGTACTGTTACTTTTTGTGTGAAGGTTCTCATTCACCCAGATCACAGCAGCCCATAGGTGTGCCTAGTTTGGAGTTGGAACATGTCTCATCCGTTTAACATGAAGTATTTATAAGAACTGGCATAGTTACTAGAGTGAAATGTGATGTTGTGAAGACCACACACGAAGGCTTTCCACTCCTGATGTACAGTTCTGGTCGAGTCAAGTATCCCTCTGGGATGTTGTATGTATACAAGTTAACAACCCAATTTGTTGGGGATATTTACTCTAGTAGACGTACCATGTACTGGGCTGTAATCTAAACCGTTTCCATCAGTGTTTAGTCTGTGTTCCGTATGAGACATTAAGACTCCCCAAAGGGATAAGATATGTTGTACTTTTTGGGGACACTTCGGACCCTTTGGGTAATGGAACCGCTCCAGTGGAAACAAGGCTTCATTGTCCTTAGACTGTACAGTCAGAGTTATCAATGTTAAATCCACTCCTAATGGTAATCAACACATTTTCTAACCATCCCATGTTACTCTTATGTGGACAACAAGAAAGGGTTTTAAAACGTTCTACTCTGTGGACATGTGTTGAACCTTTCAGAAAACACAAAGATGTAGTAGTTCAGTAGTGTAGGCCATGTATTAACAACACAATCATCTTCTGGTATACACTTATGTGCAATTTAAATGTACCCAACTATTATTATGTATTTCATTATATTAATGTTTGCATGCATATTCTACTCCTGACTAGAATGACCGGTAGTATCAGGGATCTGTAAAGATTATTGTGTTCATTATTCCATTGTCGCATAATGTAAACACGCTATATTAATATGTTATAAATAGCCATGAGCTGGCCTCTGTAATAAGATTATCCTTGGCCTGTGCAATATAATTCAAACAGGTTTTAATGGAAGTCAGTTTGGCAGGTTTGCATTTAATCCTCACTCTAACAGACAAAATGTGCACATAACCTTTTTGGTTGTGATGTTTTGTGTTGAATGCAGCCTTTATTGCCCGTAGCCAGTCTATAGCTCATGTGTTTGGACATTCTGGGAGACACTGACTGTTGTCCAGGAAAATAAATTAGTTATAGATAAAGTGAGGAGCCTCATCCATTTGGAAGTGACAGTTGTCCGCCGTGTCACCTCCACAGGGACACATCCTGTTCTCAGAGCGGTGCACAAAGTGGTCAGTGACTGTGCACAGTTGGATAAAACTATTACATAACTCCTCTGGGCTGCTGTCTCCTTATGTCTACTGTTTATATTCTGTGGACTGTTTCCCCTAGTGGTGATCAGGGAGGACTGCAAACCAGAAAGCATTAAATGGTTCAGTGTAGGGCCATGTCTTTTTCAGTCTACTAATTCTTTAAACCAGGAACAGCCATGGCTAATCTTATTCATATCGTTTTAGTTGTTAGACTAATTACTAATAGACTAGACTAATTTTCATATGACATATTATTCTAGTGCAAAAGCTGAAGGCAGGTTTGCTTTATTAGTTAAGAATGCTTTGAAAATGTATAACTTTTAAAACATCTTTTTAGGAATAACTCAAAAACAAATACAAAAAGTAAATAAATGGTGTGCTATGTTCAGACTTGTTGATATCACTGTGAACAGGTTAAACTACATGACTCTGATTAAGGCCAATTTCATGTGTTCTGAATCAAATCCAGATCACTGTCATGTTCTTCACATCACATCGATAGAAAACAAATGACACGTTTTGGACATTTTTGTTTTATTTAATGTAAAGAGAGCAAGCGTAAAATGTAAATGAATCTTATATATATATATATATATTGATGAAAAACAGACCTTCTTACAGTTACTAATGTGAAAAACATTGTGTTGCTTTGACGGGATTCAATGACCTGACAGCAGGCGGTTACTGGCAGGTGGTTCACCCAATCACTGACCAGGTATTTGTCTGCTCTTCATTTGTGGAAGCCCTCAGGATGGTTTTGTGGAACAGCAGGTTCAGAGCTGACTCAACTGTAGTCAGGTGGCAACATTGCAGACTACAAACCGACCCCCCACATTCCACCTTTCTAAAGCCTGTGAGAACCCACGGTAGCCTTACAGGGACATGCTGTTGTCTACAAAAGAAGCCTAGTGAAATAAGTCTAATGATGACTTAAAACTTTTGAAACCAAATCCATTGACTTTATAATTTTCCTCAGCCCTCATTCATTAATGTGTGCTTTAAAAATAAGAGTGCTTCTTCGCTAACAGTGTTAAAATTCTCCTCATATTCCAAGAAGATAGTTGGAACAAAGTCAATAAGAAAGCTCAACAATCCTCTGGGCATGATAACACTGGGTTTTGAAGCTTTTCATTAATGTTAATGATCATGTATAATGTATGTAATCTATACAACAGATATCAGAGCCTTGTGGTTTCATATGTGAACCTGTGGGTAGGTGAATCCAATAAGAATGAAATACATTTACTTAGAAACAGAAAACAACTGGAACTACTCTTACACAAGATTCTCAGAAGGTTATAAAAACCTGGTCTGGGAGCTGCTGATTGGACAGCAAGGACAGTGAAGCTCTGTGATTGGCTCCTGCTGCTACTGTGTCAGTCTCTCAGACTTCAGCACACACTTCACAGATCACACACCACAGGCACATCATCAAACTACATGGATACATACTCTATACTTGTCAAGTTCAAATACAAGCTGCATGTAAAAACATAAAAAAATAAAAACATCATCATTATCTCTGATTATAATAGATAACTGAAAGCTTGGTCCTCTTACACTTACATTTTAACTTTAATGTTTTTACCCTTACTTGTGGCCTAAATAAGTTGTCACATACTCTCCTCTGACTCCATGCATGAGTGAGTGCTCAGTGATGTGGAAGATGTGCCAGGTGAAGGAGGTGGACAGTGTCCAAATTGGAGGCACCAATCAATCTGTCAATTATTCATTCACTCCACAGTCACACACTGGTGGTGGGGAGCTGGTGGGTGAAGCGTCTTGCCCATGGACACAACGGCAGTGTGAACTGGGAGGGGCGAGATCAAACCAACCAACCTTCTGGTTATTGGGCGACCTGCCCCACCTCCTGAGCCACTGCTGCCCCCTACAGTACATCTCATCTACTGCAGACCTGACCTGTGTTCTGCAGTCCAGACCTTCTATTTAGTGTCACTAAGTTACCTTTATTTGGTTTAGTTACTTTTCTATATAAATACATTATATAATATTTATAATATTCTAGTTTGGGACACAAAGCTCTAGATGAGACAGTTATATACAATTGTATTAAACTTGTAGCTGTGATTTAAATAGTTGTATTGTAAACAATCTAGAAACAATCTAGAGTGAACCTTATTGTTAGTAGATCCTACATTATTACCAATAGTATGTATTTAAAGTAACGTGAGGGTAAAGATTTCACTTTCAGGGCAGTGTTAAGTATTATCTCCTAGAGCTTGTTCTTTCTGTTTCCAAAAAAAATAAGTTATTTGGTGGAGACCTGGTCACTCATGTCTGAGTGGTTTATATGTTTAAATTGCTAATGGAAGAAATTGTTTTACTTTTACCGTTGAACATTTTTATATTTTCAAAACAATATATCAAACACATCGAACACAAGTGGAGCTGGTTATGATTATCTAAATGAAATGTTAAGCCAAATGCTTCACTAAGTCATAATACTGTATGTGGTAATTGATATTACATGAAAGGCAGTAACACCACATATAGTTTGATGCATCCTATAGGTTTAATAAAACTACATCACATACAAAACTCTTTTGAAGCCTGTTCCTGTCGGCGGAGAGAGATAACACTGATGTAGCCTGGACACACAGCAGCTTCAGGGAACAGTTCCTGCCAATCCTCACTCATGTGACACATGCCCGGCTCCACATGCTGCTCTCTCATCCTTTTATTTTCTCAATCCTACCAGCTCAGTGTCAAATGGCTGTGGACCAACAGGAGACAGAGCCAAACATGCTGTAATGGAGTCTGGAGCCAGATGTTTACCTGGACACTGTGAGGCAGAGATGGAGGCCATTAAAGACATGTTGCTGCTGAGTTTTTAAACATTCAGACTTATCTGATATGCAAATCATTTACTAGTCTCTATCATAATCAGTTTATTCTTTAGCAGGAGATGAGAGAAAAGAAAACGCTAGAACAAAAAAGCTAGAACAGAATTGAGTCCATTTCCACAAAAGATTAAATATTTTAATTCAGTTACAGCAAAGTTTTAGTCAGGTTTTAGGTCACAACATAATACTGAAAGTACACAACAATATTCTTTTATCCCATGATGCTAAAAAATCTGTGCTGTTGGTGATGCTGGCTCAACAGGAGGGGCTCCAGGGCTCAGTCCTGCAGTGGTTCTGCTCCATCCTGAACAACAGGGGCTTTTTTGGTATGATCAATGACTTTTCATCCTCCGCTGCCCGTCGGTCCTCTGGAGTGCCACAAGGATCCATTCTTGGTCTTGTTCTTTTTTTTTTACTGTAAATGATGTATCTTGGTTTTATTATTGCACAATATACACTGACAACCTCCAGGTCTCTAGACTCCCTGCATATCTGACATAAAACAATGGTTATCTCTAAACTCTCTTCCCCCAAATGAGAACTGAATGTATTATTGTTGGTTCCTCTGTTTTTCAACACATATTAATGCCAAATCTCAATCTAATGTCAGTAAAACTATAAAGAATCTGGGAGTCATTTGTGTCAGCGTTATTTATAAAAAAATTCCATTTTTTTTAATTCTTTTGCATGCACTAGTTTTTGGACTTTACCTGTTTAAGAGCTGCTGTCCAAGTGAATTTCCCCTCTGTGTGATCAATAAAGTCCTATCTTATCTTATCTTATCTTATCACTGACCTGGCCTTGTTCAAGTCCAGGTTAAAGACTTACTTAGACCGGCTTTAAACACAGGGTGGGACTGTGTCACAGATTTTTGTCTTGCTTTGCTTATCATTGTGTAATTTTTCTTTGGTTCTTTGTTTTAATTTATCTAGCCTATATGTTTTCAGGACCTCAGACCTGCAAATGCTTTTCTGTTTTAAATGTAGAGCACTTTGGTCTTCTTTTTGGTTGTTGTTGTAGTGCTTTACAAATAAAGATTGATTGATTACAGAAGATTGGTGGTAACATTTCTGCCTAATTTGCCTCTGTCTGTTGCTCTCATTATGTTGCTGATCAATCAGGAACATAATGAGAGCAACTAGCGAGCTGTCATTTTGACCGTTTATACCTATACCACACAATTTATTGTAAAATATTATTAAAAACTGCTCTGAGAGAACTCAAACCCAAAAAAGTGCAAGGCTAATTTGCATAAATCAATAAGGACTCCACAACTAGCACAGAGACGTAAAAAACAGACTTTACCGTGTTACTAAAAGACAAGACAAGACAAGACATTTATTTTTGTATAGCCCAATATCACAACAACAGTCACCTCAAAGGGCTTAACAGACTGAACTGCAACATCCCCTGTCCTTAGAGCCTCCATCAGGGTAAGGGGGGGGCACACATCACCCAGCAGGTCAGAGGTTTGCGTCCTAGGAGGAGGGAGAAAAGAGAAAAAAAAAAAAAAACTGTAATAGGTAGATGTGATAATATGAGCGGATTTTGTGTGTACTTACAGCTACAACCAGTGTAAACATGTACCTACAGCTACAACCAGTGTAGCGTGTATCTACAGCTACAACCAGTGTAGCGTGTACCTACAGCTACAACCAGTGTAGCGTGTACCTACAGCTACAACCAGTGTAAGCGTGTACCTACAGCTACAACCAGTGTAAGCGTGTACCTACAGCTACAACCAGTGTAGCGTGTATCTACAACTACAACCAGTGTAAGCGTGTACCTACAGCTACAACCAGTGTAAGCGTGTATCTACAACTACAACCAGTGTAGCGTGTATCTACAGCTACAACCAGTGTAGCGTGTACCTACAGCTACAACCAGTGTAAACGTGTACCTACAGCTACAACCAGTGTAAACGTGTACCTACAGCTACAACCAGTGTAAACGTGTATCTACAACTACAACCAGTGTAGCGTGTACCTACAGCTACAACCAGTGTAAACGTGTACCTACAGCTACAACCAGTGGCGTGTACCTACAGCTACAACCAGTGTAGCGTGTATCTACAGCTACAACCAGTGTAAACGTGTACCTACAGCTACAACCAGTGTAAGCGTGTACCTACAGCTACAACCAGTGTAAACGTGTATCTACAGCTACAACCAGTGTAAACGTGTACCTACAGCTACAACCAGTGTAAACGTGTACCTACAGCTACAACCAGTGTAAAGCGTGTACCTACAACTACAACCAGTGTAGCGTGTACCTACAACTACAACCAGTGTAAACGTGTACCTACAGCTACAACCAGTGTAGCGTGTACCTACAGCTACAACCAGTGTAGCGTGTACCTACAGCTACAACCAGTGTAGCGTATACCTACAGCTACAACCAGTGTAAACGTGTATCTACAGCTACAACCAGTGTAGCGTGTACCTACAGCTACAACCAGTGTAAACGTGTATCTACAACTACAACCAGTGTAAACGTGTACCTACAGCTACAACCAGTGTAAACGTGTACCTACAGCTACAACCAGTGTAAACGTGTATCTACAGCTACAACCAGTGTAAGCGTGTACCTACAGCTACAACCAGTGTAAGCGTGTACCTACAGCTACAACCAGTGTAGCGTGTATCTACAACTACAACCAGTGTAAACGTGTACCTACAGCTACAACCAGTGTAAACGTGTACCTACAACTACAACCAGTGTAGCGTGTACCTACAACTACAACCAGTGTGCGTGTACCTACAGCTACAACCAGTGTAAACGTGTACCTACAGCTACAACCAGTGTAAATGTGTACCTACAGCTACAACCAGTGTAAACGTGTACCTACAGCTACAACCAGTGTAGCGTGTACCTACAACAACAACCAGTGTAAATGTGTACCTACAGCTACAACCAGTGTAAACGTGTACCTACAGCTACAACCAGTGTAAACGTGTACCTACAGCTACAACCAGTGTAAACGTGTATCTACAACTACAACCAGTGTAAACGTGTATCTACAGCTACAACCAGTGTAAACGCGTGTACCTACAGCTACAACCAGTGTAAACGCGTGTATCTACAACTACAACCAGTGTAAACGCGTGTATCTACAGCTACAACCAGTGTAAACGTGTACCTACAGCTACAACCAGTGTAAGCGTGTACCTACAGCTACAACCAGTGTAGCGTGTACCTACAGCTACAACCAGTGTAAACGTGTATCTACAACTACAACCAGTGTAAACGTGTACCTACAGCTACAACCAGTGTAAGCGTGTACCTACAGCTACAACCAGTGTAAACGCGTACCTACAGCTACAACCAGTGTAAACGCTGTATCTACAGCTACAACCAGTGTAGCGTGTACCTACAGCTACAACCAGTGTAAACGTGTACCTACAACAGATTTGTGAACAATATTTTAGAGAAATAAACCTTTTGTGTACATACAAAAAGTCTTAGATCTTTGAGCTTAGCACATGGGAAATTGGGGCAAAAACAAAAAAGTTTTGCCTTAAAATATTTGTTCAGTTGATAGTGGTCAGTGAGAATCAGACAGAGATAAGGCATGTCCAAACCTTGTAGTGTTCCAGTGATGGTGGAACACAACAGAGAGTTTCTTGATGAGAGCTGACCAGCCGCGGAGACCAGAGGAGTCTGATGGGGGTGACGGAGAGCAGTATGTCTGAAGAGCTGACACTTGAAATGGCCCTCGTAGCAGGATGGAACACACAGACTCAGTGGCTCAAAGCTGATGTGAACACTGCATCAGGACAAGCTCAGGGCTCACATCACAAACCCTCGCACAATATACAGCAAATATACATGCATAAAAAACACAATATGTACATGGGGGGTGCACAAAAAACAAGAGTAGCATGTGTATATGGCAGCCTATTTGTATTCTGTAGCCATGTGCTGTGTTGGTTTAGGGGAGTGCTGACTGTCACATGTGACGTCTGTCAGAGCTGTGGGTTAACCCTTCTCTCCGCTCTTTAAAGTCACTGCTCAGATTGCTAACATTCACATTAGGATTTAATGAGGCAGTGAGTAAACATGTCAACGTTCTGCTTTGCTTTTGTGATGTGAGAGACTCATCTATGAATAACCCTGTCCCAGTAGTTATTTTACATTTACAGTACTCAAAAGCAGCTCACCAACTGATGCATGTTTTATAAGAAAGCATGGTAACTCTTGCTTTGGGAAAATGTACTTGACATTTTTAGATAAGTCATATTAATAGTAATAGTAATAGTTCTGTTCACTACTTTTACTTTTACTTTGCATGAGTAATTTTATTCTAAAATAAAATACTTTTTATTCACTTTTCCTCCAACACACAGCCATGCTGACTTCACTGAACATGAGGAACAAACACTACAAAGACTGCACGTTTTAAGAGGAGTACGTTGTAAGAGTGTGAAACTGCTGTAAACATATCATTCAAAATTCAGTGTTCTGTTTGCTCATTTGAAAATATTTGGGGATAGTGTTGTAGTCAAGACTGCTTTGACCAAGACCAAGTCATGTCCGAGACCAAGGCTGAATCTGAATACATGAAATTGGTAAGGAAATGTCCTAACTCCTTTGGACTGATGTATTTCATGGTCACCATGCTAAGAGCTGTCCGAATTTCCACATTAGTAAGGAAGGAGGTTAAGAAAGGAGCATCAGTGCTTCCTTTCATACTTTCCTCTGGACGTTCCTAACTGAATAGTAAGGAGCTTACATCTTTAGTGATCTTTAGTGTCCAACAGAGCTCTTTATTCAAAACAGACAAACATTAGGCTACTGGTGTGGAGTTGCTCAGATTATTTCTTCTGTAAATCATCCTTTTTGTGTAACTAAACGCTCAGTGGACAAGAAGGTGCGCTTGTGGTAACCCATTTTTGGGATGTGTAGTTTTGATTAAGCTGCTGAGTCAACGTAACCATTTTTACATCTTTACATTTTAGTCATTTAGCAGACGCTTTTATCCAAAGAGACTTACACCAGTGTTACATTTTACATTTTTTAGTTGTAAGCGCTGTTGTAAGCGACTTACATTAAGGGGTAGGGGTAAGTGTCTTGACCAAGGACACAACGACAGTATGAACTGTGGGGAGAGCGGGAATCGACCGGTCTACCACTGAGCCACTGCTGTGTTTCTGCTGAGAGATTAGTGGAGTCAGAACACCCAAAGCCCTCCTGCTTCAAGAAGGTCATGTGTTCAATCCCTGTAGGGCCGTTCTGTGTGGAGTTTTTATGTCCTCACCAGGTTTGCGTAGGTTTGCTCCAGTTTCTCCTACCACTAAAACATGAACAATATGGATCTGCTCTTTGCAAATGCTTTCAGTGGATGCCAGATGGTCTCTGCTATAGAACTATCTGATGAGTCAGGTTCAGTTTTGACTACTCTGCAAAGAAAACATGAAATAGTACAGAAACTTCCTTGAGCTACAGATGCCTCTCCGTCGCAACCAAAGCAGACATGGAGCGGTCGATAGGGCGGGCCTTCTGCTTTGTTGCGCGGAGAGAGAGGTCTGTGGCACGGCGTAGCTCTGAAAATGCCTCCTCGTCCACAACACCCTCTGTGCTCAAATCTCAAATCTGCAAAACTGCCATGGTGTGCAGTGCTGCACCAGCCTGACCCCGCCACCTGGAAAGCCTTCCCCACCAGTGATGATGTGACACGGCATGGCTTGGTGGGGAGTGTAGGTTTCCTCAGGGAGGACGATGTCCCAGGGGAGAGATAGCCCACAAGCGCCTCTTCCACCTGGGGCATTGACCCATAGCCCCGTGCCTCTGCGCCCACGATAGTCGAATAAATCAACGTCGAAAACACAAAGACGCTGGGACAAAAAGACCATGAGCGTGCCAGCTTCTCATGAAGGTCCCCAAAGAAAGGGAAAGAGTGATCCCTCCCCCTGGCCACCTGACAGAAACCTGTCATCCAGTTTTGAGTGTTTAGGGGGTCCTGCTCCTGCGGCCACTCAATATTTAGCCGCGCCACTGCTCTTGTAACCACCTCGAGCAGCTCCTCAAACTCCACGTCAAGGCGGGAGGAGCGCTCTGAGGGGGCCACGTCCGCAGAAGCCTGGGATGAGGCGTCATCGACATGCTCGCGGGATGGGCCGGAGTGTGCCCGCCCAAGCACAGAGCCGATGTCCGCCTCATCTGGAGAGAGTCCGAGGGACATAGGCCTCTCTGATCCCCACGCCTCAGCCAATGTTCCCCATAGCGTAATGCTACGCAGCATTGAGTGTAGCTTTTGATAGGGAACTCATAATACATTTTTAGTGAGGTCAACTGAGTGTGAGAAAACATATCAACTATCCACTTTATAAACTTCTGTGAGAGACTCTTCTGTGAGCAGAGCCATGTCCGTGGCAGACAAGGGCACTAAAAGCTCAGCTCAGGGAACTGATTTGCTCACTCCTCGGTGATGGGCTCCTTGGGTTGACACTTCTTCCCCCAGTGGCTCGTCTTCATCTCCACAACTCCAGCTCAGTGGCACATCTTGCCCTCCAGCTTTAATTAATAGCTTTGTGCTTCCTTCAGCTCGTCTACTCCCTCGGACTAATTGCTCGCAGAAGAAATCTCTACTAATCCAATTTGGAGTCCGGAATAATCTCCAGTGTTATTGGATGTTTGTGGGAACCTGCGGCACTAATGGCTACCACGTGTGTGCGTTTCATCTGAAGGATCTCGCAGTCGGATGTAATTGTTTTGGGCTCGAATTGGCTCATTAGAAAGTTGAGA
Organism: Perccottus glenii; assembly: GCA_024416835.2. Classification (NCBI taxonomy): domain Eukaryota; kingdom Metazoa; phylum Chordata; class Actinopteri; order Gobiiformes; family Odontobutidae; genus Perccottus; species Perccottus glenii. Next base: position 22,227,376 of record CM044551.2, read on the forward strand.
GAGATCGAACGTCCCACTGACGGAACACATCGGCCCCCTATGTGCTTTACAATCATTTACAGTGACATCACAGAGGTGTCAGCTGTCATAAAAAGATGGAGAGAGAACACAGAGAACAATGAGCCATTCTGAGTCTTTTGTCAGTCTTTTGTTTCTCATTTTGAAGTTTTATCAGAGATGAATGGTGGGACCGTGGGATCATTTGCTAAAAAGGAATCTCATGCGGATGAGAGGGTTTTCTCAAAGAATCCTGGGTTCCATTGATGTGAAGGTAAAATACAGTATACTGACATATGATCAGTGAGGCCTTTCTTATCCTATCCTCATGGTTATATGTGGCAAAATGGAAATTCTAATTAGTGACTTAGTTTGACTATAATTGAATTTTTAAATGGGACATATATGACAGATATGTGACCACAACCACAAAATAGAGACTCACCGAGGCCTTTCTGAGGAGGCTGGAGAATTGCAAGCTGTAGACCCCTGTAATGCAACTACCTTGGTCTGAACAGTGAGAGCTGGTCAATAGTCAGGAAAGAGGAATGCTGTGGAAAAGCAAGACTCACTTAAACAACGTAAAGGAGCCCAAACTTTTAGCCCAAATATATACATTCTCAAAATCATTTTGATGGTTAGACATGAGATCTGTAGAATTATGTTTACCTCCCTGACATAGTACGCTCAGCTGGACAGAAACCTCCTGTCACTGGGCCGGTGGCGAGAGATTAAGTGAGTGAGGCGCTCTACCACACGACACATATAATAAAGAAAATAGGCCAATACACTGGACCCTAGCAAAATGCACTAAAATGGGCCTTCCTTTCAGAACCATGTTCTTTCTTTCAAACTTGCAATCTTAGAAAGTCTCTATCTGTAAACAGCTGACAGTCCAGTTGCACAGAGAGGGATCTGTGTGGGCGTGAGGAGGACGTGGTGAGCTGATGACGTGTGTGCTGTGCGTCTGGTGGAGTGAGCCAAGAGTCTCCATAGCTGTGTGACGTCTTTTAACAAGCCTATGTTTTTTATAGCTTCACAATCTTTAACGAAGTGAATGTGTTATGTTCATTGTTACTTCTAAAACTCATTGCACATGGGTTTATGGCTGCCCTGCCCGTTGTTTTCATAAGAGCCTCGGATCGAAGCAGCTGATTGGAGTCTGTCTCTGCTCCGTTTGCAGCTGCTGCCTGTGACATGTCCATTACTTTTTTATTGCTGGTTAATACAAAAACTGTGCATGCAACATGTTATAGGTTACGTGTTTTAACTCCTGTTTTCACATTATTGAACTGCAGTACTTTATTCATGGCACAGAAAATGAAGCCTGTCATAAACGGCGTTAGCTGCAGTGTAGACACTTTTGGTAACACATTAGTACTCGTGTTTGATCAGAGGGTAACGCAGTAACGCATTACTTTTTAGGAGAAGTAACAATATAATCAAATGAGTTACTTTGAAAAATAACCCTACCCAACACTGTTTGCTACAAATTGAGACTGATGTTTTTTGTCCAAATGATGAATGATGAATATGAAACACAACCAATGATCAGTGCCAAATGAAAGAATTTATATTTATGCTATCCTATTGGGTATACACTGTATATATTAGTATATTGATTCTGAAAGAGTCAATGTACTAGACAATAACCGCGCCCCCCTGCTGAGGTTAGGGTAGTGCACTGATCCCTGGACCTCTTTTACTTTTACAAAATACTGGAAACTCTGGATCCCAGCACATCTTTGGGCGTAGCGATGCCCAGTGTCCACCAGATGTCAGTGTGCAGCCATAAATCCCTGCCCAGACTCTTTACAGCTTAGACCCAGCCAGAGTGAGGATCTAGAGTGCAGTGAACATGGGTGTGATGCAGGACAGGGGCGTGCTGACAAACTGATTGTTGTGTACCGTACTTAAAAGAACCCAACGCTGATTGCAACTCTTAATGATTTTTGGCTCAGGCCGGCGTGTTTTAATTTACTAAAGTGATTGTCAGAAAAGAATTGTGACCACAGGAAATAATCAACTGTATCTTCTGCTGTCTGCGCTCTGGCTTCGTGAGCAGGGTATTACATCATGTCTGACTTGCCGTTCCCAGGACAAATGGCCCGACATTGTCAGCATATACCACGGCTGGCTCATAAAACGCTCCAATGCCTTTGTCTTCATCTCTTTGTTTACAGAGTGGACACTGTCACAGGGCCTTTAGACACTGTCGCTGCTTCACAGACACTCGGCGTCCAATTAGCCTGATTAGCTCACCTCCAATTGCTACAGCGAGGTATTGTAGCGCCACGTCGTTTTGAATTAATGAGGCAGGATGGAGCGGAGTAGAAAAGAAGTCTGATTTCCCACGGCTGAGTGATGGTTCCCTTCAGAATCTCTCAAAGGGATGCTTCACCTTGATTTGCTGTGCGTTTGTAGCATCCACCGAATCAAAGATTGTTTTAGCGGAGATGAAAAGCGGATTTACAGCACCAAGTCGGAAATTAGTTTGAACAGACAGCTGGCCTCCTGAGCCACTGGTGTGACATTAAAATGATTGATTTCAGGTTCAGTTTACAAAGAGGAGCATCTTTTTCTAACTTTTGAAAGTCATCAAAGGGTATTTTTTGACTCATAATGTGCTATTTCTAAAACTAGTAGTGTAAATAATTCCAGTTTTGATTTGTTAAAATGTGACCTACATTACTACATGATGAAAGAGTGGGTCACAGCGCACAGGTGGGGCACAGGAGAATTTATTTGGGTCGTCAAATAAATTTGCATTTCAAGTGTTCCAAAAAGAGCTTGTTTGGAATCAGAAGGCCACTGCACTGTTTGAATGATTTATGGAACAACCAAACAGGGATTAGAACCCAAGCAATATTTGTGTTAGATTATTCTGTAATATCCTGAAAAGCCAGCATGTTGTATCATGAAGGTATCTACAGAATGGTGTCCTGTTATGGCATTGTGCACCACTAGATGGAGTGGTGAGCTGAGTATGTCTAAAAATGGAGGTTTTGTTCATCTCAGAGCCTGTAAATCTTTAGTTGTTAGATCCTAGTTTCTTTTATATATTTGTGCATAAATTATACCATAATCAGACATAGTTATCTTAATTTAAAGATTTTTTGAAGTGCCACTTGAAAGTATTAAAAAACAATATATTTTTAAAGGTCACCCCATATGGCATTTAACTTTTTTCTTTTAGTTTGTTACTTGGGCCTTTTTATTCATATAATAACGTTACTAAGTTAAAGTTGTTCCAGATGTAGCAATTATCTCACTTAGCTCCTGAAAGGGCTGAGCTGCACCAGAATTTATAAGATTTTGTAATGTCACAAATGTCTGTATGACTGGTCTATGTTTGAATAGACTCCATCAAGTGCTTGTTCTTATTGACATCAGAACACACAAAATAAAAAAATACAATACTATACAACTAAGTGCTACTTCTTCTAGACTGGAAGTTCAACTACTCACTGTGCTAACAATTTCTAGATACATACAGTCAGGTCCATAAATTTAGGGACATTGACACAATTCTAATCTTTTTGGCTCTATACACCACCACAATGGATTTGAAATGAAACGAATAAGATGTGCTTGAATGTGTCATGGTGTGGGCTTGTATGGCTGCCAATGGAACTAGTTCTCTTGTATTTATTGATGATGTGACTGCTGACAAAAGCAGCAGGATCAATTCTGAAGTGTTTCGGGCAATATTATCTGCTCATACTCAGCCAAATGCTTCAGAACTCATTGGACAGCACTTCACAGTGCAGATGGAAAATGACCCAAAACATACTGCGAAAGAGTTTTTGCAATGGCCAAGTCAATCACCCGACCTGAATCTGAATGAGCATGTATTTCACTTTCTGAAGACAAGACTGAAGGAAAATGCCCCAAGAACAAGCAGGAACTGAAGACAGTTGCAGTAGAGGCCTGGCAGAACATCACCAGGGATGAAACCCAGCGTCTGGTGATGTCTGTGCGTTCCAGACTTCAGGCTGTAATTGACTGCAAAGGATTTGAAACCAAGTATTAAAAAGTGAAAGTTTGATTTATGATTGTTAATCTGTCTCATTACTTTTGGTCCCTTAAAAACTGGGAGGCACATAAACAAACTGTTGTAATTCCTACACGTTCACCTGATTTAGATGTAAATACTCTCAAATTAAAGCTAGAATTCTGCAGTTAAAGCACATCTTGTTTGTTTCATTTCAAATCCATTGTGGTGGTGTATAGAGCCAAAAAGATTAGAATTGTGTCGATGTCCCGATATTTATGGACTTGACTGTATGTATATATATTCAATATACTTATAGCTTTGTTGCACTTGACTCCATTTGCTTGTGGTGGGAGGAGAATTGAGAAACGCCTGTGTGTAGGGATGTTGATCCTAATGTAAATTTGAACACTGTAACATTATCTTATAGTTGCATTGTCATTACATTACATCCTTGAGCTCAGTTGAAAAATCACTCTTCTTCATAAGGTTCATGTCCAGTGTATGTGCTGACCTTCTATTAGTATCTTTGTCTTGAAACAGTGTCTGAGCTATTGATATACAGTGTTTTTATGCCATAGCTATGGTTTACTTCCTGAGCCTTTTCTTGCACCATCACTACCACGTGACTGCAAATAAACATAATTTCCTTTAAAAATGTAAACTATTTAGTTACTTCATACTGCTGTCAATTTGAACACTATGTCAGTCAGGGTGAGCGTTCATGTTTTTTAATGAACCAGAGCACATTTAGGACAATTGTACAATAAATATGAGTACCTTTGTTGATGGAACCTCTGACTAGCCACATTAAAAAATGTGATGTTGTACTGTGTGCCCTACTTTGGCCCTGTGCTGCATTATATACTTTGTACATGGATTTACTGATGACAAAAGCCATGTACCGTTAAACCAACATGTATCTCTATTTTAGGGTTTATTACATTCCCTGTTGTTCTACAAGATTGTAGACTAGAGTTCAAAGAAACACAATGAGGTCAATGTGCAGCGTGTGTCAGGAACACAATGTCAACGTAAAGGTCACATGTTCACCATTTGTCTCCGTGCCTCCGTCACACATAAAAGAGCATGTGTAGACAACATGGAAACAAAGGTGCAGCACTGAGGACAATCAATGGAGTGAGTCGCCCTGATCAATCCTGCGCCTGGACGCCTGGCTTCCTTTCATATGACCCCCACCACACATAAAACCCCAAACCCATTTATGGTGACAAAGACTAAACATGTTACTGTCTGGAACCGCATCTAGATTCTTCAAAACTGTCATGTCTTCAATCTCGCCGGGACAGTAATGATCCTGAAGCACAGCCATTTTGGTGACATGCAATTTGAAGAACAAATGAGCTGGAGGCAGAGCGGATATGTCTGAGGGGGGTATGGGGGAAACAGAGAGACGGAGGGAGGTAAAGGGTCTGTGCTGTGAGTCATTAGTTGGGTGGAAGTGCTGCTGCTACAGGACTAATTGTGTATGAGCCACGGTGTCGGCCTCAGACTGCTGTGTCAGCACCAGCAGGTGTGATAGGAAGTTAGTAACATGCCGCTGAATGTGAGGTCCAACTGGAAGCAGCAGAGCATTATAAATGGAGTAGATGATTTGTTTTTGGCATTTAGATTTTGAATTTTAAAATGACTGCTGGGCCTATTGACAGGACAAGTCTTAAGGTTTGCCGCTTAAATTTGTTTAATGGAAATAAATAGTTATAAAAATATGGTTTCAGGCTAATACATAATGAATTACAATTGCAAGAATAAGTAAAAAACACAATATAGTTAAATTATATAAACAAAATAGAATAGGAGACACAAAATCCACAAGACGTGACACATGATAGTGTTCACAGTTAGTTATTTTTAATTTGTTGTATGTAAATAAACATATAACCTTTGTTAAAACTCATAAATGATCAAGACATCACATGTATACCACTATCAGCTGGTTCGGCTGACAGGTTTTGCACCCATGCAGTTTATTGAGACAGAAATAAATAAAAAGAGGTATTTGTACCCTTTTCAAGCAAACACATTTTTTTTCAGTCTTTTCTTGTGATTTTCACTGTAGACACTTTATACAGTGAGAAAGCAAACCAGACACAAGTAGGCTTTAAATTATGCAGTTATTGTATTTCGATATAAATAATTGGATCTGGAGGTTTAATGTTGTTTTAGGATCAACAAGAGTTTACAAGTTTTTTTTTAACAAATCTCCAGCTGAATAAACAGCCTTACACCATCTCCCACCTCCACTTCACTGTCACCTCTTTATGTCCACTGAGCTCTGACGTGAGCGCGCAGCTTCTCAGGAGTGTGCATTTCCACTGAGCTGCTCTGCTGTGAGTGAGTCACAGTGCGCCACTTTTTTACCCAGTCAAAGAAGCAAGAGTTAAGAGCAAATTAACACTTACAGGTAAATGTATCAAAACCCACCCGACAATACTATTTTAATTGGGTACAAAAGTGTCAACATTGTTGCATTTTAAATTTTGTCTGGTTTCACACTGAGCTCTGTCAAAGACACCTAACTCTGAATAACGCAGTTACACCTCTCGCCTGTGGGAGCTCTGTAGCAGTAATTAATCCTGAGAAGAAAACTTTCATTTATTAGTCCAAAGTCCACCCCTTCAGCAGTAGACCATAATGAATAATTACAGAACTAGTAAGTTAAGAAAAGCGATTTCCATTTGCTTGAAATATTTTTGGGTGTGTGTGGGGTTGCTTACAGCAGAGGTCACATTAACCAAATATTTTCCGTCATTAATGTTTTTTCTTTTTTTTGCAGTGACAAAAATCTGAATGCCATCTGTCATTTTGACGGATTACTCTGAGGGTGATTTATTGTAATTCCTACTCCTGTCCAGTGTCAAAAGTACATATAAATTAACAATTATCTTGAATCGTCTCTTCTTTGTCACGCTGCAGTCAGTTGTTAAATTGTCACGACAGTTGAGAGTGAGTAGTTTCTTCAAACCACCAAATAGTTCTGATATTGTGAATAAAGGTGAAAAAAGAAAACATGATGCAGTGGAGGTCGAAGGAGGACAAACAAACAAACACTGAACAGAGCAGACAGATCTACTGCGACCGAATTAATTAAATTTTGTTATTTCCTTTTGTAGTCTAAATCATATTGTGTAATATACTGTGTATAATCCTGTTCAAGCACAAAATATTCTTTCGCTGTCAGTGCAGAAAAAAATTAATTTGTGTTCATCTGTTGTTAGTCAATAAAACAAGTAATCTGTCCTCTATGTCAATTTTTTAAATTTGAGTAAAAAAAGGAAAGCTATTATATGTATTATTAAAATTTGAAAATTAAAAATGACAGGTAATAATAGTTTATGGCGGAAATTTTACAACTCTGTCAAAATGATGGAGAGTGAAAAAGTCTAGTGCGACCTCTGGCTCACAGGCCACTGTTGTATATGATCAAAACTTTTCAATATATTTTATTAACAGACGATTTTTTTCATACGTCTGTCCTCTTTTTACATTAGATGCATATTTGTCTTGTGTTTTTAGGCAGTGCCTGGGTTCATTTCCTGCTTTTGGTTTGTTGTTAGGTTCACTGCTGGACAGGTGTGAAAACAACAATGTGAAGACATACAGTACTTTGAGTCTGTTTAACTGGTTGCTAATATGGGTCACTTATTTAGCAGTGAAAGTTAATGCCATGCAGTTTATAGACTGGTATGTACAGTATGTGCTAAAGAGTATGGGTTTAAGCATCTAGCCCTGTGGCACTCCATGCCTGTAATATACTGCCTAATCAGATACTCTAATCGATTCAATGCAAAATGTATATTGTCTTGGCAAAATCTAATTCCTCCACAACATATTAAAGTTAATATTGTATTGCAGTTGTATTTTTATACATTTTGCATTGTTATTCCATGAAGTATTGTAACAGACCATATGATGCAGTATTACATAACTCAGGTGTGGAGGTGGAAGTATGTCACCTTGTCACGGCATAAAAATCAGAGACAGCAGTTTTTTGGTGTAATTACACTGATGTGACACTGCAACCGGTCCAAGCATTATTAAGATCCTGTAATTGTTCCTCACTTCTCCTCCTTGTTCTCATGTATCTCGGAGTGTCAAGGTTTCCGTCCTCCGGTACGACGAGCCGCGAGTGAAATATTTCTGCCTGACATGCAAGTCACACACACAATTAACTTCTGACCTGCCGAGTAATCAAGTCTGCAGCCGTGGACGCTCTGCATACAGACAATCCGCTTCTTTCCTGGAAGCCTGGCCACTAGCCTCTAATCTTTACACAATGATTAAAAAAAAGGAGTTGAGAAGGAAATGATGAGAGTGTGGGAGAACTTCAATATGCTCCAAAAATCACTGTGTAATCTTAATGGAAAAAATATCAGGCCTCATTTAACGCTGTGCAGTAATATTTTATGAGAGTAAATGCTGACACTGGCAGAGCTGGCCAAATTATACTTAAAGCAGGCTGTTAGCTACTTCATTAAAGAAAACTGAACTACAGCAAGGTGACCTATAGATGAATGATGGCCTATGGAAAAATGATGGGTAACTGATATATTGTGATTGTACAGTAATAGATGTCTTTGACTGTAGCTGTAAAGATGTTGTTTGTAGTATTTTGGTGGCGACATTAGATTGAACGTAGATTATACTACCTTTGAATGCAACTAGATAGACATACTCTACAACCAATTAGAATGAAGGCAGCACGTGGAATAAACTGCCTATGGACTGCTTCGATTTCAAAAACATACAACCAGTCAGAGAAACACAAAGCCTGGGAGAGGTTCCAGACTTCACTTTGTTTAGAAATTGAATGGGTCAGGCAGGCCAAAGACTAGTGTAGGCTTCCACTGTATCAATAATATTAATTAGTAAATCTAATTTGCCCTTGGTGGATGAATGTGAGAGTGAATGTCTGTCAGTGTTTAAGTGCGGTTCAAACAGACTCTGTTAGCGCGGTTCACTTGGATAAGTGTGAATGCCCTCCAAAACCCCTCCAAAACAGAGGTCTCTGAGCGCTTCCAAGTGAACTCTGGTGAAGTTCGATTCAAATGTGAACATCACGTTGACCATAGATGAGCTCAAACAGGAAGAGCCTCATAAATTGGCGACAAAAACATCAGCTAGCGTTTAGCTTTCCTGAGGTTGTAACGAAAACAAACCAAAACAATTTTGTTCAATTAAATAAAAGAGAAGAGGTCAAATGTGAAATACTGAGAGGCTGAAATGCTATAATAATATGCCGTATTAGCATTTGGGCTAATGTTTTCCTTAAAAAATGCATGTTTTCCCGTTTGGTCCGCATTTTAAAATGCCAGCTGTGAACACTCGGCAGACCAGGACTTTTAGCTGACGAACTAAATGGATCGTTTTATGTTTTGGTGCAAACATACAGTACATCTGGTCTTCTATGCAATCACAAAACACTTATTTAGGTATGGATTTAGTCTCAAAGTGAGGTTTGTGAAAGAATAAATGAAAATCCAGTGACAAACAATCAGTGTCCCATCGACTGTGGGCCACAATCTATTCAAAGGCACTTTGGATGTCTTATAGGCTGCCCTGAGCCATTTGTCTAAAGTCAGGTGTAATTACTGATGCATTTGTTTAGCAACCGCCAGTTTACATCAAGAACAATTTACACTGTGTTTAGTTCATGTCAAACCAAATCTGATCCCATTTGCATCAGTTTAGCAGCAAGACTCATCTGTAGTGAGCTGTAGTGAGTCCAGGCTGTGGGTCCTGTCTCTCTCTGGGAAAGTCACATGTAGGATTTAGAAACTGTTTAGCTCCTTTGAATGTGGGGTCAGCTACTGCAGTGGACTGAGAACCCAACTAAGTCTTCTCAATATTTTGGTTCAGACCACAAGAAGGTCCAGCAACTGTTTAAAACATTTATTCACAGACAATTTCGAAGAAACCCACATTTGGTAATGTTTCTTTGTAGCAGTGTTGAAATGTCACTACACTAAAGCTACCCCTCAGAGAAATGTAGCAAGCTAAGCTACAGCATCATGCCAAAAGTAGTTTACTACTAAACTTACCTATATTTCTTTATTCTTTTTATATTGAACCAACTGCATTCCAATTCAGTGCCATCAATGTTCAGTTAAACTGTTTATTTTTATTTTTCATAGCATATGTCAGCATTAGTTCCATCTGTAGAATTTAGAAATAGGGCTGGCAAATTGTTGGCATGGCAAATAAAACGGCTTGAAACGAAATCGCCAATCACTTCAATAATATCAAATGGGCAGACACATTATATAAAGCACAAGCATCAATTAAACTTGACAATATAAATATCTTTTTAAATAGAATAAATATACCTATTATTTCAGAGAATGATAGAGGCCATCTTAATTCAAATATTACAATAGAAGAAATTGGACAAACCATTGATAGCATGAAATTCGGAAAAAGAGCAGGGCCAGATGGCATTTCTATAGATCTGTATAAGAAATTTAAAAATAAACTTTCGGTACCAATATTGGACATGTTTGAATAAATTTTTCAACTGAATTCTCTTCCTCCTTCACTAAACACAGCCTTGACTCTCCTGCCTAAACCAGGAAAACCTCTAGATAAATGTGAAAATCTAAGACCAATAAGTCCTTTAAATTCAGATCTGAAAATTATTTCTAAACTATTAGCAAAACGATTACAAAAAACTCTTCCTTATGTAATAAATTTAGATCAGAATGGATTTATCACCGGAGGGCAGGGTTTTCATAACGTACGAAGATTATTAAACATTATTCATTACAAAAAAATGCGCCAAATACAGCTCTTTTATCATTGGATGCTGAAAAGGCCTTTGATAGGGTTGAATGGCCATATCTTTTCCAGGTATTAGAAAAATTTTGATGTGGTAACAATTTTATAAGATGGGTCAGAATATTATATGACAACCCCACTGCTGAAATTATCACTAATAGAAATATTTCATAATTGATAGCAATAAAGCGGGAGTTCCGACAAGGTTGCCCGCTCTCACCTTTATTATTCACGTTAGCAATAGAGCCATTTACAATTGCAATATGCTCCCATCCCCAACTTAGTGGAATTATAGTAGGACCATCAGAACATAGGATTTCTCTGTTCGCAGATGACGTAATCTTATTTATTTCAAATCTAAACACATTAATACGGATCATTTTGGAAATCATCCAGTCATTTAGTGAAATTTCAAGTTACAAGCTCAATAAAACCAAATCTTCTATTTTATTATTAAATAAACATGAAAGAGCAATCCCAATCCCAGAGGTTATACAGTTTAATGTTGTGACACAATTTGAATACCTGGGGATACAGATTTTACCAAACTTAGGAAAAATAGTTGAGGTAAATCACAATCTTTTAGTAACAGGGAAACAAAATTCAGTAGATGGATGCCACTACCTATATCGATAATTGGGTGAATTACCATTTTAAAAATGAACATTCTTCCAAAGCTACTATATCTGTTCCAAAATATTCCCCTTTCACCCCCATTTGACTTTTTCCCGCAAATGAAGAAAATGTTTATACCCTTTCTCTGGAATAATAAAAGGGCAATACTTTGTCTGTTTCTAATGTATTTGCCTTATGAACGTGGAGGTTTGAAGTGCCTAATTTTACCTTTTCCCTCATATTTATACCCAAATACAATAAGAAAACTATTAAGAGAAATTAAAAACCCAATTCTTAAAAACATGGTAAAAGTATGGCGAGATGTGAAGACACTTTTGAAAGATCCGAGATGTGAAGACAGTTTTGAAAGATCCACACTGTCTGTCTCAATTTAGTCCATTATGGGGCAATCAACTTTTTTCACCTGGCAGGGCAGACGCAACATTTAAGGTATGGAAAACAAAGGGACTGGGAATGATTTGGGCTGTGTATTTACCAAAATCTGACATACTCATGACCTTTCAAGAATTACAAGATAAATTTCACATAGATAAAAAACATTTCTTTAAGTATCTCCAACTCAGGAGCTTTATAAGAGTAAGTCAAAACAATATATTAACGAAACCCACCACTTCAGACTTGGAAGAAATGTTGTTAAAAGATAGCCAAAAGAAAGGCATTATTTCTCAGTTTTATAACATGATTATGTCTCACGTTTCTGAAAGTTCTCATGATAAATTCAGAGCTTGGAAAGAGGTTTTGGCATTACAACTTTCAGAAGAAGAATGGCAGAATGCATGCACCTTAGCCCACACAACATCAATAAATACTCGGCTTAAAGTTATTCACTGTATGTGGTACTGTACAGAAATTATACTCTTCTGGGAAGAAGTACGAGACATTATTCTAAATATTATTTCCAAACAAATAATATTAGATCCAAAATTGTTTTTATTGGGCTTATATCCAGAGAAGCATAACTATACTAAAAATGAATGTGCATTTATAACCCTTGGTCTGCTTAACGCCAACAGATGTGTAGCTTTATTTTGGAAAAAAACATGTAGGCCAAAAGGCAATTTATGGTTGCGGCAGATGCTGTCTGCTCTGCCACTAGAGAGGATTACTTATGTCCTAAAAGGCAAACAGGGGCTTTTTGAGAATATCTGGAGAACTTTTATGGACTATGTCAAAGATTTGGATTTAACAGAAGAGAAGGACTGAGATGTGAGGACACTGCAGCTCACTTTTGGAAAATAATTTGTACCACCTGACTTGTACAACTCATGTATCCTATTTTATATTTTTATTTTAAAGATAAGTGATAATTATTTGTAAACCGTTGCTTTGTACAGAGATGACTTTCTAATAGGCATTGTGGTTGTTTGTCTTATGTTTGTAAATGCATAAAACTTAATAAATATATTCTGGCAAAAAAAAAGTGTGTGATGTAGCCTTTTCAATAGCCTACATAAAAGACTCACCAACATCATCAACAGCTGTAATCCAAACATAGTCCTGGTCTGGTCCTGGTGTGGTCCTGGTCTGGTCCTGGTGTGGTCCTGGTCTGGTCCTGGTGTGGTCCTGGTGTGGTCCTGGTCTGGTCCTGGTGTGGCCCTGGTCTGGTCCTGGTCTGGTCCTGGTGTGGTCCTGGTGTGGCCCTGGTCTGGTCCTGGTGTGGCCCTGGTCTGGTCCTGGTCTGGTCCTGGTGTGGTCCTGGTGTGGCCCTGGTCTGGTCCTGGTGTGGTCCTGGTCTGGTCCTGGTGTGGTCCTGGTCTGGTCCTAGTGTGGTCCTGGTGTGGCCCTGGTCTGGTCCTGGTGTGGCCCTGGTCTGGGCCTGGTGTGGCCCTGGTCTGGTCCTGGTGTGGTCCTGGTCTGGTCCTGGCGTGGTCCTGGTGTGGTCCTGGTGTGGCCCTGGTCTGGTCCTGGTCTGGTCCTGGTGTGGTCCTGGTCTGGTCCTGGTGTGGTCCTGGTGTGGTCCTGGTCTGGTCCTGGTCTGGTCCTGGTGTGGTCCTGGTCTGGCCCTGGTGTGGTCCTGGTGTGGCCCTGGTCTGGTCCTGGTGTGGCCCTGGTCTGGTCCTGGTCTGGTCCTGGTCTGGTCCTGGTGTGGTCCTGGTCTGGTCCTGGTGTGGCCCTGGTCTGGTCCTGGTCTGGTCCTGGTGTGGTCCTGGTCTGGTCCTGGTGTGGCCCTGGTCTGGTCCTGGTCTGGTCCTGGTGTGGTCCTGGTGTGGCCCTGGTCTGGTCCTGGTCTGGTCCTGGTGTGGCCCTGGTGTGGTACTGGTCTGGTCCTGGTCTGGTCCTGGTGTGGTCCTGGTGTAGTCCTGGTCTGGTCCTGGTGTGGTCCTGGTGTGGCCCTGGTCTGGTCCTGGTCTGGTCCTGGTGTGGCCCTGGTGTGGTCCTGGTGTGGTCCTGGTCTGGTCCTGGTGTGGTCCTGGTGTGGTCCTGGTGTGGCCCTGGTCTGGTCCTGGTGTGGTCCTGGTGTGGTCCTGGTCTGGTCCTGGTGTGGCCCTGGTCTGGTCCTGGTGTGGTCCTGGTCTGGTCCTGGTCTGGTCCTGGTGTGGTCCTGGTGTGGCCCTGGTCTGGTCCTGGTCTGGTCCTGGTCTGGTCCTGGTGTGGCCCTGGTCTGGTCCTGGTGTGGCCCTGGTCTGGTCCTGGTCTGGTCCTGGTGTGGTCCTGGTCTGGTCCTGGTCTGGTCCTGGTCTGGTCCTGGTGTGGTCCTGGTCTGGTCCTGGTCTGGTCCTGGTGTGGTCCTGGTCTGGTCCTGGTCTGGTCCTGGTGTGGCCAAATAATCCACCAAGTTTTAATTCCTCACAAAAAACAAATGGGTTTTACTGCATCAGCGTCAACAGAGAACAAAGAAACTCAGGTATAAGCTCTAGAGCAGTGTCTTTTTAAACTGTGCTTTATGCAAATATTTATAGAAATTCGTATAATGGTGGATGCAGACCTACGGCTACGAACCTTCCGGTGATGTATGTTGTACAGGAAAAATGTTTTTGTAATTAAAATGTAGCTTGGGCAGAAGCTTCTGCACTACCACCATGCTACTGAGGAATGTATTTCAGCTAGTTCAGTAGCTACTGCCCAACACTGGCCATCAGGATGCATACCAGCATTATTTTTAGAAGCTTTTTAGGAAGGCTCATATATGTAAGTAGACTAAATTAAAAAGGCTTTTTTGATGGCAATGAATTGAATTTGATCAGTGGAAAAAGTCAGGTGGTACAATGGGGCCTTTTCCACTGAAGCGCTACGATATAGTTTGGGCTTGTGCTGGTAAGTTTCTTTTGCTAAAAGTGGTCTGAAGTGTTCCTCAAAAAAGGTGGAGCTAAACACTGCAGTCTGCTGATTGGAAGACAGCTTAACCTACTGAAGCCTCCGACTCCACATTTGCACTTTCTCAGAGGAAATGTCAGAAACGTGCCCACAAACAGCACATGCTATTTTGCACCCGCTATTGGAGATCTGCGTAGAGACACAATTTTCAATTTGGACTGAGTTTGCTATTTACAACTCTTTCAGTAATCTCAAATCCACCACATAGACTGATAATTGCTTGCAACAGGTCCAAAGCCAGACCACACCAAAACGTTTACTACAATTTTGTAGGCAAGCTAATTTCTCTGTGTGGTCACCAATCGGGTTCTAATTTTGCAGAATTAATAGAGTCCAGTGACTAATACACTCTAATTGTCTTCCTATGTCAATAAACCGAAATGAAATAAGGTTAACATATTAGGCTCAGGGAACATGTCTTATTAGATTGCACTGAACCTTTAACAGACTGTGCGTGGTGTAAGAACCCACTGTTTACAGAGCTGAGACTGAGAACCAAGAGCTTTCCCACTGAAGACATCTAAACTCCAGCATCAATGTCTGCCATCGATCGATGCTCCTCTGGACGGCACAGAAACAAAGAAGTCTCAGAGGATCCGATCTAAAAATACAGCTTCAGAGGGGCAGCCCTGAACGGAGAATACTACACCCCCCAGTGGACGGGAAAACAATCACTCTCACTACAGACACTACAGGGAAGGGCTTCTCTGTCGATTATGTCTGGAGGCAAATACACAAAGGCTCTCAGATTATTACAGAGATATTATAAAAAGATAAGTAATCCAGAATGTACTTTAAGTCGGAACATTAAACACACTACCTTGAGTTTTTGAGCTCAAATGGAACACTGCAGAAACAAGCAGATGTTCATGTGCATTTTTTTAACTGCTTCAACATTTTTTAACAACAAATGATCCATAATTTGTTTATGAGACATGATTTGTACAGAAAATTCAACATTACCATTATGCTATACTACATGTACTATACTACAGAAGTGTATACATACACTTAGTATATACCATACTGCATTTATTCAGACATTATGATATATACTATACTCTAGCATACCATACCGAGCTTTACAATACTACACTAAAACATGTTTTACCAACATTTAGTTCAGAAATTGAACATTATCAGGTTACACAATACATACCATGACATCATTATCATCATCATCATCATCATCATCATCATCATCATCATCATCATCATCATCACTAAATGTGTGTTTAGTTAATATTTTGTCTCGAGCAGGGAAAATAGTAGTCTTAGCATGAACATTCTCAGGACTTTAGTGATACTTTGATGAATGGCAAGCAGCAGTTACTCTGGGCCTGATTAATAGAAGACACAACACCTGAGCAGTGAAGCAGTATATGCAACTGACTGAACTACTCTCACTAAAGTTGGCCAAACATTCCAGAGTGCGTTTGATCCAAGGCAAGTAAACCAACTACACTTTACTTTAAAGATAGAGTGTAAAAAATGATTGTTGGTATTGGTTTCTTTTGATTTGTTTCTATTTTGAATTTAGGGTAGGAAAATGTGAAAAATGTAATAACAATAAAAATAATAATAATAATAAATACTTACTTACACTATGTACCTCTAAAGGACCTTATACATTTGATTTGTGAGCATAATGTATAAAATTCAATGTGAATGCTAATGAAAATAATGATCGGTTCAATACACATGGTGGAAATAATACAGAACAGTAATACATCACTCAGTACAATATAACAGATGTTTCTGCTGCAAATACAAATACATTTACTTTTTAGGATTGTAAGTGAGCAGGATTTGAACCCGGGCCTACCTCTACTTGAGTACATACAGACTACTCTACCCACCTCTCAAAAACCAGCTCTTCCATCTCTGACCAATGAGCCCTTTTTTCTTGCTGTGACCAGGTCTGACCTCTGCGGTTGGACTGAAGAGTGCTGACAGAGCTGATGGTTATCACTGATGACTGGGACAGAGTGGTTCATACCGGCTTCAGGGGGCTTCCAGCTGGCTTCAGGGTCTGTTCCAGGGCTAGAGTCCAGCTGGAGTCCAGGGGGGTGCTGAGAGGAGAGTGTATTTGTTGAACAGGTGCTGGTGCAGTCTCCTCAGAGTGACAGCCACAGGTGTCCTGTCTTCTGTAAGTGGGCCACTGCTGCGACCAAGCCTTTAGCTCTGGACTGGTCCGGATTGAACCAGACACACTCCTGCACACACTGCAGCTGGAGAGGGTCCAGCACAGACACCAAGGCACGTACAGGCCTGAACCAGACCTGTGTCTTATTCATTCATGTCATGACGAGTGTTTAATTTTACTCCATTAATGGAGTCTACAGTTTTTCAAGACATAAAGGGAGTACTTGTACTTACTTATCAGACATGGTCCACAATTCATTAAAAAAAAAAGAAAAAGAAAAACGTTAACCAATTAACAGTTTAAATATATACATTTACAGGCAGTCATCAAATATCAAACAAATAGCAAACATAAATTATAGGTGTTTCTCACTGATTATTTTAGTTAAACAAGTTACACAAAAGACACTTCAGAGGCCTCAAAATAAAATAAAAAACTTCCAAATATGTTGGTTGTTGTTTTTGTTCAAGCACAAATGAAGAGCTGCTGCGGTTTGAGTCACTCTGAAATGTTCTCTACCCACTCACTGACAGCACACACAGTGAGACAGTTGGTTGTCATTTGCCATAATTATCTCGCAGGCTTCACTTTTGTCAGTTGGAATGTATTGCTGACCACTTAATCCTTTTCCAAAATGTGTGTGGTTGAGATTACCAAAGCCCATTGTTTTAGCTCCAGTTCGGTTTGGCCTCTTCATCTTTTCATAGTTTCACAGAAGACATGGTTATGGTTGGGAAAAAAATGAGAAACCAAAAATCGATATTTACTTAACCTCAACCAAGAGTTAGAACTCATTTTCTGAAGTCCAGCAAATGTGTGGTTTGGAGAAACAGACCCCAGCAGCATGTTTGAGGACAACAGTGTTGTGCTTAGAGGCCTCTTTCAGGCCCACAGCCTGCAACGAGGACTTTGACCTGTCTTCTGTAACCAATACAACCACTTTTACTGCGACAAAGCTGAAGTCTCCATAAAATGTTCTGAAACAATTGATAACAGAGTGTTTGGCTGTGGTTAAATGCTGGAGCAGGGTAAGATGGAGGACAAGAGCTGCCAGACAGCGCCGTCCTCCGATAAAAATGTCAACATGACTTAGTAAAACAAGTGAGTGTTGTAAACGAATGAACTGGGGTTTAATAAGCTCCTCCAGATCAAACTGAACAGGAGCAGGACAAAATATTGATCTCTGAATATTTTATAATGTTTGATATTATCAGCAGATTGTCTTTCTGTTTGTGAGCATGAGATGGATCTACATTTTAGCAAAAGAGCAGAATGAAATACATTTTTAAAATGACAAGGCATCAGCTGCAAAATATGACCTTCTGTTTAAACAAGATTATTATGACAAGTGACCACCTGGCAACATGTATGTGCTGTCAGTGAGTGGGTAGAGGTAGAACATAAACTGGGCAATACATATGAGCATTTAAAAGCTACAAGTCAATGAAAGTTTATGATTATGTTATTTGAACCAATGAGCCACTTCTCTTGTAAACACCAGCCATAACTGACACATTATTCACCTTTTGTAACACATCCATAACTAGAACTAGCTTGTGCAAGTTATAAAAGATGGTAAAGAAGAAACAGATGTGGGTTTGGATCAATGGTGTAACTGCACTGGCAGTTATGGGTAGCCTTTTCCAGAGGGTTCCATATTATCATGCTATGGAGTCAGGTTATACATTTAATAATTCTAAAGCTCAATGTCACTAAATAAGACGTTTATTAAATAAACAATAACAAATAACAAGCAGGGTCAATAAAAGGTTCACTGTTCAGTCCTGTGTAGAAAACAACAAAGGACAATCGGGCAAGCTGGGGTCTAAATGACTGACTTGACCCTGACTGGGCTGGAGTCTGGAGGGAGGCTGGTGAGGTGGGCGTGGTTGGGAGGGGCTACAGGTGAGCGGAAAACTACTGGAAGCAGGGGCGGGCTTAGCAAATTCAGGGCCTTATGCAAACCTTTGAGAAGGGGCCCTTCCTCATGTCTGCCTTAATGTAACAGTAGGCCTTAAGGTTGAGAGATTCTGCAGGCCCTCCACAACCGTCAGACAGCATTACAAAATAAAATATCAATTTGGTTCTTTTTACTAATAATAATTGGTCACACATCACCAAATGAAAGCTGTTTAATAAAGGTTTGCAGACATTGTCAGACAGAAGGTCTGAGGGTTTGTGAAGTGGGGGTCTGGGGTTCCTCCCCAGGAAATTTTCAATAAAGTAGATGTAATTCCTTGTATTCTGGTGCATTTTAAATTAATTGCTGCTACAGGGTGTGTAAATGTATAACTACAAACCCATTGGATATCACCAGTTCTTTAATAACTGCATCTGAATCACAAAAAGTGCTGTTCAGAATGATGAAGTTCATTCATTCATTTTCTACCGCTTAGTTCCGTTAGGGGTCGCGGATGACTGGAGCCTATCCCAGCAGCTTTGGGCCTGAGGCAGAGTGATGAGTGATGAAGTTTGGATTTTCTAAGTTTTAGTTCATTAATCTTTAAATATGATGACCTTCTTGTTGTAGATTATTGATTTCTGTTCTTAAATAAATCTAATACTTTTAAAATTACAACACAATGTCTAATGATATTTATTTAAAATGAATAAAAAAAGCAACATTCTGATCAGGACCTTTGTTATTTAAAGGAGCCTTCTGAAAGTGTGTCCTGCTCCAGGAGCAGAGCCCAACACTAAAGCCCATATTACAGAGGCCTACTCAAACCATTTCTGATTTAATAAAAATTACATTTAGAAAGTTAAGTTTATTACTTTCATGCCTTTTATGTCCGACTCTAAAGTAGGCCTACAGTCTGGTCACTGACTTAATCTAATTAACAGTTTAACCTGCTGTGTATCAGCTGCTGTTGAGGGGAAAATGACTTTTGTGGAAACAAATAAAGTTTCTGCCTACGCCAAAATAAAGTGGTTTCAACTGCTGTCAAATGTAATGGCATTTATTTTGAAAGGATTACAGGAAGTGTAGAGTTGCTGCAAACAGTAACTTTACATCGCTACAGCTGAACTTGTGTGTATACAGTAGTTTTACTGACGTTGGACATAAACGCGAAGCATATTTAAGACAAGACTAAACGTGTAGATGTGTTTAAGAGCGGCGCTGAAAGAGAGCCCCGCTCTTATTCTGAAAACACTACAGTCTCTTTTTGTCAGCACTGCTCACAGAAGATGTTCCCGTCAGTTTTGGTCTGGTACTTGTTGGGGCCCTAGGCAATTGCCTACTCTTGTCTAATGGTGACTTATGGCTCTATGAGAGAAATATGATTTGCCAAAAGACGTTTAGGAACTTCAGGAACTGAATTTTCCTTCCTGGTAAAGATGAAAATGCTCCTTCAGTAATGGTTGAATGGGTGAAAAAATTTCTCCACATTCTGTTGGGTAGTTTGGTTACACAGCGATTGCTAAAATATTGTAGATAATAAAGTCATGCAGATTCACTTTATTTGAAATGAGTGTCATTTGTGCTCTCATTCGTCAACACTCTGAACATATAAAAATTGTTCTCATAAAAAGCCCTACACTGAAGCCATATTCGGGGAAAAACCATTTGCTCCGTGGGGGAAGTAGAGACACTGCAGGATATGTTGTCAGTGTGTATCTCCACAGTGTTTATGGGGCTTTTAAAAGAGTCCAAATGCAGTGTGGTCTGTGGCCTATGACTGTCCCAGCAGCGTCCGGGCCTGGTGCCAAAGCAGACCGCATCGCAAATAAACACAGAGAGTCTTTTCATGACTTATAAAAGAACAACTCTGAGCTTTTATTGTTACTATGAAATGGAGTTGTCCACAGAGCTCAGGCCTCCTCTGTGTCACATTTTTATAAAGGTGTAAATGTTTTATGTGAGGCACAATTGGAGTAAAAGACTGAGAGCTGATTAATAACAAATATAGAACCAAAAACACATACTGTAGCATGTCCAACACACATGCCGTTGGTGTAAGTGTCCATCCGTCTGCAGTCAATCTCCAGGCAGTTTTCACCTGATTGTTCCGTCAGCTCAGTGGTGATTCTTTTGGCTCCTCAGTTCAGACTTTTTGAAAGAATCTTACCTGTTTATCTCAAGACAAGTGGGACTAATCGTGGTCTGCCTGCTACACTCTGACAGTGGTCTTGCCCAAAGCTGCCTTGTTCATCTCTTTTCTTTTGACCTATAAAGCCATGTTTCTGGTACAGTCTGGCACAGTACAGAACAGTACAGGTTTAGTACGGGTAACCGCTAAAGAGGACACGTGAGTCCAGAGAGAGACGGCTGCTCCGTAAACATGACGGGACAGGAGTGCAGAAATGGGATTTGAAGCAGACCTTTGAAACTTGAATACATTGCCAATAATTACAATAAAGAAGAAAGTCAGTCCTGGAGTAGCAGCGAGAGGCTGGAGGTACAGTCAGTATTTTCCTGCACCAAACAAACTGTTTCCTGTGTATTCCCAGCTCTCTGAACATATAATTCATAGGGACTCACTATTTAATGCCACGAGCTTGTGTTTAATCCAATGGAGAGGATAAAGGTAAAGTTTTAATTCATGAAGTGAGAGCTGTTCCATACCAACTTAAAACTGCTGTTGCTAAGTTGTCGTCCAGAAAAAGTACTTGAGTGAGGATTTTCTATGGTCCAATCAGATGACTGCAGTGTTTAGCTCCACCTCCTCCAAAGTGTACAACACACTCAGACCTGCTTAGGACCCTGGCCGAGGATTCCTCAAACTTGTACAGTACAATACTGTTTTTGTGGACACTTCAAAACCCTTTTGGTAATGGAGACTCTCCAGTTCTGACCCAACCCGAACAGCTCCAGTGGAAACAAGGCTTAAATGAAGAAACAGAAAAGCTCGACTTACAGCCCAAATTCTAGCTTACAGTTGCATGAACAAAGGAGATTAGGCTTCAGTGGCTCCCTGAGACTTGTCTGGACTCAATGAGCCGCATTAACACCATCCTTTAGCATCTCATTGAAGTCAAGCATTGATTCAGTCAACCCTCAATGAAAAACTATACAGATCGAAGAAATGCCCAGCTTTCAACACATGAAGTAAACAAAGACCAAGGAGCGGAGACACTTAGTTTGAGGGAGCAGAAGGATAAAAGCTAAGAATAACTGTGAGACATTCACTACTGATGTTGCTGTAAGTGCATTTTACCATCACAAAGTGAACTGAGGCACATCAGAGATCACTCAATAAGACTTTATTAAATATGCTGATGATGGATTGTTTTTAATAAAGAATGGCTTAGAGAAAAGCTTCTTAAAATCTTACGTTATCTCAAATGAAATCATTTCTCAAGCAACAGTGACACTAAATAAGACTAGTGCACAAAACAGGTAAAAGACACTCAACTTTGTGTAGAACATAATTCATTTTTCAGTTGGCTTAATATTTAATATCTGCCCCCAAGGAATAGTAAAGTCTATAAATCTGATAAAACATCAGAGGGACAGCTGTAAAATATGACCTGGGCTAAGTCAGACCTTAAACTTCATGACCAAACAAAAATCCCTTCAACAGTTTCCTAAAAAAACATAACTTCTAATTAATAAACACTAAAGCTCACAGTCAAAGTTAAGTTCCAACTGTGTAAATTCTGTAAAAAGCACAGAACAGACTTTCACAGATTTTCTTGTTACATAAATAAACATGAGCATGGACTTAAAGGCACCACAGCTACAGCTTTACACCCACAGTTCCTCCACAGTAGAAGCAGTAGTCACATTCATTCACAAGGAACACTTCAAATTTGCCAATTGACCTACTGTATATTTGGTAACACAGGGAGGAAATGCAGACTCCTCACAGAAAAGCCAGAATTAGCCATGAATGTTAGAGTCAGCCCGGGTTTGAACCACTGGCGTAGCCAGGAATCACGATGTAGGTGGGCCCAGAGAAAATCGAGTGGGCCTAGTCTAAAATGCATCAATTATAAAAAATAAAAATAATATAAATTTTTAAATAGCGCTTTTTTCCACCTACTGTAGTAGGCACTTTAAAGCGCTTTACATACATTAAGCTATTTACCAGTGTTACAGAACACCACTGGAGGCAATGTAGGTTAAGTGTCTTGCCCAAAGACACAACGACAGTATGTGGGGGAGAGCGGGATGTTATGATGTTTTGGGATGTTTTGAGCGGGGATCAAACCGCCCACCCGCCGGTTGAAGGACGGCCGCTCTACCCACTGAGCTACTGCCGAACAACACAACTACACCTGCTTGAATACACCACTGTTTAATCAGAGCACATAAGCGGTGTTAAGAACATAACGGTAAGAACAGCATTAGCACGCATGCTGGTGCTGGAGAAATTGCTGAATTAATGTTAACAACAGAGCTGAGCTCCTTACTACTCGAGATTGATGGCTCCTGAACATTTGAATTATCTTCCTCTGCGTCAGTCTGACACAAACTTTAGTAAGTTGCTCTGTTTCGTTTTTGTTTAACATGCCTAGCTACGGTGTCCCAGCTGTGTATCGTGCTCGTTGCGGTGAAGGAGGGGCTGTTTGCGATCTGACTTTGATGTGTTTCGGAGACATTTTGTCATCATTATGGCAAACAAGACTCAAGGAACAATATGATTTATTTTATAGGTCAAGTATTGTGATAATTGCAACATAATTCATTCATTAGGCAATCTTCAGAAGCAACTGACTGGGTGGGCCTGACTGACAGGTGGCCACCCAGGCCCACCTGTAGCTACGCGGCTGGTTTGAATTCTTGACCTTGTTGCTGTGAGGCAGGAGTTCTAACCACTGCCACGTGCACCAGCAGCAGCTTCAACAAGACGGTCCACGGTTTCGACTACTGGGCGGGACCTCTCTGTGTGGAGTTTGCATCTTCTCCCTGTGCTTGGGTGTGTTTCCCCTGGGTATCGCTATGGTGATAATAAAATAATAATACAGGCAGGACTCTGATGTTGCACCACAACCATGGACCCTTCACAGGGAGATGGGATTCAAATGACTAGAATAAGCCTTGTTTCAACTGGCTCAGTGCGGTCTAGGTCAGGTCAGTTCTGCTGCGTTTCCATTGCCAAAAGGGCAATGTGTGTGTGTGCAAAAAAAAAAAAACGTACAACTGGGACAGGAAGAGGGAAAACAGGACATATTAGTGTTTTTGCATATATCCCTCGGGACACGGAACAGGGGGCTTAGGGTTAGGGTTAGGGTTAGGCACTGAACGCATGCACTGAACGCATGCACTGAACGCATGCTCTGAACCCATGCACTAAACACATGCACTAAACACATGCACTAAACACATGCACTAAACACATGCACTAAATACATGCACTAAACACATGCACTAAACACATGCACTAAACACATGCACTAAACACATGCAGAACTTGTGCCTCAAATATTGACGCCATAAATTGTAGGAAATTGGCGCAGCTCTATGAATTTAATGTTTAGACAGCTGGGAATAACCAGAAACTTACTTCAGCAGCTAACGCTACCTCCAGCTTCTTGCTGCTAAACACAAGGATTTATTCTTTCTTTATATGAATTATTAACAATGCATTCAAGTTTTCTAAAAGTCTGTTTCAAAATATATTCTATTTCTCAAATAGAGACATGTCTTTTGTGGTACTTAGATGACTTCACAGATATAGCAGGCGTTGCTCTACTGGACCTAGCACAATGAAAACGTGTGCCTCTTGAAAGGGTTACCTGCACCAAACCGTCCCGTACTGACAAAACCCAGACCCCACAGTGGAAACAAGGCTTTAGTCTATTGCTAAAATACTCATTTGCAGCACAGTTGACTTCTGAACCTTTGATCCTTGCTGGTCAATTAAAGTTTGGTGTCAGCAATGGACACTCTCAAGGTGTACACACTCTAACTCTATTTTCTATGTTTTTTTACAGTCCAGTTTGGGCCCGACTAACATTGTTTTTCTAATCTGATGCAAACACTCGTTACAGCTCTGATTATTTCCCTGACAGCTCTCACAGTGAAATACGGAGCAGCCCTTTCTGCCACAGACATAATGAATGGTGCTGCCAGCTTTCAGGTCCAACACACACCCCGGTGTGTGCATGTGTCGCGGGTGCACAGGGTCACGCTGGGACGGCTGACAACACACAGAGCCATAGGCCTCCAGAATCCACAGAGCAGCGGGCAGACCGACGAGCGCAGCCAGGGGACCATGCACTCTACCGGGGATTGGAAAATGTTTTTTCTCTGTCAATCATCCCGCTGTGTTTTCTTTCCTGTTTTTTCTTTGTGTGTGCATTAAAGTGCGCCGAGGTTAAAGCCGATAATTGGATTAGAGATCAGGGGAACGTCTGGAGGGGAGTTTAAACATTCATTTAACAAGCATTAAACAAAACACAGCAAAGATGTCAGATATGAACGTTGTATCGATTTGGAAAGAGTGATGTGGAAATGGCTTCAGGCAGAGGTGTTTATTTCATTTTCTTGGTATTCAGCGTCATTTGTAGCTGCATAAAGTGTCACCAAGATGAAAAATAACTATGTAGCAGAAACTTGGACATGTTATGTAGAATTTCAAATGTATCTCATGTCTATACCAACTATATTGGTATAAACTGGTAATAACTGATAAAATAATTTGATGAGATCAACTCCACTATAAAGTGCTTTATTCAAAAGTGAATTAAGACTTATTTATATGTGAATTAAGACAGTGTTTAATTAAGCTTTTTGCAGCTTTATTCTCACATTACTAGGATGTAACGTCAAAATCTCACGGTACAGTATTATCACGGTATTAATGCCACAATATGGTATTTAGTGCAATATTGTTGGGATGGTCACAATAACAAAACAGATCTGATAATCCTCGAACAGTCATTGGTTCAATCTTTTTTTTTGATATTCCAAAGGATTAAAACAGCTATGTCTTAATTTGGGCTAAAATTATTCAAGAAATATCTACTGTTTGAGGTTTAACATTGAGGATTTTTAAGCACTTGCCCAATGGGTTCATATTGGGTCTTAAACAAGTCATGTAAATTCAGTTGGATTTTGAGGCCTAACTTAAACTGTACTGTATGTGCTCACAGGTCACAAAAAATGTATGTTCTAACCAAGTATCACATTAGTGTTTAACAGCAGCTTACATGTTATATTCATAATGTGGTTTGTGTCTGTGGGGACACAAATCAGCCTGTAGCCCATGGGCCCCCACCTTCCTTGTTCCGGCCCTGCATGATGTTCAGAAATAACAGCATTTTTCAGACAGCGCTGCAAAAGAAGTCAACACAGTCTCAAAGCAAAGAATTGCTTTGAGAATTGTCAACTGGACACAGAGTGGACCTTTTTGTGTGTTTGTTCTTCCAACAGAGCGCTGTGTGGTGACAGAGGGAGAGGGAACAGACCGGGACAGCACGGTGCTGCAACTGAATGCTTTTAACACTACATTTGTTTGTGTGGGACAAAGCCTTTTCCCATTTAGTTGTCATTAACGTGCACTAACAATTACTTTAATTAGGTCCTTATAGCTTAGCTTTTGTGCCACTGTAGAGAACAGGTAGACTAATATACTGTATATTTGTGACAGGGTTTTATACTTTGACTCCACCATATTAACAAACCCTAATCCTCCGGTGTCTGGATTTAATCCTAAAACACTTACTTTTGGAGCCAATTTCTCTCTTTGAGCTTTGCAACCAATAATAAGTATTTCTGTTTTGTCCTGGCTGAGCTGAAGGAAATTCTGTATTCTGTTCAGTAGTGTCACGAAATTTTAGCGCAGCTGCAATGGAAATGTTTGCCACACGGCTGACAGCAACCCTCTCGGCCATCACCGACTCAGTGGCACCCCTCAGGACAAAGCCCAGACCAACCAGACGACCTACACCATGGTTTAATGAGGAAGTTTTGAACGCAAATGGCGCAAGTCAAAAACTAATCTAAATGATCAAAATTGGTGTTTGTGTGCACACCCTCAGCACTGCAAAGACGGCCTATTTCTCATCTCTAATCAGAGAAAACTGGCATAACCCCAGGTTTCTATTTGGGACAGTTGCTGAACTAATCCAACCAAGAACAACTGAAGACTCCTCTCCCTTTAGTGCACAAGACTTTTAGATTTCTTTAAACATAAAATTGAAGATATCAGGGATAATATTTTGGTTTTGTCTTCCTCAGCTCCGGGTCCCATTCACTTGGATCCACTGACCTCTCGTCTCTCAGTCCTAGATCCTGTATCCCTCGATGAGCTGACAAAGGTGGTTTCTTCATGTAAAGCAACTACGTGCCTTCTGGATATCCTGCCAGCAAAACAGCTTAAAGAACTGTGGCCCTATGTAGGGCAAATTATGTTGAACATTATAAACTTGTCCCTGTCTACTGGCACCGTTCCTTCCCTCTTCAAACAGGCTGTGGTCAAACCCCTACTCAAAAAACCTACTCTGGATCCTGGATGCCTAAATAATTTCCGTCCTGTCTTCAATTGTCTTCAGTCCTCGAAAAAGATGTGTTTAAACAACTTACTCTATATCTATCGGAAAATGACCTCCTCGAGCCGTTTCAGTCTGCATTTAGGGCCTCTTATTCCACTGAAACAGCAGGAGGTGAAGTCCTGTAGGTACACACTCACACTGGTTGTAGCTGTAGATACACACTCAACCTCTCATATTATTATTACACCTGCCTATTTTTGTGAATATGTTTGTGTATTTCTATGTATTTTTCAACTGTCCTGGACACATTCCTGCACGGCCTGTCCGTCCTGGGAGTGGATCCCTCCTTCTGTGGTTCTCCCTGAGGTTTCTCTTTTTTCCCGGCTGTTAAGCCCTTTGAGGCGGCTGTTGTTGTGATATTGGTCTATACAAAAATAAATGTCTAAAAATGTCTTGTAACATCCAGGCTTTAATATCTAAAATACAGTTAAAAATAGAGACAGTGCAGTGTCATCAGGAGACAGCCACTGGGTGTCTCCTGATGACACTGCTCAAAGGAAGCATGTAAAGATTCAAAAGTAAAGGTCCTAAAAGTGATCCTTGTGGTACACCACAGGTCAGATCATGTTCCTGACTAACACCACTTAAAAACAATTCCACTTAATCCTATTTGGTATCTGAGTTTGTTTAAAAGAATTTCATGGCCAACTGTATCAAATGCCACGCTCAAGTCCAGTAGCCAGAACCGAGGGTAGGTTTAGGTAAAGGTTTGTTCTTATGTTATTTAGCCCTTTGACGAGAGCGGTCTTTGTGCTGTGGTGTTTTCTTTAACCTGACTGGAACACTTCTAAGGTTGAGTTTGCGTCTTATAAAAATGTATAACTTATATTAAATTGCTGGATGCTGTAGGTGTTCACCAACTACACATCCACCCTTCAGTCAAAATATTAGGTTGGAATATAAATCTAAATATTATATCAGTGATGGAGAGATTAATGTTAAAATGATCAGAGAGACACTTATGCAAGACCTCTGTTGCCTAGCAACCCCCCAGACCAGCTCATGTCACAGCACTGATGACACGATCAATGCATTGAATGCCGGGGAATTCTGGGGTACACCCTGGACAGTGGCCAGTTAGTCGCAGGGCTAACATTTAGACATAGACAGTGACAGACAACCATATGGGACGGAGTGGCTCAGTGGTAGAGCAGTCGTCTTATAACCGGAAGGTTGGCGGTTCGATTCCCGCTCTGCCCTGTTCATACTGTCGTTGTGTCCTTGGGCAAGACACTTAACCCACCTTACCTCCAGTGTCTGTAGCACTGGTGTAGGAATGTGTGTGACTGTAGAGGTGTGTTTGGTGGTGGAAGGAGAAGGTTGAGCGCCGTTTGTATGGCAGCCCCCCTCTCTGTCTGCCCCAGGTGTGAATAGTGTGTGAATGGGGTGAGTGGAAGCACGATGTAAAGCGCTTTGGGTGCCCGAGAAGGGTGCAAAAAAGCACTATATTAATGCCTGCCATTTACCATTTACCATTTACGGTGGCCGTGAAGTGCAAACAAAATAACAAAACTGAAATCAAAATAAGAAATCAAAAAATTAATTAAATAATCCCAAAACAAAATAACAGCAAGGAAAAAAAAAATTCAGACATACCGGAAAAGGTAGTAGGTATCGTTTGCGGACAGAATTCTTACTGCTGATTGGATGAGACATCTGTCAGCCCAGGTCCGCGCTGATGTGCTTGTGGGGTCAGTTCTCTCCTCTCTGTTGTCTGTGTGTGTCCCGGCGCGTGGCTTAGGCTGTTTTCCTTTGAGAAGAATGTTGCGCTGTGTCCTGGCGTGGAGCATTGTGGAGAACGAGGACAGATTATTGTGGCTACACCACAGTGGGAGTGTTATTACGCACCGCAGCTGCAGAGTTTGGGGCTGAGATGAAACGAGCAGTGAGGATGATTTCAAAAGTCTGTGTGTTTGTTTTATGTGTAGGCAACACCAAAACGTGAGGTAAGAAAGTTAGTCAAAGTTGGTTTCAGGTTAAACCCCTCCCTCTAGAGATAAAGCTCAGCTCTCGTATCAGTTGAACTCAGAATTGACAAAGTCTCTTGACCTTGAAAACTAGACTCAATGCTTTTGCTTTAAGTTTATCTTTTTTTTGTAAGGTAAGAAAGAAATTTCATAAAAATTATATGTTTTTCTCGTTGATGGCCCTCACCAGGTGAACTGTGGCCACACACCTGTCTTGTGCTATAAATGCGCGTGTCGGTTATTACCAGTTCTGCAGGAGCAGGACGCACACACAATGCATAGATCTACACAGCTTATGTCTGTGAGAGAGTCAAATAAAGGTTAATAACTGCCATAATGAGAAGTGTTTATGGAGAAAATATGACCAAATCCATGTAGCCTTTTTAACTCTTCGATGACAAACCTGGTCGGTGTGATCAAGAGATATTGAACTCTTTCACTCATGTTCTCATGAACAACCTTGAACTGTTATTAATTATAATGGACTCCAGGATGAATAAGGGAATTAAATTGACGCAAAGACATTTGTGTTAAATAGGCTATAGTTCTTTGTTTGATTATTAAACATTTGACTGAAATAAATTAAAGTATAGCCCTGCACATTTAATTAACCCCAAACCGACCAACCCTGCAGGAGGGGGACTAAAGAGCCACTTGTGGGTCCAGAGATGCTGTTGCTGATGCCTGGGCTAGAGGCAGATGATTTGTGGCAACCCCTGATTGGAACAGCCCAAAGGAAAAGAAGAATAAACACTGCATATTTTTTTTTCCTTTAATATTCTGCAATGATCAGTTGATTCCACTATGACATGACAACAGGAACAACTTTTCTTTCCTAAAGCCAGCATCTCTACTCTCCGCGAGAGGTAGTTTTCACTGGTTTTAGAACAAACTGTAAAGAGTGGATCTAAAACTGAGGAGGTGCAGCTGTGACTGAGGTGTTGAATAGTATTTATTGTAGATATTGCCTGTAGTCTATAACTAGAAGAAATGTGTTTTTATTGCGCATAAATGAGTTCACCATTCTGGCCTGGCCCTCCACAAGAGTCCCATGTTCTAATGTGGAAACAACACAAAATGATCACTAGAGAACAAATGAAAAATTGTGTTCAGAAACTATAATACAATAATAAAACTAAATCTCTCCCTTCATTTAACTTCTTTCTGTTTTTTTTTCAAATAAACAAAGTATACAAAATTATCTTCACAGCAATAAAAACATTTCTCTCTGTCGTTCTGCTCTGTCTCTGTGCTGTGTGTTGTGGCTGGCTTTGTTGGTATTGATATTGTTGATATTTGGATCGATCCGCCCACCACTAATAAACTATTTAACTGAACATTAGCGCTGAATTGGAATGCAGTTGGTTCCATATAAAATAAAATTAAAATAGGTATGTTTAGTAAGTAATTTTGTAATCTACTTTTGGCATGATGCTGTAGCTTAGCTTGCTACATTTCTCTGGGGGTAGCTTTAGTGTAGTGACGTTTCATTAAACGTAGAGTAACTGGTAGCTTAGCGCACTATATTTTCCAAAAAGCTTGCCCAACACTGCTCTTCAAATGTAGCGGACACAACAAAAACATGAAAAATGACTGAGGCTACTGTCTCCAGTGTTAAAGGTGAAGAGGATGAACAGCCCTGGCCTTATTTCGCTCACACACAGGCCTACGGTAGGGATTGGTTTCAACAGTTTTATGTTGGCAATTTTTTTTTAAATTTTAAATCAGACATTATGATCAAACAGTTACTCAGTACTTCAGTAATCTTTTAACCAAATCCTTTTTGCGCTGAATGCACCCTCAGAGTCAGGGTATATTATATACAGTCAAGACCAAAATTTTTCACATCCCAGGCAAATTTTGAGTTAAAGTTATTTTTATTCAACCACCAAGTTTGTTCTTGATTAAAAATGACACAGGCGTCTTCCAGATGTTAATAAGACGATGTACAAGAAGCATAAATAAAAACAGAATGCAATGATGTAGAAGTTTCAAAGTTCAATATTTTATTCAGAAAACAACATAGATGACATATCAAATGTTTACTTTATGGGAAAAATAAGTCGATTTTAAATTTCATGGCATCAACACAAGGCCATGTTTACCTCTCTGTGGCATCCCCTCTTCTTTTTATAACAGTCTGCAAATGTCTGGGGACTGAGGAGACAAGCTGCTCAAGTTTAGGAACAGGAATGTTGTCCCATTCTTGTCTAATACAGGCTTCTAGTTGCTCAACTGTCTTTGGTCTTCTTTGTAGCATCTTCCTCTTTATGATGCGCCAAATGTTTTCTATGGGTGAAAGATCTGGCCAGAACCGGATCCTTCTTCTACGCAGCCATGATGTTGTAATTGATGCAGTATTTGGTCTGGCATTGTCATGTTGGAAAATGCAAGATCTTCCCTGAAAAAGACAACGTCTGGATGGGAGCATATGTTGTTCTAGAACTTGGATATATCTTTCAGCATTGATGGTACCTTTCCAGATGTGTAAGCTGCCCATGCCACATGCACTCATGCAACCCCATACCATCAGAGATGCAGGCTTCTGAACTGAGCGCTCAGAACAACTTGGGTTGTCCATGTCCTCTTTAGTCCGGATGACATGCTGTCCCAGTTTTCACAAAAAGAACTTCAAATTTTGATTTGTCTGACCAGAGCACAGTTTTCCACTTTTCCACAGTCCATTTTAAATGAGTCTTGGCTCCAGAGAAAACACCTGAGCTTCTGGATCATGTTTAGATATGGCTTCTTTTTTGACCTGTAGAGTTTTAGCTATCAACGGTGAATGGCCCGGTGGATTGTGTTCATCGACAATGTTTTCTGGAAGTATTCCTGAGCCCATGTTGTGTTTTCCATTACAGTAGCATTCCTGTTTGTGATGCAGTGTCGTCTAATGGTCTGAAGATTACGGTCATTTAGTCTGGTTTTCCGCCCTTGACCCTTACGCACAGAGATTGTTCCAGATTCTCTGAATCTTTGGATGATATTATGCACTGTAGATGATGATAACTTCAAACTCTTTGTAATTTTTTTTAGAAACTCCTTTCTGTTATTGCTCTACTATTTTTTGCTGCAGCATTGGGGTAAAGCCCATCTTGACTTCTGAGAGGCTCTTTTTATACACATGTTGCCAATTGACCTAATAAGTTGCAAATTGGTCCTCCAGCTGTTCCTTATACGTATGTACATTTAACTTTTCTGGCCACTTATTGCTACCTGTCCCAACTTGAAATGTGTAGCTCTCTTTAAATACAAAATGGCATTACATTTCAGAATGTCTCACTTTCAACATTGGATATGTTATCTATGTTGTTTTCTGAATAAAATATTGAAATTTGAAACTTTAACATTATTTTATTGTTTTCTTATTCACAATTTGTACAATGTCCCCACTTTTTTTTTTGTTTCATCTGACCATAAGACAGAAGACCAGAAGTCTTCATCTTTGCCCAGATGAGCATTTGCAAAGACTAAGCAGGCTTTTGTGAACCTAATATGGAGAAGTGGCGTCCTTCTTGGTCTACATCAAGAAGGAGTCGCAGTGTCCATTTGACTGTCTGCCTTGAGACGTTGCCACCAGCAGAGCCCAGGTTCACCAGGATGGTCTTGGTGGTGATCCTTGGATTCTTTTTCACCTCTCACTATCCTCCTGTCCAGCACAGGTGTCACTTTTGGCTTCCAACCACATCCTTTGACATTTTCTACAGTGTGGAACGTCTTGTATTTTTTAATAATACATTACACTGTAGCCACTGGAAATGAAAACATTTAGATATGGCCTTATAGCCCTTTCCTGACTTGTGAGCAGCCACACTGTGCAGGTCTTCACTGAGCTCCTTTGTCTTAGCCATGACTGTCCACAGACCAACTGCAGAGAGCTGCTGTTTTTCACCTGTTGAGTTGATTAAAACAGCTGTTCCCAATGAATCAGGGTAATTAAGATGCTTTAACAGCTTAGACTATTTGGAATGGTGTAGAAATTTGGATTTGCCCATACTTTGACAGTTTTTTTTTCAGATGTAAATAAAAGC
Source organism: Perccottus glenii (assembly GCA_024416835.2). Taxonomy (NCBI): domain Eukaryota; kingdom Metazoa; phylum Chordata; class Actinopteri; order Gobiiformes; family Odontobutidae; genus Perccottus; species Perccottus glenii. The sequence goes on from CM044551.2 coordinate 22,260,700, forward strand.
TGATAAATATTTATTTCCACAAGGATGCCTCTTGTACATTGTCTTTTTATCTTCTGGAAGACGCCTGTGTCATTTCCAATCAAGAAAAAACTTGCTGGTTGGTTCTTAGGTCCAAGAATATATTTAGAATGTTAATGTTAGTTCAAATAAACTCCCCACATTAATATATGCACTGTATGTGTGCGCTAATGGAAGGAAGAAAATTGCAATTATGACTGTACTTGTCATGAAACCAGCCCTTATGGAAACTTCATTCATTCATCAACGACTATTCAGATTTGCGTCACCTGTCACTGCTGCTCTAACCACTGCAGCCCTAGTATATGACCAGTGTGGGAAAGTGTAGACAATTGAACTGATTATTTGTGTGTACGTCTATGCTTCGTGACTCAATGCACAATTTTAGCAACAATGGGTCATGTCAGAGAACGGTGCAGACTGACAATAGTCCAGTAATGGGTTCAGTTGAGGCCTTTTCTCCATCAGCTCTAATTCAGGGCGATGTGAACTCTGACCCCGCGAACCACGGGTCGACAACAAGTCCCATTCCGCTGGACTCCAATGATTAGACTGGTGCTAATCGCTGTCCATTCTCCGGCCCGGGCTACACCCTCCTCCATCTCCACCACTCATGATTATCTAATAGACCGCAGGGAGGATAATTGCATAAACCGATCGATGGCACCTCATTAGAAGATCTGTTTGTGCTAAAAGGTCAGTCTCAGCCGCCAACATTATCCCTCGCTGTACCAGCAAGAGTGGTTTTGCTTAAGACCCAGGCAGGTTTAGTGCATTTAGACACATCACCGAGAGATGCTCCAGCTCAGTTCTCTGTTCGCTCTATTGCTGCTCTGATGGCAAATGCAGTTACAGGAAACAGAGCTGGAAATGTAGGCAATTCCACGTAAACCAGCCTTTGATTGAACTCCTATATTTAGGAATAATCTGCCCCCAACAAGCTCCTATTGTGTACCCACAGGTCTACAGATGCATTAGCTAGTTGCTCAGTGCTTAACTGTGCTACAAACAAGCATTGAGGCTACACCAGCCTAAGGTATACATTAGCTAGCTTGCAAGAATGCGCAGTATTGTTACTATATAACAGCTGAATTACAGAACTAATTACCCAGTAATCAGATAATCGTCAGAGCTATTTGCCCTGATCCTGTCATGACACACATGGTCCGGTCAGGGCTGAGGCCTTATCATCTGGAGTTTGTATGTTCTCCATGTGTCTAGGTGAACTTTGGGTGCTCCATTTTCTCTCACCAGAGAGAAGCATAGCACAAGAGAAAGGATCCGTGGCACTGCTTAGGTAGTAGGATTCCCAGGTGACACAAAATGGTGGGGGTTTGTTTTGAGGGTAACACAGACTTTAGAGCAGTGCTTCTTACTTTTCAAAATACTATAAAAGTAACCCATTCTTAATTAAACTTCAGTATTTTTTTTGCCATACACATAATAAGAACATGCCTAAGACCCACTTTTGGGGCCCAACCCACCAGTTGAGAATGCCTGCTCTGGGCTGAATGGGGCATGTTGTATTATTTCTTATTTGTGAATGAAGCTATATTTGAACAGTGACCTGTGTCAGTGTGACCTGGTCCTGCTGCTGACTCACTGCAGCTGCATCCACAGCACTTAGTGATTGGGACCTATTGGACTTCAGGCAGCCACATTCAAATTTTGTCAAGTGCTCCACTTTTGTTCCATCACCCTGGTGGCCTGCAAGGTTATTAAAAATAAAAGTGCTCCTGGGCTGACTCATTTTGTCAAGTCTTTTGTTGTTGTTGTTGTATAAAGCTTATGGAAAAGAATTACAACTTTATAAAACCTGACAAAGTTTGAATATTTTTCTGAGCCACAATTTGTATTAAGGCCTGATTTAGTCAACAATAGTGTTCATTTGCTTATTGAACTTGTTAATATGTAACACAGCTTGTGCTAGGTGTGTTCATCAAGCACACTTTAGAGATACTTAGTGTACACTTCATCCAACAGTGCATGTGAGCAGGGTTTTAGTCTTTCACAAGTTCTCCATCCTCTTTTTGGAAGCTTTTACGATCAGCATGAAAAGCTCTGGGACAGCAGTAAAGAAGAGGCTCAGGGAATGAAGTCAGTCTCAATGGAGGAATCAAAGGCTTACCTTTTGTCTCCGTTCTCTTGACCTGTATGAACCATTCTGCACTTTATCTCATATTCTCACTCAGCCACTCAAGAATCAAGTTGAACCATACAATCCTTTCAATCTCTTGATTGGCAACAACTGTTTTCCACCACATGGTTATGTACAGTATTGTTCAAAATAATAGCAGTAACATGTGACTAACCAGAGTAATCCAGGTTTTTAGTATATTTTTATTGCAAAGTGGCAAACAAGTTACCAGTAGGTGCAGTAGATTCTCAGAAAACAGACAAGACCCAGCATTCATGATATGGACGCTCTTAAGGCTGTGCAATTGGGCAATTATTTGGCGGCACAGTGGCAAAGTGGTTAGCGCTCCTGCCTCACAGCAAGAAGGTCCTGGGTTTGATTCCCATCCAGGGCAGGGCCTTTCTGTGTGGAGTTTGCATGTTCTCCCTGTGTCTGCGTAGGTTTCCTCCGGGTACTCCGGTTTCCCCTACCACCAAAAACATGTACAATAGTCCCCCCATCCCCAAACACACATGGGGCCAGGACTCCCCTGCAAAAGAGATTTGTAATCTCAGTGGGACTATCCTGGTTAAATAAAGGTTAAATAAAATAAAAATAAAATAAAAATAAAAATTAGTTAAAAGGGGTGTGTTCATAAAAATAGCAGTCCGTCGATGACTGTACAAACTCAAAACTAATTTTGTACAAACATTTTTGTTTCTAGGATTTAGCAAATCCTGTGAATCACTAAACTAATATTTAGTTGAATGACCACAGTTTTTTTAAACTGCTTCACATCTGTGTGGCACCAACCTGTGGCACCTCTCAGCTGTTTTTCCACTCCATGATTCTTATCAACATTCCACAATTCATTTACATTTCTTGGTTTTGCTTCAGAAACAGCTTCTCGATTGGATTAAGGTCCGGGGATTGGGCTGGCCACGCCATAACATTAATTTGGTTGGTTTGGAACCATGACCTTGCTTGTTTACTCTAGTGTTTGTTTTGTCATTGTTTTGTTGAAACAAATATTTCAAAGGCATGCCCTCTTCATCATAAGGTAACATGACCTCTTCAAGTATTTTGACAAATGAAAACTGATCCATGATCCCTGGTTTGCGATAAATAAGCACAACACCATAGTAGGAGAAACATGCCCATATCATGATGTTTGCTTCACTGTCTTCACTGTGAACTGTGGCTTGAATTCAGAGTTTGGGGGGTCGTCTCAAACTGTCTGTGGCCCTTGGACCTAAAAAGAACAATTTTACTCTCATCAGTCCACTCTCATTTAGGCCAGTTGATGTGTTTTTGGGCAAATTCTAACCGCTTCTGCACATGCCTTTTTTATAAACAGAGGGACTTTGCGGAGGATTCTTGAAAACAGATTAGTTTCACACAGATGTCTTCTAACTGTCACAGTACTTACAGGTAACTCCAGACTGTCTTTGATCATCCTGGAGCTGATTATTGGTTGAGCCTTTGTCATTCTGGTTATTGTTCAATTCATTTTGATGGTTGTCTTACATTCTCTTACACGCCTCTCTGGTTTTGCTCTCCATTTTAAAGGCATTGGAGATAATTTTAGCTAAACAGCCTATAATTTGTTGCACCTCTTTTATAGGTTTTCCCCTCTCCAATCAACTTTTTAATCAAAGTACACTGTTCTTCTGAACAATGTCTTCAACAAGTGCTGGCTTCACCATTAAATAGGGACCACCTGATTCACACCTGTTTTTTGACAAAATTGATGACATCAGTGACTGAATGCCACACTGCTATTTTTTGGAACACACCCCTTTCAACTAATTGCCCAATTGCACAGCCTTAAGAGCGTGTATATCATGAATGCTGGGTCTTGTCTGTTTTCTGAGAATCTACTGCACCTACTGGTAACTTGTTTGCCACTTAGCAATAAAAATAAACCAAAAACCTGGATTATTCTGGTTAGTCACATTGTACTGCTGATATTTAATTTATTTATTTGATTGGGACAGTGCATGTTAATGAACATATGTGAGACACAACCACATGAATGTAAACATGCCAGATTGTAGCCGTAGGCAAATTTCCATCCGTTGTCCCAACATTCTAACACCATTCACCAGAGCATCAATCACACACATTCATACACCAGTGCTGTGTCACTGGAGGCAAGGAGGGTTAAGTGTCTTGCCTAATCGAACCGCCTACCTTCCGGCTGAAAGACGATCGCTCTACCACTGAACCACTGCCGCCTCTTTTTTAAAAGCCACTCATAGCTACCAAGAAATTCAAATTCAGCTGTTTTGACATTTTCACATCAGTAAGCCATCAAAATTGCTCCGAATAAATTGATTTGAAGGTTACATGTATTTCATATCAGAATGTTGTTAGACTCCAGAAAGAAAAGCCTGTTGTGGGGATTGATCCAACAACCTTCTTGCTGTGAGCTGTGCTAACCACCACCATTGAATGACACAAGTAAAATAATGACAAGCGCAGACAGTTGCTCATAGTTTCATTTTATTCCTAGTATAAGAGACATACAATGGTTTTCTGTGAGACCAAAATCTTTAGTACTCCAAGTTTTAGCCTGGAAATCAAAGAGAACCCAACGGAACACTGACTGAATGAGACCCCACCTGGCTGAATGTATTTACACCAACTCAAACACAAAGGTGAGACTATCCCTCCTCGAACAGGCTCTGGCACCGGCACATAAGGAAAAAAACAACTGTCAAAACTCCCAGTTAGTGTAGCTGCCACAATTTCTCTTTGAAGACATTATGGTGACACAGTGGATGTTTTGTGTCAGTTGTTTCAAAGTCTATTTAATGCTCTGCTGCATTTTAATATACAATCTAGTTTTGCACTGAACAAACCTCACATCTGGCCACATTAAGTATACTCCTTTGTTTGCTGGAGCCAGAATTGTGGAAATTTAATCAATAAACAACACTTTGAGATACAGTAAGGAGTGCAGAGCTCGTTTTCACAGAATTGATCATGGTTCCAGTCAAGCATGGCCAAAGAGGCTCTCAAAGTGTGACATGTCTGAAGCAAAGCAGACCGGCTGACCTGGTGAAGAACCTAAATTATATCCTTGAAAATTCAAAGAGGTCATTGCAGCATTTGCACATTTTGATTTCTCCGCTTGGATCATGCTATTGTTGTACCCAAAGTCAACTGAATAGCCATCATAGAAGTTCAAAAACCATAAGTCATTCAATTATAAAAATCAAAGCCAAAGCAAACAAGAAGACAGTATATTGTCTATTTCTTGTGACTATGACCAAATTATGTATAAAATGTCACATGTTGAAACTCCCATGCAGTGAAGAGACTACAATGGCTACAAGACTGGAACTAAAGAGGAACTGTGAACAGTTGTAAGAGAGACATTGACAGTAAAAAGAAGTGGACTGAATGTGACGTCACTTATTTTGAGTTTAAGGAGCTATATGTTGCGAACTGCCAATGCAAAAAGAAAGTAGTGCTCTTGATGATAAAGCATTAGTAAAGCTTATTGGATTTCAGAGACCAGACGGCAATAACGAAGTAATGCTGGCTGCTGTGTATGCAGAAACGTCTCTGACACAGTGCTGAAAGTAGACTTCATAAACTTATGTGGCCACAAAATTGGTTAAACTCATCTCTCTAGCTTTTTTCATCCAAACACAATTTAAAAGACATAGTACAGTTAATGACGATTCTGTGTCTACTGACCATCATCTTTTGTGATGCATTGTGGGAAACTGAGTGCACATTTGCCGAACCCTACGGCAGTGGTTTCAGACACAGCCAGGGTCATCATAAGTTGTAGCAATGCTAGCAGCAGTCAATCCCCCAAGGGGTTTTTCAGCAGCGAAAGTTGACCCTAGCCAATCCCTGCTCATGGTCCCATCTCCATAGCTTCCTGTTGCTAGGTTGGACATACTCAAGCTGGTTCCCATTGAGACTGATTAAAATGGTGCTCAACCAAACAAAAACAAACAAAAAAGAAAATTATAATGAAATACTTTTGAAATTAGCCAAGCCTGGTAGCATTAGCTTACCTCCTACTCAGTACTATATACTTCGGCGAGTTGATGACGTGCGTGTCGTGGAGCTAGTGTTTTAAGTACTCTCTGCAGTACTGTCTACGCATTACCTTTCACTGTTTGGTTACAATACATGCGGCATCATTATTGGCGGAGGAAGGAGTTGGTTCATCAGTTCGTCACCACCATGGCCATCCCAGTTGCACCGTACCAAATCAGAGAAGTCTGCCTGTGATTCAACTGATAGGCTGTGAATATCTATATTCAGACTTATATTTTATTCAGACTGTAGCTTCTAGAAAAGTGTTCAAACAATGACTGAGACCAGCTGCTAACCACAGCAAACTCTGTCCACTTGTTTTTGTTGTCAAAGAATAAAAACCTTAAGCAAAACAACACAACTAAAAGTAAAGATAGAATAAAGACAATCAGAAATCATCAGAGCAGTGTAAGATTATGTCTGTGTATGTAAAATGTGTGTATTTGCTTTGTATCATTTCCCCCAAAATCCAGCAGGTTCACACTTAGGGATGTAGTTTGGAGAGAGAACAAAAGACACAAATGAAGGGTTTCATTCCAAAACACCAAAAATAAGATCTGCCATTAAATGTTTTTGAATGGTACACATTGTTGTAAAATACTACTAAAAAGGCTCAAGATACTGATATATAAGAAAATACAATTCATAGTGACTGGTACAATCATACTCACAGTTGTCATCAGAAGAAGTGACACATTTGAACATGACTAGTATTTGTGGAATGAAACTCTTCACATATTCATATATGACACATACTGACAAGCGTACAAAATGAAACACCTAGAATATACTTGAGCATAGCCGCCTGAGCCCCTTGCATTGTTCCCCTCCCTCATGTCACACACTAATATTAAATAAGGCACACATTTACACATACAGTTAAAATTTGGCTAGTAATTATTCCTTTATTTACAACTGAGCACACAAAGTTAATAACTAGAGTCGCAGTCCATTCTATGTTTAATGTATTAGAAAGCAGGGCACGCCGTCTTTCCTTCTTTGGCTCCAAAACATTTTAGAGCACACACTAGTTTTATTCCATTCAGGTATTCCCTCACAATATGTGGAGCAACTATCTGACACACATCTAACACAAATCCATTTCAACGGTCTGGGCCTGACCTGACATCTGCTGGACGAGAACAGAAAAGAGAAGAGGTAAGTAGCTGCTTCCTTTATCTCAACACAACCGGGTGTGTTTTTTTTAGTGGCGTGGTGGTCAGACAGTGAATTTGGCAAATGTAGTGCATGATCTGGAGGCCCTACCTTCAAAACCTTTCTAGGGGAAATATTTTGATATGCCCAAAGATGAAAGAGTATTATAAGGCAACGACATAACTACTTTCGGGGGATTCTGACTTCACCACGAATTACATATACTGCATATGTATATGTATACATATACGGTGTGGATATAAACACACATATATATACACACACATGCATAATATAAACACATTAGAGGATGGGGTGGGGCTGGTTACCAACACTACATCAGAAAAGGTTAAGCAAAAGCATGAAACTAAGCATCGCAGGATCCTCAACATGAAGTCTTCAACATAAAGTTCTTCAACCCGAACTGGTTTTGTAAATCCACACTGAGGACGTTGGCAGTCTAACACCAGGAGGTGGCACCATGTCACCTCAGTCAGCGGTTCTAGAATAAAGCAAGTAGCTGAGCAATACCAATATGGTACAAAGATATTCGCCGGACAAACAGAAGGGGACATGGTTTGGTTGAGGCTTTACCCACAGTGACACTTGGGTCACAAAACCACCAGGGGGCGAGCTGGAGGTCAAAAGGTCTTCTGCCTCATTTTTGTTCATTTGTTCAGGTAAGTTCTTTCAAGATCACTGGACCATGACGGCCCCAGAGAAGTCCTCCTGCTGGTCCTCAGTAGTTAAACTTTCCCGGCTGGTTGACCGGGGACGAGGCCGGGATGAACAGGGGCTTAGGGGGGACATCCGGTTTAAGGGAGGAGGCCCGCCGGACTATGGCCCCCCTGTGTGGAATGTCCTGCTGCTCTCCGTTGTAGCTGTGCTGGCGGGCTAAGTAGCCGTTTGGGATAAGGGGGTAGTGGACCTCGCAGGCGCTGCCTGTAGAGTTCATTCGGGCCAGAAGTGGGGGGGGCTGGTGAGGCCCCCCATTCCTCTGGCTGAAACTGGGCTGGCGAGGAATCATCCCTCCTCCGGCGGCCATCTTGTTGGCTGCAGTCAGCAGTGAGTGCCTCTGGGAAGAGTGCCTCCGCTCCAGCGTGGACTGGTGGTGTGGGGGGATGTCCGGGGGTACGTCCATGCGCCGGGTGAGGCTGTCCCGGGGCAGAGTGGATGAGCTGTAGTATGGTGCCGACTCAGTCTCAGGGATGTGGGGCTGGATGCGGTTGGAGAAGACCAGCTGGCCCACTGCCCCACCGCTGGCCATCAGGCTGGAGGGGCTCATGAGCTGGGTGGGCTTACTGCTGCTACCCGCCTCATGGATGTGTTTGAGCAGTTCGTCCAGAGAGGTCACCTCCATCACCTTCTGAGGGTATCCACAGTAGGGCTGCTGGGACAGGACCCGCTCCACGTTGTGGATCTTGCGCTCCTCTGAGTGCAGACCATTGGACAGGCTGTGGGAGTAGGGGAAGACCTGCTGGGGCAGTAGGGCTGAGCTGGGCCGGGAGCTGCTATGGGACTTGTCTTTGGCGTTGTTGCAGTTCTGGTTCTTCTCCCACTGGTTCTTGAAGGCCTTCATGCTCTTGATGGGCAGCTCAGGGGTGGAGTCTGGTGTGGGCAGACCGGACAGCTCAGAAGAGTGGTGCAGGTGGTGGTGGTGGGAGTGCATCAGGTCTCCCATGGTCACTCCATGATGGACGTTTCTCCGCGGGGCGTGGTGCTCTTTGCCGTTGCCAAAGAAAGAGTTGTAGATCTTTGGAGAGGATACCTCCAGCTTGTCATCTTTGCTCTGGCTGTCCAGAAGTCCGTTGAGCTTGGCCAGGCTGCGCAGGGAAAGGGCGTGTGGGATGGGGGCTTCAGGATCCTTGGCTAGCTTCTTGGTCTTGTGTCCTGTATGGTTACAGTAACAGGAAACCAGAAAGCCAGAGAGAAACGCTCCCAGGACAAAGGCCACCAACACACAAGCAATGAGGAGTGTGTAGTGGACACTGTGGTTAGTCTTGTCAACATCAGGAGGGCGTCTCACACCTGTAATGCACAAAAGAAGAGTGTACATCAGTTAATAGGATTAAAGATTGAGAGCCACAGAAAAAGCTATTTTACAGAGCTAATATAGGTCAAGTAGCAGCTGGGAGAGACAGGATGTGTTTACAGGGCTTCACTGTGCGGGAACAGCACACTCCTGGCTTCTGTTCCCTCACTGCTACCAGATCAGTAAGGCTTTCTTTCAGGACCTGTTGTTGGTCTCAAAGTGACAGAGGCCAAAAGCTCCCCAGTCAGACACAAATCTACTCTGAAATGAGTGAGGGCTTTAAATATTGATAGTAGCACAGCAGCGGGAACTGGATGTCATTTCCACCGACCTCACTTTCCAATGAGAACATCATAGTGAGAGCACCTGGTTATGATGATCGAGCCAAAAATAACAGGCCTATCCAACAGTTCAGCGAGTGCGGATCCTCGGCCAGCACACACTCAAAGCTTGTCAAATTTTGTGTAAATGAGGCCTAGGAGACAGTTTGTGCAACAGTGCACTGGAAACAAGGTTATTTAGCTGCAGTAAATCTAGCATGGAAATGTCCTTGGGTGATGTGACCCTGCCACAGTGTTTGCCTAATGGCGTGAAAGACAGTGAGGGTACAAGGACTGAAACCTGCCACCTCTCCTAATCAGAGCTCATTTGCAAAAACCTTCCGCCATCTGTGGTGTCAGGCCCCATCTACAGCTTTAATGACAGTTTGTGTGGAAGTGATTAGTTTAAGCAGGGAGGACTGCACACATGCAAAATCAGACATCTCAGCAATACAAACAGATTTTTAAAGAGTCTGAAACCATTCCCTAGTCCTTCAATAGTTCAGTCCCTTAATAGCTATAAAAGGCGCAATGGTGGTGGACAGTTTGATAACAGTTTCAGACAGCTTTCTTTTAACAGTTGCATCATTATGGTGCATTGCATTTCCTTGGAGTGTACATTTGAGCCTAATAGACATTCAGACACCACTATAAAATGGAAAGGTTTTGGACACAGCCTTATTGACTTGATATAGACATGTTTATAATGATAAGGGATGCACACTGGGAAGAGTACTTCAATAATTACATCAGATAATATAGTTTGTATACCATAGAAACTGTTACAAACCCTACCATGGATGTGGTGAAGCTCCCGGTGCATATCAGATTGATAATTACTCACATTAATCTTAATTTCCCTGCTGTTTAGCTTTGATTTATTTCTGGGGTCAGTTCTCCAAAGATGAAGTACCAAAATGTATTGTCAGTGAACGCAAAGATGTTATAGATGATTAAAGGTTAATTTGATAAGTAGAGATGTCATACATGGACAGTTCCATGTCAGTATCTTAATGTTTGTAGCAAATGCTAAAATGCAACACTTGTCTCTAGAAGGCAATATGCAGGTATTTACTATAATCTCAGTTGTTGGGTCTTTATAGGAAATTTCTACAGCACTAGAAATTAATTTACTTTTTTTTGTAAAATTCAATAAAAGTCTGAACACCCAAATTGAGGCACACTATGAGAGTTATTTAACTGCTGCCTCTGAGAAGGCTTTAATTTGACAGTGTTATTACAAGCTGGTTTGGAGATTAGAAATAAATGAGGTTTATCAGTCTGGTCATGATGGATGTATTTACTTACTCTGTGGCTGGAGGCTGATAAGAAATTGAGAAACTTTGTTCTAAATTGCATGTGGAGGTAGTATTATCTCAGTGTCAAGTATCAATCATTTCTGAACAGTGTGTTGTCAACATTTCCCTCATTCTCCAATTAAAAATCTCTCATTTGGAGCCTTTTATTCCAAGGAGTGCTTCGACGTATGACCACATTAAAAAGCCATAAATCATAATTGCAATCCCAGCAGGAGCGGCGGTCAGAAGTGATGCAGCAGTGAGCGTGTTAATGTCTCGTTGTTTAATCTGCAGCTCTTCTCTTTTCTGTTTAATTGGGTCTAATTACACAGGCCGCCAGCCGGGTCTGCAGTACGGTTGTATTACTGAGGATTCGGGTCGCATTCATCAGCAAAATGGTGGCCCGCAGTGGTAAAAGGATGGTTACATCTCTTTTTAGAAGACGTTATAACTTATAATGTTCTTGATGAGAGAAACAGCCAGTCGCATATTAATATAAATCTTTTTGGTCTAGTAGATAACTGGAGCCACTGCTGTTTTTTTTTTTTTACTAGCAGCAACAAATAGACCTATAATTTATATCAACTACCTACGGTAGCCCTGTAGGGACATGTCTATAAACAAATTTAGTCAGATGATGGGTTCACGTAATTTAGAAACATTATCAAGATAGTGCCTAAAGCTTTATACATTTTACACATAAATTAATGATTGTAAATTAGTAATTTATTGCATGCATTAAACACCCCCTCCCCCCGGCCTCCAGATAATCTAAATACACAATACTTCTTTTTCTTCTAGAATTCAAACACAAACGCGGATACTTTATAAACATTAGAAGTAAATAGTATTTCATCCAATCATTATAGTGTTCAAGGGAAGGATTGCTCTTTGTAATCGTGCAATCAAAGACTAACCTTTTATTTCGAATATACAGTATGTCCTTAATTTTGGTTTCATCATTATGTCATTTCAGCCTTTAAACCTCGAACCTTAAGTATCATTGTAATGTTTTTAATTATAGTCCAGATTATTTTTTTCTGGACAACACAAACATTCCCACAGATTTGGCTTTTGTCTCCTTTTTCCATAGATTACTGAATGGAAAACTGGCTGCCTATTTTCCAGGTTTTCCGTGACATTTGGGAGCCCTGTCAGCGTGCCCTCATCCTAATGTGGCCCCTGTGGTTCTCTGCGACCTGCGAGTCATCCGCTCCCCTGGGACCATCCCTCATTCTAGGGACTGTAGAAAGTTTCCTCCTGGTCAGGGGATATAAGTCAAGTGTCCCGGCGGGGTGTGAGATGGACACACAGCTGAGGTAAACAAATCCGGAGCGTACCGACGGCCTGTCACAACATGTTTCATGAGCAGAGCAGATGACTCAATCACCGGCTACCAGGGACATATGGTGCCACTGGTCACAGTGAAATTAATACGCTGTGAATCATCCCCAAGGCCTGCCAGGAGAAAAGGTGCCGGACAGGAGGCACTGGCCAACTGTCCACTTTGGCTTCTACTGAGCGGACTCGACAGAATCTGAATGCATCTTCAATTCTAAAAGAACAAGGATTTTAAATTCTAGCATTAGAGTTGTAGTTACTTTGTTGCTGCCACAAAAAAAGAATAACTTCTATAGATGTTTGATGGAACATTTTTTGAAACGGTCTGGATTGTGAAAAACCTTTATATGCAATTTTTAGTTTAGTTTGTAGTGAAAAAGTGATAGTATACACTCAAAAAACGGACAGATAAGGCCATATAAACAATGGGTAAAAGTGGCCCAAGGTAGGTAGGGTGGACTTTATTCCAAACAACATGCATAATAGAGCAACAAAGAACAGACAGTGGATGTTTGATTTTAATAAGATAAGATCATTTATATTTTATATTTGTAGTCTTTACATCTGTCCGCACAAAAGAATACCCAAGGGGTTCTGTTTTCATTTTTGGTTAAATAATTTGTGGCTGAATATCCTTATCACAGTTAATGATACAGTGGGTGGTTGGGAAGGACACTCACTTTGACCACGCTCCTCTCTACCACAGACTAGATTGTCCAGTTCCAATTCAACAAGATGTAAAAAATTACAAAACCCCCATAACAAGAACAGTCTGATCTGTACCCTATCTGTCCCTATGCTTTTTTTTTTTTTTTTTAACCTTTATTTAACCAGTCCCACTGAGATTACAAATCTCTTTTGCAGGGGAGTCCTGGCCCCCCAATGTGTGTATTGGGAGGGAGGAGGCACAGTTAAGTTAAGTGTCTTGCCCAAGGACACAACAACAGTATGTGGGAGCGGGATGTTATGATGTTTTGGGATGTTTCGAGCGGGGTTCAAACCGCCCACCTGCCGGTCGAAGGACGGCCGCTCTACCCAATGCTATTCACACTCTGTAGCCGCTCCTATACCTTCTCATATCGTTGAGGATTTGGCTTGGTCGTTCCTTTACAGTATACTGCAAGATAGAGTGAGCCCACTGACAGACTGCACAACACTTCCCTGGAATTAATGCAACTGATGTCTTGCAGAAGTTTGTTTGAGGCATTATGAATTGCGGCTGTAGCTCAAGTTTTTGTCTGGATACTCAGAACCATGGCAATTTCTATTGAAGCGGCCTGTCACACATGTTTAAGCAGAACCAAGAGTCGAATAGATAAATTACCATAGACAGGTTGTAATGCTATGTGCAAATTTATTACAGCTTGTAATAAATAAATAAATAGTAGCTATTAGTTTCCAAAAGTGAAACATGTTTTTATGTTCCAAACTAACATTTTGTTGTCAAGTGGGATTCAAAATTTGGGTCCAAAAGCAGATATAGCACAAATTCTAGTCATGGTAAAACTAGCTAAAAGACTAGGTCAGAAATTCTGATAAATTCACTATAAATGTAGGACTGTCAATAATGACTCTGCACATCCAGTTCTGCTGTTGCTGAATCTTCATTTTGTTTTTGATTATAAAGTATCCAGAGAGTTATAGTCAAATGTATGCAAGATGGGACTCTAAACATTATAAAAAGCTCACTTCATTCTATTTTGAGTTCTGTATAACTGAGAGCACTTTGCCCTTGAACTTATTATGTCGCTGCATTGTTCTGCTCTTACTTTGTCACATTATATTTTTGTATCAACTCGGAATCGTCTCGGCTCAGTGAAAGCTTAATATAGAGATACCCAAGTTTGCCAAAAGGTAAAAACGACAGATGGGCTGTAGGAGCGCAGAAGAAAGGGAGGAGAGAGACACGGTGATAGAGAGGAGACGAGATAAAACTCAAGCCCAGTGACAAACTGCAGACAAGCAAGGAGCCAATGAGAGAGAGGTGATAAAAGTCTCTGCTCGCACAAAGTGATGTGGAAGCAGGGGATGATGAAAAGGAGCGAGCGGCTGTGTGTGAAAAAGGTGTAGAGTGAGAGACAGGCGATGAGAGGTGACTGACAGGCCGTCACTCTGCTGGGGTTTGACAGCTGCGATACGGTCGGAGAACAACCTCGGCGCAGGAGGATCACAACACTCTGCATCCACAGTTAAAAATAGTGCAGAGCGCTGGGTTATGTAAACAAACAACTACAGAGTCAACTAAGGACATGTCTGGCTAATAAGGGATTTTATTTTAAAAAATTGCATTACATAAATAAAGAGAGACCTTGGTTTTTTTTTGTTTTCTCATTTTTTTCTTCAGGTAACGGTTGAGTAGAAAACAATAGTGACTACTTATCTTTGTGATTAAGTTTTACGGAAAGTCATCTATCCTAAATGATGCAGCTGACTCTGAATCTGAGTTTGTGTACAAATCAAATAATGTAATAATCAACATTTTTCACAAGTGGAAAAGAAGGTCGGTATTTACAAGTTTTCACTCCCACCCAACTCCTTTTTGAGCATTATATTACCATTTACTATTGTTTATGTCATCTGCAAAAAACTCCATTAAGAAAAAAAAATTATGATAAACTGAGCTAAAGGTCATGGTTGATTTTGGAGCAAAATGGAACTCCATTTAAAAAAAGATGTTTGCAATATTGTGTAGTAAATACGTCAAAATATTACATTTGTCAGTTTTTGAAAAATGGACATTTAATACTATATAAGAACCCAATAGAAGCAGCCATTTTACTTCCATTACTTCCTGTCCTGAACAAACTGCTGATGCACACTCATGTTTCATCTTGAACAAAAGTTTTTGCATTAATTTCTTTACCAAATTGATTTAGTGTCAGCCTTTTATGGTAACATGATGTGCCTACAAGGCTACCATAGGATTTTGTTCTACTACAGTAACAAACAATAAAACATTATTGGAATAGGAAATAAAACACCTACTTTGAAGGACATGTGGAAATATATATTTTTTTTGATCCAACTTCTGTTCTCTCTCTTCTTTGTAACCAAAAGAACAACTTGTCTTCAGCGCATCAAGTGAAGACGTTCCAAAATAGCTCTAATTAGTTTCTGCTTGTGCGAGCTTACAAGTGCGTGTAATTGTTCCCTTAATGGCTACTCTATCCCAGTGAGAAGCTAGTGTGGATAAAAAAAAATAAAAAATGGCCCGAGGCTCGGCAGACTTGCAATATCCTCCCACCCCCGCTAATGCCAGATTTATTCTTCCTCAGTATAAATAACCGTTTAGCTCCTGAATGACACCCCGAGGTTACAGATTGGAAAAAAAAAACAATTTCCTTTTTAAAAATATGAGCTTCTGCTGTGGCGGTAAGTGTCAGGATGTTGACAGTTTTAATGTCATGTTTGTGTGCTGATGCAGAGCAAACAGGCCTTAAAGTAGGTTAAATCTATCACACTTTCTTTTTTTCAGCATAGACCGCATATATGGGTGTGCTTACACTTGTCCTTCTCTTAGTTCAAACTAGAAAATGACTCCTAGTTATAGCTTGTCATGCTTTTTCTGTTTCTTGTCCATGCATTTACCTGTAGTCTGTGTGGTGTTCACATTTAAATCTGTTTCAGAGTATCAGCAAGCAGGCCGAGAGCCGCCATTTCGACAGGTATATGTTTAGTGGGCACTGAGGTTCACACTTATCAAACTTAACTGCAATAACATCACCGATCAAGTGTGAACACACCCTTAAGACTTCACAGAGCTCTTTCTTGAGGCGGTGAACATACAGTATGAAGCTAAAATATTGTTGTGAAAGATGTTTTTGGTTTCCAGACTCTATAGATTAAAAGTCCAAACAAACTTCAATAGCTATATGGAATTGTGTTACAACACAATTAGACATTCACTTGTCTAATGTGAATGGATGTTAAAATTCTCATACTGAAAAATAAATAAGAGCCAATAGGTCAGAATAGATTGCATTGTGTCACTTTTAATGTGTGTGTGTGTCTTTGGTTCGGTGTGTTTGACTGAATTCAATTATGTTCACTTCTTATTAGAGATTTGCATATATTCTACATCAGTGCTCAGCCAATTGAACGGCTTTAATGTGTGCACGTGAGCTAAGGTGATATGGTGCAGAGTAATAGATCTATTCCAACTCAACAGCAGCGGTAATGAGTGCACGTTTCATTCCAGGTGTACCCAGCGTACGCAGCATAGATTCTATTAGTGTTGGGATTGAATAGTGGGAAATTAAGCATGCTGCGGCATCTGGCAATCACAAACAACCAGTCTGTGTCGAGTGTGTTAATAGTTACACCTGTGCTCTAGTTCTCGTGTCAGCACATAGCCTGAACTCAAATACAGTGTTCGCTGAAAAGGATGGGATTTCCAAATTATTAAAATGTATGTCGTTTTCAGCCAACTGTCTTTTTTACTGGGTAACAAACCCCAACCGGCTCGAACATTCTCGGCCAACTCTGGCCTTTCTGTGAGGAGTCTGCATGTCCACCCTGTGTTACCATGGGTTCTCTCCGGGTTCTCCCACAGTCCAAACACACGCATGTACAAGTCAATTGGCAATTCTAAAGTATCCCTAGTGAATGAATGTGAGAGTGAATGTTTGTCTGTTACTGTCTATGTCTAAATGTCAGCCCTGCGACTAACTGGTCATTGTCCCCGACTCAGGCCCAAAGCTGCTGGGATAGGCTCTAGTCCCCCACGGCCCATAATGGGACTAAGCGGAAGAAAATGAATGAATGTCTTATTGATGGGTATTATTCTTGTTACTACTGCTATCTGTGTGTAATGGATTATGTGCTTAAGACAAAAAGTTTGGATTTTTATTGATGATCTTCGTAAAGCAGCATAGTCAACATAATTTTGGCTTGACCTTCTTACTCACCCTTCTGAACCAGTTTCGGAGATGGAAAATTATTCTGTCAACTGTCTACTCTCATTTCAGACAGAATTAATTTTAATGGCTCTGTCAGGGATGCACCAATCCAATGTTAGTATCTGATACTTGCTCCAGTATGACATGTACAGCAATGAAGAGTCAGTGGTCATTAGTCATTAAACTCTAACTCCTCAGAAACCACAACTTGTCTTGTCCGCAGCAATACATTTACACACAGCAACAGAAAAGCATTCTTCTAATTTGCATGAAATCAAGAATGCAGCATTTGACACATTTTTTAATATCCACCATTATAGTGTACAACTAAGGATTATCATAGCACTAAAACAGTCCCACATATTTAACAATAAAATCAGATTTGTTGAAATAGGTCAGAGCACATGCATTATAATTATATATTTTTTTTTATATAAACATGCAGTTGCAGATATAAAAGTAGAAGTGGCCATTCTGTTCCTGCAGAAGTTTAATGTTCCCATGCCTTCCTCTCATTAAAGGCACGAGGAACATTTTAACTGCAGAAGAAAAATTAAAGAAACAGTCCACAGCAAAAGTCAGATTTTGCATTTCAGTCAACTTCTACCTAATTCCTTGAGCGGAGAAGCTTTAAGCATATTTACAAGAATCAAATTTTGCTATAGAGCAACCTGTGTCCACTTTAAATCCACCACTGTTGCACCACTAAATTAATCTTTGGTGTGAACTGCTGCTTTAAGAGGCCACTCAAACCTGAGCACGGTTTGAGCCACGGGCTGTGAAAGTGGAAAGACAGATCATACAGGATGATAGAAAGGGTCAGTAGGGGAGGATTCAACAAAGGAGGCAGGTACAGCTGAAGGGTTAGTTCAACTCAAGGAGGAAAAGTATTTAAAACAGAAAGCAGGCATGTTAGAGAGGGCGATCCTACCCAGAGCTGACAGGGAGATAAAAGGTGAAGGGGTGAGGGCTACAAGCCGAGTGGATTTGTTCACTGTGGGCCCCACCGATCACAGGTTTTAGAGCTTTTTATAAGAAAGTATTTCTTCAAGAAACAGAGTTGAAGTAATGGCTTTATGTTTTTAAATAGGGTTGTATGTGGTAGGTTTAAGTAATGTATTAGCCCTAGTAGATGTACTGTATCTGTTTTGGTGAGATGGTGAGATTCGGAATGGCAATGTAAAAACAGTTTGCCAAGTACTTCAAAGGTCTCGATGCAGACTGTAGTCAGCATAAGAATATGACTGCTCTTCTGTGAAAACATAAGCTTATCAACATTCTCTGCATTAAGGTGAGAGTGGGTTGCACTTACAACATCTACTGTAGTTGAGTGGGTCTAATGATTATTCCTATTTAATAACTATTCTGTTATTGTACAGCTTCAACAAAACATTTACATCCAGGCACAACATTTATACGAGTACCTGATGTAATTCACAAAGGATCAGATTTACAAACAGACTCACGTTTGATCAAACCTCAACGTCTCAGCTGATGTACGTTTTAGTCAGACTCATTATGAAATAATTAATGTCTCAGACAGAGATGTTTAGACCAGCAAGGACCAGTGCTACATTTGAAATTTAGCCACTTTGATAAAAGGATTCTCTCTTTTATTTGTTCGTAAACGGGACATTTAGTATTTTTAAGTTCAACTTTCTGTTAGTACAGAGGCACCTCTCACTACCTCCACTCAGCGGGACATTTCAGCACCAGTTGGTTTCACTTTCACCGCGGAGCCCCGTAACCCAGCAGGCTTGAGTAGGACAAATTCATTTGGAGACCAGGATGCGGCTGAGCTGCTAAATTAGTTTAATTCTTTTTTTTTGTGCATTCATACTACCAACTATATTTTCACATACTTCCACAATCTACACTGGTAAAATAACTGTTAACGGCTTCATGCTGCACTTGCATGTATACTTTGATGACAATAAAATTTGTTTAAGTGTCCAGTCAGGACATACCTAGTTTGTGCAGCCACAGAACAACTAACGGACTCTAAAGATATTTATTCTTAAGTAGGACTCTATTTATTGGATTTAATTCACTATTTATAACTTCAGTATACAACCTGAAACCTATACTATTTTTTCACTTTAATAGCCGACATCAACAAAAGTTGAAAGCAAAGAGTTACATTAAGTGGTGTATGCAGGGTGTAATGCCTTTAAGGTGAGTTTTTACAGCGTTCTGGTGTTGCTAAATATGATGTCACTTATAATGAGTGTGAAATGGTGGTGAGGCGAGCCGAGGGGAGGCCGAGCTGAAGCTGACCTTTAATGAGTGCCATTACACCACGGCTGTGACTCAGGGACTGCAAATTGGCAGTAACATTTCAAAAAAGAGGCAAATGTGTGTGTGACTACATCCCCGTCATATAGCGATAAATTAGGAGTGAATAGTAAAAAGGTTAAAAAACAAAGACTGTACTGAATACAGTATAGATCAGTTATAGAGCATTAACACCTTTAATTCACCTAAAAGGTTTGTTTAAAATATGTTTTATTAAAACAAAAAAAAAAGTGAATTACTGTAAAGCAATTTGTCCCTCTCGTGTGAACAGCTTAACTTGCAAGTGCTGTTTTCGGCTCAGATGCGCCAGAGGGTCAAGGTGTGCACTTCAAACACACCGCTACAACTCATTTTAACCATCATAAGGACTTAGAAAAGTATTTATGAAGGTAAAAATGTTACTTAGTTCTGCTTTAAAGTTCAGACCAGTGCATGGTCCATGAGAAGAGACCAATGTCTCCTTTACAAGGGAGAGAACTATTAACGGTTGCTATTATAGCTGTTGCAGGGTGAAATTAAACTTACTGTTCAAAATACTGTAAATCTAACAAGCTTAAAACAAGTTTATATGTTATTGGTACCAACTGCTCAACATAGAATATCTGTTAAAGTTCTGGACACGGACATGTTTTCATGGCTAGATTAGCAGCCATACATAACAAAGCTTGTGTCATTGCCTCTGTCTAATTCTCCAAACGGGCAGTGTGTTGACAGTTACCATTTGTTGGGAATAACAGACCTACTCATAAGTATTTCATAGACTCCCTATTACAAAATTCTGGATTACCCCTTAAAACTGTGGACTGGGAATTTCGCAGCAATGTATTTATACTAGGGCTGGGCAAGTTAACGCGTTTTTATCGCGTTAACGCATTAATTAATTAACGCCGACAATTATTTTATCGCGCGTTAACGTCGGCCGATTAGTATAGTGAAAGATGTCGATCTGAAGAACATTCTTAGGATCGCAACGAATGACTGCACGTATGAGCCGCCCTCATCCAGTGCTTTAAGTGGGCCGGCGCGCGGGAACTGCATTCACATGCTCTGACTGTAATGAAAACACAAGAGAGACATTTATATTGTTTATATTGTTATAATGTTATGATTGAAGCTCTGGACATAACTTGTTTTTCTATAACAAACTAAACAAAATATTAATGCCCTGGCAGTGGCAAATATTTTTGGTTTTAATATTTAATTTGATTACATTAATGTTTAAGTTCAGATTTACAAGAAATGTTTTAACTAGGGGTGTCCATGGTTAACCGATTAACCGATTAACCGTTAAAAATTGCGTAACCGAGTGAAACATTTTGCTCGGTTAAGCGGCGTCAATGACGTGCTTTGAATTTAGTTGCAATATATTTTTCCACCACTAGAGACCGCCAGAGCGCTCCCAGACATTTGTAATATCCACAAGAAGAAGTCATGATCAGTTTTCTAGCATGAAGCGGGCAAAGTAAAGTACAGCGTGGGAGCACTTTAAAATTGAGAGTGACGGGGCAAAATGCAAGTATTGCAATGCAGTGCTTAGATATACTTCAAGTACATGTTGTTGTACGCATTTATTTGACTGTTTCTTTGCACAAAGTTTCTAAAAAAAGTGTGCTATAAGAAGCAAATATAGCAGACATAGGCCTAATCATGCAGGCGCCCTCGCAGCCACTTGCATTGCTCGTGAACTGGAGCGCATCTCATCCTAATTTAACGAAACTCAGCGTAGGCCTCCACAGACATGAAATGTATCTTAAGATAGCTTGAAATGTCTTTAAAAACAATTTAAAACGAGAAGAAATAGGCTACTCTCTGATTATGTAATCCATGATGTGCATTTCTCTCTATATTCGCGTTCACTACGGAGATGGCGGTCGTCAACTTAATAAACTAAAAATAACCCTGACGCACACTATGGTTAACCGAGTATTAACCGCTAAGGGCCTTGGTTAACGGTTAATGAAAAACTTGAAAACGTGCAGCCCTAGTTTTAACTGCTGTAAAAAGCACATTATTTGTTTAAAGTGTTGTTTAAAGTGCAAACCAACTGTTATTGCACTTTTGTTCATATCGCAGTTCTTAAAAAATGTATGCAGTACACTAATTTTGAATTCATTATTAAATTTTGTGTATAATGCGATTAATCGCGATTAATCACAGAACATTGTGCGATTAATCGCGATTAAACATTTTAATCGTTGCACAGCCCTAATTTATACATATTGCACTTTTATTTTACTACGTCATAGTGATAGGCTGGGCATCATCTTTTTTTAAAATATGGAATAATATAAATGAACATTTTTATAACAGATGGCATTGAGGTGACATGGAGAGTTTCCTTTATGCTTGTCATCGGTTAGAGGAGATGCGTCTGCAGCGCTGTATCCGTGCATGGATTTAACTCTGTTGCCATGGTCTTAAGAAGTATAAATAACTCTATAGATGACTCGCTGGCCCCCCCCAGGATGCCAACTCTTTCTAGTGGAAAGGTTCATAAGTTCACTATGCACTCTCCTCCTGTTGTGTTTTAATGAGTTGGAAAACATACACCCCTTTTTTTGATTCTATTATGGAGCCATCCCCAAGAGCTTGTTGTCCAAATGAGCAACGAGTCCGGATTTTTAGACTAACCGACACCGGTTTGGACTAAACCTGCACAAGAGTTGCAGATAAGGTCAGATAACCATAGCAGGCAGAGACAGATCATTTTGCTAACACAAGATTCCACAATGCAGCGGTGGGTGTATTCCCCAGCTCTGGTGGAATCTGACTGTTGGCATTTTTCTAAATAGCAACAGGTCAGCAGGTTCCTACCCAGGCCTTTTAGTCGTCCCTGGTGTTTACATAATGTGATGCAGCTACCCACATGTGAGCGCACATTTCACATTGTGGTTTTGGCACAAGGCAGAAAACAACAACTTTACAATATTGAAATTATATAATCTCCTTGATGTGCATTTCTTTTTCATATAAAAGTTTTTTTAGTTTCAAATGATAGTTGATGAACATTAAGTGGAAACAGTTGAAGACCCAGTCCCCTTCCTTGGTGCACACTCAGGTTTGGACAGCATTGTTTACAGTTGTTACAATTAAGCGCACCAACATAATTGCACTGGAGTTTGAAAAGGAACAGTACACTCTGCATCCTATTGCAGACGATCATTATGGGTATTAATACATTTAAATTCACCCGAAGTGATCAATAGTTTTCTAAATTTGAAATGTCAAAAACTACCTTCTTTCTTACTATGTGTAATAGTCTTCAACTACTGCTGCGTACTGAGGAGCTTTGTACAGATGGCAGTTTTTGACCCAGCAGCACATAGAGGCAGATATGTGGAGAGAAATGGACAGGAAGTGGAAGTGATTGGGGTCTTTTTGGAAGTGTGATGGTGTTTTGTCCACACCAGCGCTTGTTGTGTCTTATCACGCTGCCCGGCTGGCTTTTCTGATTGATCCAGCACACAGCCTTGCGCGTTCTGGCTGGAATAGATTGCGTAGCTGTTTCTATTACATCCTACACCCCCTTTCCTGTCCCGTTGTCCAACTCTCTGGTTCAGGCCCCTGCTGGTTATTTATTTGTTAGAGGCTTTTCTCATTTGAGCTAAAGTGTAGCTCATCATTGCAGCCACACAGTGTGTCTGCGTGAAAAGAAGACAGGGATTTATGGACTTGACAAGCAGCTGCAGAGGCAGTGTGAGATGAGGACAAAAACTGCTGTTGCATTGTCCTCACTGAATCACATCCAAATCTATTGTACAGGTTTCTGAACATCCCCATCTCTGCTCAGCATCAGTCAACTCTTTCAACACATACTAAGGTTTATGATACTGGAGCGGTACCAGGTTGGATCAATCTGGCAAGCTTCCAGAGGCATTTCCATTGTCGCAAAGGGTGCCACCTTCCTTCTTTCAGTCAGAAAATACAGTTTGTGATGCCGTGGGCACCAGTCCAGACCAGGATAGCTAGTAGCTGTCCTGTCCATCGAATATGGGCAAACCAAGACATCTCTGGCCATCCTCTTTGCCTGTCTCTCCACTGAGCCCAGCAAAATGTCAAAGTCCCCACATGGCACAACTATTGTAATTTTCTAAGCACAAACTGCTTCCTCAGCACCATGCCTGTCCAAATGTGATCCAGCATCCAGTCTGTCCAGCCTTTCAGGATACTCTAAGTACTCAACAATATGCCCACATCTCAAAGGCATCAAAGAGCTGCCATCAAAGCCCGTAACTCAAATCTGTACGTGGAAATGGCGTAAGCAGAATTTCTCAGCAATCGCACCTTCAATCCAAGAGTCACCATCCGGCTTCTCCTCCTTCCCCATCTCCATGATGGTGCTGTAAGTCATCGCCAGTCGCCTCTTTATCTCAGCGAACTCCCAAACTCCCCTTAACGTTGATTGTGTGACATTGGTTGTTATTGCTAGATCTCAGCGCTGCATTTGATACGATTGATCATGCAGTGCTAATCAACAGACTAAAAGATGTGTTTGGCATCTCTGGCTCTGCTCTTGCTTGGCTAGAATCCTATCTGTGTGATAGGTCTCATTTTGTCTCTTTTAATAAATCCTTCTCCTCCACGGCACCAGTGAAATTCGGTGTGCCACAAGGGTCTGTGCTTGGTCCCATACTTTTTTCACTATATGTTACACCATTGGGACAAATCATCAGAAGTTATGGAGTAAACTTCCATTGTTATGCCGATGATACACAGCTGTATCTACCAATAAAAGCGAATAATACAACTGACATCAAGCGTCTAGAGGCCTGCCTCGTTTCAATTAAAACATGGATGTCTCAAAACTTCCTTCATTTGAACTCGGATAAAACAGAGCTCTTGTTAATTGGTCGGCAGTCATCGGCACAAGTTCAACAATCTTATGGCGCTTTTCCACTACACAGTACCAGCTCGACTCGCCTCGCCTCGGCTCGCCTTTGTTTGGTTTTCCACTGCGTAAAAGTTGTACCTGTACCTGCTTCCTGGTACTTTTTTTCGTATCACCTCCGGCGAGGTTCTAAGCGGGCTGAGGCGATACTAAATTGTGACGTGAACACACGACAGACTGCTGATTGGCCAGAGAGAATCGTCACTGTTCACTGCGTCATCATTGCACGCGCCAGACGGAGTATCCTGAATAACCCCGCCATTTTTAAATAGTTTGGCCAGAGATTGCGTGATAATTTACCCAGTCCCAGACTTTAGTATTATGGCAACTCGGAAAAATGCTCCGCGGTCAAACGAGGAGGTGCAGACTTTTCTTTGTTTGGTTGCCGAAGAGAAGATCCAGCGAGTTCTATGTGTGTGAGTAGCGGGTGTGTGTCGCGTAGAAGATTACGTCACGACAGGTTCTTGCGGCGTCGCTATGACGACTAGGTACTATTGTGAAGGTACTATCTGCAATGGAAAACGGAGCGAAAAGCGAGCTGAGCCGAGTCGAGGCGAGTCGAGTCGAGCTGATACTGGTAGTGGAAAAGCGCCATTACTGTCTCGATCAACAATTGTGTGTTGGAGCACGACAACCCTGTGAGAAACCTTGGTGTCATTTTTGACCCCACACTATCTCTGCAGCAGCACATTAGTAAGGTCACTAAACTGGGCTTTTTTCACTTGAGGAATATCTCAAAAATTCGCTCCTGCCTCTCTTTAGCTGAGGCTGAAATTCTCATTCATGCATTTGTCAGCGATTTGCATTTGCAATGCGTTATTCTCTGGACTGCCGAGGAAAAGTACTCACAGACTACAAATGGTCCAAAACACAGCCGGCCAGACTTTTAACAAAGACCAGGAAGTTTGATCACATTACTCCGGTCCTGGCTTCATTAAATTGGCTTCCTATTCATGTTAGAGCAGATTTCAAAGTTCTCCTGTTAACATATAAAATCCTTTGCGGACGCGCGCCCTCTTACCTATCTGACCTCATCACCCGGTATACTCGTACCCTTCGCTCTCAGGACGCTGGCCTCCTTCAACTTCCTCGAGTAAAGAAGAAGTCTGCTGGCTACAGAGCCTTTTCTTATAGAGCCCCATTTTTATGGAATGGGCTCCCGGTGGAAGTGCGGCGAGCTGACTCTGTTGAAGTTTTCAAAAGCAAACTCAAAACATACTTATTTCACCAAACGTATGGAGACTAATTGATCATAGGTACACGTTTACACTGGTTGGAGCTGTAGGTACACGTTTACACTGGTTGGAGCTGTAGATACACACTAAACCGC
This sequence comes from Perccottus glenii, assembly GCA_024416835.2. Lineage (NCBI taxonomy): Eukaryota > Metazoa > Chordata > Actinopteri > Gobiiformes > Odontobutidae > Perccottus > Perccottus glenii. The sequence goes on from CM044551.2 coordinate 22,286,453, forward strand.
TCATATTATTATCACATCTACCGATTACAGTTTTTTTTTCTTTTCTCCCTCCTCCTAGGGTGGATGCAAACCTCTGACCTGCTGGGTGATGTGTACCCCGATGTTGTCTTGTTGGTCCAGTGAAAGTTTGTTATTGATAATAATTGTATCTCGTGGTTCCTACTCTGCAGATGTTTTACGTTGTACCACAAGGTGCATAGTGAGCCACAGCAAGGTGCATAGTGAGCCACAGTTTTACATGCGGACCACTGCTAACTTTATTAAAGACTTATTTTGATAATCATCTTTTTTGCACCATCCACTCAAAAGCACAAATGTGACAAATAAAAAATCTGATAAAGATATGATTCTACTAATGGCTGTCTTGGTGAAGTGCTAAAAAACAGCTGTACACAAACAGATATGGTGAGAAATTTCCTTCTCAACTTTAAAACTTCAGTGTATTCTTTGTATGCGATTCAAAAGTTCTGGTAAATGTGATAACTTATGTTTGCAGAATCAAAAAAGTAAAATGATGCAGTTGTTTGATTCATTTTAGAGTTGGAAAGCATCGAGGGAATATGCGTTTGTTGTGAGCATCACTTAAATAAAACATGAGGACAGTGTTGTTGCGACCTCTGCTTCTCAACTTGATTTGAGCAGGTAATTAGAGGCAATGCAGCATCTATTTAACCGGTGTAATTGTCCACATTCAGCGATGCTGCTGCTGTTTTGTGCGTGTAAAGATGTGTGATGTGTGTGAGGCTCCACTCTGTCATATTTAGGGTCTCATTTGTGCCCAGTCCTGCCACTACACATTTAAGTGCACACAATTGGCTTGTTTGTCTGTCTGATGTGTATAATAACATCCATCCATCCATCCAATCACTCTCTAAGAATCAAAGAATCAATGCGAGAATATATATATTTTTGGACTTTAAAGTTACGTGATGCTACTAGCTAAAGGTTACGCAGTGCTACTTTAAATAAGTTTGTTATTTTTATTATTGCCTTTGAGTGCCGTGTCAGCTCCATGGTTTTCTACAAGTTTCTAATGGGACACAAAAAAACAAGGGACTGGAATTCAACTCTGTGGACATTTAAAAAATGCATTTATAGAGCTACAGTTATAAGCCATGCCCAGTAGATGAATCTGTGATTAACAAGTGACCACTCATTTTTACTGTTAATGATAGTCACTATGTACAATGTTTATTTTATGTACCCAAATAATGTTTTACTTTTTAAAGATTTTTTTTTATACTCACTATTTTATTGATTTGCATGTTGTATGTAGAGTAGATACAGTGGAATGAAAAAGTATCTGAAGCCTTTGGAATTTCTCACATTTCTGCATAAAATCACCATCAAATGTGATCTGATCTTTGTGCAAATGAGACAAATGAAAAAACAGTGTTACTTATTCCTCCCCCTTCTGTCATTGTTTGCATGTTATCCTCATTAAAAATATGAAAACCTATAAATGTTTGAGTGGTTTTAGTTAAAGCAGACACTGTTTTTTCATTTGTGTCATTTTGACAAAGAGCAGATCACATTTGATGGCGATTTTATGCAAAAATGTGAGAAATTCCAAAGGCTCCCGATACTTTTTCATGCCACTCTTAGCTTATATCCAATATTTATCATGCAGCCCATTTCCATCTCTCTACAGAGCTCCAAGAAATGGAGTACAATTAAGTCATGTGCGATTATTGAAGTGTACAGATTAAGGTCAGTTAGTGATGCTTCATTTACTAAGTGACTATCTTAACCAAAGGGGTTAAGAGTTAGTGAGCTAAAGAAAGATATTTCACCCTGGAAGAACACCTACACATTAGTACTCATACAAATGTGTAAAGCCAAATGTTCATTTTGAGTCCAATAGTAAAAGTAATTTCAATAATTATTTTAGGGGATATTTTACTTGACTGGAAAACTGGTAAAATGCATGCAAAATTTTCCATAACCCTTATAATGATCCCAATAGTAATGTGATTTGTCTTTAACTTGAGAACTACTGTGTGTTGAACCAGAGTGAAAGAGCATTCAAAGTTATTAGCCGTAGCATGTTAGCTGTGTACAGTGATGCGGTCGGAGCCCAGCAGTGCAATCCCCTCACAGGCCGGAGTTGACCGAGGACACCCCCCCACCCCCTTACCCTCCATCTCCACACTGATTGGCTCCGAGTCAGGTGACCCCTGTTCCCCCACTCGGGGAGGGCCATCGGGACCTGTACCTCTTTGAGGGTCACCTGCCTCCTTTGGGAATGCCGCCCCCTGATAGGTTGTGCTGGCGCTTGTGGGTGTGGTCTTCCCTGTGGTTGTAGTGAAGGGGGGAGGAGGAAGGAGGGAGGGAGGGCAACAGAGTGAGTGATTAGTGAAATGTGAAATCAGGTCTGGAGAATACACTTTAGAAAGAAATGAGGTGAGTCCTGGATGGAGAGAAAACCACCACCGTTAGCAAAAAGCAACCCAGTCTCGGAGAATCTTTAAGACTATATTAAGTTTCAGTTAACCTTTAAGGTGGACTTAAGTGTTTCCAGCACAAAATTACACGTACAATGTTTACATTTTAAAATATTTAACCTTTACAATATGATGATTTGATAATGATTGTGATATGACCTGTAATATTTAGGCAAGGCAATTTTATTTAGCTTTAAAGAGAATATTTCAATTTAGAATATTTAAATTTGGCTAGTGATTACTTTCTGTTCCCAATAATGAATACAAGCTAAGGTAAGAAAAAGTTGCCCATTTTACATCATAGACTGTAAAATTCCAAATAACAAAAACTACCTGGCCACTGAATAGGTCAAACCTGTGCCACTAGAAGAAAGTAAGAAATATTGCGCGGTTCTCTTCCAACAAATTGCAAAGCATTATGGTCATTCTGTATTTTGGTAAACTTTGAGTGCCTTACATTCGAGTCACTAGTAATTTAAGCACAAAATGGCATAATCACTATATAAACAACTAAAGGGTATTTTTCTGAAGCAGCCCATAACAAATATTGCACAGTTCAAGCAGCCAGTCAGACCCATTCACTTTGTACACAGTAAAATGGGACTTAGATCCCTTCTCTTAACAGAAATTCACACTCACAGAAATCATGACATGATTTAGAATTTTTTTTAGATTTTTTTTTACTGACAACTTGTATTTGCTTCAGTTTCATTACTAACGTTCCATTTTAATCCCTTTATGTTGAATAAAGAAAGCCAGGGTGTATCACTTTTCTATGAGTAAACTTCAGTTGTATATGATTGGATTAGACTGGACAAGACTGAGTTAAGATGCAACAAGGCACACCCAATGTAGTCTGGCCATCAACCAATTATAATAATTTATCTAAAACGAGCTGTGATGTAATGTAAACATGACACGTAATTTTTCTGCTGGAACATGTATGCTTTGTTCATTCTTTACATATCTGTAGAAATGCTACATAAAGACATTACTCTTGTGAGACAGGGTTGCACAAAGACCAATGACAGTGAGTAACAAGATGAGCACAGACAAAAAAAAACAGAAGTGAGTTTATCCATCTTCCACACAGAGCCTCAAAGTGCTGCAGTGGAGTTTAGCAGCTGCTTAAAACACACTTTCAATTGGAGTCACAAAAGTGTGGTTTTGGAACGACTGACATCCACAGAACTCTGCTATACTTTATGCTGTAGTTTACACATTTTGAACACATTAGGGAATACATCCACCTCGGTTTGTGTCTCTCTCAATGCCACAACATAGATATCTGTCAGCTTTAAACAGTGACACAAAAACCAAACACTTTTTGGTGGGTAGCTTCACCTGAACTGACTGTGTCTGACTTCAGCAGAAATTCATCTAAACTTTTTTTTGTTATTCAATCGATGTCATTGTTGACTTCATACATTTAGAAAAAAAGGTTGAAGTAAAAGCATCTGGACTTAGTTTTCAAGGTGAAGACGTTTCGTCTCTAAGACTCTGAGACTTTATTTACTTTATTAATTGACTCTGATTCTTCAGAATTGATGAAGTCTCTTGGAATTAGAGACAAAATGTCTTCACCTTAAAAACTGAGTCCAGATGCTTTTGCTTAAACCTTTTTTCAAGATGTCCAGGATGACCGAGAACCTTCACAGACATTTATACGTTTAGAGCAAACCTCAAAAGTTTGGATTGAACTAATCTATGACTTGATGACATAATTAGTGGAGAAAATCAATGTTTTTCAAAGTGCACAGTATTTTGTGATGGCCCTGGTACATGGCTGCAGTCTTAAAGGAAACAGTGTGGAGTAGAGCTGAACTCTGTCCACTGCTGAGTGTTTTGTCAAATAAGTAGACATTGATAGTGAGCTTTATTTTACTACCAGCTCAGTTCCACTGCTATCAGAGCAGTTTTACTGAAAAGCCGTCACCTTGAGGCTCAGCAGAAAAATGTTGGCCTGATCTGAAACTGTTTCAAGCATGTGCCAAAGAGCATGCTGGGCACTGGCTGCCACAGGGCCAGCATTATCAAACATATTTATCTTGATGACACACACCACATCTTGATTGTATTATTAGCTCCTGTTATCCTTGAGGTCCTGTGTGAAGCATGCTGCTATTGGCTTGAGCTGCAGCACTAATAAACCAGTCATAATGTTAGTATTCAGAGGAGTACAGGGCCAGGCTGCACAGCTCCTCTCTCAGTGTGAGCCAGTCTACAGTGTTCACTTTGAATGAAGTGACCGTCGGCTCACCATCTGCGCCGGGCAAATTAAAACTGTACACCAGGGGGTGCTTGGCCCCGCCACCTCAGACTAAAGCTCCAGGAATCCATCATTATCACAATTTATAACTGTTGTGTTACTCTGAGTGTGCTGAAGATCAGATTGTTTGTCTTCGTTTGCTGCTGAGAAAGTACACGTGCACAATAGAGACAAGACAAGATAAGACTGAATGCCTACACAGGTAGGCGTTTGTCTCACACACTTTTCACTGTTTGCTGCAATTGTCTGGATGACAGCAAAGTGAAGAAAAACGAGTCTGTGGCTTAAGTGTGCATTTTCACAGGGAAGCGGGGCCCATGTAACAACAGTTTTGTTTGGCATATGGCTTGTTTTATTGTCTAGGAAAGCTGATAATTGATCTTCAGCGAAAAAGACTTAAAAGGCTTCCAGGGTGATTCAGCAGAGAGAAAAACACATGCAGAATTCAACTATTTAGACTAACTAAAGAGAATTTCAAACGGGAGTGAAGCAGAGGGCTGTGAACACCCCCCACAGGATTAGGCGGTGGGGTTGCTCATCAAGTCTGACTGCCGACAGAGTGGCAATTCCTCCAGCAGCAAACTTTCCAAACTACTGCAACTCTATAGACTATGGAGGTCTACAGCAAAGCCTCTAGCTTCAACTGGCGTCTGTTCATAGAAAGAGCCAGAGCAAGATGCACTATGGAGGGCTGTGCTGGGAGTTAAGGCTGAAAACTCTCCACATGATGGGCTCAGAGCTGATACTAATCACTGTGCAGGATCCACCACCACCATTAGGTCCCTTGTGTCCCAATTTGCCCAGTCAAAAAAGAATCTGCCGCTGAATGAGTCTTAAAACTACTCACAAAGTTGAGCAAGGTCCTTTAGCAGTGAAGATAAAAGTGAGTCTGGCTGAGAGCCGAATGAGAGACAACAAGTACTTTTGAATGTTAGACTTTGAGACTGGCCCCACCACTACCTCCTCAATCTTATCCAAGAGCTCGACAGCTTGCCCGCTTTTCCATTTCTATTCTGGCCGTGCCAGGGGCGGTGCAGAGTGGCCACTGGGGGAGTAATGGGACGTGACAGGGAAGATGATTATTCTTGATACAGGGCATTAGGCAGCCTGGTCAGTGCAGCGCGTGGGCCATCGCACGCGTGATGCTTCACACAATGGCTCAGTGTCTGAGCTGTCACTCTGAGTGAGAGGAGAGGAGGCACCCACCATTCAACTGTCAAAACTAAACATACTGCACAGGACACCGCAGTAAACAATGTACACCCTTAACAGACAGCTTCAGCTTACTAAATATATCTTCAGATTCAGTCATGAGTGCTTTGTTAAAATATTCTCACACTACATCCTTTCTTTTTTGAGTGGATTTACCTAATATCACCTATGAGCCATATCAATGACTTTTTTAAGGTTAGAGTTTATACACCCCTACACCGGTTTGTTCAGAAACATTTGCAGAGAAATACAAACTATTGTGTGGTCCCAACTTCCAACAAATCAGAGTTTTCATTGTACTTTGGACAGTTTGTGAAGAAATAGGGGGTTGGTTTTTAATATGCAGGTTAATGAGTTTAAAAAAGCCTTTTGTGATAAGGCTCTATGTAACAACATAAACAAAAACAGACTTATCCACTGACCATACGCTGAGTCGGCTGCTGGGTTCTGCCTGCGAGTGGTTGCCAGGACATCTGTAAACACAGAGAGATGCACTGCTTGTTAAAAGTGTAGATTACTACTTTGAAGAGGCTAATTGTTGAACTGCTTTTGTATTTCAGACCACTTCTCAGAGAAAGGCCAATTAAACAACCTACTTCATCCCTAAAGTAAAAAACACATCTATGAGCAAATGCTAGAGAGATGGAGAACATTATTCTGGTAGGGATTGGGAACGGGGGCGGACAAACTCCTCTTCAACTCCTTCAACATGAGCTGAATCTTTGGCCTTGTCAAAATAAATACATCCTAATGCTCTATTATAATTTGTTAGATGTGTAATCAAATGTGTGCTGAACAGATGTTTATTTTATTTTTTTTATTGCGGATGTAAATGACTGGAGTTCTTACCGTGGCAGGTATCTGGGTGCTGACGGTAGCCGTTCTGCACGTCCTGTTCAAACCCGCCCCTGTTAAGGACAAACCGAGACAAAAGGAGCTGTCAGAGATCTGCATGTTTTCTAACAAAACCTCTAACTTTCAGTGAAAAGCAAGACCCAGACAAGAGATAAAGTGCACCAAAACTAGACTTTTTTTTTCCCCGTCTCATAGAGGTCAGCAAGTCTTTCCACTGAGACACTGTAGTGGCTCCATCTGAATTGAAACACTCTCTACATGATTGTACATCACCAATTTGCAGCATGCAGGCGATGCAGGAGTTCTTTTGCGAGTATAATTCACTTTTCTTTGTATCCTCACATTCCCCAGGCTTGCCTCTACTGTTTGTACTCCAGTTATTCATTACCTGCAATTCCCAAATGTGGACCCATCTCTTTGCACGTAGCACTTTGAGTAGTTACACCGTATTTCGTTCTCTTGAGACAACCGCTGGTAAAATTGGTACCTACAGAGTGCGCCTCTACAACAGCGCAAGAATCTATGAGTGTTTAATGTCAGTGGAAAGTATTGAGTACAAAAAAAGCAGCGTGTTTTTCCGGACGGACTGACACCAAAACCTGTCATCATTTCTGGGCAAACATTGTCTGCTGCTGGGCTAATGGCACTGGAAATATTCTTGACAAAATATAGTTTGGCAGCTTTGTGCAGAAACAAAATTACACCGCACAATGTTCTTGCAAGCTGCCGTATCAAGTTATCACAACATGTGTGTAATGTTTTTGGAAGGAGAAAGATTAAACTTATTATTATTTGATTATGGTTTAATGGCAAATTGTACTTTCAATTTAGGCTTGTTTTTCCCTGGTGAGGTTAAACTGAATGGTGTTATATTCTATTTGTTTGACTAAAATAAGTTACTGAGGTAAAACAACAAACAGTGTCCAAGGCTTTCTTCATTTTCTTCCACATAATGATGCTTTAGGAATATACAGTTTACCATTATAACCGATGGCAATAAAATGAAATGATTCTAATTCTTACATAAAGCTGAATTTTACAACCACTACCCAGACAAATTGACATTTGTGCAGAGGAAAAATTTGGTTCATGGTTCAGGAATCAAAGGCTCAGAAGCATAAGAACCACTCACAAGCGGAAGAACATTTAGCTGCCCAACACTTATCATGGATGCCAACAAATGTCTCTACAGTTTAGTCCCGTTAGGGGTCGCGGTTGACTGGAGCCTATCCCAGCAGCTTTGGGCCTTAGGTGGGGCACACCCTGGACAATGGCCAGTTAGTTGCAGGGCTGACACTTAGACAGTGACGGACACCATTCTCTCTCACATTCATTCACTAGAGACACTTTAGAGTGGCCACGTGACCTGTACATGCATGTGTTTGGACGGTGGAGGAACCCGGAGTACCCGGAGAGAACCTACGGTAACACAGGGAGACGCCTCACAGAAAGACCGGAGATGGCCGAGGTTTGAACTCACAACCTTATATGCCAAATATATAATTGCAGACATATTGCTTTTTACTAATTTAGTGATGCCACAGTGTGATTTAGAGCCGACTGGTCAATGTTTGAGGTAAGCTCGAGTACTTACAATATTCTATCCTACAGGCTATGTCCTGTCTATGGTCAATGAACAGTGAAACATTTACTGTTCACAATGTGTTACCAACTCCAAAGGTAAATCTAAATATTTTAAGTCGATTGGTCTTGAAATACTGTATTTTTTCCTATAATAGTGCCGCTCTGATTAAATTTCACACAATCCCTTACAAAAACTCAGACTTTTGCCTCAGAGAATCAGCAGACACCCAATTTAATGGCAGAAGTGAGTGGAGAGTCTGAAGAGTGAGAACTGACAATTTGGCCGGAAGCAGAGGACTCACTTCAAAGAATTAACCACCTCAATTTCTCCAATGTGTGTTAAAACCCTGACTTTCTCCAACTCTGAATCAACTGTCAGGGTCAGAGCCGAGTGTTTGTAAAGGCGCTGTGAAGAGTCTGCTTTCCACACACATCCACACCTGCCGCACTAAATTATAGCCTCTGTTAGTCTCCCAAAAGTGCCTCTCTCCTAAGTTTCTCAGCGCTGTCCCATCGTAGCTGTGAGTCACTGTGAGACAGGAGGTCATTATTGAGTCAGGGAACGTTTCGGACACCCGGTGTTATTGTATTGGAGTTATCTGGGGGGAAAAACTTTAAAAAGTCAAGTAAAACATGGTGGATGGACTGTTTAGTGCCAACATTTTTAAGCTGGTTGAAAGAAAGGAAGTGTTTTTACTGTTAAACAAAAACCCTTTTACCTTGTATGAACTGTTGTGTGTTACCTGGCATTAGTCCAGCATTCATTGTATTAGCAGTTTGCAAGAGCAGTTGCCTTTTATGGAATACAAATAATTAGAAACACATTGTACTGTCAAATAATTTGGAAAAAGTTACATTTTCCCCCTTGAGTGTTCTATATCATTTTCAACAATAATAATCAGCAAGCAATTAATTCCTTGGACACACTAAATTTGGAAGTTAAAACAAAGACGACCAAGAATGCAATGAACTCCAATGGAGTAATTTCATTCCCCATTTTTATTACAAACTAAAGTTCTAGCATGTGGACAGGTGGAATGGCAGGACATACTCGTGAATAGTCTTGAACACCTTTCTGGCCTATATAGGACAGTGTTTCACAAACCTACAGCATTTTCTGGAGGAATCATGCCCCACTAATGTTTGCTTATGTTTTGAACAACACTTTACACTTGTGTGGTGGACTTGGGTTGTCAGAAATGTAGTTGTGGTGAGCACTCGCTGCCAACATATTGATTCCACTCCACAGAGCAAATAAAGCTCTTTTTGTCTTATACTGTCCTTAATGAACTTAACTTAATGAACACTGCGATGAGTCAACCTCATGGAACCTGCTGCTCCTTTTATTAACTTCAAGTATGTGTGCTATAAATCAGCTGCTGCAGATTAAGTTGTAAACAAGAGAAAGCAGCGTTGGGCAGTAAAATCAATATCTAGCTTATAAAGTCTAATTAAAAATTCTAAACTAAAAGAATATTATTTGATGGCAAAGAATGTTGCTTAAAGATTGGGGTAAGTTCTTACCATTTGTTCACATAGTCATTCTATACTATACTACAATTGCTGGCAGATGTGCAACCAATTTCTGTTTTTGACTTTGCATCCTACACCCACCAACCTACAACTAATTTTGCCACAAATATTTAATTGCTTGTCAGCATCGGCTAAAATGACACAGTGTGACAGGGGTTTAAAATCAATTTCAGGCATTGCCACTCAGCAGAAATCCTGTCAGACCAATCATAATTGTTAATCTAAAATGGGGTGGGCCTTATTTAATGTTTCTCTAGTCGGTTGTATGCTGTTTAGAGCAGCAGGTTATTCATTGGTGCTGCCCCCTGTAAATCCAAATCCCAGACAGACGAGATTAATTCTTTATTTAGATTTGTTGATTATTTCTGTTTGCAATTTTCTTTCTATTGTGTATAGTATCTGTTTGTCTGTCCTTGGCTGTCTCTTGTTTTGGCAACGATGATTATGTCAAATGCATTATTGATGACACAACACCGAACAGATAGTATCTCTGTTCGGTGTTTCGGACTTTCATAGAAGAGCAAGTAGAGAAAAAAGGTTTGTGAAATCCTCTCCTCTGTGTGAAATACTCAAGATCGTTATTTAAAATGTATGCCACCTCTGGATGAGAAAAGACCAGTGGGATAAAGGCGGTGCATGAAAGAGTGATGGGAGACAGAGAAGGGGGCTGGTTTTAAAGTGGATCATCTTGCACTGTGGTCCAACTACGTATCTGTCCCGTCTATTCCAGTGCCTTTTGTTTATGAAGCCATCTCAGTGCTGTTGTGACCAGTTTACATTTAAAATAATTATCAAAAAAAGAATCCAAACACTGCTACAAGAAACAAAACATTGCATAAAACAGTTCAAAGTTCAAAAAGAATAAAACTTTGATGGAAACGATCAAAGCAAGGTTCAAAGATTTAAAAAATTAAAACAGAACAAAAATGGCTATCAGGTTTAAAGGAAACAAAACAGGTAAAAATGAGCAAATAATGATTGGAAAGTATGAAATCAAAGATAAAAAATATGAAAAAAGGAAAACAAATAGAGACAAGACAATTAAAAAGATGCAAAACATGGTTAAAATAAGACAAAGAAAACAAGTGTTTTAGGAAAAAAAAAAAAAAAACAAATCAAGCATAAAAGGGATTAAGCAATACAAAAACAAAAGATATGAGCAAAACAAAAGAAAACAGCTAAAAACTACTGAGGCTGAAAAGGAGCAACATTACACAACAAATAAAGAAATAATAAAAGTCAATAAAGAAATTGGACAAATTCCCAGAAATTTGATTTTAGTCACCCAGTGAGTCCTGACCCTGGGTTTGAATGGATGAGTAGATCCAGCCAACTTGCAATATTTAATGTTCAGTTCAGTACATATGGTGGAATAAGCATGAAGATATATCAAATATAATCCAGTTTTTTCCAGAACACATGGGGAGACTCCTGTATCTACCCAACAACACAATACACATAGCTTGATGTAAAACAGATGTTGCACTCATCGCACTGGGACAAGATTGATCACTTTTTCATCTGTTCTTAACCACTTCTTCACCTTCATGACTTTCCTAATTCTTACACTTTTCATGTTCGTATCAGCGGGCTAATAGTTCCATTTGGAAGAGCGATTCCACTCCATCTCTTACAAGTTTTGGTCCGTTGCTTCTGTGTGCTGCTGGCTTCGTGCAGACACATAAATCAAATGTCAGTGAGCGGCTTTGAGGACAACATTTCCTCTTTTACACTCCTTAGTAGATAAGACTCCCTTCCACTGGCCTGACTCTCACCTCCGATATAAATATGTTTTTATTAATTTGACCACAGTCACCTAGTTTGTAAAAATAACACAAATGACTGCTGTACATTCTTTGATGTCACTCATACTTACCTCATATTTTTGTCTTTGAGTATGCTGTGAGCTGTATAAAAAGGTTGGCTAGATAAGAACATTTCTATGTCTTATGAGGTAATGGCAGGAAACTAAGAAGTGAGACAACTATTGGCATATTCTGGTAGTAGTACTAGTAGTATGGTTCCGCCCACTAAGAGTTCTATGAAGGCTAAGAGAGAAAAACTAAACAGGGAAAAGTGTTTGAGAGCGTGGTTTTACATCAGCTGACAGGGCCATACTGAAAGACTTTACATTCATCTATCTTTCCATCCAAGGACCCATCCATCTTTCTTAGCCATTCGTCCAGACAGTGAGGTACACCGCTTGATTGAAACACACGAATCAAAATTACTTTTGGTTTTTATCACAGGCTCAGAGGGAGAATGAGCTGATGAGAAAAACATCCAAAACCTGCTCGACAAAATCAGAGCTGTGTACAAAGAAAGTAGATTAGCTATGTCTGCTTATTGACAAGCACAAGACACATGCCTTATGGTGCTTCTGCACTAGAGGATTTCAATAAACCCCATTTTCTGACTAGTACATTTGGTTGAGACCTAAAAGTGGGTACAAGCCAAGTAGTACAAGTGCAAGCCATTTACTTTATTGTTTATTAGGGCAATATATAATGCACCAGATAAAAGTTGCTAAAGGCTTGCTTATTGTTGTGTCAAATTCACACAAACAGTGTCTTTATTGTTCAACATGGCAACAACAAAATAATAACAACCCGAGTAGACTTCCCCAGCTCTACTAAATATCGTCTCTCTACCTAGGGTTTATATACCTTTCCATATGAGTAAGTAAGTTTTAAGAATTTACAACTTCCCTGGGTCAAGGACCCCTCTTTGTCCTTTGTGTTCAACTTTGTCCTAGTCACTTTCTGACCCTTTCTCTTATCTTTAACTTAGATCTTCCCTGTGTGTGTGTGCATTGTTTTCTCTTTTCTATTAAAAAGTTTTTAGATGTATTACATATAACATCCTATTGAATTATAAACCATGCATAAGTATAAACCTTAAGACACATAACATAAACTCTTCATGCATAAATGAATAACTAATAAGTATACATAAGTATTCGGCATGTCTGAGTGACATCTTACTTTGGATGAAGGACCATCACCTGCAGCTGAACCTTGCAAAAACAGAACTGCTTGTGATTCCAGCCAAACCAGGGACCTGCCATAACCTCTCCATTCAACTAGGCCCATCAACCATTACACCGTCCAGCACTGCCAGAAATCTGGGAGTGGTAATTGATGATCAGCTAACCTTCACAAGTCATGTCGCCAGCACCACCCGGTCCTGTAGATTCATCCTCTACAACATTAGGAAAATTAGATCTTTCCTATCAGAGCACTCTACGCAAATTCTAGTCCAGGCTCTTGTCTTGTCCAAACTGGATTATTGCAATGCTCTACTGGCTGGACTCCTGCACAACCAAACCTCTGCAGCTGATCCAGAATGCAGCGGCAAGAGTGGTCTTTAATGAACCAAAGAGAGCGCAAGTAACTCCTCTATTCATTAGGTTACACTGGCTCCCGGTTGACGCTCGCATCAAGTTCAAAGCTATGCTCTTGGCCTACAAGACCACCACTGGTTCTGCACCCTCATATCTTCACTCACTAATACAGACCTACGTTCCTACAAGATCCCTGCGCTCTGCAAATGAACATCGTCTGGTGGTACCGTCCCAAAAAGGTAAAAAATCACTCTCACGTACCTTCTCTGGCTCTGTTCCACATTGGTGAAATGATCTACCTGCTGCTACAAGATCAGCAGATTCTGTAGCCATCTTTAAAAAACGCCTGAAAACACATCTCTTCCGTCAACACCTGACTGACAAACACTGAATTCTACTTCCTTTCTATTGATTTCTTCTCTTAAAAAAAAGAAAAAACCTCTCCCATCCATAGCTTTGTATACTGTGCTTGGTTTAAACTGACTAGTTTTTAGTGCACTTGTGCTTTTTGTACCTTGTGTTGTTAAAATTGCTTCCATTGTTTTCCTCACTTGTAAGTCGCTTTGGATAAAAACGTCTGCTAAATGACTAAATGTAAATGTGAATGTAAATGTAAACAAAAAATAAAACACATAACACAAACACATATATTCTCTGGTTTCCTGCAGCTTAATTCTTCTGAAATTTATTAGTTCAACTTACAGAAATCCATCTTATTTCAAATAAGGTTTGCTCCAATGGTGTGGCAGTGCTGACAGTTATGGGTGTGTTTTACGCTTCACAAGTGTCAAACGTTATTCTGCCCAATGACATTGCTCGGATTGGATAAAATGATTTCCCTCAGTCAAGTACCAGCAATTTTTCTTAAAGTAACCACCATCCTTTCCACATGCTTTCTATAGAAGCCCTCCCATCTGACCCATCAGGTTAAGTCTTTGTGTTTAAAAACAGTAGTCTTCAGTTTTAACCATTATTGCTAATATCATGTACAAAAGGACATTGTGTGAAACAAAACAACGCTTTACAATGATAAAAGCCAGGTTGCTCAGGCCCAGGTTGGTCTGGGTACGTCTGTTTTGAAAACTCCCCTGCAGCCTTACTTCAGATAAGTGGCAGAAGATGGATTAAAAGGTGCAAGTAAATTGAATAAACTGTTTTTGTTTTGTGGCATCTGATTTATTGATGGACAGTTGATAAAAGACTACTGGGAAGCAACAATTTAGAGCTGCGTCTTTACATCTTTTATATGATATTTGCTGGCCTTTAGATGTTCTTTATGATCTAGCAAAAACATCTAACTGTAAATTACTACCTACTATTAGTTGTCTTGGATGTGTTTGCTGTAATTATATTTAAATTGCATATGCCCTTTACCAGTTTATATATTACATTGTTTGGCATATTTATGGTAGAGACCTGGTCAGTGAACAAGGAAGAGATAATTTTCCATCAATTATTGGTGATAGAGTTCAAGTCATATCAACAAGTCCCAATTATTTTTTTATTACTCTGCATTTATGTGTGTCTTTATAGATTCTGCCAATGTGTGGAGAACACATGTATTACTTTCTAATGTGTAACACAGGTCTGCCACTGGTGAATAAACATGATGGATGGATGCTGGGGTCCCATGGCGCAGCAGCACATTTCTTTTTATTAGAAAGTGTTAAGATATTCATCATGTTGACACGGCGGCAATGTCAAACTCTAGATTAGCTATTGAATATCAGCAAAGTGCAGCAATGGTGAAGCATCAAGCCCGGTTGATCTGTCTGGAGCTTAACAACTCACTGGAGGAGCCAGATGAGATATGAAAATGATTACTTCTGCTCCTGCTTGGCTGCACAGTAGTGATGGAGATACAAATACGTCCACAGCGACAATGAGTTATTGTCCTAATAACGTCCTTATATAGCCTGTCCACCCACGAGCGTTCAAACTGACCATGCATCGCAGGAGCTGATTTCATTAATTGGCACAACGTCAGCTTGAGAAGAATTAGGGGCTCAAGCCTCCTGCCAGAGCCCTTGATTAAAAAGAAATCTTCAAGGGATTGTCTCTTGGTGGTTTATAATTAGAGGAATTTTGTAAAGGGAAGGCCACATTAAATGAATGCAGTACTTTTATTAAGACTGTTGCACAATGATGACTAGTGCACTACAGATGTGATGTGAGTTCAAATTAATTGTGATTGTATTTTGTTGACAATAAGACAAAATGGCCCCAGCTGCAGTACACTATGTAAGCCCTGTTTCTAGTTTTGTACTAAAAGATTAGCTAAAACTTTTATTTATTCATTTTCCACATGATAGCGCGTTACACTTTATATATATTTTTGTAATCATGTAAGATTACTGTGGGACACACAGAGCAGCTTGACTTAACTATAAACTTCCTTTCATACATTGTAATTTTACACCAGAAAAAAAAATCATAGCTTTGAATTTATTCAGAAATGTGTGGTTTTAACCCAAAGCACACAGTTAGTGTTTGGTGTTAGTGGCACCCACCACCAAAGTGTTAGTTTGGTGGTGGGTGCCTTACTAAAACTAAATGGTGAAGTGGATTGGTCATGGAGTATATTATTTATAGTATGTCCAGGTTATTGTATCAGAGTTAACATAGCAAATAGTCCTTCTCACCTGCAGCTTTTAGTGTGTTCACACAAACTTAATACAAGACCCCACTCACTCAATGCTCTTGGTCCAGGGTAAAAGCTTTTGGCAGCTCTGACTCATTCAGGTGTTGGACATTATTTTGGTTTAAGTAACTTTCACTGAGCTGAAAACAAATTAAATGCTGTGATGTTAGGTGTCACGATGGTGCCGCTGCTCTACATTTACAGACCAGTGGAAACGGTGTGGGTGTATAACAGCTCATAGTGTTACAGGTAGGTGAACACTAACACAATGTCAAAAAACGATCTGAAAATATATAACTGTGTAGTTTAAAGCTAAGTAGTGCTAAAACCAGTGTCATTGTCAACCATTAGGTATGATAAAAATACAATATCTACTCCGAAACCGGGTGGGATGTATAAAAGAGCCTAGGTGAAACAGGAACATCCTCATCACATGGTCCGTCCCAGAGTTTGACTTACTTGAAGCCGGGTGAGACTGTGGCGCAGGTTCCTGACTTGAGCCAAAAGCAATAAGGATCTTGTGAAGCCAGACAGCTCCTGCACAAAACAAAAACAAAAAAAACAACAACGATCAGATGTGTGTCTAATTTCTATTCTGAGTACAATGTTTTAGATGTTAAGGTGCACTCTGTTGTTCATACATCTTTAATAGATTAAAACAACATTTTGCCATAAACAGGGTTTTACATCTATGCTGAGCAGATGAGTCATTCACCTGCTCCATTTCTGTCTGTTTCGTGATTCAGCGACTAATATGCTGGAGCGGCCAAGAACTGTGTATTTCCTATTTGCAGCAGTCAGCATTAACCACCATCAATAACTATTAGTCTCATTTCCTATGTACTAATGCCCGGAGGATTCTATACATCCTACACTGTTATCTTAGACAAAGTCAGCTTTGTTCATTAGTGTTTGCCTCTGAACTGCACTCTGTCCCTCGGCCATGAGCTGTAATTGCATAAAAACACCAGTGTTCATAACATTCTGCAAATATAAAGAGTATACAATACAAAATTTCAAAGAATAGCATTAGTTTGTCTGCAATCTGTGCACATTTTAAAAACAACTTATGAGCTGAAATGCAAATGCGTTCTCTGAAAACGACAGGGTACAGTACGGTGTCAAAGCCAGCGAGGAAACAAGCTGTAATGAGTTTTAATGAGGACTCCTGCGACCCGTTTCTAAATATCTGAGTCTATTTACAGCTTTCCTAACTGAGCGTGCAGGTGTTACGCAGCCCTCAGCCCCAGTCTGTAAACATGGCAGTGAAATCCCACTGTGAGCGATCAGTGTGTCACTCCAGAGAGCAGAAGAAGAATGGAGAGAGTGTTCCCCATTGCACACTGCAGCTGGGAGTTAACCTCCAGCAACTCTCTGTCTGTGTAGGTTTAAGTGAATTAAAGATTTACATTAAGCTAGAAATTCATAGAGGTTTTAAAATATCGGAACTCGGTCTATATATCATATGACAGTACAACAGTCTGTGAAGGATAGGAATGCAAGATTGAGTTTAGTTACTGCTAGGTTCAAAAACACATTTATATGGATCATAAATGAACATAAATATCAGTATAAAAATATGTTGTAACGTGTTTACCTCATCAATAGCCCTACTGTGAAGACTAATGAGACCTACAAAGTCAAAAACGACACAGTTTATACTGAACCCAACATTGTCCCAGTTACGCTCCACTCTGGGACCAGCAATTAGTCCATGAAATCAAGCCTTTTTGATTAGGATGAAGGGCACTGACACTTCAAAGAGCTCACAAGAATAGGGAATAGCCCTGTAGTCAGCAGAAAGTGGACTCTTTAATGTTGACTGCTGCGTTGAATTCCAAAGTGGACCTCTAGTTGTCCTAAAATACCGCTCTCTACCATATAACAGTGGATAGTGCTGCTTCAACTCATCACATCAGGATTCAGTTAATAGTTAAGTAAAAGGTTTATGGAGAAAAGTCACTGGAGTGTTATAGTACAGGGTCATGTCAGTCCGGGAAATTGTAATGTTAAATTGGTTATGAAGCAACCCTAACCCTTTTTTGTATATTTTTTATTGCTAAGTGGCAAACAAGTTACCAGTAGGTGCAGTAGATTCTCAGAAAACAGACAAGACCCAGCATTCATGATATACACGCTCTTAAGGCTGTGCAATTGGGCAATTAGTTGAAAGGTGTGTGTTCCAAAAAATAGCAGTGTCTGTTGATGACTGTACAAACTCAAAACAAATTTTGTACAAACGTTTTTGTTTCTAATATTTAGCAATCCTGTGAATCACTAAACTAATATTTAGTCTTATGACCACAGATTTTTAAAACTGCCTCACATCTGTGTGGCACCAACTTGTGGCACCTCTCAGCTGTTATTCCACTTCATGATTCTTTAACAACATTCCACAATTGGTTTAGTTTCAGAAACAGCTTCTCAATTGGATTAAGGTCCGGGGATTGGGCTGGCCACTCCATAACATGACCTCTTCAAGTATTTTGACAAATGAAAACTGATCCATGATCCCTGGTTTGCGATAAATATGCACAACACCATAGTAGGAGAAACATGCCCATATCATGATGCTTGCTTCACTGTCTTCACTGTGAACTGTGGCTTGAATTCAGAGTTTGGGGGGTCGTCTCAAACTGTCAGTGGCCCTTGGACCCAAAAAGAACAATTTTACTCTCATCAGTCCAAAAAATGTTCCTCCATTTCTCTTTGGGCAGTTGATGTGTTCTTTGGCAAATTGTAACCTCTTCTGCTCAACTTTTTTTTAAACAGAGGGACTTTACGGGGGATTCTTGAAAATAGATTAGCTTCACAAAGACGTCTTCTAACTGTCACAGTACTTACAGGTAACTCCAGACTGTCTTTGTTCATCCTGGAGATGATCATTGACCGAACCTTTGTCATTCTGGTTATTCTTTGATCCATTTTGATGATTGTCTTCCATTTTCTTCCAAGTCTCTCTGGTTGTGCTCTCCATTTTAAGGCATTGGAGATAATTTTAGCTGAACAGCCTATAATTTTTTGCACCTCTTTTAGGTTTTCCTCCTCTCCAATCAACTTTTTAATCAAAGTACACTGTTCTTTTCAACAATGTCTTAAACAACACATTTTCCTCAGACTTTCAAATGCATGTTCAACAAGTGCTGGCTTCATCCTTGAATAGGGGCCACTTGATTCACACCTGTTTTTTCACAAAATTGATGACCTCAGTGATTGAACACCCCTTTCAACTAATTGCCCAATTGCACAGCCTTAAGAGCGCGCATAACATGAATGCTGGGTCTTGTCTGTTTTCTGAGAATCTACTGCACCTTACTGGTAACTTGTTTGCGCTTAGCAATAAAAAAAATAGTAAAAACCTGGATTATTCTGGTTAGTCACATTGTACTGCTGATATTTTAAACAGTACTGTATACGTACAGTCCCTGTTTTTACCTATAGAAAAGGTTAATAGTAAGCAATTTTGCCCAGTCAACATATTTGGAAAATTATTGTGGGAAAATGCCTCAATGTGTTGTGTAGAATTAGTGATAGGATGCATGACTTTGAGGACCATGAAAAAAATGCCAGCTCCTTCCTTTAGTGGAAAAGACAGTCTTGAACTTTCTAAACTTATACACACACTTTACATAATGCGCTGCATGTCCCCTGCCACTCTTTCCCGGCGCCTTCAGGCTCCTGTTCTGTCAGCTTGCGATGAACACATAGGTTGCTCACTCGTCTGCATGCAAGGTAATTCCATTTGCCGCTGAGGGGAAATGGGATTTATTTGGATTCTAGGGCTGAGGCTCACAACTTCCAGCTGTCAGTAAGCCAACGCCCTGGGAATAGTGCATGTCTATCCTGCTGAATGTAGCTTTAAGTCAATGTAAAACATTTAATAAAAGGACTAAGCACTTAAGCACACATCTACTTGGAGAAAACTGAATAAAATATTTGTACAGTTTTGAAGGTGTTATCTGTAAGGACAAGGACACAGTATTGTCTCAATATATTGCACCAAGATGGCAGCAGATCCTTTGTGTGGTAGCTGTTGCAGTTTCGAGATACTTGTCCAACATTGCAACCGGTTTCAAAGACAAGCAAAAACTGTTGGTTCTCGAGAATTCTTGCAATCAAATGTGACGGACTTAGTGAAGTGAATTGATGCACACTGCATTTACAATCAAACGTTAGTAAAATAAATAATGGCCATTTTATTTACGTAGAGCACTGACCACGCAGCTGCCTGTAACTTTAAATTAGAGTTATATTTACTCAACAATGCACAGGCGAATGTAATAGTTGCAGCCATACGTTCTATTTGGATATTTATGACCGTCAGCTGCCGTTTATAGTCAGAATTCTGAGACAATACTTGACCAGCAAATTAAAAGTGTAGTGGAACCTCAGTGTGCAACCTACTTTTGGGTAACCTGCACTATAAGCTAGTTTTATGCAGTGGCTCAATGGTAGAGTGGTCGTCCTTCAATCGTAGGCGGTAGGCGGTTCGATTCCCACTCTCCCCACAGATCATACTGTCGTTGTGTCCTTGGGCAAGACACTTAATCTCCCTTGCCTCCAGCAACACTGGACACTAATTCCAACACTAATTAGAAGCTCAATGTAAGTTGCTTTGGATAAAAGCGTCAGCTAAATGAATAAATGTAAATGTTTGCATATCGGTTCCTCATTAAGCTTTTGTCATTGGTTTCATTATTTTAATGTTCCCCAAAACACTTTTTCACACACATTTCCTCATATCATCCAACCCTAATAGGAATCAACTGTTAAGAAAATTTTGGGTCACTGTCTGCACATGTAACAGCATTTTAGATAATGCAAATGTATTACAGGCCTTCCACTGCCTAATTCTAATCATGACTTCTAAACAGCAGGGTTCAAGTGATTTGGATTACGTCCCATCTCATTGTGGTAAAGACCCGAGCACATTTTGAATAAACCATGCTTCCAAAAGTAGAGCAGTTGAGTCCCTTGGGTAAATGCCCCTTTGATTCTGCATGGCCTTTAAAACAATTCTGTTTGTCCTACATAAGTAGCGAGTTCAAGAGATTCTCATAAGTTGGCGGTTTTCAATAAGGCGCATATGCTTTTCTGCTGTGCTGTGTTTGGGGCCTTGTGCCCTTTTATTGTATTATTATTAAAACTCCCATTTCATACAGTACCTAGCCGCGCTTCAAAAACAAAGCATTTTCTGAAACCTAATATTGGCAGCAGGGCCCCGAGTGAAAGAAATATATAAAGAAACCTGCCAACGCAGCCTTCAGAGAGAGTGCGTGTGTGTGTGTAATAAGCCAAGACGGAGCAAGAGAGCCAGGCAGAAAACAGAGGGAACATCTCATCTGGAGTAGATTCATCGTGGGGTGAAGGAGGATGCCGTGGCTGAAACATGACCTGTTGGCCAGTGCTGAGCAGGTTTAGGGGGCCCCTAATCCCCGGGTGAGGGGGCTGGAGCTCTAGTCATGGTGCACACTCTTTACTCTCCTGGACCGTTCAGGACATTATTATTGATGACTAGGGATTATAATAAGTCAAGGTATTTTTTCTATTATTTGGCATATATTCATGTCATATTCCCCAGCCTCCACCAGTTTTTAAGCCTCCTCATGAGCATTACTGAAGCTAAGAGCCAATAACTGGTATCCACAGTAGATATGAGACGAATAACTGGTCTAAAGACAGACTATGTTTGCAGTTACAATAATCACGCTAAAAATACTAATCCCATCGTGTATTAATAGCGTTGATTAAAAAAATGACTAAATACTGCTATTACATCAACACTAAAATATGACCAGACAATTAAAAATCCATGTCTTTTACAAGACCTGCACATTGGATTTAAAATTTCTATTACTTTTCACAACTACTCAAATGAATATAATGTAACTACAAAGCAACATAACATGTTATGGAAATTTTTTTATTTTTACTTTCTCCCAGACTTATATTCTCATAGTTAAGACTAGTATAAATCTTGGTTGGGACTTATTTTATGGCCTTATGTTTAATGAAACGGTCCTAACATCAAACATGTCTAAAAAGTTATAAGTAAAGACAGTGAGAATGTGAGCTCCTGAATTTAAAACTCATGCAATAACTCCACTTTAAAATATGTTGTTTTAAAATCTAAAGTAAAAGACACCAGGTTCTTAAGGTTGTAGTATCACTTGACCATGAAAATCCAGTCTACTATGACTTATAAGACTGTAAACCCTAAAGTGATCTGTGGATGTAGCCTGCCCCTGAGCTTGAATAAGACAGACCCTATCCATTTTCCTCTCTTTACTTCACTCTGCTGTGGTCTCTTTCTGCTTTAGGAATAAAACTGCAGCCACCACTGCTGGCACACGGCCAATCAGCTGGATCCAATTTATGAGTAAACCACGGTAAGAGTTTATCCAGGTCTTGCCGATGAGGGTTTAGCGTGCTACGAGAGCAAATGTATTCCCTGGTGCAACTGAGAAGAAATCCTTCCTCTGGGTTAGAGGGCAGTGGGGAGACTTCGAAGAAAGGGGCCAAAACTTGGGGCCAACATTCCGCACGGCTCCAAAAATAGCACTCAGTACATTAGCGGGGGTGAAAACATAGGCTGACAAAACAAGCTCGAGACAAAGAGACAGAGGGGATCCAGGCTCTGCTCGTAAACTTTACACCAAAAGAATAGCACAAGCTTAATGTTGAGGCTTTAAAACTGTTGATTTTAAACAAGACAGCCATTCGTCTTCCAGTTTAAGCCAGTCTTCCAGTTTAAGCCAGTAACGCTTCATGGGTTAACCCTTGTAATAGTTTTTCTTCATCTTTATTGGTCTGTCTAACCAACATTACCTAAAAATGAATCACATATGCAAATAATTACCAAAATATTGTCAGTTGATAAGTTGAGATTACTCCAAACTCACATGTAACATATCAACTGTAACATATCAACCAGCCACTGTCAGGGGGCGCCCAGCATGTTTTTGATGTTGGCGAGGAAATCTGAGTACAAGCTTACATGGAAGGTCTTTGTCGGCCGGACCATTTCACTTTCTCAGCTAAGTAAAGAAGGTCTGAAACCCCACCCATTTACTAGGATTTTTGAGTTTTCTGGACTTGACACAGACTTGCTTATTGCTCAGACATGGACTTGTTTATTCTCGGACATATATACACATATATATGAAACAACCCGTATTCAAAGGGGAGGGAGAGTGCAAGTTGTAAACTAAATTTGGATTTAAAACTGTGGGGACTCTTGGACTTGCATTTCACTTAACTCGACTTGAACATGACTTGAATTTTTTTAGTTACTCAGACACTTCAACTGATAATGACTCAAACACAACTTGCACTAGTTTTTAGTGACTTGTAGTTGGACTCAACACTGAGGATTTAAAAAGTGACTTGGACACAAAAACACTAAATTCAGAAAAGTATTCAAATTGCATCACTTTTCCACATTTTACAACATTATTCCAAAATGGATACAATTCAAAAGAAAATTGTTTGAATTCTTTGCAAATTTATAAAAAATAAAAATGCACGTAAACCTACTATTAGCAGCAGGCCCTCGAGTGAAAAAAAAAAAAAAAAACACCTGCCAACACAGCCTTTAGAGAGAGCGAGTGTGTAATAAGCCAAGACGGTGCGAGAGAGTCAGGCAGAAAACAGAGGGAACATCTCATCTGGAGGTACACGAATTCATTGTGGGGTGAAGGAGGATGTCGAGGCTGAAACATGACCTGTTAACCAGTGCTGAGCAGGTTTAGGGGGCCCCTAATTTCAGTGTGAGGGGGCTTTAAAAATAAAACAAAAAAACAAAAATGCACATGCAAGTATTCACAGTCTTTGCGTAATACTTTGTTGAAGCATCTTTGGCTCTAATTACAGCCTCAAGTCTTTTTGAGTATAATGCTACAAGCTTGGCAAACCTATTTTGGGCAGGTTCTCTCATTTTTCTTTGCAGAACCTCTCAAGCTCCATCAGGTTGGATGAGGAGCGTGGGTGTACATCCATTTTCATATCTTTCCAGAGATCTTCAATTGGGTTCAAGTCTGGGCTCTGGTCATTTACAGAGTTGTCCTATAGCCACTCCTTTCATATCTTGGCTGTGTACTTAGGGTCTTTGTCCTGTTGGATGGATGGAGGAATCTTCGCCCCAGTCTGAGGTCCAGAGAGCTCTGGAGCAGGATTTTATTCAGAAAGTCCTTTAGGTGCCTTTTTGCAAACTCCTGACGGGCTGTCATGTGCCTTTTACTGAGGAGTGGCTTCCGTCTGGCCACTCTACCACACAGGCCAGATTGGTGGAGTGCTGCAGAGATGGTTGTTCTTCTGGAAGGTTCTCTTCTCTCCACAGAGACACTCTGGAGATCTGTCACAGTGACCATCAGATTCTTGACCCTTCTCCCCCAATTGCTCAGTGTGGCCAGCTCTAGGAAGAGTCTTGGTGGTTCCAAACCTTTTCCATTTACAGATGATGGAGGCCACTGTGCTCATAGGAACCTTCAATGCTGCAGAACATTTTCTGTACCCTTTCCCAGATCTGTGCCTCAATACAATCCTGTCTCAGACATCTTGCTTTTGCTTCGGGTCATTGTCCATCTGCACTGTGAAGCACCATCCAATGAGTTTTGAAGCATTTGGCTGAATATGAGCAGATAATATCGCCCAAAACACTTCAGAATTCATCCTGCTGCTTTTGTCAGCAAAGACAAGACAAGACAAGACATCAATAAATACAAGAGAACCAGTTCCATTGGCAGCCATAAATGCCCACACCATGACATTAACACCACATGCTTCACTGATGAGGTGCTATGCTTTGGATCATAAGCAGTTCCTTTCCTTCTCCAGACTCTTCTCTTCCCATCACTCTGGTACAAGTTGATCTTGGTCTCATCGGTCCATAGGATGTTGTTCCAGAACTGTGAAGGAACTTTTTTAGATGTTGTTTGGCAAACTCTAATCTGGCCTTCCTGTTTTTGAGGCTCATCAATGGTTTACATCTTGTGGTGAACCCTCTGTATTCACTCTGGTGAAGTCTTCTCTTGATTGTTGACTTTGACAAACATACACCTACCTCCTGGAGAGTGTTCTTGATCTGGCCAACTGTTGTGAAGGGTGTTTTCTTCACCAGAGAAAGAATTCCTTGGTCATCCACCACAGTTGTTTTCCGTGGTCTTCCGGGTCTTTTGGTGTTGCTGAGCTCATCGGTTCGTTCTTTCTTTTTAAGGATGAATTTGGCCACACCTAAAGTTTTTGCTATCTCTCTGATGGGTTTGTTTTGTTTTTCAGCCTAATGATGGTTTGCTTCACTGATAGTGACAGCTCTTTGGATCTCATATTGAGAGTTGACAGCAACAGTTTCCAAATGCAAATAGCACACTTGAAATTAAATCTGAACCTTTTATCTGCTCCTTGTAAATGGGATAATGAGGGAAGAACACAGACCTGGCCATGGAACAGCTAAACAGACAATTGTCCCATTACATTTGGTCCCTTTAAAAAGTGGGAGGCACAAATACAAACTGTTGTAATTCCTACACGTTCACCTTATTTGGATGTAAATACCCTCAAATTAAAGCTAAAAGTCTGCAGTTAAAGCACATCTTGTTTGTTTCATTTCAAATCCCTTGTGGTGGTTTATAGAGCCAAAAAGATTAGAATTGTTTCGTTGTCCCAATATTTATGGACCTGACTGTATGTACATGTGCTTTTTTTTTATAAATTTGCAAAAAATTCTAACAAAATTCTGTCATGTTGTCATTATAGGTTATTGTTTGTAGAATTGTGAGGCAAATAATGAATTGAATCCATTTTGGAATAAGACGTGAAATCGTGAATCGCTGTGAATACTTTCTGGATGCACTGTAATGTCCTACTTTGGTGTTTGTATATAAGCTGTAACAAAACTCCAGCCATTCTACAATGACTTTTTCGGTAACTAACACTTTGAAATTATGTTATAATTACTAATTCAACCACCACTTCTAGAGATGTGTTTTTGTTTTTTAGTGATTTTATGACTGACAACTGTACAACTATTATTAATTTAGTTTAAGACCACTTGGAAGATTGTAGCAAAAGAACAGCGCGGACAAAGTAAAAACAAAATCTCTTCAGCTGCTGCACCTGGGTGCAGAAATTTAAAAAAGTCAACAGAAAATGAATGTATGCCCCGCTGCTCACGAACTTTAACCTTCCAACTTATGCTCTTCAACTTCTGCACTTGAGCTTGTAGAAATGGAGAGGAAATTATTTTCAATGTACTCCTCTGGTATGTTTCTTTACTTTGGCTCTGTACCTCGAAGAATCACTTGCACTTTAAGATTAGACTAGAATCAAATCTAAATCAGCTTTCAAATGATTCCTTGCACCAATGGATTTCTTACCACACATCCCTACTGTTCGGGCTTGTCACACGGCCACTTATTACCTGCCAACACCACAAATAACTGCGGAAGGAAGGCTTTTTGGAAAAATGGAGCCAGCCAAGTGTACAAACCATAAAGATAATAGCTTAAGATCTGCAATTTTTACAGGCTTTTGTCCAAAGCTGATAAGAGCAGCATGAGTGGGCACATTTCTTAAATTGGCAGCTGCAGAGGAGACAGAATTTTCCTTCGTTAAAAGCACTTAATACATCCAGGGATTAACAGTGTCTTTCCACCGGTTTACTTTCAGTACATCCTCGTCTTGAACAGCACGGTTTAGCCCCTGATCTGGGTGTGTAGGTGGCTGTTGGCAAAGAAAGTAGTGTAAATCTAAACAAGTGGATAAGGTTTGTTTAAACCTGGCTTTCTCCCTGCTTTAGGCTCTGAAGGAGATGATTTTCCCGGTTTATGGACTCAAACGGTACAGAACTGGCTTTTGCACATTGGTGAGTGATAATTTAATAACTTTCAACATCCTTTTATTATATTTTACTCAGGTCTGTTCCCCTCTTTGCCAAACATTTACCATGTTACCATCCTTCTGTCTTTTCTAAGTTGACCAATCATGAAATATAAAGCTCCAGACTTTAGCGACCATTCCACTATATTGGCAAGCCAATAAACCCTTAAAACAAGCAATGTCATCAAATTCATATACAACGATATCAGCAACAAAAAAGGCAATTTTTCTAATGTTTTGTCCATCCATAAAAAAAGGAATTTATTTTTATTTTTTTCACTGAGGGGGTTAACAATGTCTTATGCCGTGTTTATAGAAATGCTTCCATGGACCAAGTTCTCCTCAAGTATGGTGGCTAATGTGTTGTTCATTGAGCAAGAATGCTAATAAGCTAGCCTTCCTGATCTGAACTTTCAAAACCATATTTTAAACATATCAAAAACTTATTTTTAACATCTTAAAAATGTAGCTAAGATCAGATGTCTTTTACTCAAACCCGACGCAGAGAAACTTGTGCATGCTTTCATTTTCAGAAGACTTGATTATTGCAATGCACATTCAGTCACTTAAGAAGCTCCAGATCGTCCCAAATACTGCTGCTAGAATTTTTACAAAAATGAAACAGTTTGAACACATTACACCAATTTTATCTCCACCCCATTGGCTGCTTGTAAAACAGAGAATTGATTTTAAAGTTTTGATTTTAAAACACATTTTTGCCTTGTCTAATGTTATACATTACCCTACCCCACCCTAACGCAGGTGTTCTCGACTGGAGTGACCCAAAAGTGGTTTGCAGTCAAGTCATAGGACATAATGTAATAAAATTAATAAATATTGTGCTACTATGCTATACTATCCTATGCTTTACAATACTTTGCTTAGTTATGTTATGCAATGCTAAACATTGCTTTTCATTCATTAATCCTCTTCCGCTTAGTAGGTGACTGGAGCCTTTCCCAGGTTACACCCCGGACAGGGGCCAGTTAGTCGCAGGGCTGACCCTTAGAGATAGACAACCATTCACTTGAATTGTGCACTATGTCAGTTATGTACTGGCTTCTCTGTGAAGTGGTCAGTGCGCAGACTCCACCACTGCTGCTGAACAGCTCACTCAAATGAAGGCTGCAGCGGAGGAGTTATGACTGAGAGGAGATGGCTTTTCTTGACACCAACCGGGTGAAACTTTAGCGGTTAATCTCCAGAGAAAGTACAGATACATTGGCAATAGTTGTAGCCAATACCACAACTCTACAACTTCACCCCTGTCTATAGTATGCACTGGTTATAAATGTCAATGTGAATAAATGAGATAGACGCTGTGTTGGCTACTCACTTCTTGCAGGTGCTGTAGTCAGAGCAGCGGCTGAGCGGCACACGAATTACACAACTGGAAAACGCCACAAACAAAGCGTGGTGGTCTCTGTCCAATTCCAGCCCCAGCACCCTCCTGTCTTCCCCTCGTACATTACATCTGAGGACACACAAACAAAAAATACCATCTGTCACCATCGGACCGTTTCAATTTTATTCCATTTCTAAAAGCAGCCTGCGATTCCCGAGTTCATGCAGATAGACTCCTCGAGCGGTGCAGACGGAAAACAAAAGACGACACGGAACAAAAAGTCTCCCTCTAGCAGTGCAGAATGATGCAAAGAGTTACAATAGAGCAAAAGGCCGGGTGGGCAGCACAGATCAAAGCACAAAAACACTGAACTGGAGAAAGAAGCAGGAGAGGCTCAGACACAAAGGGCCACAGAAGGGTGTGTATCGAGTAAAGGACAAAAGCAGATAAATAATACATTATTGCAGAGAGGGAAATAAAGCAGAGGAATAAACACAGACTTCTCAGGGTTGTAGATATCAATGTCCTCCAGGAGCTGGGTGTTAAAGGACGCATTGGATCCTTGGGTGCTGGCCAGGATCTTCAGCACGTGGCCGTTGTCTGAGCCCAGGAAGATCACAGTGTAGTTCTTGTAAGGGCCGGCTGTGGTGTCCACTGCTATCTGCGTCAACTTAAACCTGAAGGAAGAAAAAATATACAAACACATTTTATTGCTTCATGCTGTACTCTGGAATAAAGCTCATTTACACATTTATCACCGTCATCTTTCAAGAACCTTAGAGATGGTGTAAAGAGACATTCACAATAATATATATTTAGAACTAATAGTCACTTTTTCATTTAAACACCCTTAATAAAACCGGAAGTGAAATGAGGTGCCATTTTTAATTATTATTTATGAACTCCTGAGAAGCCCATGAACATATAAACTTGTAATGTCAGAGGGTTATGTATTTTGCAGAACCTTTATGAAAAAAAAAGAGACAACTTCCCACAAGCGGATAAAAAAAAAAAAAAAAAAAAATCTTGGTCATTTTTGCAAGTGTTGTGATTTCCATGAATAACTTCAAAAGCAATATTTTAAAAATGCATGTTATGAGACCTCCTAAAACTGACCTTTTGCTATAATGTGCAAATTCTGGCTTCAACATTTTTAACCTGCTGACTCTGAGCTTGAAATACAAATGTGCTAACCCACAGCCCACTTCCTGTTGTCTCATCCTGATTTCCCTCTCCACTCACAACCACCCATTGATCCTCCTTTTTTCTGTTGCCTATAACCTTTTCTGTAAGTCCACTTTCAGTATCGACTCAGTTCAGGGTTTTATATTATTTTATTTCAAGCCCCACTCTGATTCATATTCACAGAGCTCGGCAGAGTCACGCCTGGGAGCAGCACGGCACACAGTCTTCTGCTGCAGGCTCCATTGGACCAGCTGGGGATTAAGAGCCCAGCTGAAGGGCACCTCTAGTCTGAACAGTTGTTGACTCTTCTTTATTGTTCACTCATTTGTTCCAGCCATATTTCTTGCTGGTAGACAGGGAATTTAAAACAGACTTTTCTCTAATGAACCCGGCGGATGTTTGGCATTCACGTTGCTTCTGGATTTTCCACAGCTGAAGTCGTGTGGCCTCAGTACTTGCTTGTTCCCGTCACAGATGGCCCCGAAGCGGAACGCCGTGTTTACCCACATATACTCGATTGGCGCGCCGCTGCACTGACTTGCAGTATAGCGTGATTGGCTTCTGGTTAGACTTCATTTATCAGTGTGCTCTGTGGGGAGAGAGTGAGGCAGATGTGATGTTTTTGGCGCCAGATGTGAAGCGGCACGTGTTCCCCCCTGCGGTGTGAGGCGGGCTGTCAGCCTGGTTCTGCTTCAGGAGGCAGTGAGGGGCGTCCTGGATGGGTGTGTGTGTGTGTGCCGCTTTGTGCGAATAAATGAGTTTTATAATGCACCCAAGATTTTCATTTTTATTCCATACTCTATCAATAAAAACACTCTAATGCACATTAGCTTAATTTCTACTAGATTACCCAACGAGGGCTGAAATTCAAAAAGCTCTGCCATGTGGTATTATTTGGCATGTTGAAACAGTCTTAAGAATATAGCACATTGTAGTCCTTAACAGGTATAGCCCAAATTCTTAAGGAGCATCTCAATACAAGGTCACTCACTAATTCAGTAGCATTAGATGGTTTTCAAGCTCCATATTTCAGTGTTGTTTTAATTTGAAAAACAGTAGCATGAAATATGTTATATATAACATTATTCAATAAAGTTTAGTGGTAAGATACAGATAAAATCTTCAAGACATTTTACCTTTCATCTGAGGTATCATCAGCTGTGTGGAAACTGAATATGATTGGCCATTTAAATGTTTTTAAAAAGCACCCCAAGAAGATTATAGTGAATACAAACAACAAACTTTAATGCTTTAAAGTCACTGTCTCTGTGAATAAAGCAACCTCCAGCAGAACTTTTTTGCAAAAGCCTTGTCCGATCATTTACATTTCTTGAGATGGGCTCTAGCTGATCCTGGCTAGCAGTGTAAATAAATCCCACTGATTGAAATGAGGGACATAGTTCTCTGTTCCACCTGAACTCACTCATCGATACCAATCAAAGGACAGCAGTAGAAACACTGTCTGCACTATGTTGTTGCTGAAAAAACCAGCATAAGAGATATAAAACTGACACTGGCCTTGTATTTTAAAGGCCAATCGTAGTATAATAGTCTGCATTACTATTAGTCTTACACAAATCTTCCGTCAGGCAAAGAAAGCTGACACCTCTGTTGAATCTGAATGTGAACAGTACCTGCTGGTGGTTCGAGTGAAGTATGGCCTATCGTTGACAGACGGGACAGATTCATCCATCAGAGGATATGACTTGATAAAGGTGAGTGTGTCGTCGGGGAAGGTAGTGGATGACTTGTAGGAGGCGGCCGAGCTTTCACCAGCGCAGCATCCAGGCCTAGTTATGACATCAGAGGTAAAAACAACATTAAACCCAGTTGAACAGACATGGTATATTAATCCTCTTTAAAAAAAAATATATATATATATATATATATGATTTTAGTTAAGTATAGGTTTTATAAGCACAAAATTATTAATTCTCAAGAGAACTGCTCTCATTGCAATTCCACACGTCACAGTCACAAAGTACAACAAAAACGCCACTGCAATGTTTCCAGCAAAGTTTGAAAGCTAATGTACTGTTGGTGAGTAATGGCTTGTTGATATGGCGACTCAGCAGTCTTTTTCATTTTGACAAAACTAAATGAGTTATTTGTGTGGGTAATAAGCATTAGACAAAGGATATATTGTCCTACAAATGACAACTGACTGACAACAGTCTAACTAATGCAGGTATATTGACAGCCTCCTGTCAGTAGTCAGATGATTCAAAACTACAGCAGCAGTGGCGCTACAGCTGCATTTCTCTCACCTGTACAGGAATAAATTATACTGTCTAAACACATATTCTGAAGCATTGTAAACATATTAAGATAAACTATATTGACTAAATTGTTGAATTGATGTAAGGCAGCAGCTGTTTAAAAGTTACACCAGAGTTGGTTTAAGGTAAAACCTAAAGTCAGGTTAAAAATTTGGTTTTGGCCTAAAACTTGAGTAGATGAGTAATCATCATAAACAGTACAGTTGTATAGTATATAGTTACAAAGTTTGATCCTCTTACTGATTACTTACAGCTCAATGTAAAGGATTATCTTAAAATAAAAAATAAAAAATAATTCAAAGAGATTTTAGTGCTGACTCTAAACACAACTCATTGGTCCCAGCTTTGTGACACCTCCAACCAAGACCCTGGTAGAGGAAACAGCACTGTAGTTGGTTAAACTTGCTTTTAGTCCAGATGTAGAATTCACTGGCAGCTGTTTGTTTGTGTGGAGTGGCAGAAGGGAAAAACAGGTGTCTAGTGTGACTGTCTCTTTCTGTGTTCAGAGATGTCTGAGGCAGCAGCTGCACACCTCCCCACTGTCAGAAGCAGATAAACATGTTTGTGGGAAATGACAGTTTGCTTTTTAAAGATGTCTCTCTTACCTCGGTTTTGGGACTTGCTCTTCTGGAACAGGTGTCCAGGCAGACTCGCTGTTCTTTTGCTCTTTGAATTTCCCATTGAAGGCCTTCTCAATGTCGTCCATGTAGAAGGCACACACTGCTGAGCCGGTAATGCTGTTGAGGGGGAGGAGGAATACATTACGAGACTGTGTGTGTTTTGAAGTTTGCATTTTTATAGTTCCTTTTGGAACACTGTATTGAGAACACATTGTAGATGTATTGTTGTTCACCACTCCTTTTTTAGCATCATGACATTCTTTTATGTCTATAGTTAAGTGACCATTTATACAATTATGGAGTTTATAAAATCTAACAACATTTGGATAGACACACTGTAGTACAGCTGTAAAGCCATTCTGCAATGTTTTCTTGACTTTTAAGAAATAACAGCAGGAGATGATGTTTTACACAGTTTATATGTGTGGGAGTGTGAAGTAACAAATTAAGTCTGCATTTTTTCTTTGACTCACTGATCCTCAGATAATAGTCCAAAGTCTGGCCGTACTGACCTGTTAGCCTGAGTGGTAAAGACCCCGAGCACACCCGGACGGTGGTTGATCTGCAGTACATTCGTCAGTGACTGCAGAACGTCAAAGTAGAAAAAGGAGTCACCGGGGACGGAGCAGTTCAACCGGGCTTTGAGGAACGAAGTCCAGTAACGCTCCAGCACCCTTGGGAACCTCCGTTGTCATTCTTACAAACACGGGCCACTCTAGAGAAAACCACCTAAAGAGACAGAAATGGAAAGACCATACCATCACAGCAAGTCTTTTGTTTGAAAATACAAAGCCTAGGTTTGTAGTACTGGCAAATTAAGTCTTTATACCCCACAAAGTGTCTATGTTCCAAAAGCTAGATATATCTTTCTTCATCTAATTTTGATAGCTAAAGAGCGCTGTTTACCATGCTACTACCTCATGTTTTGATCACAGGTAAAATCCACTGCTGTGAAAGTTCCCTCATACACTTAATTTTCATATTCAATCATGCTCCTTTCATGCTCCATGTGTGGTTCTTGTTATCCTTCAGTCGAATTTTCCCTTTTGTGCAGTTGTTGAAACATATGCTTGAGGTAATTACACCAGAAAAACCAGAGCCAGACTCTCTCACCTTGCCAAGGGTGGTGTACTCCACTGCGATTTCGCTGAAGAAAAAGTACACGTAGTTCCCGTACTCTATAGCATGTAGAAAATGTGGCTCTGCGGGAGACAGAAAAACATCAGTCACAATAACATAACTGGCAGAGACCTTATTTTATCACGACATGTGAGCAGATAAACGCAGGGCTGATGAACACAGATGTGCAATTTTGGAAAATAAGAGAAATAAAAAAAAAAAAAAGGAGTTTCACAATAGCAGCACCGTCAATCTGGACAGGCAAACAACCAGTCTCACTACCACAGAGATTACACTCATTATGTGTGAGAAATGAGAGCAACAACTTATTGAAGGAGCTCAAGTAAGTAATGGAAATGGGCTTTGATCATGTTTTAGATAAATTAATGTAACTCAACTGCCATTAATAAAAATCTATAAGTTATGTTTTGCAATATTAATGTACTGTTTTTCTGTCACGTAAGGTACACACACTTTACAAGACGGCCTTTTGGTCCAAGGCATTCAGTTCACAGGTCTTAAACCATATTTGTTTTACATGAGGGAGTCGGCACCTAAGCTGCATAGTACTTGCCCTTTCTTAATCCCTGTAGGGCAGTTCATTCTCTTTATTTAACCCATGCATCATCTAGTGCCACTGGGGCAACCCGTTAAGAGCAGCGACCAGGGACCTGCTCCAGATCTTGTGCCAGTATTCTGGACTCACAGATACTTGAAGGATTATTACATTATAGTGTGCATTACTCCGTACAGAAAGGCCCTTCAGTGTGGGAGTTGAATGTCATACTGGAAATAAATATAAATCCAGACCATGATAATGTGGTCAAAGCAAAATAATCATAATAACAAGTTAACGCTAATGCAAAGCTAAATGCTACCTTAGCATCACTATGTCTGCAGAGCTAGCTTGTTTTTTTTTAAAGAAGAAAATTTGAACTTATAAACTTGTAACCTTTGTTGAATTTTTATGTTGGCATTTTTATTTATAAATCAATGACTTCCTTTTATTTTATGGCTTAGTTGTTTATGTGTGGATGCTCATTCAGGTGACAATATCATTAAGTGCTAAAAAAAACAAGAAAGGATAAAAGTCATCATACAAGGGACTGAGTCAGGCAAACAATATAATTTTCAAACTATTTCAATGTAAATAAAAATTTTAAACCAACTTTATGTTTTTCTTATGTTTCTCATTCATGGCCTAGAATAAAACTGAATCAACCCCACTGCTGTGGATCCTCACCTCGCAGCCATTTGGAGTCATACTTGACTGTCCTCAGAACCGGGCTGCTTTCCCCCAGACTGCGGTAAATCACTGCGTCACTCGCCAAGAAGTCTGTCATGGTGGCCGAGTAGAAGTCTCCACCTGTTAAAAAAAACAAAGATACATTTCAGGGAATTACCAAGAATAACCCTGTGCTCTTAAGTGTCGACTTTGGTCACACAAGAGTTTTATTGGCCTTTTAAAGACACGGTGAGAACAGATGCAGTCGAACGAGTCGCTTTCAATAACGGCCTGTGTGAACTTTGCAAAAATGTCAGTGGAAACCTGGCAGCTCTGAGCGGAGCTTTGGCTCTCGTCCCCTTTGCTCATCATTGAACTCTACCCTGATGTGTTCAAACAGTGTTAGTTTTCCTCAGTGCTATTTTAAGTAAAAAATGTAAAAAAGAATCTATCAAGGGACTATGAGATTAACTGATGATCTGATTCAGTTCCAATCAAGAGTTTACATCCCCAACGTGCTCTGGTTTCTAATAAACATAAACCACATACAAAAAGGGCCAGGACAGTCACTACTTACCCATATACATACTCTATTCACACTTTGTTCTTCAGATTCTGCCTAAGATTGGCTCTCACCTTACCTCAGTATAAAAATCTCCACATGCTTGTGACTGGTTAAAACACTTTTCCCTACAAAACGTTTTGTGTTGTGCAATTTAACATTTAAACCTTTATTGGCTCTAGTTTAAACATAGATTTAGGGTTATCCTACTCCAGTTCAAAGTTTACAAGAACGTTTAATGGTTAGGGTGGACTCTGATGGACTAACTCTGATGGAGTTAGTCCATCAGAGTTTAGTTTAAGAAATTGCTTCTGTTTGATCGACTATACGAAAATGTCTTGTGTTAAACATTCTGGAAACGTAGTTTGAGACAAGAGCTAAGTCAGTACTAGGGGTGGGAATCTGTGGGCATTTCACAATTTGATTCAAAGGGCTACGATTCGAATCATAGATGCATCCAAAGCATTATTTGTACACTATATCAGCCTTGGTTTAATGAAGTATAACTGAAAAATTGATTATGTCATATTTCACGGAAACACAAGACGTCCAAAGTTCAATAAAATGTCTAACAAGATAAACAATCAATGGGTAGAAAGTTTACCATGTCAAATTTTAAACTAAATGAGTTAGTGGAAGCAGATTTATGTTGCTCAGACAGTTATGATGCCTTGAACAAAATATTATTTTCCCAACCCTACTCAGTGTAATATCTTTAATGGCTCTAAAATAGATAAAATCTCTGTTGACCTTTTAACATAACAGAAGTCTTTTGTGCAGTGAAAACATATGAGTCTACAGAGGGTTAGTCTGATTTTGGCATACTCCAAAGCTGACCTTAATCAGGCGAAGGTCAGCTAAAAGAAAGAAAAAAAATTAAAGAAGAAAAATACCTTTACATGTGTTTTTTATTTTGGTGTGCATGTATTCACTAATTGGATTTATTCAGAACACATTTCCTTTATTAACAGCAGATACAAACACATCTTTCATGTTCATTATTTTGCATACCAATTAGCTGTATTTAAAAGTTTGTTAGTGTGCCGTTATATACCTTTATTTTCACATGAATGTGACATGCGGCTCCTGTATTATCCTTTCTTTTTTTTTACCAGACTTCTAAACAGGATAAACAAAGGATTAAATCCTGTTTATTGAAGTCGTCTGTTTAACGCTGCGTCTCTACTTTATTGACAAACTCTTTGTGTCGTTCCGCTACCAGTCAATTGTTTTTTTTCTCAGGCTTTGATAAATCCATTGAATTCAGGTTTGTGTGGTCTCATAATTTGGAAAGCGCAGTGTTGTTTGATTAAGTCTGAGTATTAGCTGAAGATATTAGTTCGGCGGCTCTTACTCACCGGCAAACAGACCCACGTTGGACTGGCGAGACTCGAAAGGACAGCGGGCCTGCCCCACCACCTCCTCTCCTTCCTGCTCCAGCGTGGACATCTACAGAGGAGAGGACAGAGGAACTATTAGGCCATAAACAGAATGCTGCTGTAACCCAATAGAAAGTCTTAAAAAGTGAATCATTTTGAAATCACTGTAAACCTGTTTTTAAACTTTGCTTTGTGATTTTTAGAAATCAATAAGGCAAACCATGTAAATCTACATATAAAAATATGTTGAAATATGTGTTGATGCGATGTACAGTGCATCTGGAAAGTATTCACAGCCCTTCACTTTTTCCACATTTTGTTACAGCCTTATTTTAAATTGGATTACATTTGCCTCTAAATTCTACAAACAATAAACCATATTGACAACGTAAAAAAAAGGCTGTTTGAATTATTTGCAAATTTATTAAAAACTAAAAAAATTAAAAAAGCACATGTACATAAGTATTCACAACCTTAGCTATGACACTCAAAATTGAGCTCAGGTACCGTACATCCTTTTCCCTCTGAACATCCTTGAGATGCTTCTACAACTTGACTGGAGTTTATCCATGGTACATTCATTGAGTGGACATGATTTGGAAAGGCACAGAGATGTCTATATAAAGTCAGTACAGAGACATCCTTGATGAAAACCTGCTCCATGGCACTCTGGACCTCAGACTGGGGCAAAGGTTTAGTTTCCAAAAGGACTACAACTCTAAGCACACAGCAAAGATACCAAAGGAGTAGCTACAGGACACCTCTGTGAATGTCCAAAGCCCAGACTTGAACATCTCTGGAGAGATCTGAAAATGCTCCTCATCCAACCTGATGGAGATTGAGAGGATCTGCAAAGAAAAATGGGAGAACCTGCCCAAAATAGGTTTGCCAAGCTTGTAGCATTATACTCAAAAAGACTTGAGGCTGTAATTAGTGCCTAATTTAAGTAATTAAAGTTGCTTCAACAAAGTATTACGCAAAGATTGTGAATACTTATGTACATGTGCATTTTAATATAATTAATATTTTTTTTATAAATTTGCAAAGAATTCAAACAACCTTCTTTCACGTTGTCATTATTAACATAAAATGTGGAAAAAGTGAAGCGCTGTAAATACTTTACAAATATATTGTATTTTGGCAAGATTTGTTGTAAGACAGCAGTGTGTATTGTCATAAGAATAAGTTACATAAGAGAGTATAAAGCGTTTGATGTTTGGTAACAATGATTATTTTGAGGCTATATTTTTTATTTTGAGGATAAATGTTTAAGGTATAGACTTACACAAGCCTGGTTACACTAAAAGGGTTAAAGCAGTTTAGCAATTTTAACGCATTTTAAATGGAACTCAGCAGAATTGTCTTTTAATCCATGATTCAATATAATTGTCTTTTTACCACATTTCTAAAAACACATGTAGGTTCGACTTTAAACCCACTCTGAAGGTGATTTAAGGTGGCTGCCTTTTTGAGATGAATTTCCAAGTAATATTCTTAGTAATATTTTATAATTCTGCCAGGTGTCTTCTTATATACGCACAGTAATTGAAGGATCTGCCTAATGTAAAAGGGCATTGTGCCCTGGATGTTGTAGTCTAGTCCACTAGATGGAGGCTCCTGCCCTAATGAGTAATTGTGTAACAAACGATACATTCACTGCACATTAAAACCTTGTTTGATTTGATGAGGCTATATTGTCTCCTCTGACACTGACATTATATTGAATATTGTGGGAAGCCAATTGTTCTCAGCACCTTTTTCTTATGTAAGAGCTAATGCAGTATTTCCAGCTCGTCTCACTTTGGCTCTCTCTTTGATCAAACACAGCAATGTAATCGGAGACTTTAAATAGACACGAGACACTTCAGACGCAGGTTATGAAATTCTGTTTTAAATTTAAACATTATGTAAAGGAACTAGAATATACACCGTGCACTCTGCTTGGACGCCTGGTGTCTCTTTACCTCTGTGTCTGTCAAGAGTTATAAGAGATATAAAAGATGGGCTGTCATTTGGCAGAACAAAATAACTGTCAACGCAGAGTCAACGCAAAGTAAAGGGAAATCTTTTATTCTCTCCAAACCTGATGGTGAGTTTATGACATAAATGGGTTTGGGGGCAGTAACTAGTTTTAAGGCTAATGCAAACGTTGGTGCTGGCTCTCAAAAAAAAAACTAAAAAAACTTTAAAAGAAAACTATTAGATAATAACAATAAAAAAAAATAGCGGTTAGGTCAAATTTTGCCAGCAAAACTTGAAATTCATTGTTAATGGAATCCCTTCCATTAACAATCAGGAGTAGATTCCTTTGTTAAATGATATTTCAAGATAACAATAATAAAAAAGAGACAAATTAACTGTCATTGTGTCTTACATGAAGGACAACTGTGATTGCCAGAGCGATCCTGCTTCTAACATCAAAGGCAGAATTTCAAAGCTGTTTTTGAGCTTAAAAGTAATTATAATGAAGACAGGTGGTTCTACAGTACTTTTTGGCAGTTAAACTAAGTAAAGAGCAACTCAAAGCCTTGTGATGAATTTTGTTTCCACAAAAAACAGACAAAACAATGTTGATCTTACAGTAATAGGACAATACTGTTCTACTGGGAAAAAGTGTCAGACTTTACTGAGTGACATATGTCCAAAGTCTACAGACATGAATAAAATGACAAAACTGGGACATATTAAGAGACAAAGGAGAAAGTGCGTCAGAGGCTTGTATGGCCTAGCATAAGTCACCTCACATCGGCTAGCTTTGCAACCATCATTAATGTTTCATGAACCCTAACTTTAGACCAAATATGATAACTTCTCACCCCATAAACTCAAAATCATCATATGTCAAGGCCTTTGTTGACACTCTTCAGCTGGTCACTATTTTACTCCACTATTTATACTGTTAATGGTCTGTGATCAAATAGTCACAGTGACTAGGGCCTAGTCACAGAGGCAGCAGTCTAAATGGAGACACCCAGACTTTCCTCTCCTCAGACACTTTATCCAACGTCTGGAGAGGAAATTCCGAGGTGTTATCAGGTCAACTGAGAAACAGTCCTTCCCGTATATCCTTGTCAATTGCTTATTTATAAAAGCAGATTGATTCTTTGCTGTTGTACAAGATTTTACAATAGAATTCAACTGCACTGGACTCATATATAAATCAAATGATGATGCTCCAAGTTTAAAAGGCCCTGCAAAGCTGTGTACTAAAAACATGAGAAAATGGAAGAGTAATGTTAAGATATGATCTATTATCAAGACCTACTATGTTCATTTTTTAATCTACAATAACCTACTGTGTGTGTCAAGTTGTTGTCTGTCGTCTAATCCACAGTAATACTTGGCAAAGTGAGTGCTGTAGTGACTACAGCAGTTACCACAGTGCGCAGATAAAGACAGATGGATTTGACGCTTCAGGGTTCGGTTGTACGGCGGCGCGTGTTGAAGACAGCCTCTCTGTTGTCTACAGAGCAGCTGTCTCAGCAGTCTGGTCAGTCACCGATGGGCACCCATTCATGTCAGTGTGTTTGACTGTCCCCATAGAACATTCACTGGTTTATTATAGCAACCAGTCGCAGTATGACTTTTCAAGAGTTTGGATCGAGAGACGTGGACACTGACAAATAATAAAAGATGGCTTTGAAATTTAGATATCAAATAGCAGCCTTTTCATGTAGTTAGGAACACTGGTGCACAATGACATCAAATAGCTTTAACACTTTTTATTGGCAGACTATACATTTATTAATCTCCTAGCCATATAACTTTAACAGTAATGTAATAAACAATGGTAATGCCTTTAAAAAAAAAAATGTACAGGTCAAATTTTAGGCACTTTCAAGGTCCAGCTATTGTATGAGGTACTTGTGCAAGTCTCAGTTTAGAGACTCAAAAAAGGAGTGTAGAGCTGTATATGAGCAGTTTACAGTTGTGCTCATTACCCTGGCAGAATTTGTGATTGTTTGTCCATTTATCAAAGAATATAAATAATAACACAAAAACCTTTCTGTCACTCATAGTTAGTGGCTGGGAGACATTTATTGTCAAACATACCCTGGTGATTTTGGCCTGATAACATGTACACAAGTTGACACAAACAGGTTTGAATGGCTGCTAAAGGTAACCATCCTCACCTGTGATCCTGTTTGCTGTAATCAGTGTGTGTGTGTATTAAAGGTCAGTGAGTTTCTGGGCTCCTGACAGACCCCTTGCATATTTCATCCACTGCTGTACTGACGTTTCTGTCTGAGTCATGGGAAAAGCAAGAGAATTGTCAAAGAATCTGTGGGAAAAGTTAATTGAAATGTATAAAACAGGCAAGGTGTTCAGCAGTGTTCAAACTCTAATAAACAAGTGAAAAATGAGGGATTCTGTTGAAACCAAACCAAGGTCAAGTAGAACAACAAACATTTTAGTCACAACTGCCAGGAAAATTGTTCTGGATGAAAAGAAAAACCCACAAATAACTTTAGCTGTAATACATGACTGTAGGTGTGGCTGCTTCAAGCTGCACAATAAGGAGGCACTTAAAGAAAAATGGGCTGCATGCTCGAGAAAGCCATTACTACACAAATGCCACAAAGCATCCCACTTATAATACGCCAAACAGCACAGAGACAAGCCTCAAAACATCTGGAACAAAGTCATTTGGAGTGATGAGATCAACTTTTGGCTACAACCATAAACATTACGTTTGGAGAGGAGTCAACAAGGCCTATGGTGAAAAGTACACCATTCCTACTGTGAAACATGGAGGTGGATCACTGATGTTCTGGGGATGTGCGAGCAAAAAAAGGCACAGGAAACTTGATGGCAATGTGAATGCAGCATGTTACCAGAAAATACTGGAGGAAAATTTGCACTCATCAGCCCAGAAGCTGCGCATGGGACGTACTTGGACGTTCCAACGTGACAACGATCCAAAGCATATGGTCAAGTCGACCTGTCACTGGCTACAGCAGCATAAAATGAAGGTTCTGGACTTTCCATCTCAGTCTCCTGACCTCAGTATCATTGAGCCACTCTGGGGAGATCTCAAACGTACAGTTCATGCAGGACAGCCCAAGAATTTACAGGAACTGGAGGCTTTTTGCCAAAAAGAATGGACAGCTTTATCTGAAAATAAAGAGCCTCATCCACAACTACCACAAAAGACTTCAAGCTGTCATTGATGTTAAAGGTGACAATACACAGTATTAAGAACTGGGGTATGTAAACTTTTGATTAAGGTCATTTGGGTAGTTTCTGTTGTCATTATGATTTAAAAAGAGTAAACACAGTTGTTTGACAATAAATGGCTTCACCCAACCACTAACTATGAGTGATAAAACGTTTTTTGTGTTATTTATATTCTCTGAAAAATGGCCAAAATAAAAAAAATAAAAAATAATCATCTGCCAGGGTAACTAATGAGCACAACTGTATGTTGTTAGGTAAAATATATATATATATATATATATATATATATATATATATATATATATATATATATATATATATATATATATATAATTTGGAATCAGTGACCTGTCCTGATTTCAAAGGATTTCCTACCTCTGATTGATAAAAAGAGAACAGCAAAAACGAAAATGTATTCTGTAATAAAAGCAGAGAGACACTGACAATGACAAGGACAGACATGTTACCGACTCACTATATAACAGTGATAACCATTTAACTATAGATTTTCAACTTATTTATCCTTTAAGATCCAAGTGAGTATGGGGCCCTACAGTATCTCTATGTATGCATTACTGTTGTGTGTAACACTGGCAAATTTGTAAGCCTAACTGTGAATCTCACCATCTTTTCCATACAAAAAGAGCAACATTTTGGATATGTCAGTCCTGAAGACAGGAAATGCAAAATAGCTCAGAGGTTTGACCTAGATTCATAAAACTTAGTGCAGTGATGTATCCAGCCAAGGATACATCACTGCAGTCCTCAAACCCAAAACCCTGACTACATACCTGGACAAAACCCTCTAACACATGTCTCTCCAGTTTTGTGTTTTTACAGAGACCAAGAGACAGATAACTTGATAACATTTCCACTTCCTTCCTCTCTACCAGCTGTCCGGATAGTCATTGCTTGTACTTTTTCCACATGTTTTCAATGCA
Organism: Perccottus glenii; assembly: GCA_024416835.2. Lineage (NCBI taxonomy): Eukaryota > Metazoa > Chordata > Actinopteri > Gobiiformes > Odontobutidae > Perccottus > Perccottus glenii. The sequence goes on from CM044551.2 coordinate 22,329,042, forward strand.
GATAAGCCAAAAAAAGCAAAGGCAATGCCGAGCAGCAAGGGGGATTGTAGAGGAAAAATGTCCGGATATATTTTTCAAGAGTAAATCTGTCTCTTCAGGTTTTGATATGCTCAATGTAGGTTCAGTCTAGCGTTACTTGGTTGTCATGGTAGTTATATAGTTAAAGTGCAGTAGTGAATGATTACCTCAAAGAAGCACTTTTTGCATATGTCTATATTGTAAAGTATTTAAAGCTTTATTTAACCATCTGGAAGTAGCCATTAGTTCAATTACTTCCTCTTCTTGTTTTAGTACAATTAATGAAAATTATTATTGTATCATGTGTGAAACAAGACCAGATACAAAACTAGGTGCCATAAACACATTACAACAGAAGAAGCTTTATTTAAATAACATTTCTGCAGTTTCATCCACGCTTTATTTAGTTACAATTGTGACTAAAACAATTTCTTATTGTCATCATCAGTGCTCGAGAACACATATTTTATTGTTTCAGTACAACTAGCCCAAAGAGGACAAACTGAGCATTGCTGGATTAGAAGCACACTCATGATTCTTTTTTAGCACACATTCTTACACAACGGTTAAGGACAAGGATTTGTAAACAAAATTTATTCAGTTTAAGTTATAAAAAAATATATAAATAAATAAAAATCAACATCAGACTTATCTTTAAATAATGGCATTCTATGGTATGACTAGTCACATAATGATTTATTACTTATGGTTAATTTTTTCTGCATTAGGACAATATACCAATCAGCAATGTGTGGGAGACTTGTTCTACCGGATTAAACCAGCTGTCTCGTAAACACAGCAACAATAAAACAAGCACGTAAGCTAGCTGAGGAAATATTCAACTGATAGCTATGAATAATAAGTAATACAACAACTGTACACTACAACTATTTAATTAAGTGTCAGAACAATTTAGGAGTCCCACGCTGTTTGGTCTGGACTTTTCAGTGGTAATAGTCTAGACCTTGGCCTTCCCTTAAGTTGTCTTTATATAATCCTAACATTAACCGGAAGAAATTTGCATATCCCTTGGAGGCTGCCTGAAGAAATATCCCTCATTGCAAAACCTACAGTAAAAGTCACACCAAAATAATTTTTCCTGCCCATTTACTGCCGACCTCATGAAGACTCCACAATGTTGGGCAAAGTTAGAACACTGTCAGGACACAGCACTAAAAGTCAGCGGAATATGAATTATTTTGAGTTGCGGCTCCCATTTGAATTGTCGTCTCCTCCACACTCTTAGATTTACTGAAGGGCTGTTACTCCCTCTTCCTCTCATGGCCTGCAGGGAATCACAATCCAAACCTGCGAGGTCACCTTTAAACCAGAGTTGGCACAAATGACCTCCAAAAAAAAAACAAATTTCAACAAACCATGCTTGTGTTTTAAAATTGTTCTTTCTAGGACCAGACTGGGAATTTTTATTATTTGAGAAGTATTTTGTTTCAGTCATTAAATAGCAATGCCTCATGCACAAAATTTCACACTGTGCCATCTTTTTTAAACGTAAGAATAGACTAATGTTCAGTTATTTGAGTCAAGTGAAATCAGCAAAGCTCCCTCCGCTTCTCTTTAAACAAATTTTTCCTCACTGCCTTAAACAGCACAGAATATTACATAAGCCTTAGTGACTGAGAGCAAAGAAATGAGTTCTATGAGATGTCTATGGCACTTAATTATCACAGCTTTTGCAATAAGAATATCAATTTTTTGTATCATGATTTCCAGAGGTGGGTAGGAACGAGTTACATTTCCTCAAAAAATTTTACTTTTAAGAGTAGTTTTACTGCACAATACGTTTTTTACTTTTACTTGAGCAGATTTGTTAAGTAATGCTACTCTTAACATTGGGCAACACATTTTTTTTACCATTTATTCTACACTTTATATTTGCCACCAGTGAAACTACAACATGACCGTTTTACCAATCAGATGTAGCCATGCAGTCACATGACCACTGCTGCAGTAAAATACCGCTTTGCGTACACTTGTTTACATTTGTGAGAAAGAAATGTAAGACGCGTGGCTCATTTGCATAAATCCACAACGGCATTCACTAGTCTGGGACTTGTCTTTGGTGGATTCTTTGGCCAGACCAGGACCACACCAGGACTATGGGTGGATTACAGCTGTTGATGATGTTGCTGTTGGTGAGTCTTTTATGTAGGTTATTGAAAAGGCTACATGCACACACTTGCTCAAAAAATAAATTCTACAGATGGAACTAATGCTGACATATGATATGAAAATAAATCCTACCTTTGCTTTGAACAACACATTTTTAAATAAACTGTTAATAAATAAAAATAGGTATGTTTAGTAAGTAGTAATCTACTTATGGCATGATGCTGTAGCTTAGCTTGCTACATTTCTCTGGGGGGTAGCTTTAGTGTAGTGAAATTTCATTAAACGTAGAGTAACTGGTAGCTTATCGCACTATAGTTTCCAAAAAGCTCTTCAAAAGTCACTGCTCTTCAAATGTAGAGGACACAACAAAAACATAAAAAATGACTGAGGCTACTGTCTTTCATTTATTTATCATTCATTTTCTACCGCTTAGTCCTGTTAGGGGTCGCGGGTGACCTGAGCCTATCCCATCAGCTTTAGGCCTGGGGCGGGGTACACCCTGGAAAATGGCCAGTTAGTCGCAGGGCACTGTCTCCAGTGTTAAAGGTGAAGAGGATTATTAGAGCCTCATTTCGCACACACAGACCTACTGTAGGGATTGGTTTCAACAGTTTTATGTTGTAAAGAATTTTTTTTTTTAATAATTCAGGCATTATGATCAAACAGTTACTTAGTACTTGAGTAGTCTTTTAAGCAAATACTTTTTTTACTCTTACTTGGGTAATGTTATGGAGGACTACTTTTTACTTCTACTTGAGTAAAATTATTTTGAAGTAACGCTACTCTTACTTGAGTACAATTTTAGGGTACTCTACACACCTCTGATGATTTCCTGCATATGCAATATGTTGTTCAGCTGTACCTTAGACTGTATGAGAGGTAACCAGCAGCTTTTTATGCTGTTATTGTTTAAAAGGAGAACTAAGAGACTAGTTAGCTTTCAGTCTGTTAACGCTGCAGTTTGCCAATTATTAATTTCATCCACCGACAACAAACCTAACCTACTGAGCTAACAAACACTTGTATGGTTACAGTACAATCAAATAAAGCTTATTAGCTAATGCCTGCCCAGGAGAACCTTGTTAGTTCTTTCAAGTTGTTCTTTGGAGAAACCTCTTGGTTAGCGTTTGGATTCAAGTCTGTAGTTACAGGGTGTACAACAACCCTGAGGAACTCCATAGTGTCGGTTTGATGTACACATTAGCATATTCACACTTTGGCTCCCTGGTTGCCCTTCATCTCAATTTCACACCACAGCATCTTCAGGAAGGGACATCAAGTATAATCAAACTATTTGCTTTAGCTATTTCCGATTAAATAAAAAGGGGGCAGGACACCAGAAAATGGATTCAAAGGGACTGGATTATGGCACTGACTCAACTCTAAAAAGTGAAGTCAATTTAAATTTTGAGCCTTTTTTCATTATAAGAAATAACACACTTCTCCTTCCACTGTAGGGCTCACCCCTTGGACAAGGTTGGTCTCTGATGTGTTTCCCTTTTGACCCCAGATGCCATCCATCTTCCATTCCCTGACATACAAAGCTGTCATTTCTCTTATCAACTCCTGTTGTGTTTTGTCAACATCAGGCCGGCTCATTCTTGTTGAGTCAACATCATGTTTATCAACACTGGGCTTTTGAAGTCACCTGGTCATTTGAAAAATATTATTGCAAAACTATTATGCCAGCATCCCATTACTGCAGTACTTTTATAGTTTGAACTGCTGCTGATGGCTGCAGTTCAAACTATGCCATTTAATACCCTCAAATATTCTAACAGACTATTCAGTTATTAAAAATATTTATAAAGATCAAAACTGTATTGCTTGGATTCAAGTTTGTGATATCTTTGTTCTAGTTTTGTTTTATATTAAACCTAGTGTCATGTATAAGTACATTTTTATTGTACATTCAATACGAAGCTATTCAAATAATTAGGGATAAACTGTTTCAGCTTTTTCAGTACAGATTCCAATCTAGGTGCTTTAAGTATTTGCAGGTATCAGAAACCATCCATCCATCTATCTTCTACCGCTTATCCTGGGCCGGGTCACGGCCGCAGCGGTCTAAGCAGAGACGCCCAAACCGAGGCGTTCCCAGGCCAGCCGAGAGACATAGTCCCTACAGCGTGTCCTAGGTCTTCCCCGAGGTCTCCTCCCGGTGGGACATGCCTGGAACACCTCCCTAGGGAAGGGTCCAGGAGACATCTGAAACAGATGCCCGAGCCACCTCAGCTGGCTCCTCTCGATGTGGAGGAGCAGCGGCTCTACTTTAAGCTCATCTCGAGTGACTGAGCTCCTCACCCTATCTCTAAGGGAGCACCCCGCCACCCTGCGGAGAAAACTCATTTTGGCCGCCTGTATCCAGGATCTTGTTCTTTCGGTCATGACCCAAAGCTCATGACCATATCAAAAACCAATCTGATCCAAATGGTATTTTAATATAGACCTTTTGCAGATAAAAAAAAAAAACCCTGTGTGTTGGTCACATGATTCGTTTTGGAGAAAAAAAATTAAATAAAATAAAGAATTTGCGTGCTGCTAACAAGAAGCTGCAGTCTGGACAACACTTAATAACTGTGGACAAAGTGGGTGGATATACAACACTCTTACCTTCCCTAACACCTGACCCAGCTCTGTTGGTGTGAGCGTTCGGTCTGTGTGCAACTAGCTTCTAAAATATATTATAATGTATTGCTTAGTGTCAAGTTTTTTAAATACTGTATAAATAAAGCAAGCATGAATCATTTACCTTATAGTTGCGGCAGGTGGGGTTGAAGGCGTTGGTACCACAGGCAAACAGTGTTTCATCATTGCGAGGCACCAGGACTTTGATGTAGTTGTAACATTCATCCTGACATGAGGAAACAGTTCCATGTTACAGACCAGTGAAAGATAAAACTAAAAGTAGTTTATCATCATGGTTTCTCAGTGCTCTTTGTGAATACAGGGCTCCTATACTTTAAATTTTATGATTGCAGGCTCAATTTGCTAAAATGGGGTGGCAAATTCATATTCTTTGGCCTTTATTGGGCAGATTAACCCTCGGCACACTAACCCAGTTTATGACAATGGCAATGTTACTATTCCCTCAACTAAAGTTTTCTGACAAAGGCATTAACATAATTGCAGTGATGTCCAGTGACGTTCTTTAGATTTAATTTCAGGACCACCTCGGTTAACAGAATATATGGTGTGCTGTGTCAATGTAACTGAAATGGAAAAGGTAGTTATAGGACTAGAAATGGTAATGGAATAAGAGTTTTTGATGTATAAAAAGTGTACAGAGGGTCAGGAATACACAACTGTGCAAAGTTTTTTAACAGGACATGTCTAAACCACCAGGAAGACATTTGATTGGCTTGTATTGTCCAGCAAGATAATCACCCAAAACATACAGTATAGCTAATGTTATATTTTGAGTGTAAAGAAGGAGAAGGATTCCTGAACTGATGGTATGGCCCCCACAGAGCCCTGAATTCAACATTGCAGAGTCTGTTTGGAAATAGACTGAAGAGACAGAAGGTTTTAAGAAGGCAACAATATTTGGAGAAACCTACAAGTTCTTGACAGTGAACCTAAAGCCAAAAGTCACATTTGATTTAGAATTATTTTTTTTTTTATCTGTTGGCTCATTTTGCATTTAGATAAAAATAAACATAGACATTTCTTTTTGTTTCGTTTTTGAAGGCATTCTTACTTTTCAGTTTCACTTTTGTAATAATTATCCTAAACATTTGCACAGCACTGTATTTGTGCAAACAGACAATTTCAATATCTTGTCTAACTAAAGACTTTGTAACACATTAGTTAATACTTAATTATTCAAGCATTGCTAAACATAAACCAGCTGTGAGTATTGTATGTAATGATTAATGAATGAGGGTTTGTGGGTTTAAATGATTTGAAGAACCACTAAATTTGGCAACGATTGGATGGGGGTCGTCTCTTAAGTTGTGCATTATACATGTTTCCTATCGGTTGGCCAATAAGAGAACAGCCAGACCGTGGTATTAAAATTAAATCTGCACTTGGAATCATTAATGCTTACAGTATTCCTAAATTCTATACTTCCTCGTATATACCCCTCACTGTGCTGTTGCCTTGAGGCTGTAGCACGGATTCTGAAAAGCAACTTTTTCACCTTTTGTTATTACAAAACTACTGCTCTGTGAAGGAAATGAAGGAGAGACAGAGAAAATCAGCAGGATGAGTGAAAATGAAGCCAATAGCAACTACAAAAAGATTTGGAAGACAGTACTCACGCTGTTTTTCCCTCGCACGGTGCACTTTGCTACATCCTTCGTCTTCCAAGTCAGTTTCTGGAAAAAAAAAAAAAAAGTCAGACGGGCGACTGTCAGCTCCGAGACAAGCTGTTTCTCACCATCCCAGCTTTTGTTTCTGCCGATCGTTCAAGTGCTATTAGCTGACAGCTGTGATGAAAATCTCATTAACTTCAATAAACTGTTGTAGGCGGAAAAAAAAACAACAAACAGATATGTGGGATGCCTGCGGCGGTGGGCTGATGAGGAGTGGGCTTTTCCTTCTACTGTGGTCAAACTGAGTGGGAAACATGGGGATCTGGCACAAGGGAATCAAAGGGTTTATGCAGACAAGTTAATTAGCACAAATTAACCTACTGGACGAGCCGCTGTCCTCGTTCCACATCAGAGCTATAGCTGTCTTACAAAAGATCCATCAACACGTTAACAAGCTTTGTCGCCTGATAGATTAATCCATAGGCCGACAGCTCCCAGTTTCTTGAGAATTTAGTGACTGGATGTTCCAAGTGCTCACTGGAACACAAGGGAAGACTGGATTAACCAATTTCAAGCTCCTTGGATTATTTTCATTTACACACCTGTCCCCTTTATGAGCCTAAACGCTTGACATCTGTATTTAAACACTGCAAGTGATAGTTAGAATATTTTTAACTAGGTAGGGTTGAATAGCATTGCTGCATGCTCCCAGCTTATATCTGTTATTAGGCGCAAGAATACTAAGCCAAAAAATTGTTAATTTAAGATAATGTAAAAATTCCAATGTAGTGTAAATTTGGCCACAGATTGATTTGTCTGTCCATGCTTGTGTTGACGGCAAATACAATGTTTTTAATTCACGTAGCGTGAGCCACAACAACACCGACTACCTAAAGCCAGACACAGCTGTCACTAATAAAAGCTAGCTTTGTTTTCCAAAAAAAAAAATGCTTTTATGTAATGTGACTGGGTTTCAGAAGCATATCTGTCAGCATGGCCGGCGAAGGCACTCAACTATTTAGGCGGACTCAGATTCATTAAAAACCATGGCTTTACCTTTATTTTTATGCCAACACACACAACCACTAGAAAATGCCAACACCCTGACTTAAATACCAAACACAAAGAAGGACTAAACCAACTTAAGGGAGACACCATAATGTAACTATACATATTTACAGCGTAAACCCCATTAAACCCCCCACGAAAGACAGCTATAAAGTATGAAACAATCAATAAGCAACTCATTACCTGAAAAATAACAAATGCCAAATATAACCTAAAACCAAACACCCCTCCAATTAACCAATAGTTCCTTCCACCCATTCAAAATGGAGGCAAAGGCTTTCAGCCTCCATTTTGCCTCTAAACACAGGTAAGCATGGCTGGTCGTTGCCCTTACAATTATTTCAATAAAATTATTATGTCATCATTATGTGTGTGTGTTTTGTTCAAACAAATACCATACCTACATATTCCTTATGCACTATAGTAATGGAGAATGTCTACATTACAATATCATTATATAAAACTTTGTTATATTGTGTTTGTCCTTTTGGTACTCATTTTTGCCCAAGAAAGGATTATGTATTGTCTAATAAAAAGACTGCTGTGTTTTGCTACAGCCTTTTAAAAGCAGACCATAGTCATAAAAAAGCCAACATCTTACCAAAGTAGTATGGTGTGCTTGTTTGGGACATTCCTCTTTTGGCCACAGAAACTGACCGTTACTGAGCTGATCTGTACTACTCCAGTGAAAACAAGTGTTTAGGCACAAAATAGTTCCCAAAATAACTGCCATTCAATGTAGCACATTCAGGAAATAGTCCATCCATCTATCTACAACTATACCATACAACAATACTAAAAACCTGAATATTCTTTTAGGACAGTTACAATTATGGTCCTGCCTTTCAGGTTGTTGCTTTAAATTATACAGTGGGCAAAATAGAGCTTGCACTTAGTCACTTTCATCTTTTTTTCTACCCTTCAACAACTGTCTTCTTGGGTAAAAAAGACAATCAGATTCTATGTTATGGTTAACTACATAAAATGTAATTACATTACATAAAATGTCAGACTTTGTTTTGGTCTCAGACAGTGACCACTTCTGTTTTCTCTTTAAACTTTTAGTATTCTTAGTAATGCTCCTTAAATTCAATTGACACAAAATTGCAAATCTGGCCCGGCCCACTCAAAATATTCTCGGCCGACTCCGGTCTTTCTGTGAGGAGTCTGCATGTCCTCCACGTGTTACTGTGGGTTCTCTCCGGGTACTCCGGCTTCCTCCCACCGTCCAAAGACATGCAGGTATAGGTTAATCGGCAACTCTAAAGTGTCCCTAGTGAATGAATGTGAGAGTGAATGGTTGTCTGCCTCTAAGTGTCAGCCCTGCGACTAACTGGCCACTGTCCAGGGTGTACCCCGCCTCAGGCCCAAAGCTGCTGGGATAGGCTCCAGTCACCCACGACCCCTAACGGGACAAAGCGGTAGAAAATGAATGAATGTTTTGAAGTTAAATGACTGCTTGGCTGTTCCAGAGTAATCAAATTACAATGTTTGTCTAGCCAGAAAAGTGTTGGTTGCCAAGATTTGTAAATGGTATAGAACCCTATGATTTGTCTGCTAGTATCTAATCAAAAAAGCTAGTCAAGAGTCAAGAAGAACTGATACATTACCCATATGAAATAAATGAGCCTATGGAATTTGTATTGATTGGAAAAGCATGGCAGTAACCTTTTGCTAGCTAGAGATGCTAACAATCTGTGAAGAACCACTGACGTCCATAAAGCATTAACATAATACTTTAAAATATTGTGTTACTCAGAAAGACAAAAGTAAACTAGTTTATAATATGGGAGTCAAAAGCAGCCAGACTTTTTGGAGCCAACCCTCTTATCTGTCTGGTAGAAACTGTGTTTTGCATTTTCTTGATGGCAGTGTATGGTGTATTGACAGATTGTGCCTGAAAGATAATAAATACTGACTACACATTTTAATCTGATATCTATAAAATGTGAATATAATGTACTGGGTCTCAGTTATGAAGGTGTGACAGGAGAATGTAGGAGTCAGCACTATGCTAATGGAAACTCCTGCATTCATGCTCCATTTATTTTACTAATAATTACTTATGGCCACCCAGGCCTAGGGATATATGAGTGAAGTGTATGAATGTAAAAATGTGAGTGTGAGGGGCTGCTTACAAAATGGGAAGGAGTCAAGGTATGGAACTAAAGACCTCACAGTTTACTGGGCATTGGAGTCAGTCACACACAAATGACCAGCCTCACCGATAACGGCAATAGTCTAAAAATTACATTAGGGGAAAGGAATCATTTTCCACTCCGTTTCTTCTGGTGCACTGGATCTGCAGAAGTCTGAGTGAATTACTTAAGTGCATCATACATCACCATTAAGTACCTATATTTAATTGTTTAAGACAAATGCAGATTCGCATTTGAGACAACATTCAGCTCTGGCTCTGTTGGCATATGCCTTAATTTCTCACTACATGTCACGAGCCCTGCTGTCATGTCTTTCCATACAAGATTAGGTAATACCAAGACCTGTAAAGAACTACACACCTAATTAAAATGTGTATGGGCAGGTTATTTATATATATATATATATATATATATATATATATATAAGGCCCCAACAGATGACGTGCTCAGTGAATGTCTCAGGCAATGGGGAACAGAGGAAGAAGAGCTGGAGGAGGGACCATCATGGGAGGACAAACCCCTACATGGGATGTACCACCGGAACATAACTGAAGTGGCTGATATCAAGAAATCCTACCAATGGCTAGAACGGGCCGGACTGAAGGACAGCACAGAGGCACTCATCATGGCTGCACAGGAGCAGGCCCTGAGCACCAGAGCAATAGAGGCCCAAATCTACCACACCAGACAAGACCCAAGGTGTAGGCTGTGCAAACAGGCCCCTGAGACAATCCAACACTTAACTACAGGGTGTAAGATGCTGGCATGGAAAGCATACATGGAGCGCCATAACCAAGTGGCTGGCATAGTGTACAGGAACATCTGTACGGAGTATGGACTGGAAACCCGAGGTCAAAGTGGGAAACACCTCCAAAGGTGGTAGAGAATGACCGAGCCAAGATCCTGTGGGACTTCCAGATTCAGACTGACAGAATGGTAATGGCGAACCAACCAAACATTGTGGTGGTGGACAAACAGCATTGGAAGGCTGTGGTTGACGTGGCAATACCAAGTGATTGCAACATCAGGAAAAAGGAACATGAGAAACTAGAGAAATACCAAGGGCTCAGAGAAGAGCTGGAAAAGGCTTGGAAGGTGAAGGCGACAGTGGTGCCTGTGGTCATCGGAGCACTCGGGGCAGTAACCCCCAAACTGGAAGAGTGGCTACAGCAGATCCCTGGAAGAACACCAGACATCTCGGTCCAGAAAAGTGCAGTACTAGGAACAGCTAAGATACTGCGCAGAACCCTCAAGCTCCCAGGCCTCTGGTAGAGGACCCGAGCTCGAAGGAAGAGACCACCCGCGGAGGGTGAAGGACAAAGTTTTTATATATATATATATATATATATATATATATATATATATATATATATATATAATTATTATTTTTCAAAGACACATTCCCACTGGATCAGTACAGTACAAGCCTGTTTCCATTGTTAAAAGGGTACAAAGCAACATAAAAAGCGTACTGAGCCACCTTATACTATTTTAGTTGTCTACTTACCAAAAAGGTGGTGCTGTTGTATATATATGTATAACCTAAAAAGACAATTTAAATCTAGTTTTATTTTTGAATTACAAAAATGTTCTTGTTTATTCTCGTTTTTACACCAAAACAATAGATATCCTCACATTAAATAAAATAGTTTTGATTGAATAGCCTTTAGTTTTTGCCCCATCCATCTCCAGAGATTAGGTTATTCAATAGCTACACAAAGTATTGTTAAAAAACACAAAAAAGCATTGGTTAAATTGGAGCACATGGCTAATTTGCATAAAACAAAGTACCCTGTGAAATACAGATACAAATCATTGAATTCATAGCTACAAATGTATAAAAATCAAGCACCTAGGCCTGCAGACTACTTCTACAAACATTTGTTAAAGAATAGGTCGCTCTCAGGAGCTCAGTGAATTCCGGGGGGATACCGAGGCGTTCCCAGGCCAGCCGAGAGACATAGTCCCTCCAGCGTGTCCTAGGTCTTCCCCGGGGTCTTCTCCCGGTGGGACATGCCCGAACACCTCCCTAGGGAGGTGTCCAGGAGGCATCCGAAACAGATGCCCGAGCCACCTCAGCTGGCTCCTCTTGATGTGGAGGAGCAGCGGCTCCACTTTGAGCTCCTCCCGAGTGACCGAGCTCCTCACCCTATCTCTAAGGGACCGTCCCGCCACCCTGCGGAGAAAACTCATTTCGGCCGCTTGTATCCGGGATCTTGTTCTTTCGGTCATGACCCAAAGCTCATGACCATAGGTGAGAGTAGGAACGTAGATTGACCGGTAAATCGAGAGCTTCATTTTGTTGAAGTTGTCATCGTTTTTTGTCATCACTGCAGAAGCTGCACCGATCCGTCTGTCAATCTCACGCTCCTTTCTTCCCTCGTGAACAAGACCCCAAGATACTTGAACTCCTCCACATTATCTACTCCACACAATATATTTTGTCAACTAAAATATAAAAAGGGTAATGCATTTATTTTTCATATTTTTCTGAAGTAATAATTTTTACCTGAATGGCTGTAACAGGTTAGTAGTAGTTTTAGTAAACAAATTTTACTGGACCATGTGGTGTGTTATGTTCATTGTCTTGCCTGCAAATGTCGCTTCAGGTTTGTTGTGTTCTTCCCGATAATGATAACTTGATAACTGTGCACAGTTGTCTGCTGTGGCGTCAAATGTGACTATATGTCCCCCCTTCTTTTCCTCCCAGGCGTTAACATTGTTTGGTTTTTATCGTGGCTGAAAAATCACTTCCGCCTTCGTCTGTTCATTTTCGTTTTTTATTTGTTTTTTTGTTGTTTTTTTTATTTTTATTTGTTGACAAAAAATGTCAATACATTTAGTCAGAGTTTTTGTTCTTATGAATTACTTTTTTTTTTGTTTTGTTTTCGGCCGCAAAAATATGTTGACAAAAACTATGACGAAAATTATTTGTCAACAACAGAGCTTCTTGGAATGGGTTTCCATGGCCGAGCAGCTGCATCCAAGACTTATGTCACCAAGTGCAATGCAAAGCGTTGGATGCAGTGGTGTAAAGCACAGCACCACTGGACTCTAGAGCAGTGGAGACCTGTTCTCTGGAGTTGGGCTCGGCCCCTTTGTTCCGGTGAAAGGAACTGTAAATGCTTCAGCATACCAGGACATTTTGGACAGTTTCATGCTCCCAACTTTGTGGGAACAGTTTGGAGATGGCCCCTTCCTGTTCCAACATGACTGTGCACTAGTGCAAAAAGCAAGGGCCATAAACATATAAATGAGCGAGTTTGGTGTGGAAGAAATGGACTGGGCTGCACAGAGTCCTGACCTCAACCCGATGGAACACCTTTGGGATGAATTAGAGCGGAGACTGCAAGCCAGGACTTCTCGTTCAACATCAGTGTCTGACCTCACAAATGAACTTCTGGAAGAATAGTCAAACATTCCTATAAACGCATTCCTAAACGCTGTGGTAAGCCTTCCTAGAAAAGTGGAAGCTGTTATACCTGCAAAGGGTGGGCCAACGTCATCTTAAATCCTCTGGTTTAAGAATGGCATGTCACTCATGTTTACAATCAGTTACAATAAGTATATTTAGTAGATTTGTGCCACATGCAACACCTTAAATCAATAATTTAAGTCCAAGACTGGAGAGGCTTTTATCAGAATGAATGTGTCTGAGGCTAATCTAAATACAAGCAAACCAAACACCAGGCCTTGGAGCGCTTTTATTTAAGTGCAATCAGGTTTGACAAATGAGGTTCAGATAGAACCGAGCGGGACGCTTGGAGAGCGGCACAGGGACCACTCCACTTGTACTGGACGTATGTCTGACGTGAGATTGCTTAGTACTTGAAAGAAAGGACCTGAGAAAAAAATAATCAGTTTCAAAGATTATGAAACAGAGATGGTTGAGAGAATGAAAACAAGCAGAGGAGTTCCTGAGGAGTGTTGTCTCAAGTGAGCAGCAGTGCTTTACAATGCACTTGGGGCAGGGCAGGTCAAATATTTTTATGGTGATATATCATCTGCAATATTACTGTGGCAGCGTACAGCCAATATTCCACTGGAGCTGTAATAGTTATACATTTAAATACCAATAGCCAGAGAGCCGCGATACTAGAACATTGTGATGCAATGTTTCATATTACAGACGCATTGATTCTTTCAGAACATAAACAGAAAAACTCAATGCATATTCAACCTGGAACAGCACACAGAAACATCTAATGCCTGCTTTATATTAATCCTCAAAGCAATGCGAGATCCCTTTTCTTTTTATTGGCAATAGATTTTAATCATCTTAATTATATTAAATGGGTTTATTGTTCTACTCAGTTGCTTCTTTCTTGTTTTTATTGCTATATATTTGTTATAAAGGCTCGAAGGCTTGAGGTTCTTGTTGTAGCTTAGGTTTTATTGCTTACTGAAATTGGATGATTTTTGTCACTTGTGTTGGTTTTGATGGTTGTTGAGGGAGCATGAGTATAGGAATAGAAAAAGCAGTCGTAAAAAATGACTATTGAAGATGTTTTCCATGGAGAGCTGTTTTCAATATAAACAATATGGGAATGGGGCTGTCAGCATATGCAGAAAATATGTACATACACAATACATACAAATATTAGACTAACAAAACTATGTTTCATATAACTAAGGCAGTATCCAAACTGATGTTTTAATAATGCTGTCTATTTATGACATTACATTTACATTTATTCATTTCGCTGACGCTTTTATCCAAAGCGACTTACATTGTTCTAATGTAATTACCAGTGTTACAGCCACTGGAGGCAAGGTGGGTTAAGTGTCTTGCCCAAGGACACAACGACAGTATGAACTGTGGGGAGAGCGGGAATCGAACCACCTACCTTCCGGTTGAAGGACAACCACTCTACCCACTGAGCTACTGCCGCCCCGGCAACAGCCAAACTAATGTCAGAAGGAAAGCTAATTGAAGTCCTCCAACTCTGTCTAGACTAATGTCTTTTTATTTTTAGTAAATGCAATTCCAAATTAGCATTTTACATGACAACTGTCATAGAAATTGTAAACATTGTATATTATTGCTGAATGCTCTCACTCCTGCTCCAGTTCATACGCTTATCCACATACACTTATGACTTTATGTCCTGAGCTGTATCTCCTATTGGCGCCAGGCTAATCCAAACAAGACAAAGGCATCACTTTGCACTACATCTAATCACACTCTGTCCTGTACACTTAGTGGCATAGCCTTGTAAACTTATTCACATCTACGACTGACACGTCAGCTCATTACATGTCAAATGGTATGCATTTATATAGCGCTTTTTTGCACCCTTTTCAGGTACCCAAAGCAATTTACATTGTGCTTCCATTCACCCCATTCACACACATTCACACCTGGGGCAGACAGAGAGGGGGGGCTGCCATACACATGGCGCTCAGAGCCTTTTCCGACGACCACCAAACTCATCTCTACAGTCACACACATTCATACACCAGGGCTACGAACACTGGAGGCAAGGTGGGTTAAGTGTCTTGCCCAAGGCCACAACAACATGGGGAGAGGAGGGGGGAATCAAACCACGAACCTTCTGGTTATAGGATGACCGCTCTACCACTGAGACCCTGGAGTTTAGAGGCGGGCATAATGTACATCTATAAAAATAAAAACTTCATGTGCTGTAAACATGTTAAGCAAATCACCATGTACCATTGTTGCATGTGTCTGATTCGTTTCATTCTTGCAAGAATTAAACTGGTCTTCCATTTCTAAATTTACCGTGTACGGTCTCCGTCGTCTTGTTTGTGATCCGAACCTAACAATTATTTTAACAGCAACGTTTCCACTGAAATTGACCTAAGAAATTCTTTAAACTATAACAAAATAGTTTTGTTTGTATTTCCAATGCTTGATAATATAGTAAATTATTAGCTGTCTCAAGCCAAAGTAATGCTTTGGAGTCCAAAAAAAATACCTTTTCAGACTTTACTTTTTCATCATACTCAGACGTGAGTAGTGTTTTCAACAGAAAAAAATTTATCCTTGTGAAAGCAGCCTGAATATAGCCTTAAACCTATTCAATTATTTCCCCACATTTTAAGATGAATAAATGCATAAATGCTTTTTGAAACTATAGCCTGCAAATATATCTTTGTCCTAATAACATAATATCTGCTGGAACTGCTAGAATTTTACAGTATTCAACGTGAAGGAAAGAATGATACAAATACACTGTTGGAGCAAATGTAAGAGTTTATCGATCGATCTAGTCAGTGAGATCTTTGGCCCCTGATTTAGCATCGAACCAATTCAGCTGGAATAAAAGAAAAATGGGTTTGTCTTGAGAATTTCTCTATGCTTAAAGGTGTTTTTTACACCTTATAGTCCACACATTTGACATATTGTGACATTGTATTCATTTAGTTGGCTAACCTTTGGTTTCACAACACCATTTTAAAACCACAGCAAATGGGGGCATGTTCTGCATACGGTGTTTATAAGTGTTGTTTTGTTCATTTTACAATTTAAATGAAAAAGAATTGGTGTATAGTTATTACACACATTTAGATTTACAAAAACCTGCAGAAATTTACTGTTAAACACCAACCAGCATAAATAACGTAAGAGTTTCTTGTAAAAGGAGTTTAAACATTATTGCAATATTCAATATATGATAATTGTGCAGCCCAACCCTGTACATTTAGATCACACAACTGCAGTGACTGAAGTGAGCCAAAGCTCTGAGTGTGGACAGAACATACCTGCTGTGGGATGATCTGCTCGGAAGAAGCAGCCAGATTAATGGCAAACACATGGTCCCTGCAAGACAGAGAGAGTCAACTCATGATTAGTGTCCTATCTCCATGTAACCTTTACCTGCTTTAAACCTTTGAAGCAAACCTCCTTATGGCTCTCGTTCAAATATTTCACCCAAACCTATTTCCTGTACTCAAATACTATGTTTTAACACACTTTACATGCAGCACTGATCAAAGCCCTTTAATGGCTCAGTGTCGCAGATGGATTTTCATCAAAGGTTCATTGGTTTCACTTCACTTTCAGAACCTTTCAACTCTGTGTTTTTCAAATATTGACATAGCCCATATGAATTACTTTTTGGCATGCAGAGTCTGCAGCTGTGAAAAATATTTGATCCATTTAAGTGCATTAGAAATTGTTGTACCTTTAAGAGATTTTTGGCAATGCTAGCACTGCAGTTTGGTCTCGAGCCAAACACTGTAGCAAGATTTATTTTGCACCATGAAAGGAGGCAGCAGAGGGACAACCTTGTACTTTTTGATAATTAACCTCTGACGCTGATGAAGAGGGCAGCAACACGCAATTAGAGAGGAAAAGAAATCTAAGACGTAGAGCAGGTGTTTGCAGATGGAATGCTTCAAATATTTATACAAACTGAACCCGCACACCTGAACTAAATCAACCTTGTTAATGTCCCCTGCATTAACGTCACATAAAGGCAGTAAACTTCTGTGAGTATCAACTTTTGGGTTTTCAGTGCAAATACCAGCCTCTATTGCTCTGTGTTGTAGTTTCTAATGAATTCACAGTTGTTGATTCTTATGCAAGACTTGGGTTGGATAACATGACCACAGAGCAAATTAAAACATACATAATATTAATTGTTTGGATGCAATAGTAAACAAAAGCTTATAATATATACGTTTAGTAATTGTCTCGTCTTGGGAAAGTAGGTCGTTAGTTGTGTATTTGAAGGATTTCTAAAACATGGCTACATCTGATGTGCTGAATGTTATAAAGATTAAAAAGAAGGTGCTAATTACACTTTGAGACAGCTGCATATTCTTATGTGCAACAACAAAGCATGGATCTGACGGGGTGGTGCTGTTCTCAACACAACACCAGTTGCAGTCAGGACCGTATGAGATGCTTCTTCCCGTTTATTCTGTTGCCAAATTGTTAAACTTTTATTTTATGCACCTTGTAAATACAGTGGCCCAGACCATAAATATACAGCATGGTAATGTTATTCAAATCTGACCTGGCAGCAATGTACAGCATATGGTTGATCCGCAGCATCCTCTGGAAGTCCAGACCCAAACGGACCGTGTCATTGTCCGACATGAGACCCTGGAAGCTTGGGTAGACGTAGGTCGCTGTGAGGTAGAGAGAGACACAGCAGGAAGTCATTAATGTGCAGCCAACTATTTAAAAGTTCCACAAGGGTCTGTTTAGGCTGTTTTAAAGTTCATTTGTAAAACAACAGTTTTGAATCCTCAAACAGAAAAAAATAGCTTGAATAAACTCAACAAACCAATACAATACGTGGCATATCCAACTAAACACAAAACACTATTGGTGTGTCGTGTAGTAATATCATATCATTTTTATTTGGATTTTAAATGTAGGCCACATTTGCATATTTTTAATCTTCTAAAGTTAAGAACATATTAGTTTACAAATGAACAAAAGGTCAAACATTTCTTAACATTAATAAACTAAATCAGAAGCTTCAAAAAAGAATTCCACCTTTGCAAAAGCACTGTCCAAGGTTATACAGTGGCCTATTGTTCCGGAGCAGATACTGTACGCTAATGTGCACTTGTGGAGGTGGACAAACAAGGGGAAAAAAAGAGTGTCTCCAAAGTTGCAAATTAGACGGTCGTGTCAAAGAAGTCAGTCTGATTTAAATAATGGCTCCCGGTAAGCAATTCTAAACATACACTTCTGGGGACTCTGCCAAGTGACAACAGGAAAACAAATCAAAAGCATCTCAATTAACAAGCCGCTCGTCCCACACCAAGTGACATTCATCTGTCTTCAAGGCCAACATAGGACTGTTTTTACTGCTATGCGGAGACGACTACATTTTATGAAAGCACTGTTTCAAAAGTACATTCCCAGATGGTTTTAGAGAAAGACAGCATACAAAAAGACATTCTCTAATTCAAACAAACCTCCTCAAAAATGTCTGCAAGAATCAACTATGATAAGAACTGAGAGATGTGATGCAAACAGAAAGTGGGTGATATAATATCAGTTCTGTGTTGCACAGTAACATTTCATTGTACGCCACAGTAATTCATATTCTGTCCTTTGAAAGGCAGAGTGACTCACAAAGGGAGAATTTAAATTAACCCCAAGCTGATAGTGTCCCATCGTTAAAACATAGTGCCCACTCTTTTTTGAAGGTTGTTCTCCAGGACATTTGTAAGACATCAGGTCTATTCTAGAAGGGAATAAGAAGATACTGGAAAAAGAACAAACTGATGCTTAATGTGTCTCAACTCAACACAAAAAATAACTGTACCCACTTAAACATAAGCAGGGTAGTTTACGGTTACACCTGGTGGCAAAGAAGCAGGTTGCAATTCCATATTTCACACTATGATAGCCTTGGAGGGACATTTTTTTATCTATGAAGAAACTCAGTTGACACTGGTGAGAGGGTGCGTTCACCAAAAAATCTAATCAAAAATAATTTACTTCATGATTGTCCAAAACCTTCAGTAAAAATGAGTGCTTAAAAGTAACAGCAGTACTCAGCATGGTTCAGTTTCACCATAAAAAAAAAGTCACATTTATAAACAAAGTTACAAAAAAAAAAACTAGATTATATGAGAAAATGGAATGCAACAAAATGGACAAACACTGCTTCATAGGACCAATAAATTATAAGTGTTCGAACCGTACAGTTACCACGCACAATATCTTGTAGCATCTTCTTTCCCTATCCAGGTTTCTAATATTTTCCATGACTGAAAAGCTATGCGTCTAAGTTCCAGATCTCCCATGTTTTCCAGGACACAGAGGAAGTTTTTTTTAAATATAAGAAGTCACTGAAGGGCATTTCTTCCAACTGTTCTGTATAAAAATAGAGTAAAATTAGCCGGCTCAACATAGCCACCAGGCCATCTTCCACATCACACACGTCCCCCGCTCTTTCCTCTTTTCTGATTCAAGCAAAGATCCGGCTCAAGGCCACGGTGCTGTGGATCTGTTAAGTAGTGTATTAAATGCCCTCCAGCCTCCCATCTGACCTGCACTGCTGCTGAATTAGCAATCCCCAGCTGAAATACACCACAATCTGAAATTAGTCTCTCTACAGGGAGTCGTCCTCTCCCCTAACTGCTCGTCTAGCATCGACTGTTTAAAGATTTAAACGCCTAATGTGTGGCTGAGAGCCGGCCTGGCTGTGCTGTCTGGCTGAGAGGCTCCCAGTGGCTCTAGAACCCGGCCTATTATCCTCCCAGGTGAGGCCGCTTCTAATTACTCCTGAGCACTTTTATACTTTTTAAAGTTTAGAGGGCACAGCTCAGGGCACACAGTTCACAGGAGTTGGCAGGAGAATGGTGTTGCTGAAAATATGTCAAAATACTTAATTTTAACTGACTTTGTTCTATCAAAGTATAACATATAGCATCTGTGGAACAATGTGACTTCTTCAGGTTTAGTGCATTTTCATACATATAAACTTGCAACAAGCCATGCCATCAAAAAATTTATCACAATGATACTGGTGAATTTGTGAATATGACTATAAAATGTTGTATGTATATCTGTGTCTGGCATTTGGCTAGTGTTCAACAAAGCATACCAAATATTTAGTGATTTGTAGCATGTAGCCTTTAGCTGGTGTAGCCTAAAACTTGCTAATATTCACTATTCTAATTTGGTGTAAAAGAATATGGGGATTTAATAGTAACATTTGGGGAAGGTGGCATACTTCTGTTGGCGGTAACAAAATTAACAAGAACCCTGAGAGGCCACATACACTACAACATCTCCACTCACATGTGTAGCTTTCCCTGTGAGAAGGTTATGTGTGCATGACTAAATTACGCTGGCCATTAGTGATTGGATAACTAGAAAATATAGAAACTGCCACTTTAATGGATTAGATGATGACTTTCTTAAATGAGTACAGTATATTATGGGATGCCCATTTCACAGCATGGCGTTCATCAGTGGAATTTGATAGACCGGTTGTGACATTACAGAAGCCTCATCAAGTTGAGGACCTGGTGCCACTCTGTCACCTGCTGGAACCAGACGTGACAAATGGCTCTCATTAGACCCAGGACAGAGCTCCACATATAGGACTAATAGCACTGCTATTTCTGCTAATGGTTGTGTTACTTTCTTCCTGATAGATCAATGACAGTGTGCCATGGTCTCGTCCACCTCTTAAATCAATTATGGGCCATTACATTTGCCGGCCAGAACCTTCCCAGTAGACCTCCTGGTGATTAGGTGCTACCGATAGACCCCCGGGGAGCTATTACAATGCAGTACTTCAGAGAGTGTCACATATTGCATCACAGCATTCTTCAAAGTCTTGTTTTAGTGTATGTGTATAGTGCATGTAGCATTTCACCAGTACTCACATTTCATAAAAGTACTATTTTGTAATAAAATGACTTCAAACTGTCAGGTGTTCCTGGGCAAGTAATACAAACTGGTTTGTGTGGAAGGATGAGCAGACAAAACTATTTCAGAAACTGAGCTGGCTACTACAGACACAGGTCCTGCTGCTGTGGTATAACACGTGCAGCCTGGTATGGGTAACCCCAGAAGAGACACGTGTTTCTACTGTGCTGTACTTAAAGAAACAGCGTCATCATACAAGTGATAAATGAGTTTCTAAAAAAGAAATACATAAAATGGAATCATCCTTTCAAACTTTAATCAAGAGTAAATCTCCTTTGTAGCAATGGCTAGAAGTGCAACCATATGCTGATGCAATAAACAGTAGAGGAACAAGGTTTCCACTTTATTCCCAGAACTTCACAAATGTTCTAGATTTTAGGGACACAATATTAAATGTAACAAGTTGCAGTTAATGTAAATTAGATTGCAAATACAATGTTTTTAATTTACAAGTGAAAAAATGTATAATGGCGTCTAAAACAAGAAACCGAGGTGGCTAATAAGCACAAGCTTTGTAGTTTTTTTTTTTAATCACAAGAATTACATGTTTTATTTGAAATTTTAGTCAGAAAGGATTGTCTATAATTCAACCAGAAGACTGCACTCCATCTTTTGGAAAGCAGGGTGCACTAACGGAAACAAAAGTTAAAAGGTTACTAAAGAAATACTGGGTAGTTTTTATGAAGGTTTTCTACACTTTTTGGCAAAGGAAACCTGTACTGAATAGTAGCATAGCTCAGAAGTTGAGCACCTCCCAAATCATTAAGAATGACAGGACAACTGACAACAAAACACCAACGTCTACATACCGCTGGAAACTTCTAGAAAAGGATGTCCCGCAAAGTTATTTAATTTAGATTTTCTTCTTTTTAGGCAAAACTTTGATCATCAAAATGTTAAACACCCAAGCAAGCACATTACCAAAAAGTGATCAAATATAAATAGCTTTGCAGAGTTGGAAATGACATTGAAGTTTTGAGTCAGTACTTGTAAAATTCACTTCACTGCAGATTTTTAAATTAAAATAGTTTAGTGAGTCAACCACAAAACTCAAACAGGACAGCGCTCATAGCTGACTAAACCTTTGCAGCATGTGCCCCTAAAATATGTCCAACTTACAAAACTGTGTTCCTCTGCAAAAACACACTTTTCACTTCAATTAAGCACTGTGAAGAAGATCACCATGGCAACACACTTACCATCTCTTTCCACAATGCTGATTGGCTCCAGGTCTTGGGGGAATGGTGTGGCTCCTGAGGACAGCTGGGGTAAGAAGGCGGTGAAGGTGAGAGCCAGGAGGGCTGGCAGCAGGGGCTGAGGAGAGCCGGCCTGCAGCCTCATTTTGGCACAAGCTGAGACCTCACCAGAAACACATGGCCCGCCAATGAGCCACCTCCTGCCTGTATGTGACAAACAAGGAGCTCAGGGTTAGTACGAGGAACAGTAATCATAATGAAGTAGCATACATGAAGACATTTCATTGTGTCAAATTATTAGGTCTAAAGTGGTACAGTTCAGTTAGACACATTACATTATAATGGCCACAATAACAGAGCAACACCATATCACATTTGGGCCATTTCAAATGTAGCACCTAAACAGTAGCACAATAACACAAGAGTTTAACAAGTCTGATGATTTGCGGTCAAATTGGTCACTGGTACAAAAAAGCTTAACTGAGCTAAACTCGGGTGTTAGTTTTATATTCCAAAAATATATAGGAATCCCATTCAGTCCTGTACTTGGTTACTTGAGAGAAAATGAGCTGAGATCTGGTTTCAGCTCCAGTTTAACTCAAGTGCACACACATCACATAATGTTTGGACCATTTTCTTCTTTCTAACCTTGACAGACTTGATTAACTTCGGAGTTCGACTGATCAACCCAACACTAAGCACTGTCACATGGAATAAAGTTGAGATTGCAAAGAACGCAACGTGACTATACAAATATTACTAAAAAGAATGCACAGTCCACATGTTTAAAAAAAATTGTAGCTGCTGAGCTTGGACCACTTTTCAGAGTGAGGGGTGACTAAAACTCGCAACAGCAAAGCACAGACCACAAGACTTCATCCAGAGCTTTGCTTTCCATTCTCTGACGTGTAGTGTAGTTTGCAAAGTTTGTTTAGTAAACTTTTATGATAACAGACATGGTGACAGAGAGGGTTAGAAGTGTTAAAAAATGCACAACCACACCACACATACCTTAATACAACCAAAACTGTTATATAGGATTTCTTTTTTTTATTCTTGTGTGGTCTATCAAATGTATTTAAAAATATATATTGAAGATATTATATATCTTCAAATTTATTGGATATATTATATCCAATAAATTTTACACTAGCCCCACTTGTGTACCTGACCTGGTATGGCGAACCCAGCAGATAGAAAGCTCATTACTTTAAGTGTTGTAGCAGTGTCAATGGTAGCTCTGTCCTTATTTGCATGGAGTGCCTAATGTCACTGCAGAGCTCCCACTGGAATCATCAAACACACACAGACTGTAGATGGAAAGAGTCTGAGGTAACGAGCGGCAGAGATGGACCATGGCAACAGCACACCAGCCTCATTTACTGCCCGCTGATACCCTTTGCAGGTGAATGGGCACTATTGGGAATTTGCTTTCACTATGGAGAACACCCTGGAGCTGCCATGAAAGCATCTCTGACGGCCTCTCTCACAAGATTGGCCGAGGTCTGTCTGTGGGGCAGAGAAGGTCCAGACAATTATATTTAGGGATAAATTGATTGCACCCAAACCAGTCATGTAGTTCTCATGCAGTCACCCACATTCTGTTGGACCATCCACTGTTTTGCTAATGGCATGTATTTACTACAACATTGTTTATATTTTGTCACCATGGTGCCTGGTGTTTAGGCTGCCTTATCAACAACATTTTTATCCCTTTCTGTGGTGCAGATTTTCTGATCTCCTTTGCAAAGCAGGGGCCAAAAAGGCTGATTTTCTTGGCTCAGTTTAGCACCAAATAGTAAAATAAACTTAAATGTAAAATTAATATAAAATAAAATAAACTTCAAATGTAAATCAGCAGCGGCCATAACTTTTTACTATTTCTTTTTTTATTATCAATATGGGGAAATTCCTTGTTGGCACCTAGACGAGTGGGCACCCAACATGTTTTTGATGTTTTTGGGGGAAACCCACACAAGCACGAGAAGAACATGCAAACTTCACCCAGAAAGGCCTTGTCAAACACACCAAACTCTGGACCTTTTTTCTGAGAAGCGACAGTGCTAACTAACCACACAGCGCCATCGCACTGCCAACAATAACTCGATCGAACTGCGATTGATGCCACACAAACCTTAAAACAGACATGACCCGTGCTACCTGACTTTACTGACTAAGGGCAGTACGTCCTCCATGGTGCTCTGACAAGACAGTTTATAGTGTGACAGGTGACAGAAGGAGCCGAGCCAGGAGCTTTTAAGAGGGAGAAGGAAACCGAGTCAACACAGATGTAAACCATTATCCATATTGATAATAGTCTGCTTCATTTAAATGCAGGAAGAATGCAGCAACGAGGTCAAGTGATGATAACAGAGCCATAAATCGAGGAGTAGGAGGGTGTGGGCCGTTTACTCTGTGAATTACAAAAGCTTGTGTACAACTGCCCTGGGTCGTACAGCAGGACAATGCACCTGAGAAATTAGACTCGTTCACATCAATTTGTTTTTTCTCCGCTTGGCAAGGAGGACCATAAAATCTAACATTTTTATTATAGTGTTGTAGCTCCTAGTAATAAATCCACTCCAGACTTCCATCTATGATCCCTTAAGAGCAAAGAAGTATTACAGCCTCGATAACAGTATGGCATTAGTGGTGGAATAGCATAGCATATAGTAATAGAGCATAGCATATAGCTATTGGGACAAGTAATTTTTTTTTTATAAATCTTTCATGCATTTTTTAAAGTTGATAATCTCAAGCTCCTCAAAACACAAATTTGGCCATTTAATGTCACGTCTTAATTAGTTCAGTCAATTTTACGAGGCAAAAGCAGTACCGTAAAGTGTGGAATAGTGCATCACAATAGGATCAGAAAAAAATGCAAAGTATGGGTATCATGATTGAGTGTTCTTTGACGCATACATGTGGCCTCGCAGCAAGTACATCTGTCATGGACATTGAAATACATTTAAATTTGTAATGGTGAGCTAAAATGACTACGTTATTTGTAATATCTCAAGCAGATATTGCCAAGCACATATTTTGTACTCCCAGGGTAAACATAAAACTAAATGAATACTGGTAACTTTAGTGTTTAATAATCTACCATCTTTCTAAACCACAAGTATGACGAGCCAACAAAACATAAGCATATCTAAGGAGAATTTAACCTTTATGTAAAATGAGGGAAAAACTCATTTATTGACAGCATATAGTTTGGAGCCACAAGAAGGCTGCCAACAGATACTGAGGATGGTGTATGCTAAACAAGATGAACTGCAGTAAGTTTATTATATACTTGGGTTCCAGATCTTACCAGAGCCAAAACAGAGACAGTCTTCAGTCTTAATGTTCTAATCAATATCCTACACATTTTACAAGAAGCCTTGCATTAACGTTGTCACAAAAGCAAAGAGAAACTACAAGACAATAAGACATTAATGCTTCATCATTTAAGGTCTATTATGTACAGTACTATTGACATAGGTGAACATATACATTGTGGCCGTAAAGTCTCCGGTGCCTGTCGTGGCGGCAACCCCCGAACCCGGTGGTTGACACTGGAAGTAAGGGATGCCGTCAAGCTGAAGGAGGAGAGTTACCTTTTGCCGTAGGGTGGCGGGGCGCTCTCTTAGAGATAGGGTGAGGAGCTCGGTCACTCGGGAGGAGCTCAAAGTAGAGCCGCTGCTCCTCCACAGGGAGGTGTTCCGGGCATGTCCGACCGGGAGGAGACCCCGGGGAAGACCTAGGTCATGCTAGAGTGACTATGTCTCTCGGCTGGCCTAGGAATGCCTCGGTATCCCCCCGGAAGAGCTGGAGGAAGTGTCTGGGAAGAGGGAAGTCTGGGCGTCTCTGCTTAGACTGCTGCCGCCGCGCCCCGGCCCCGGATAAGCGGTAGAAGATGGATGGATGGACTTTTCAGAGTCAGTTAAATCTCTTTTTTGGCCTGTTTTTGCTGAGAAGAATCTGCCTAATAATTATGCACACCTTCATCAGGGTTCCCACTCTTTTCTTGAAATGATTTTCCAGGACTTTTCCAGGACATTTTCAAGACTTTTTCAGCTGCTACAGTGCGAATCAAGTCATCACAACTAAGGCTGGGCGATATAGCGATATTATCACATCGAGATATATTTTGAAACAGATGTGATATTGTACCTATACCGTTATATCTGTATTATAGTTGTGCAAAAATTGTTGTCTTTCACAATGCCATCTGCTTTCCTCTACTTGCAATGCCACACTACTAAAACAATAGTTATTTACTACTTTAGTTCATACACTGCTATTTTACTTGCTGATATCAGTTTAAAAGTCCAAACTCTCACAGTCAAACTGTATTCGCAATCAGTCACTAACGTTAGAAAATATTAACTATTATCGGGACTTCTAAATGACTTGCATCTGCTCGCACCAAGGCACATTACCTATCTGGTATACATAACGGCATAAACTGATGAGTTATGTGTTTTTGACTCTTATTTTGATTTATCAAATCTTTGTAACCGTTTTTGTCAATTGTATTGCTAAAATGAATAGACTTTTTGTATAGCTAAATGTGTTTAAATGCAAAATCCATTTAGCCAACTGGTGTATGAAATGGATCTGAAGTAAAATATTCTGACAAACTAGGGTAAAATACCAGTATATCTCATATATCCCAAGCTTTGGAAAATTTCTATTTTGTACAATTGTACCTTATATTTTGTACATTTAACCAGATTGCTTAAAGCTCAATGCCAGCTCGTTTTCCTAAAGGCAGGGCAAACCATCTCGGGGCCAACCGACTCGGGGCCAACCAATCAGAATTGCTTAATGTAAATGAGATGTCAAATTGCGTACTTGCTTGAAAACAGATATTCATGCATAAAATAACCCGTTTGCGTTCATCCACAAGAAGGGAAAATTATTTTCCAGGACAACGCAAACGTTTCCAGGACATTTTACTTTTTTACCCATTTTCCATGTGTTTTCCAGGACTGGAAAATTGGTCTTTCATTTTCCAGGTTTTCCAGGTTTTCCAGGACGTGTGGGAACCCTGCTTCATATAGGGTGATGATCTCCTTAGGCCACACCCTCCCTCGTTACACACATCACCTGATTTACATTAAATCCAATAAGGATTCAAGTTTACACAGCTTGGAGTTAGAAATTATGGATAAAATGATAATATGGTCAAAATAATCACTTGCCTAATAATTGTGCACACATTGTATTTTGTATTTGTATTTATTTGACTGAATAACCAACAGGTGAACAGAATGAATATTTGGGAGTGTCATATGAGGAAAGATTTACCACTGAGGATCAAAATGCAGTTCTTTTTACACAATAAGACAATAAGCGCATTCATATAGATTACTTTATCTGTCCATTTCAGTGCACCTATGAACCATAAATAGGTCACACAGTTTGATGAGAATTGGCTCTTAGTGTCGTCTAAAGAGTGGTGCTGATGAGCGGACAGCTTCCGGGGGAAAATAAGCCACTTCTCCGGCTTCTGTTTGTGTTGTGTGTTCTGGGCTTTCTACGGGGGGCTCAGATCACTTCGTTTTTTAATGAACCGGACTTGTTAAGCCATCTGGGACACATTGGCAGTCGGGTCTCTTTGGATGATAGGGCTTTGTGCGCCACTAGGGCACTCCATTGATTATCTGACATTAATTTGGCCAAACCAAGAGGGCTGTGCCTGCAGATTAATAAAACATAATAATGTACCAGACTCTGAAAACTTTAATGAGGAGAGAATCTGCTTTTAAAACTTGGCACATGCAAGGCAGTTGAAGAAACTAAATTGGCAGGCGACAACGATTCCACAATAAAGCGCATTTAAAAATCCTAAATTCCAATTTCATACTCAATCAGCTGCATTGCACTGCTGACTCCTGGGATGGTTATTTTCTGTCAACAGCTGCTGCACTCGTCCGAAAAGAGGAATGAGAATGGTACACATTGAGCCCGTATTATTCCCTGACCTCTCCAGAGTTTCAATGTTTCTAAGGGTAATCAATACTTTTCCCAACCGCCACGCAATAGACTTTACCTCTCATGTTGCACTTCAGTTTACAATGAGATCTCAGTCTTTCAGCCAAAGGAGAATTTAGGCCAATGTCTCATGTATGCTTCAATATGATTGGTGATCAGATCCAGTTACGTGTAGTGCTCAGCTTTCCAATACACAAATGTGTAAAGCAGCCGCAGTGACACAC
The DNA here is from genome assembly GCA_024416835.2 of Perccottus glenii. NCBI lineage: Eukaryota > Metazoa > Chordata > Actinopteri > Gobiiformes > Odontobutidae > Perccottus > Perccottus glenii. Next base: position 22,357,455 of record CM044551.2, read on the forward strand.
AACCTGGCTTCATAAATGCACTTTGTAGTCAGATAGACATCTGCATTTATTATCAGTTTTTATATACTATACATGACGCTGTAATGTAACACAGGTGTTTTCAAACAAAAATGTGGTCTGCAGCGCCCGCGATCCCATTTGCATGCCTATTTTTAGATGCCTGTAGATTTGCAACGAAATAAAATAGAGCAATAATTTTTTTTGCATATGAAAGTGGAGAAGTTATACTTTGATGTCACGCTTTCTACATGTCTCAGACCGCTGTTTCGTTCCTCTGAGCGGTTTGCAAATGTCTAGCAAAAACCGCTCACAGTAAAATCCTTATAACATACGGACCACGGCTTTTCCAGGTGTTCTATAGCTCTGACATGCACTCACAGCACTTCCTACGTAGGAATATACGTCTACAAGTTGTGAGCATAAACTATTATATGATTGGTCAGTGAACCAGAACCGGAAATTAACAGATTTCCCGTGGGAAACTTTCTTTTGGCTCACAGTACTTACTACGCAGCAGACTTCTGCAGCTTTTTATTCTATATCTTTTACAAAAACAAACATCACACATACTCCAGACACTCACCACATACGTTGCACTAACTCCCCGCAACATCACGGATAATTATGGATCCGCGAAAACCCAGCGTAAATGGCACTACCCTTCGGCCGAATCTGGTAACTGCGTCGAATGATGAAGACGGGTTTTTTACTCCTAGTCTGACCCGAACAGTGCCGACAGTTATGAATAAGTCCACTTCAACATTTACATTTATTCATTTAGCTGACGCTTTTATCCAAAGTGACTTACATTGTTCTAATGTAATTACCAGTGTTACAGTCACTGGAGGCAAGGTGGGTTAAGTGTCTTGCCCAAGGACACAACGACAGTATGAACTGTGGGGAGAGTGGGAATCGAACCGCCTACCTTCCGGTTGAAGGACGACCACTCTACCCACTGCCACCCAAGGAATAGATCCCTTCTATGACATGTAAGTATATATTTCATGACATGTTTTGAGTTTGAGTTAGAGAAAAGTAGTGCCAAATGCGCATCATTGTTTTATTGTTGTTGTGCGTAAGACGTCTAATAATACGTGTAACTTCATGGGTGTTGTGTTGAAAGTATATATAATGCCACTGACAAACTTGTCAGTCATTTTTATATTCAATTCAACTGCACGTGTTTATATATAAATCACAGTTAGAGCAGGTCCACACCATACTCTTGAGATTTAGTTTTACTGATAGTTTTAGGTTTAGATCTAGTTGCATTAGTGTATGTATATAATCATTACTGTTTATGTCTGACTTATTCTGTCTACAGTGTTATTGAGGAGGAGATAGGGTCTTCTACTCCCCTGCCCCACCCACTTCACTGAGGACAGGGAGAGGAAGGAGTCTGCAGCAGTCACACAGAAGCAGCACTTCATGGATATATATATATATATATAGCATATATATATATATATATATATATATATATATATATATATATATATATATATATATATATATATATATGGCGGCAGCCACTGAGACTAAAAAGCAAAAGTGTCCAACTTAAGCTCCACGAACCAAATCCGGTCCTTTGTTATGCACTTCACTGGTCCTCACATTAATTACTGTTAATACATTCTTGATATCATTAATAAATAGGTAAAAATGCATAAAAATGTAAAAGTTAAGAGTTGTTTTAGGGAAACACATGAGACCAGTTTTTATTATTGGGTTTGATCTAAAGAGGTTTTAGGTCTTAGCTAAAGTTAGTAATAAATAATGAATGAACACAAAATAATTAATTGATTCTAAGTTACTTTGTTAATATCCACTTATGAAGATTTTAGATTTTAATTAACTTCTAATATCCACTTATTCATAGTAACTAGACTAATAAGCAAATTATAAGAACAATTTTATTTACGTTTATTTATAAACTTACAAATTAGCCTATATTTTAAAATTTGTCTGAAGGTTCTCAGGCATCCAGGTCATCTTGAAAAAGTTAAAGCAAAAGCATTTGGACTTAAGCCTTAGCTTTAACCTTTTCTGATATTTTAAATAAATATGGGGACAGTTGACATTTACGTAGGACAGTTGGAACTGGCTTTTGGTACAGTACCGGGACGGTGATAAAAAAAAGTTAGTCAGGAGCCCTGATTTGTGAAATAATAAAAGGGTAAATTTGTCTCAAATCATTTCATAAAAGAAAATTGTGACAAAATTGAATCGTGAGATCAGAATGTGTAATGAATGGAATAATTTGGTTGAAAATGTGTTTTCACATTCAGTATATGCAATTAATTGTATTTAATTGTAATTGTATTGTATTTGTCTATGGATAAAAACTCACATTTGTAGAAAGACATTTATTCAACAATTATTTTGCACATTAGTAACTATTTTAGTAAACATATACCTTATACAAACGTGCCAACTTTAGACTATGTAATATTCTGTACACTTCCTTGACTTGTTAACCTTTGTACTGAATTTATACACACCACAAACTGTTTAATATATACCTTGTTTTTGAGGTTGATGTTGATTACAGACTCAAAGCCCTAAAATAGCTTCTCTCGGTGTCAGGATTGTCTTCTTTTCAGACAAACAAATGCCTGATGACTTTTTCCTCCAAACAACTTAATGGAATTTTAATGTGACATGCCCAAAAAAACAACACATGATATGAATGGTGCCCTGTTAAACAAACACTTCATTGTTCAGCTCATAATATCCCTTCCCGTTCTCATTTTGGAAGCATCAGACCACCAATCTTATTGCCGTCTCATGACACTAATCTCACAGCACATCAACATCCGCATAGAGCCGCCTTTTTCTCGGGGGAGATGTCAGGAGCACTTATGACATTCATAACAAACATATTGCACTGCAAACAGTATATCTATGTGGAAAACTAACAGCCCTCAGCTAATTCAGACGACGTTTGCCGATTTGATCCCGCAATAATATCACCGATATAATTTTGAATTGGGATCAAGGAGTACAACCACCGGAAACAAGGGGGAGATAGTACACCAAAGCTTCCTTTTTTCTGCAGCCTAATAAGACTGAGATTTCAGTACGGTAGCGCAACAGGGTTACACTGCTCATGTTACCCATGAGCAAACCCAGAGGTCACGGCTGCCCTGTGGTTTTATGGAGCTTTACATGTATCGTTTCAAGATAGGCAAAAGCAAATACTTTGGAGGTGATTCCACACAATTGAAACATGCTTTAATTTAAGTATTATACTTTTAAAAGTATTCTACAACCTTTAACACACAGTACAATTTTGTATCTTGGCGAGTTTTTTAGAAAGTAACAGATCCCGTTTGAAAGATTCAACTTGTGGGTCAAAACTGTGACTAAGTAAAGTAACTCTACAGTGAAGGATTGAGAGATGTGTCAGTAAAATGTGTGAAACAGCAGAAGGTCTAGACATACTTTAGAGGCCGTGCAGTGACATTACAGAGCGCTAAACAGTTGCCCTTGAGCCTATGTTTCAAAAGTCCATTAGCATCTCTTGTCGAAAAGGAGTGATGGCTGCCTTCTTTTTTTAACCAAGAATAAAGAAGAAAATCAATGGTCCCCGTTGTCCTTTACTTCTTGAATTAGCATGTCAACTGTTTAATGTCAGTATAATGTAGTCTTTTTCTTCTGGTCTATGTGGAGGCATGGCAGAGAAAGGCCAAGATGGCAGCCATGATGAGATCTATCTGTCAAGGGGGGTTGGGACCTCCGCTGCCATCAATGCCACTCAGATGGTTCCTATGGGAATGCTGCTTTAACCTCATGCCCACAGAGATCAACAGCTGACGGCTGGTCCTGTCACGGAGGCCATTGATTGTCACCCCACATCAGACTACAGCACTACCCAGACTACAGTTTGCTCACTGAATGTTCCCTCAAGATTACAGCTCAGTGTAGATTTCAGATTTGACTGAAGATCATCAGAGGATTGGTGTCGGAGTGAATTCAACCAAAAGCAGACTTTGCATACAAATGATTGGTCTCTGATCCCACCTACAAAATGATAAAATTGTTTTTTCTAATCTTTATTCCAAATGTGAAAAATGTAGGCTTCACAACGTTTCCTTAGATCACATTTTATTAGTGTGTAAAAAAAAAAAAATTTAAAAAGCAATATTTATGGCATGTGAAATTTAAGGTGTTCCTTCGGATAAGTGCTCTGAAAAACCAGATCCGGAAATTATATATTTTTGGCATATTGGAAGAGTCCTGAAATTTAAAAATCCTTCAGCTCAATACACCATCCGAAACACTCTCGATCCTCCTCAAATCTCTGGAACTCTATCCCGAATGACATCACTAGTTCAAAAATCTTCAGACAAGCATATGATACATGAATACCCCATTAATACAAATGTGGTGAACTTATCAGAAACTCACTTTTGAAATGAAGGCCTGCATTGTGTCAAATTACTTTTTGTTTAATTTTTTAGTCCATGTATAGATATGGTAACTTGCATATAAATACAAATACCAGGCCGGCCAGCAATAGCATTACAATGAGGAGTCTGTATGTAGAACTCTAAGTTGCCCATAGCCAATACATTAGTGTAAAATGTTTTCTGTTTGCCTGCAAATGTCCGCCCAGCGATCATTCATCAAGTTATCTGACCAAGTACACTTCCACTATATTTAATGCTATGCAAGAAACAGAACAAGACAAAATTATTGAGCATTGACTTTTACCATTATCTTTTATTCTGTGCCTTTTTCATGACTGAGAAACTGGTCGACTATTTGAAGTTCTTCAATTAGAGGATGTGTGGGAAGCCTGACTGTAATTTTTCCTAATAGCATCACACTCAAAGAAAATCTCTCCTGCCTTTTTAAGTCAGGCCCTGAACTCAGAACTCCATTCTACAAAGGGCAAGTTGGCCAGGCTTCACGCAGAGGCATCCATGGAAGACTCAGACAGTAATCGATCTGAAAAAGCACTGCAGGCATCATCCATTGTTTTTAAGGCTTTGTGCAACGGCTGAAAGAAAGCCTAGAGGGTGGACAGGCAAATCTCATCTTGGAACAGCTCATGTCCATTCATTTACTTCTTGTTAATTATTTAGAATGATCTTCAGAGCGGACTTCAATTCTCTGAACATCCCTGTTGGTCAGAATGCACCAGCCGTCATCAAGTCCTTATGGTATTTCCAAAGAGCCTTACCTCAGGTCACGTAATCAAACAGATGAGTTTGAAATATGCTGGGCAGATTGGTGCCACCCCATCTCCTTCATCTCTCTTCACAGATTAAAGTGAATGTTAACTACTCCCTTCTGCTCTCAATCGCGCTGCCATCAATAATTCATAGTGTTATTGAGAAACACTACCTGGGCCCTGTATTGACAGAAATGCAAGCACTGTCAATCTCTCAAGGGCGTCATAACTGGATACCCCCCCAAGGATGCCGCTGCAAAATTGGGGAGAGCAGACGCACAGTTGTTGTCATTTGCATTTTGTGTGTTACTATATATACACACACTCGTCCATTTTAGAAACCTAAGTCTGACACAGCAGATAAAGCAGGTATACTTACTGTAATTTACTTCCTTAGGAATGTTCAAACTTCAAAGAACCACCAATGGGTAAATCTACTGTTCAGTTTTGGTAATCACTGAAGGCAATTAGGGATGGACAGTTGATAAACGGAGAGCACCGTTTTTTTTTATTGAGGCAGAAGTTAGCCAGATTTTGGGAAGTTCAAGTCATGACAGCTAACCCTGTTGATAGCTACCAATGCTTACCTGTACTTCGTCACACTGATAATGTGGTGTATTGATTTTGTCTAGACCAGGGGTGCCCAAAATTTACCTGCCAAGGGGTTTGATTTGGCCCTCCACCGGTCTTAACGCTTTGTGACTGATTCATTCTCAAATGATGGTTGAGTATATTTATTGGTACAGTAATGGTCAATTTAATTGAAGAGGACCAGTTTGTATATATACCCCAGGAACCACTCACTGCTCTGAACAAAGAAAACAGAAAACTAAGACAGTTCAGGTAGGTTTGTGCAGTCTTTATAAGCCCACTTCTTGTCCTATTCTGGATTTTTGAAAGTTCTGTGTCAAACAGCTTATGTTAACGAGCTTCCAATTACGTGCCATCTCATCAAAACAAAATGAAGCGGCAGTGGCAGTGGCACACAGACAAAAGGCATTTAAAACAAACCTGGGAGGAAGAGTATTTCCTTTGCATTTTGCCTGTGGCCTACGGACAATTTTTCATTTTGGCCCTCCAAGGGATAAAGTTTAGGCACCTCTGGTCTAGACTGTATTAGTCATACTTTGCTCTGGGATTATTTTAAGAACTAAAATTAAATCAGTTATCCATTGGCTGTTATGTGGATGTATAGATGATTTTTTAACAAAAGAATAAACCAAAAACAAACAAAATGCTTAATATGAAAAGAGATAACCTCATGTATATGTGACTTGTTTGCAGATAGCTCTTTTCACTTTGTGGTCTATTTTTAGGATGGGTTATTTTTTGGGCGGAATATGCAACAGAACAAAAGGTAGTCTGTCATTCACTTTTTGTGACCCACCCGTGACTTAGCTTCATCTTTTTGTTGTTACAGAACCCACAATTAGCATAATTAACCAAGGTTGTTTCTCTCAGTAGCTGTTAAATGCATTGGAAATGGTAGAAGAATCAAAGGCTTTCATGAATGCGTTGGTCAGCACTTACTGGTCTTGTTCCACCATTTTACAGAAACCATGTAACCAACATGATATACTTTGAATTGTGTAATCATTCAATGCCTATAACCTTGGCTTTAATAGATCTGAAATCAGAATATTGCCGTTGCAGTTTGCGATGCGTCATGGGAGCTTAGACCAAGTTCTGCATAAGCATCAAAGCTAGTCAATGCTAACTCCCCTTTTGTTTACTGTGATATTCTATTTTTATTTATACGTATTTGTGTACAAATAAAAATTAAAATAAACTTTATTCAGGCAGCACTAAGCTCCGGGGAAAAAAAGGAAAGTAGTAGCCACTTTTCAGACAGTTTCCAAACATCAGCAAAGACACCAATTGCATTTAAATCAATAACACATCATGGACAAATATTTTTTGACACTTTTAAAGTCAATTACATGAAACCAATATGTCTGCTTGGATGCCATTTGATAAGCTCAGCTCTGATAAAACAAAGCAGAAAGCAACGATTGTGAAGAAGAAAAGGGCAGATATAATCTCTTGTTCTCAAAGGCTTTCCACACCATTGTGCAGCCAGAGCCTGTCGGGAGCCCTGCACACGCACTGACCCCCTACAAGGGCATGGAGAGGGGTACAAGGCTGCCAGAAGAAGCAGATAACCAACAGAGCGTGGCTGTTGGTTAAAGTAATACACCATGGAGATGGAGCAAAGAAAGAGGAGTGGGTAGCGTGCCATCTTGTTGCCAAGAGATGAGTTTTTTGACTTGTATCAAAAGCAAGTGGTAAAAGCTTTGGCAGGTGATGCTGCTATTCCTCAGGCTGAGGGAGAAAAGAATTGAAGTAATTTGGTCAAATTGGACAAGCATAAGATTATCACAGACAAACACTGTCTATTGAGATTTAGACTTGCTCAATTCCAAGACTTGCTTGGATCTACTCAAAAGTTCTAAAGTAGCAAAAAGTTAGGAAGTGAAGGATGCTGAGAGTTGAGCCAAAACAAGAGGTATACATGCATACATACATTTTTTGTAGTTACAAGCTGTTTATGTAGTCAAAAGAAAAGGTTAAAACAAAGGCATCTGGATTTAGTTTTCAAGGAAAGACATTGTTTCTCTTAATCCTAAAACACTTTTTTAAATTCTGAGATCAACTGATACGAGAGCTGAGCTTTATCTCTAGAGGGAGGGGTTTGACCTGAAACTAAACCTGATTGGACAAGGCTTGTCTGGTCTCAGTAGTTAGATATGAAAGGGCAGGGATGCTCCTGATGTGAGAGTCATTAAAGGCTTGGTGTCACTACTCCATTCAGGTGTTGTTCTAGGGTGAAACTGTTTTGATTTTGGTTTCAAAACAGTTATAAATACTAGGCAACTAGAATCTGAGGCCACCTCCTCTGTTCAGAGAGGGCTTTTGCATTTTAACAAAAATGACTTACTTCACACCTCTTGAACCATCTGGACTCTCAAAATTCAGACATTGCTGTCCTCAAAGGAATGTCCCTTCTCTTTGAGGTGGACTGCAGACTCAGGTCCTCCGAGATTGGCTCTTCTGTGCTGATACATCCTCTTGGGAAGATGTTGTTTCGTCTCTCTCACAACTGTCACTACACTCTTCAATGAACAGCACATTACTCTGTTTGTGCAAGGGAATCTTGTCATTATGGTGGACCAGTTTTTGATAGAGTGCTCCCACAAATGTATTGTTCTTTCCGTTTACCTTCTGAGGTTGTGGGCACCTCTTGTGCTCTGTGAGTCTTGATGACTCCCAGCTTGTGCTGCAGAGGGTGGTGTGAATCAAACAACAAATATCAGTGTGGGTTAGCTTCCTATAAACTTCTACTTGGGAGTGTATTGTTATCGCAAATAACTACTGCACAGTCTAAGAAGGCCAGGCGGTTATCTTTGGTATCTTCACGAGAGAACTTGATGTTCTTGCCCACTGCGTTGATGTGCTCTGTGAAACTTCAAGGGGTGTGTTTCAATCAGATAGTACACTTTATGCAATGTGATTTAACTAGTGCCTATAAAATGTCATTAAAATGATAGGAAAAACACTTCAGTGGTCGAACCAGTACAAAATATTCCCATGGGAAACAATCATTGGATAGACACCAAAAATACTACTTTTGCTGCAAGCCATTATGTGTCAACCAACTGCTCTTGCCAATCAGATATCAAAAGAGTACAGCATGCATATTTTAAGCTTATAAAAATGTCTTCAAAAACAAGGTGTCGTGGGAACATGTAGTACAAACAAATTTTTATCTTGGATCCATTTTAAATGATCTTTGTTGAATCCAGAACTTGATGACTCCACACACCTGCAGGTGAAAACAAATTGTTGCGGAGTAAACTGGGGAGCACCATTTTGTGTCCATTTGCACATAGACGGTGGTCAAAAGGGAAGCGAGACTTCTTTATTAACACAGGCTCTTTGATGTCCATCTCCCCTGTGGTACCAATTAGCTTGCCGTACCGTTTGCATTTCTTTGCACTTCCCATTTTCGAAAGACATCCTGCATGAATTATCAATCTACCGGAACCTTTATTCCTTCTGGATGAATAGAGAATTATGATGGGCAAGTAAGGAAAGGGTGGCTGATTGAAATGAGGCTAATGTTAAAGAAGCTTGAAGGAATTGTGTCACACTCATCCTCCTGCACGTATTTCTGAAGTGTATTTGTTCAAAGCAATTCTGTGTAGATTTTAAAGGTTTGTACGTACCTGCAAACTCACATGAGACAGTTAAATTTCAATCTCAAGATCTTAGTTGTGATCGGCTGCGTTTGCTTAAGAGAATGAAGATATGGTGACTTATATTTATTTTAAGGTCATAAAGTTAGTTAAAAGCTACCATTAACTTCAGGATATGTGCCATATAAAGATTATTGGGTTCAATGTTGCAAAGCACAAAAGTGGACTGTTCATAGTACAATGATTTGGATACTGTCCATTAATATTTTCTCTTAATATATAGTTTAACGAGGTGCAGGCAGTGGTTAGCACTCAAGAAGGTCATGGTGGATTGGCCTTTCTGTGTGAAGTCTGCATGTCTTGCTGCTACAGTGGGTTTTCTCTGGGCAGTCAGGCTTCCATCCACATGCATATAGGTGAACTGGTGAAACACCTTTGCCCACAGTGAGTGAATCTACCTGTCACTGTCACAATATTTACTGTCACTATCTCGAAGTGTTAGCCCTGCCATGGACTGGCAATCATCCAGGGTGTACCCCGCCTCATGCCCAAGGCCACTGGGCTAGACTCCAGTCCCATGAATCGGATTGAACCCAAATATGAATATAGCATTATGGCAGGTTGTACTGATGTCAAATAGTGTCATAATGCTGTGTGCACAGGGCTCAACGTGGAATGAATTAATATTAGCTGGTATTTTTATAATGTATAATTATGTTTGCGGATCAGGCAAGCAACTTATGTCAGGGAATAATAGGGATGATTTAAAAGCTGTTATGTCAAGGCAAAAATAGATGGGGTTAAAAAATGTAGCTTCACTGTACAAAGCCTGTATAGTTTGAGGCCACATTTGTGTTCACATTTGGATTAAACATAAGAAAAACAGTGAGAAGATCCTTCCACTGCTTTTATCCCTTGTTAGCAAAGGCAATCACAGAGTCAGTCCCCAGAAGATTCATCGCTGTCACATTATCCCAATGAGATTATAAAAGATGAGTACCGAGAGACAATGTTATCAAGGGAACGCTAGACAAAAGTGCAATTTGTGAATTTCTGAACAAAAACAGGGAGCCCTGCTTTTATAAAGGAATGATTTTTGCAATCCGAGTGGTCGATGCTGATGAAGGGAAAAATAAATCAAGTGTAAGAGTAAGGCGGCTCGGGAAGAGTGCCGCACAGAGATAATGGCATCATCATGCCTGTGTGGTTCCCAGTTTCTGGGGAGATTAAACACTTTATCATTGTCTTAGCGACAAACCGTCTCTACCAAGAGCATGCATCCAATTACTAAACACCTTTTTCACTCAAATCTGAGAGCGATGTGTCAGCTTCATCACTCACCTAGAGCTTTGCAGCCGAGATGAGAGCAGACAGTCATCTTATCTCGATGGTCCTGCCCTCCAGTGTAGCACCCATGGTGGCAGCTGACCTTACTGTTATTATGCTTGCCTCACACCTATGATACCATCTAACACTTCCTTAAAGACCAGACGCTTTTAAGATACCTTCTTGTGTTATGGCTCTAACAACCTTCTCACCACTGACATGTGAATGGCCAAAGGCAATCGTATGAGAGGCAATGCAGCTCAAAGCCTCAAGGGTGTTACAAAATTAAATATTGCATGAAATTCTTATAAAGGGTCAGTTTCTTTAAATGCAAGATGAGGTACACCATGGGCAATCGCAGTTAATAGCATTCACAATCACTTTCAATTAACCTATACATGCATGTCTTTGGACAGTTGGGAATGGCCAGAGAGAACCTAAAATAGCAGGAGGAAGACATGCAAACTCCACAGAGAAAGCGCCGGCCGGTATGGAACCCAGGACTTTGCGAGGCAGGAGTGCTACACACGTGGACAAAAATTGTTGGTACCCTTCGGTCAATGAAAGAAAAACTCACAATGGTCACAGAAAAAACTTTATTCTGACAAAAGTAATAATAAATAAAAATTCTAGGAATGTTAACCAATGAAAGTCAGACATTGCTTTTCAACCATGCTTCAACGGAATTATTTTTAAAAATAAACTCATGGAACAGGCCTAGACCAAATTGTTGGTACCCCTTAATATTTTGTTGCACAACCTTTTGAGGCTATCACTGCAATCAGACGATTCCTGTAACTGTCAATGAGACTTCTGCACCTCTCAGCAGGTATTTTGGCCCACTCCTCATGAGCAAACTGCTCCAGTTGTTTCCGGTTTGAAGGGTGTCTTTTCCAGACGGCATGTTTCAGCTCCTTCCAAAGATGCTCAATAGGATTGAGGTCAGGGCTCATAGAAGGCCACTTTAGAATAGTCCAATGTTTTCCTCTTAACCATTCTTGGGTGTTTTTAGCTGTGTTTTGGGTCATTAACCTGTTGCAAGACCCATGACCTGCGACTGAGACAAAGCTGTCTGACACTGGCCAGCACATTTCTCTCTAGAATCCCTTGATAGTCTTCAGATTTCATTGTACCCTGCACAGATTCAAGACACCCTGTGCCAGATGCAGCAAAGCAGCCCCAGAACATAACAGAGCCTCCTCCATGTTTGACAGTAGGGACAGTGTTCTTTTCTTGATATCCTTCATTTTTCCGTCTGTGAACATAGAGCTGAAAGTTCCATTTTTGTCTCATCTGTCCATAGGACATTCTCCCAGAAGCTTTGTGGCTTGTCAACATGTAGTTTGGCATATTCCAGTCTAGCTTTTTTATGATTTGTTTTCAACAATGGTGTCCTCCTTGGTCGTCTCCCATGTAGTCCACTTTGGCTCAAACAACAACGGATGGTGTGATCTGACACTGATGTTCCTTGAGCATGGAGTTCACCTTGGATCTCTTTAGAAGTCTTTCTGTTACCATTCAGATTATCCGTCTCTTTGATTTGTCATCAATTTTCCTCCTGCGGCCACGTCCAGGGAGGTTGGCACCAGTCTCATGGATCTTAAATTTCTGAATAATATGTGCAACTGTAGTCACAGGAACATCTAGCTGCTTGGAGATGGTCTTATAGCCTTTACCTTTATCATGTTTGTCTATAATTTTCTTTCTATTCTCCTGCAACAACTCTTTCCTTCGCTTCCTCTGGTCCATGTTGAGTGTGGTACACACCATGTCACCAGACAACACAGTGACTACCTGAAGCCCTATAAATAGGCCCACTGACTGATTACAAGATTGTACACACCTGTGATGCTAATTAGTGCACACACCTTGAATTAACATGTCCATTTGGTCACATTATTTACAGTCTTTTCTAGGGGTACCATCAATTTTGTCTAGGCCTGTTCCATGAGTTTATTTTTTAAAATAATTCTGTTGAAGCATGGTTGAAAAGCAATGTCTGACTTTCATTGGTTAACATTCATAGAATTTTTATTCATCATTACTTTTGTCATTTAAATAGGAGACAAAGTAAAGCCTTGTTTAATTGTTAATTGGCTGTTGTTTGATTTAGTGTTAATTTAAAGTGGCTTGATTCTGCAAATGGTACTGCCTCCGTGTACAGTATTGTTCAAAATAATAGCAGTACAATTGGACTAACCAGTATAATCCAGGTTTTTATTGATAAGTGGCAAACAAGTTACCAGTAGGTGCAGTAGATTCTCAGAAAACAAACAAGACCCAGCATTTATGATATGCACGCTCTTAAGGCTGTGCAATTGGGCAATTAGTTGAAAGGGGTGTGTAATAGCAGTGTGGCATTCAATCATTGAGGTCATCAATTTTGTAAAAAAACAGGTGTGAATCAAGTGGCCCCTAAGGGCTTCATCCTTTAAGAAAACCTATAAAGAGGTGCAAAAAATTATAGGCTGTTCAGCTAAAATGATCTCCAATGCCTTAAAATGGAGAGGAAAACCATAGAGACGAGGAAGAAAACGGAAGATTTTTATATTATATCCTTTATTTAACCAGGTTAAAAAGCTCATCGAGATTAAAAATCTATTTTCCAAGAGTGACCTGGCCAAGATGACAGCAATATAACAATATTTAAAATCAAAAGTTACAAAATCAAAGTCAATGTGTGCAAGTTCAAAAACAGTTACATTTACCAAGCTCATTTAGTTCACGCTTCTTTAGAATAGATTTCAATTCCCCTAAAGTTACAAGTTCAGTTTAGGTCCTTTTGCAGTTAATTCTATGCACAGGGAGCAGTATACTGAAATGCTGCCTTACCCAACCTCGACTCTGGGAACCACTATCAGTATGTTCTTCTGAGAACACAGAGTAGGGATGGGCGATATGGCCAAAAATCCATATTGCGATATACATTGCAGCCTTTTGCGATAACGGTATATATTGGAATATATAAATTATAATAGAATCATTTCAGAACAGGTTACATAGATCCTAAGGAAAGCCAAACTGCTAAATGTATTTTTTAATGTTATTCCTGTATTCCTGAAAAGGAACTCACAATCTTCTTGCATAAAGCAACAGCACGGTCAATTCGGGGATCTTTCACACTTTTTCTGTTGACAAGCGTAAGATTTTATATGTTAATTTAATCTATAATCTTCTCTCGCCGCTCGCGCTTCTTCTCGCCGCTCCCGCCGCTTCTTGGCTGCATTGCCTGGCTATGCTAGTTCCGCGAAGTCTCCGTGAAGATTTCACGAGAACACGACTATCTGAACATTAAAACGAAACATGTTACTGAATACCAGTTGCCAGCCCGTGAAGACTTCACGGAGCTGGTATTCAGTAACATGTTTCGCTTTGAGGTAGTACAACAGATTAGTCGAGTTACCTCTCTTAGCCGGAACTGTTGCCCCACACACTCTACAGAGTATAATTTGCTGCTGCACGTCAGACGGCTTAAATCCGAATTACGTCCAAATAATGGATGTTGCGTCTTTTTCACCAGCTCCTCCGTTTCGCTTTCAGCCAGGTTTCAAGCTGCAGCTCGTGGCTGTAAATTTTGTGGGGAAATTGCGTCATCAACATGTATTATCGCGGTAGTGCAATAGAATTAAAATCTCTATCGTATGCCAATTTTTTATCATTTATATCGCATATCGTTCATATCGCCCATTACTAACACAGAGCATTCTGTTGTTGGTTTTTACACATGTATGTGCAGAGGAAAGATGGGACAACCATCAAAATGGATCGAAGAATAACCAGAATGGTAAAAAAGCTCAGCCAATGATCAGCTCTAGGATGATCAAAGACAGTCTGGAGTTACGTGTAAGTACTGTGACAGTTAGAAGACGTCTGTGTGAAGCTTATCTATTTTCAAGAATCCCCCGCAAAGTCTCTCTGTTAAAAAAAAAAAGGCATGTGCAGAAGAGGTTACAATTTGCAAAAGAACATATCAACTGGTCTAAATGAAAATGGAAAAATGGAGGAACATTTTGTGGACTGATGAGAGTAAAATTGTTTTTTTTGGGGTCCAAGGGCCACAGACAGTTTGTGAGACCACCCCCAAACTCTGAATTCAAGCCACGGTACACAGTGAAGACAGTGAAGCAAGCATCATGATATGGGCATGTTTCTCCTACTATGGTGTTGGGCCTATTTAATTGCATACCAGGGATCATGGATCAGTTTGCATTTGTCAAAATACTTGAAGAGGTCATGCCCACAAAATTAATGTTATGGAGTGGCCAGCCCAATCCCCGGACCTTGGTGCCACACAGATGTGAAGCAGTTTTAAAAAACTATGGTCATACAACTAAATATTAGTTTAGTGATTCACAGGATTGCTATTAATTAGAACAAAACTGTACGTGTCTCCTCCTGCTACAAGAGGCAGTTCTGCAATGTTTTACTGTAGAACAATTCAGCATGCATGTTGTTGCTCCCTTTACACATTTGTTTTAGTTTAGTTTATCAGCTACAAAGACTCAGGTAAAGACAAACTAAACTCTAATGGAACTGAACTGTGTCCAGTGTTGAGACCTGTGCTTCCGCAGTGTATTACCCTCCAAACTTTCTAAAAATCCTCAACAGGACAGGCTCCATAATTCTTAGCCTCTTGCATTTTCCCCTCAGTGCTTGTTTTATTGGCTAATGGTAGCCTTGCGTACATAGCAGTTAAAGCAACACAATGCTTGCGTACAAGCAACACAATTAATGGCAACAGCTGATTTTAATTTTTTCTTTATGTACAGCGTAGAATGTACATTAAGCCAAAGCAGAGATCCTTGTACCAGATAATAGCTTAGCTAATTTCCATTTGTAGTCCTATATTGACCATGTTTTAGGTGGCAAGGGGAACCGGAGCGCCAGTAGGAAACTGCGTAGTGCTACCATGTATAACAGTTCAGAAGTGGTACTGTAGAGATAAAGTGTATGAACTGTACTGTAGCACTTTGATTAATCGGTTAATTAAAATAATTGATCAATTTATCAATAAACCATGAACATACCTAGTGTTTATCAACTTGTGTTCAGTTTAATCTGTGCCCATTGGATCTGCCTCCTGAAAATCCAACTCAAACACAGAGAGCAAACTAACTCTTTAAAAAAATAGAAAAAGAACTAGAGTGATGGGCTAAGATACTAAGGATTCCTTGTTGTTACAATATAAAAAGTGACTGTTGTGGTCAAGATAAGGGAAGAACCACATGAATAGAAAATTCTCTCTATTTGGCAATATCTGGAGCTGGAATTATTTGTTTTCATCCTGGGGAATACCATCAATGTGAAATAGTAATAGACTTATTTTAAGAGTGGGTAGTTCAAAACATGGTAGAAATCAGGGCAATGAGGAGAAGCAGAGCATAGGGAGACAAAAGAAGTGACAGTGGGAGCAGTGGTAAGACTAAACGACAGGGAGGCAGAGGAGTAGAAAGAGAAGTGACAGTGTCTCTCAGCTCATTGGTCTGGAATCTGTCACACAATCAATTCCACCACTCAGTTCCAGGTTGTATCGGCCGGCTCCAATGTCACTGTCTGAGCGTCACAACCAAGTCCAAATGATCAACAGCATGCACCAAGTTTAATGACTAGTCACAGCAGCCAGAGCAGACAGGTGACTTCACCAATATTCTACCATCTAAAGCTACATGAGTAGCTGTAACAATCACTGAGGTCACATTATATTTGCATCAAGGCCACTGAAGCAGGGAGCTAACACACATACTTTCAAAATTCACTTACATTTTTGGGGTGAATATGCCACATTTTACACAGAACTACTGAACATACAATACAGCATTAACAAGAGAAACAGTGACATCCATATAGCAGCATTTCCTAAAATAGTCTTCTCTTCCTTCAATAATTCAGTCTCGGCGATATGCGGCTCATTACCCACTGCCACATGTCTAATTGTTTGATCTATGCTTTTTTGAGAGAGAGTCATGTTAATAGTCAGCAGTTCTATCTCACGGCATAACAAAAAAATAAATAAATAAATAAAAAAAATTAGTGGTAGATCAAAGCTGCATGTGTATGTATTTATTTTTTGACAACAAAACTGTTTCCTAAAGAGCTGCGCTCAGGTTTGTAATAATAGCATAAATACTGGGTGAGAGTGCTGCAGAGCCTTGGTAGTGGCGTCATTAAGAGTGAGAGTGATAAATGCACTCCGCTTGTTGAATTTGAGATTCTCATTAGTCAGTGTTCAGGAAGAGACCTGGGGCCATAACTCTTGTGGTTGTCTTTGACAAGAGGCTCAATGCAGAAGAGCAGGGGTGTAAGTGTGCTTGTATTTAGATGCTTGTTTAGATGCTACCAACGTATTGTGGGCTCCGGCTTCGGTAATGGAGGTCTATGTTATGCATGACTTTGCTGTGCCAGAATCATTTTCAGCCATTAATCACATGCTAAGGTAGGATTTGTAGATTGGGCAAAGCATGCATGGGATAAATTAAGGGGCAAAAATATATAAAACAAATGATCTTGCATGTTTTAATCATAGATTGTAAAAATAGTGGATGTCGTCTGCCCATCGCTCCCCTATAGGCTACACCAATATTGGCCTTACCACGGGGCAATAAGATGGCAATTACAACTGGGCTTGTCTGACTCCTGTGTCAGAGAATATTACTAAAATGGGCAGAGAGGGTAGTATCTGAACTGCTCCAGGCCAGCCTTTCCAAACTAGCCATTCAGTAAACACGCCCTTCATCTCAGAGCCCAAGCTGAACAAGCTAACACCAACGGCTAATGTCATGCTAACTGCTGCTGCTAACTGCTGAAGAGGCCTCTCTACAGTTGTCTTCTCTTGTCTCTCAGCCTGAGGTAAGTCTGCAAATCTTTACAAACTTTAACTTTAACAAACTTTATTTCAGCTCCTGCTGTTAATGTCAGATCATTATTATCAATATTAGAACTTTATGATAATCAATTTTAAGAGCACATTTCTATCTTTGATAATCCTTACCAGTTTTGTTATTGTTCTCAACTATATCATTATAAAACTTCATATTTGTTTAAACATTCCCTTAATTATGCATATTTCTAAAGTTAAGCTGAGCGCAAACCAAATCTTTTGTACCAGGCTGTAAACAGGTTTTTTACACTTGTAAAGTCGCCTTTGGATTTCTTCTTATATTTCTGCTTTTGGAGCCTGCCCTCTGGTGGACGGAGGTATATCACTGTATGTCAGTGCCCTTACTCGAGGTCCTTTTAAGGGGTTTTATGAGATTGGCTTGGTTTTAATTCACAGAAAAAAATATTAAAGTGTGGCCCTATTTAGACCTCGGGTTAAAATGAGATTTTAACCACCACATTATGAATAGTTGTTACTTTCTGTGTAATAATAAAATGTGAAATCTATGAGTACATGCATAAGGTTAGTTATATATGTACTCACCCCATAAATGAAATAGGATGGTCATGAATAATGTTGCATAATTAGACAATATGGCATTGTGAATTGAACTTTAATGTTCCTATACGTTTTTTGTTTTCTGTAATGTATAACATATGACTATAAAGATTAACTAACTTAGGAAGTCTTATTCACACGAAACATTGAATTCTCTAAAGAGAGACACTCATTTCAAAGTATTGCTTTAGTCCAATAACATAAATAAAAACACTTAAAATATGTGTAACAATAAAACTGAAGAAAAAACAAGTAAGTTGATTTTTTCTCACTCAGGCCAAATATTTAGTCTTTATACGGATTTGGATACCGATTTGGACACCAAATCTGTATAAAGACTATATAACTACAGAAGGAATTGGATGACTGCAGCACCTTCAATCTCCACAAGATAACTTTCCCTTGTTACCATTTCTCACACGCCTTTGTGATGATCAGATAATGTGTACCTATTCCAATTCGTCTTGTATTTCAACAGACGTTTCACTTTAGAAATGATCTTTCCTAATAATACATAAGACGTACAAAGCATGCCAATACACATTCCTTCACAAACTCAGACCATCTTTCATTGTATCCCGAGTAATCAGACCTGATGATGCAATTAGGACCCATTCACACCTGACTGTCCTTTGATGACCCACTTACTTAGGACACATTGTAAAGGCTGGCCTGGCAAAGAATCTTTTGACAAAGGTAATCTCCAATAGAAGAGACATTGTGTGAAAAGTGCATTAGTAAGCTGTCTGTGTCCCTCACTAACAGCGAGAGTTTTCTATCTGGAAATGTCTAATAGCAAGGATGCATGTAGCCAGGACACATTTACTTTAACCACAGGCAATATGTTTCAGTATGTCATGTCACATCACAAAAAGAAAAAAAGAAAAGAGGTTGCAATGGGGATGAAGAATGAGGAAGCGCCCAACCAGGTACTGCCTTGCTTCAGTGGTTTTAACAGTCATCTGGACATCTGGCCCAATCAATACTCAGAGACAAGCATCTGCCCAGGTCTTCTGTTACTGTAGCTCTATCCCCGCAGCCACCGCTGACTGTATCTGGAGACGGCCATGTGCTGCTGGCTCGTATCAGTGCATGCGGCCATATCACACAACAACAGAGGAAATGTGATGCCACGTAGCACGGCCGCTGACACTTTAATTTGTCACTGGTGATAGGGTTTGTCAAACTATTTCTAGAGTTCATCAGCCACCTGGCCTTATTTGCCACTCAGCTGATGATATTTTTCAGCCTCAAATTCCTCCGTTACAATAACCTTGATGCTCAGTAGCCACATATTTTTCTTTACATATGAAGTTGGGAGCAGTAGGGTTACAGCCATTTGTTCAACATTTATTTCAGTATTCAGATCTATGCATTGCCTCTGACACTTGTTTTTTATGTCTGCATTTTGCACTGAAAGAATGATTACATTTTTGTTCCATTGTTTAGGCAATGGTAATAACTATAGTTATTAAGTAACTATATTCTACAGGAACCAATTGCACTTGCAATGGCAAACATGTCTGACAGTAAAAAGCTGCCCGCTAAGGTGGAATGACCAAACATACTGGAGTCAATGATCCTCTCAGGACAAACATTGAATTATTCAAAAGTAACAATAACAATTCAAATATTATTGAATTATTGAAGCTTTTAAGAGGCCATTTACGCGTCAAGTTTCACCAAATAAATAGCTGTTTTGGCTGTTTGTTCAACAGCATCGCCATGGCGAGGTTTCCTGCGTCATGGTATAAACTGCAAATAGAACTCTCAGTAAAAACAATGATTGGTGTGTTGGGTTTGAGAAACCTTGGTTGATTGGTGTTGATTGAAGCGCAGTGCCAGTAAGAATTGTGTCTGTCTCCATCCTGACTTGTTCTGACCTCACGAGTGTGATGGGGAAGCTAACCTAGTGAGATCAAAATAAAAGCAGCCATCTGAGCCATGTAGCCACCTCAGATTTATTTATTTTATTTTTTTACTCCGGGAGCTACTCAGCTCAGAGCATGATGGGAAGATGCGACCTGTCATTACAACCAGATTATGTGTAAATGTAAACTTTAACTATGTTAAACATCAGGAGTCCTTTTTGACTCTTGGAAATTTCTTTCCTCATTAAATTGTATTCCTAGATAACGAGGGTCTACTGTAATTTAACTGCCAGTTAAACAAATGTGTGATCCAAGTTTAACAGCTGCCTGCACTCTGTTTTAATTAAAAACTCAAGCCGTGCCATTCACAAATGAGGCATTTGTCCTAAAGTGGCATTGCAGAGATTGTCTTTAATCTGTGCGGTTTCATTTTCCTTTCTCCGTGAGCTTAAGCTCTGAGGCCATATGCTCCTGCCCTGACCATGACACACAGGGCTTCTAATCAGGTTTTGCAATGACCAAGCACATTCTGTCATTAAAGCACACGACTCCGGGGCTCTGACATCTTCCTGTCTTGTGGATGGAATGAGATTGCGAGCAGCTGCATCTAGTACTGTCTTGCCAATAAGGAAAAAGGGTACCAGTAACCTGTTTGGCTTTCTCAAATATCTTAATTGGCTGGTCCCCTACAGAATGTCGCCTGTCTGATTTAATAGAGTACACTTAGAGGTCCCAGACACTAGACTCTGTCACCTTCACTTGTTCCTAATTGTAAATCAGGATACACTGGAACAGGTCACACAAACCCTATGCTGGAAACGTTTTTAGACTAATTTAATGTAGCATATGGTAAACAGCTATTGCTTTTATCATTTAATCTGGAGCTAATTAATGGAGAAAAATAAATAAATCAATGGTTCACCTTGGCAGGCGCGTACTGCAGCGCAGATAAACAAAAGCAAACCACCAATGGTTCAAAATGGAAATCCTGTTTAATTTTAAACAGCTGCTTTGAACATCATCCAACTGTCCAAATAGATCTGTTTTAATGTGGACGCGTTATCTGAAGGGTAAAACTGACACAAGTATAATGAGTAAACATGTGAACACTAGCATAATTAGAAACATTTAGGGTGTGTTCCTCAAAATAGACATCTAAAAGCAATGCATACTACTATATTTGATTTGTAATGATAAAGGTACTTCAAATACGCTTTGGGGGTGCTCATTAGCAAGTAGATTGACAAAGACCATCGAGACTGGCACAAAACTACCCAAATGAAAATATGTAGAATTACATTCTGCAGCATATATTATTAGATCAATAGTACTTTGAATAGAAAAAAAAACCCTGCCTTTGTGTCAAAGTTGTATATTAAAGATTGAATGTGTTAGGTGAGTGGAGATTGAACATAAGTTACACATTTTTTTAATTTTTTTATTGGGTAGACATTGCACTTATGTAATAAGCAATACCATCACTGGATACTGCTTTTATGAAAAAATATCTCTAAAATTCCCACATTTTCAATTAGTCACACCAGTTGAGTTGACATGTAGAACAGACAAAATGTACATTTAATTAACTAAACGTCACCTTAATTTAAATGATTGCCTTAGTATGACTGAGGCATGACTAGAATGCATGTCCAAATCTTATTCTGTGCACATGCACCACAATTTCCTGCACAAAACTGACAGAGTGCAACAGAAGAGGTAAAGAAAGAAAGGTGACAAGAAAGACCAACACATTAACTAGAAGTTTATGCTACAACACTAGCTTACTTTTTTCCCTCAAATGAGAAAGGTCAAATGGAAAAGCCATTACTAACAAAGCAGAGCAATGAGAATCTTTTAAAAATCAATAAAGTCATGTTTAACTGTCTAAAGTTACTGCTGTCTAATGCTGCTTTTTGCCAGGCTGCAATATGGCTACTATGTTGCTATTCACATAATCAGTGTTGACAATAACAAAACTAGTTCCATTTGCATCTATATGTTAAAGCTATGCTACACAAAACTTGGAAAGCCACAAAACCGATGACCTGCATCCCCTAGAATGGGGCGTCGTATGATATAACACTCGGAAATGACCTTTTCTATTTAGTTTGGTTGAACTAAACCAAATGGAAAAGCCTCTTGCTCTGTTGATTAATATACATTAAATATAGACACAAAGGGATAGTTGACATGACACAAGGTGGGGCTCATGTTTAAATGCATGACACACTTTGCAGCTGCTGGGTTTGTTGACATGGTCCGAACACTATGTATGTTCTACAAAGAGTGGTTTCAACCCATTTCAGGAACATGATTTATTTAAACCCCGCTGCACTTTTGTTTTAGCACTCTATACTCTCAAGAGGTTTTTTTGTCCCTCTAAGTTTTTAGCAGCAATGTTTGTTCTAACAGTGAGATGTTTTTTCCACTAAGCTAACAGCTTGTGCTTTTGCTCAGACAGTGCCTTTGCGTGAGTTCTTGTAACAGACTGGCTTGCATCCAGCATCTCACAGTTTCTAATGCCGTGTAGACGTCCAATAAACTACTCCATGCTGTTTGTGTGCGTGTGTTTTTGGATAGAAAGCAGGCCAGTTCAACTAGCTGTACACAGCCGCTTTCCCACATGTAGATCATTAGGCATTGATGAACATGAAAGTCGGCACAAAGTTTGTTTGAAGTTCAAATATTGAGCCGAAAGGAGTGTTTGGGAGAAGCGTCGATAGAGATCTGCAGTTGCAAAGCTTACCAGATCACTGCTGAATAACTCAAATAGTGGTCGATGGCAAAATTGTTTCTTTACTGCCGCAGATCCAGGGTCAGACGTTTAAGAATATGCTTTCTCAGTTTTCTCTGTGTGCCGTTTATGGTGTGGAGAAGTCTGAGGAGCAGAGGCAGCATCATCACTCCCACTCAATGACTGAGCAGATGCCTGTTAGGAAGGCAGTGGGAATACATCACATCTGTTGATCAATATCCTCTGCGGTTCACTGAATATAAAGCAACCGTGGGAAAGTTATCCCGTCACGTTCCGGGTGAGAAGAGATAAAGCCAGCAATTATCTCATCTCCCAGCCCCCGCCTTTACACCTAATGAAGGCTTTGAGAGAATGAGGATCTGATTTATTAAGAGCCTGTTGTACTAAAAAATAAAAAATGATGCATAGACAGTACAAATAGTGGAGCAAAGTAGTTGATGAGGAACAAGGACGAGGATGCTTTAGGGTTGGCTTTAGGAGACAAATTTAAACAAACCATGATAATGTGATTCTCAGTTGAGGTACTATTGAATGTATACAGCACAGTAAGACCAGAGCTAGACCTCTGAGTGTTCCCCACAAAAAAGCTAGCAAAGCGCAACAAGAGTAGTAAATACATGAGAAAAAAAAATACAGATGCAAACACATTTGAATATTTCTTCCTGCTGTGCAACTTACCAAAATATTTCTGAATATAAAAAAGGTCAAAGGTGTCAACTACCATAACCTGGCAAAGCATGGCGCTCTCAAAAGGTCAATTAACTGAGGCAAAGACAATAGTCCTGTTACACAAACTAATAGAGCTTAACGAGCTTTTGAGGCATAACAAGAAAAAACTTTGGATGGAAATGTAGTGACCGACTTTCACAGAAAAACCACAGGAGTCCATTTAAAGTTAATGATCATAATAGGTCAACACTAGGGATACAACAATTCTCAATACAGTATTGAACCGTGAAGGGCGTACCGAACGGTTCAAAACTCGCTGGTATATTTTTGTTCCTTTGTTTTTGTGTAAAATGAATATTCCCTGTCTTTTTATGCAGCATATTTCTCCTTAGTTGGCTGTATGTTTTGCATTCATTTGGGAATGCCTCTGTGAGGGAACAACCAATCACAACTCTCTATGGGCTGATGACAACACTCGTGTTAGAAACATTATGAACCCCAGTGTTTCCACAGCGCTTTATGGTTTAGCAGCAGCTTCTGGGGCTCCAAACCAACTGTAATGCTGGTGCTGTAATGTCCCGCTGTAAACACTAGCTTCAAATGGACTCTGTTCTGTTTAGAGCGGAGTTAGCAAGAGCTCTGTTTTAAGTTAAACTTAAAAACACTAAATGTTCTGTTTACCAACAAAAAAGGGAGATTCCTTTTAGTAAAGTGGCTAGATTTCGAATGTAACACTGGTCCTTGCTGGTCTAAACCATCTCTATCTGACTTAAACCTACATCAGCTGAGACATTATTGAGGTTTGATCAAACTGGAGTTCGTTTTAAATCTGGTCCTTTGTTAATTATATCAGGTACTCATTTAAATGTTGGTTTATAAATGTTATGCCTGGATGTTAATGTGTTTTTTGAAGCTGTGCAATAACAAAATAACTTTTTTTTTAATAATATAAATAATCATTAAACCCCCAACTGCAGGAGATATTCTAACACCTGGAATCAGAGAATGTTGATAAGCTTATGTTTTCACAGAACCTCAATACACAGGAATAGTAGTATATATAATAATAGTAATATGTAAACATAAATAATAGTTTTCATGTTTACAGGCATCAGTTTACTTATAATGTTAAGTTTTTGTGTTATATGCTTTATTAGTAAAATAAAGACAGTTATGAAAATAAAAGTGCCTTTGTTTCTTTAAAATCCACACAATTACTAAACCTAGTTTAACTGGTATAAAAAAATCATATAAATCAGTGATGCACTTAGCATTTTGCTCTCCTGTCTATAATGTTTCTTCTGTCTTTTTAGTCATTGTTAATATTCTTACAGTTGTGACCTTGTGCATTTGTGCAATTATAGTTTAATAGTTCAATAGGTTAAAAGCCAGTTATCTGTGAGTAGAGCCAACTTATGAAACCTGAGAAAAAATGGCAAGATTTCATTTCATAACATAGTCCCTAACCCATCACGGAGGAAACTCTAATTGGGAAACAATTCCACAGTAACACCCTAATGAGCCATGCCATTCCTGTCTGACAGACTATGATCTTACTCTTAGTCATGTTATAGTGAAAAACCCCCATGGGGGTTTTAGTGGAGCTGCGG
The DNA here is from genome assembly GCA_024416835.2 of Perccottus glenii. Classification (NCBI taxonomy): domain Eukaryota; kingdom Metazoa; phylum Chordata; class Actinopteri; order Gobiiformes; family Odontobutidae; genus Perccottus; species Perccottus glenii. The sequence goes on from CM044551.2 coordinate 22,382,496, forward strand.
CAAAGCCTCATGGGTAAACATAGTTAAGGCTGCCGCTCTGTAAATAGAACAGAATGTGACATCTACAGTACACATGAATCTCCAAAGTAGGCTTCCAAAAACCCAGCAGCCTACCACTAGTCTGAGCTGTGTGTCTCTGTCAAAAGCCCTCGCCATCACTTTGCCTTTCCATGCCGCACTGACAGTTGTGAGCACCTCGGCTGCACACATCATTGATACTAATGGCAGCGGATGTCTGCTCGAAGGTGGCATGAGTGTCAAGAGTTCGCTGTTGTGTATAGGTATAGGCAAAGTCAGGATTACACAAGAGTATGTGTGGTATCACCGCAATCGGAACAAAGATCAATTCATGTCACTTCAGCAGACGTGACAGGCAGTCTCCTCCCTAGAACAAGCTGGATCCCCGTGCACACAAGTGTAGCAGTGCCCCCGTTTAACAGCAAGTCCAGGGAAGATCATGGGGAGGGAAAGAGTAAGGAGGACAATGATAAAGGCTGAAGCCCTCGGAGCAAAGCAGCGGGAGAGGTCGCCTGGAGTTTATCACAAAGACAGGAAATATAATCTGGGACGACCTGGTTGGACAAGGTGCAAATTGTACCTGTGACACTGTCACATGCTGGGATCAAATCTAGTGCAAGACCTAGGTCACGCAGCACCTCTCTGTTGTCTTTGGAGCAGTTTAGACTTTGCATTTCAATTTGTTATCCGATTACAAAGTTTAACTTGTTCTATTCACATGTGGCATTTACTGTCCACATTTCATATGCTAATCTACTCATTCCTCTAAATCAACACATATTTCTAACTTAACAAAAATAACACATGCATCTGATAAGGCAAGGCAATTTTATTTATATAGCACAATTCATACACTGGGTAACTCAAAGTGCTTTACAGGAATAAAAGACAATTTACAAGATTTAAAAACCAAAGAGTGCAGATAAAAAACACTTTAAGTTGTAGTGTAGGCGGAGCTAAAGAGGAAGGTTTTTAACCTCCCCTTGAACATTGTTAAAGTTGAGGCTTGTTTTACTTCATCTGGGAGGCTGTTCCAGATTTTTGCTGCATGAAACTTAAACGCTGCTTCATCCTGTTTAGCAGGGGCGCAACTACCCAGTGCTAGAGGGGTATGCAGCAACAATTTTGGTTACTTCATGGAGACTTATCTCTGTATTAGGAAAATATCTTTATCAATAAACTGTATTGTGACCAAGCCCCTCCCATGGAATCTCTTAAACAGTCCTCGTGTAAGGGCGCCGCCAAACGGCGATTTTACAGCGAAATACTGTGATAAGCTAAACACATATGATTTTGGGTCAAGTCATCTTTGTGTAATTTTTTATATTTGCTTTAAATCACCAATAATCAACAGGGCAAATTTATAAATGTTTAACTAAATTTGAATGTGCTGAACAAATAAACTTCTGACTCCGACTGTAAATTCCTTTGGGAAACATTGTCGTGCATTATTTAAAACTGAAATATTATGCATGTTTGCTATTCAACTGTTTAGTACAGTTTGTGCAACACGGGACAGAGGAACCTTCTGATGTTGGGGTTGGGGAGCGTGCACACAGATCAACTTGTTTTGTTTTTCTTGTCACTCATAAAATGTTAATCGGTCAAACTACGCATCAAAAATATGCATCACTTAAGAGCAGAGACACACGCTGCATTGTCAACGAGTGGGTGACATGCTATGAAAGCTATGCCAGTCTTCGTCTCTTCCACCTCTGTCTCTGGCTCACACTTTGGCACGATAAAGCCTCTATTCAGCCAAGCGGTCTCATCTTGTTTCACGCCTGTACTGCTGCATTCACTCTCGTTCTGTCCCATTTCAGCCTGGCTGACACATCTTTGTGTCATGCATAATGACAGGTAAAATGGCTGTCAACACTGGGGCCCCATGTTAGTCCCACCTTGAACCTGTTTAACACCCCCTCGTCTATATTTGACCATCCCACTTGCTATCATATATTGTTTCCCCGCTGTCAGTGATGAGCAATGCAGAAACTGGCTTCCATTTACTTTGACTGACACCAACTGATCCGCAGCGGCCCGTCAGTGCGTGTACAGCGTTGGCCAAAAGAAGGATCACAATACAATAGAAGTGCTTGAATGAATGAATAGTCCGGCATTATCCTCCGTTTTGTCAAATCCTGACAAATACGAGTCCCTGAGGACAAAGCCCTTGCTTGAACCAGGAAAACAATGCACTTGTGTTACATAAAAAAGTGTTTACTTGTCTGGCTGGGAGAGCAGTGATTGGAATCTATGGAGAGTCTTTTAGCCACTTGAGAAAAACACTTAAAAATCAGCAGTGGCTTATACAATCAGGTATAGAAGTGATATGGAAGGCCATTAACTGGAGCATGATTTTTGCTGTACAATGACGTAGCTTTATAATTCTCCTGTGGAAATATATTAAACACAGCACCAGCAGATTTAACTGAACAATGCAGACTGTGCACCTGGTCCAATTGTATTACCGTTTTAAACTTTTAAACAATTATGCACACAGCAACACCACCATGGAAGAGCATCCTTCAACTTGAAGTGGTCTGCCAGTTCAGGTCTTAGTTTTATTATATTTCATTTTCATTTAAAGTTCCAGTTTTTAATCCAAGTTCTTCTTGGTGGTGAAGGTGCCGAGGTCAGTTTGGGTCTTAGTTTTGGTTATGTTCTTGTCCAAGTTATGTGGTGGGTTTAGTCCTTTAGGCTTGGGTCTAGCCCTGCTTTAGCCCTAGTAAAGTGTCGGATAAGACTAGTTTAGTCCTAGGTCGTGACCTGGTCTACTCCAAAGTTTAGTCCAGTGCGGAGTCCTTGGTTTAGTCCTGGTTAAGACCTGGTTTTAATCTTTCTAGAGGGCCGCAGCTGGAGAGCTGACCCAGAAAACAAGCACTACAGTTGCATTAAAACATTTTTAAATAAAACTTACATTCAGCTTTCTTGTTTTGGATGTTGCACTGTCTGTGGCTCCACCACTGTATCCTTGTATCAGAATGAGACGAAGGCCTTAGGACAAGTCGATGGTGGATAAGGCAGCAGGGGTGAAAACCCCCCCTTTTGAAGTTTGGCCTCCAAGAACACTCAATCCCTGGTACTCTTACTGTGGAGACAGATAAAAAAAGGCATATGAGTGTGGGCAACAACAGAGGGGCATCTACCCGCAACAGTCACACTCAAAACCTCGGGCTTCGTCTCTTTAGCTCAAATGGGGCCAGTGACCTGGAGGCCCCATGGACTGTGGCTCTGTGTGCTCTTAGTGTAATCTGCTTTGTCACTCGGCTGTCATAACATCACAGCTCACACTGGCAGGGGTCAGAAGTACAGCCAGATGCGAGAAGAGCATTACAACTGGCTACAGCCATTGTTTGCATATTCTATGGATTTAAATATTTAGAAATCTCAAAATTACATTAAACTAAAAACCCGCAGGAGGCACTTGGAAGGTTCAAGTAGCACAGCTGTGTTCTATTTGACTCAAAAACAACATTTGTATGTTCATGAGTTACTGTTAAACTCTGTGGTGCAACATATCAATTAAAAGGGGCTTACAAATAAAGTAATTTGAAAGAGGAATAACCTTGCAAAAGGATGTGAGAATATGATAAATGCAATTAAATACTGTTCTGATTTTAGTAACTAATAAAATACGAGTTCAGTGAGGCTCAAAAAAAGAATCAGTGGTCAATGTGTTAGGTGGAGTCCCTAATCTCAGTTAATATACTAGACTAGATAGCTGGATAATCTAATATGAGTAATGGACAATCTGGTTAGCTTATAAGCACTGATTTGAACATAGCATCAGAGCATAAACACAACATCATGCTAAACAGCCGTTGTAAATCAGGAAACAGTGTTACACATTTAATTCTCGTCAGGAGCGCTGCCACACTGGACTTTAAACGTGTCTTAACGTTATACATCACTGAGTCCTTTTTAAGACTTTCTTCTTTGGCCTGGGGCTACAGTAAAGAGTAAAGAGACTGGCTCAGACACTTGTGGGACATAAACAGCCCTGCTCGATCGTTAGCCCACTGCACCAGTGCTAGAATCATCCTTTAACCAGACCCCCACAGATAAACCAGTCACACTGAAGGATGGACTTGCAAGCAGTCCATTTTCCAAAAACCTCCAATAAAACATTCCCAGAAGCATACAGCCCAAAGGACATCCACAAACTGGAACTATGACAGTGGAATGGTTACCAGATGGAACTCCTATACAGATACATGATAAATTATCTGAAGCCTTTGGAATTTCTCACATTTCTGCATAAAATCACCATCAAATGTGATCTGATCTTTGTCAAAATGACAGAAATGAAAAAACAGTGTCTGCTTCAACTAAAACCAACCAAACATTTATAGGTTTTTATATTTTTAATGAGGATAACATGCAAACAATGACAGAAGGGGGAGGAATAAGTAACTGAACCTTCTGCCTAAGGAGACTTTGAGAGCATTTAATACCAGTTTTTACCAAATAATTTAAGTCAGGGGTGTGTCCAATCACTGAGGAGTGGCTTAAAGCTGCCCTGCTCACTATAAAACACACACCTGGTAAGAATTGTGTCTTGTTGAGAAGCATTGTCTGATGTGCAGAGCTCAAAAGAGCTCTCTAAAGACCTGCAATTAAGAATTGTTAATTTGTATTAATGGAAAGGTTACAGAACCATCATCTAAAAGTCTGGATGTTCATCAATCCACAGTTAGAGAAATTGTCTACAAATGGAGAGTTTGGCACTGTTGCTTCTCTCCCAAGGAGTGGCTGTCCACCAAAACTCACAACAAGAGTTCAGCACAGAATACTCTAGAACCATCGCGTGTCTGCTAAAGACTTACAGAAATCACTGGCACAGTCCAATATCTCTGTGCATACATCAACTACATATAAAACACTGGCCAAGAATGGTGTTCATGGGAGGACTCCACGGAGGAAGCCACTGCTGTCTAAAAAAAAACATTGCTGCACGTTTAATGTTCACAAAAAGGCACTTGGACAGTCCACAGAACCTCTGGCAAAATATTTTGTGGACTGATGAAACGAAAGTTGAACTGTTTGGGAGAACATACAACATCATGTGTGGAGGAAAAATGGAAACACCTCATGTTTTGTTGCCTCAGGGCCTGGACAACTTGCAATCATTAATGGAAAAATGAATTCAAAAGTTTATCAGGATGTTCTGCAGGAAAAGCGGAGGCCGCAGCAGTTTTCTAAAGAGGAATGGTCCAAGATTGATCCTGATTGATGTGCCAGGCTGATCTGCAACTACAGGAAATGTCTGGTTAAAGTTATTGCTACCAAAGGGGGGGGCAACCAAATATTATATGTGATGGTTCAGTTACTTATTCCTCCCCCTTCTGTCATTGTTTGCATGTTATCCTCATTAAAAATATGAAAACCTATAAACGTGTGGGTGGTTTTAGTTAAAGCAGACACTGCTTTTTCATTTCTGTCATTTTGACAAAGATCAGATCACATTTGATGGTGATTTTATGCAGAAATGTCAGAAATTCCAAAGACTTCAGATACTTTTTCATGCCACTGTACATACCGTCTGATTATTGGGTGACAGTAGACTCCAAAGGACAACCAATACAAGGTAGTTCATGGTTAACAACATGTCCACAGGACTACAGTGAGGTTTGCAGATCTGCAACCAGGTGCTGCCAAAACATATGCATCCCACCTTTAAGCTAGCATTTCTGGAACATTTAAATCTGAAACATTGACATGCACTTGATTGGAAGGTTATATAGCTTAATAATGTGATATTCATACAGCATACAAGAGGGAGTGTGTAATGGACATGGTGGCTTTGGTTGAAGCATGTCCCACTCAGAGCACATGAGCTGCAGTACTGAATGACGTGACTGACTGCAGCTGCTTGGCCTCCCCCCACCTTGTGAAGCCACCCCGCGGGCCGTAAACACTTTACAGCCCGGCTTCTCTGCAAATTAAGCAGATCCATGGGAGGGATCTGGCTTACAGTGACTTCGCCGGTGTTTAAAGGTGGCGGTGGTAATGTCACCTGTGTGGCTGTGTTTACTGCAGAGGTTATGGCCACTGTGCCAAATGACAGCAGGCCTTTAGTCATGGGAAAGAGCCCTGATGTAAAAAGAATGATGTCACCACAAAGTATGCAGGGCCCCGGTGTACACAACTTGTCAGCACTCACTTCCACATTCCCATACATCACACTCTCATGCCACGGTTTGAGACGAGTACTACAGCTTACAAAACACAGCCAATCATCTTAAACTGTACGCAACTTGACAATTTTATTAACATTTCTCACACTTCAAGTTAAACGCTGTGTGATCATGTCGCTTGACACCAACCATTTCAGCTGCTAATATTCTGTTATGAGTGTCTTTATTTAGTTCTGCTGCAGGAGTTAGAACTTTACATTGCAGCAGACTGGTCCATTAGACATTCATTCACTGGAACCAATACTGTAGAAGGGCAATTGTGAGGAGGAGCTCCACAAACTGCAGTCCGTCGACAACAGGCAATCAGAGACAGGGAAAACAAATTATTTTTGAATAATTTGCAAATCTGGTCATGTTATCATTTGCCAAGAAGAAAGAATGAATGCAAAAAGTATCCACAAGATTCACCAAGCGTTCTTTAACATTGTGATTCTTGCATGGTGTGTAATATATATATTTTTTTTTGTTTTGTACATTTGTACAATTTTGGAGTCTGCATTACACAAAACTGTTAAAAACTCATATTAATATTAGGATTCTGAGGATTGAGGGTTGCATACTAGTGCTTTTGTTCCTTGCTTTTAAAAGAACTGAAAACTATATTAAACCACATTTTAAAACCTTAAAAAAGATTTAAAGTTTTTAAGCATAGATACAATTACCTTAAAAAATAAAAAGTCATTATAAATATTAAAGTCCGATATAGATTGTGTTTCAGTACATGTTTTAGGTAAAGGATTAAGCTTGAATGCCAAGCGTCCCCAGACTGTGCTGAAAAACAACATGGATAACTAACCTGATTAAGGGCTGTTGGGAGAGGGGTTACATGAATTAGCCCCAACAGATTCACTTAAAGAGCCCGCAGTTTGACTGAGGTCAAGGACACAGGAAGGCGTCACAAGGAGCTGGAGCTCTGTTGTTTGGCTGCTTTTCTCCAGTCGCTTCAGAGTGTATCGATTTGGGCGAATGAGACCAGCTGGAGGGATTGGTATCCAGCTCTATTAACTGGCCGCTCACAAAATGCATGAGATGAAGGATAATGTTGCCGTGATTTTTTCATTGCCATCATTGTGTGGCTTCATCGGTGCTGTCCTATAATTTCTAATCTCATTTACTAGAAATAGTCCCACAGAGAGCCCCCCTTATTCTGCCATAATAGTTTTGAGGTGAGCCCCATTAACCAAATGAGCCTTTCAGAGCACAACATTCCCATTAACGCCACCCATATAATCCCTCATTTCCTCCAAAACAGCACCAGCGCCTCCACGAGGACTCAGTCAACCACCAACCCACACTCCCAGTCAAAACTCATCTTAATCTTTTCCTATAGAAGCCTTTTCAGTACATGCAGACTGACAACACCAGGATCTACGTTTTTATCTCTTGGGATATTTCCCAGTAGGCCTTGCATTGCTCACTGGGTTGTAGTTGTGATCAATGGCCCCTGGCTGTGGGCGTCAGGGGGGGGGCCTGGGCTTCAGGAATAGAGGTATTAATAATGCAGGGTCCAGGCCTGTCATATCCTCCATTAGCACTGGGAGGTCGACTGGCTGATTGATTACTAATTAGATTAATTGTCGTCATTTGAAAAAAAAAAAGGAGAAAATAATAGACTGGGTCCTGAAGAATCGGAAAAGAAAGGAGACTGGCAGAAATGAGGCTGGAAGGAGGACTCAGAAGGATTAATTTAAACAGTTATTAAAGGATCCTGTTCTTGTGAAATTTGTTCTACAAGACACCAACCTGACTAAGCTGACATGAAATGCACCATTGTTTCTCTTTCTCTGTATTAGGACTTGAAAATCCATTTTGCATTACCTAAAGTATATCCCAGGATATCCATGGCTCTGGAGTAATAACTAGAGTCTATAATTCTGTCAATTCATAAACTACAATTCTGATTCCAGCACTTTCAAATAAAAGGCAACCTCCTGGTATACTGTCATACTTTCAAGTAAATAAAAGGTGTGGCAGAAGTAGCTCACCTGGAAAATGTTCAGCTTTGTAATACGTATGAATGTGTTAGAATGTTGATGGTGTTGGTCGGAGAGGCCGTAGGCGCGGAATGGCTGCCACGTCTCTGTCAGTCTGCCCCAGGGCAGCTGTTGCTACAGATGTAGCTTACTACCACCAGTGTGTGACTGTGGAGTGAATGAATAATTGATATGTAAAGCGTCCTTGAGCTCTGGAAAGGCACTATATAAATAAAACTATATATATATAAAACTATATATGTTAAATAAATAATGTGAAGTGGTATAGGCTATAGAGGGAAAACATGAATGGCCAGATACAATGCTAAATCATATTGATGTACACGAGTTTGGAATATGCTGTTGTGATTTTAAATAAGCTTTGCCGTCTTGCTTTTGTGCCATTGTATAATGGCATGTAAAGAAGTATGCTGTTTATTAAATTTTAATCTAACAACTCAAACAAGTTTTTTTTTTTTTTTGTTTTGTTTTCTTCATTTTCCATCTACTCTTCCTAAAGCCAAAATTCTAGTCAACAATGTTCTAGCTTTAGGATGTGTGGGAGCCCCGTAACTGCAGACAAAAGATTCAAGAGAATCCATTTACTTCACGTCTAATAAATGACAGTAGGCTCGGCGGGCCTCCCTCCACGATGCATCTGTGTACAGCAAACAAATCAAGTGAGCAGCAGTGACCGCAGTGAGAACTAGAGACGACGACATATTCATTTGAGCCAATTTCCTACGGTCTCTTTCTCACCCCCGCATTTATGTCTTGTTAGGTCCAACTATCTGGAAAACACAACAAGAACAGCCAGTACTTGGCTTGTTCGTAATTAGAAGGATGTTTAACATCGCACTTTCCTCAAATGTGCGGTGAGGTGTGACTAGATTTGAGTGCATCCTTTGGAGATATAAGCAATAAAACTCACATCAGCTCCAAGTGGCAGTGCTGAATCAAATGGTAACATATGGTAAAGGCAGATCAGCTCAATTTATCTGATTTTCTTCAAACCTATTGCCATTGTTTTAATGTCGATCAGATCCATGACAACAATACTGATGCATGAGTTGTCAATTAATAAGTATTATGACACCATTTTTGTCACTGATGGTCTGCACAATGAATCCAGGGAAAGTCACAGTTGACAATTTGAATCCACTTTGCCATAATCAAAGTTGAATTGGTCTATAGATAGAAATACAAGGATCTACATTGGTTTCCAATTATGAAGGGGGCTGAGATGTTTTAATTTTAAGGGTGGATAACATAAGATCCATCTTGAGCTGTCCTTTTTGTATTTTAAACTATGTCAAAAATAGCTTTACCCCAAAACCAAATTTACTGGAAACAGTTTCATCTAAACATTGTGCTGTAAACTGTGTGAGGCCAAATGCTGCTGCAGCCTCAGAGCGGCTGGAACTGGCTGTGGTGACTCTGCAGACAACTTATCATTTGTAGTAGCAGTACCTCGACATGCTTTGGTTTTGCAAAGGAACAGAAAAAAAGCAAATGCACAGTTCCTTTTGAGTTATGTAAATTTGCCATGTGCTTGGATTAAACACTTTTTGCATTGTAAAATTTAAATAAGCATTTGTGGCATACAAATTATTCTAGACTGACCCTACTCAGACAGAGGGCCAGAACTAACAGGTTTCACTGTTAGGGTGATGCATACTGCTGCTGTTATTGTGTAAGAAATTTGTGTCAATTCTAAATATTTTATACCCAATTTCTCCCAAATTTCATTAAAATCTATATGAACAGGTGATAAATCCCCAAATTCTGAAGCACAGAAATTGGCAATAAACCTAAAAAGCAAATAGCCTGTTATTAACATGAGTGCAGGTTTTTTTTTACTCCAAAAATCAAGCCTTGCTTGCCAACAAGTGTTGAACTGCGAACATGAGACTAATTGGCACATCGGTAAGGCCGCTCTCATTACACGCCCACACTCAACAGAAATAGCCCGGCACTTGCAGAGGGGGATAATGCCTTCCAAACAGGCCACTGCGTGATTCATCTCTGCCTCTGCTCAAACAGACCGTGGCAAGTCCTGATACTCTGCTCTGGACAACCTGAGGGGAGAACAGTCCCAGCATGCAACAGGGTATTCGGCACAAAACTTTTGCAAATCCGTGATTGATTTCAGAGAAGTTGAAAATGGCCTAATTGCAAAATGACAATGAAGTCCATTATGTTGCGGTGCAGTCTGTCAGAAATTTGACATAATGATGTCATTAGTAATGGAAACTGGACCGGAGATGAGCTTAGCCAACATACGCTTGGCTTTATCTTTTGTCCTCTTATTTCATGAATCATAAAGAGGGTGGACTTTATCGCCATGTTTGACAATGAGATGGGTCGCTGTCATAAATGACTTCTCGAGGGGCTGTCAGGGTGAAGTGGAATATTAAACTTATTAATAATTCTTCTCTTTCATTTTGCTCAAAGGCAGTTCAAAATCCGTCCTTCATATTTAACTAAGTTCATCTTGGCTCAAAGCAATAGCTATAGCCATGAATTTATGCTGCTGATGATGCTATGAAAGAAAAAACTTCAAACTTTCATAAAGCCTAGTTTAAACTTTTTTTCACTTTTCCCAGACTATCTAAAACAAGGTTTGACTGAAAAACAGGTAGCATTGGACTAAATACTATTAAATGTCTTTTAGAAATATTAAGAACCCGTCACTAGCGTTAGACTTCAAGCTACCATCTAAAGTAAAATATGTGGAAACCTTTTTGATCTAGGTTGAATCACTGACCGTAAATCACATTACCCATAAGTATTGATCTAAAAAATACAAGCTAGTTAACTCAGAAACCCCTAAAACACATGGTAAGTCTTTTTCCAACAGCTTGCATAGGTCCATGTTGTTTATAATTTAGTATCCATGCTACCACGTGTCAAATGTGCACCTCACCCAGATTCTCCCCACTTTTACCTTTTAAACCACACATTGTTCCTTATTATGTCCTACTTCACCTGCTTTGAGATGGGTGCCAGAGGTGCAGCCTAAGCAAGGAAGCCCAAACTTCACCACTCCCCTGACACTTCCTCCAGCTCCCCCAGTTTTCACAGTTCAGTCAAGAGACATCCGCACTCGCTCCGGTGGGTCTAATAAGCCACTTGCCTTCACCACTCAACGGTTTCAGTTTTAAGGTTTTAGAATGGCAGATCCCTCGCATGAATGCACAAATTGAGTGGAAGTGAGTAGAGTGAGGGAGTAGGGAGTCAATTGGGACAGGCTCTGAGTGCATGCAGAGCACCTGGCTGCGCAGACTACTCCCGGTTGGATGTGCTTGGAACTCCTCTGGGAGGCATCAGGGTGCTTTTGGACCAGATAGAACAGATAGTTCCCCACCCTATGACAAAAGGAGTGCCCAGACACCTCGCATGATCTACAGTTTTGATCACAGGTGATGGTAGGCTCATAGATCAACCACTAAATCGACAAGCTTGGCCTTGCAGCTTAGCTCCCTCCTCACCACAACTGACATACATAAATCACAGCATACAAACGCATTTGGTTTACTAAAGGAGGGTCACCAGTGGCTCAGTTTTGGTAGAATCCATATTAGGGATGGGCATGATTAATCGACGATCGATAATTGATCGTTAAGAATTTCTTCGATCACGTTAATTTGTTATCGATTAATCTAACGCAGGCTGCGTTGCGTAGTGTGAGTCTTGAATTAATTAAATGAATTTCACTGTGTGGCAGCAATTAAATATTTTACCACCAGGGTGCAGTATTTGACACCCTACGCAGTTATCTGTTGATCTTCCGTTTTGATTTCAAAAGAATAATCATGAAGAGGTCACGGCGAAGTGTGCGATTTAAAAAACGAAACAGTTCACTGCAAACATTGCGATGCCGTGTATAAGTACAACACGGCCACGACTCAAATGATGTACCACTTAAACAAAGTGCATCCGTCACTTGTTAATGTCGGTGGCGGTGCATCCTGCTCTCAGTCTCAACCTAGCATCAAGTCGGCGTTAGCACGGACTCGGGGCTGTGATGCACAACGAGCAGAGAAAATTACCCAAGGGATCTGCAAGTTCATTGAGATGGATATTCTGCCCTTAAGTATTGTTGAGGGCAATGGTTTTCAAGAACTGATACATTTAATGGAACCAGCATATCAAATTCCATCACGACGTACCATCACCAGATTGGTAGAAACTCGCTACGAAGAACGAAAGCAGCAGCTGTTAAAAGAACTGAGCAAAGCTGAGAGAGTTGCTCTAACTACAGACTGCTGGACCGCTTTAACAGCTGAGAGCTACATCACCATAACCTGCCACTATATCAGTGATGACTGGCAAATGAACTCAGCGGTCCTGCTCACAGAAAGCCTGCCAGGCCGGCATACAGCTGACCACCTCGCTGAGAAAATTAATGGAGCTGTAGAGCAGTGGGGACTTCAAGGCCGAGTTATTGCGCGTGCGTTCATGACAACGCTGCGGCCAATATTGTAGCTGCCAACAGTCCCACCAGAGTGCCCTGGATTTCCGTTGCCTGCTTTGCACACACCCTCCAGTTGGCCATAAATGACGGATTTGCACTGTATCTTTACCGGGTAATATCAGCGGCTAGTAAACTCGTTAGCCACTTTAATCACAGCACTACAGCAACCAAAGCACTGCAAAAGAAACAGGAGCAAATGGGCCTCGCAACTCACCGGCTTACCCAGTCATGTAAAACACGGTGGAACTCTGTGTGCGAGATGTTTGATCGGCTGGTGGAGCAGCGGTGGGCTGTTGTTGCTGTGCTGTCGGACCGAACCGTGACCAAGCTTCAAGATGCCAGGATCCTGGAGTTGAAGGATGAGTACTGGCAGCTGATGGAGGACACACAGCCCGTGCTGTCAGCACTTAAATGTGCCACCACGGTTATGTCTGCAGAGAAAGACGTCTCCATCTCAAACACTTATCCCATCACCTTCGGCCTCATCAATATCCACCTCATGCGCAGTGAAGGAGACGGGCCCAGACTCATCGAATTCAAGACAAAAGTGCGTTCATCTCTCATCCAACGAATGAATGTAAGCTAAACTGTTTGTCTTACTTTACATATACATAAGTACATGGATACTTTCCTGTTATCTGCATGTTACCTTTTTATATTTAAGCAGTTAGCCCCTCAAATAATAAAACTGTTACTCCATAAAAATATAAATTTTAATATTTATTTTAATTCATAAAATAAACAATAAAAAATACAACGTTGATTCCCCATCATATATTTATACAGATTGAGTCTGGTGAGTTTGTGTCATTCGCCCCCATGATCTCATCAATGCTGGACCCTCGTCACAAACACCTGGGCTTTCTTACACCAACACAGAGACTGGCTGCTAATGTGAAACTGGTTGAACTGGGAGAGGCGGTGGGGACCGATAGGCGGCTATCCAACAGGCTGGGGGAGACGAGGCTGCGTTCTCTGACATGGACGAGGGGAGCGCAAACACTGAAGTCGCGACCTCCCAGTCATCTGCTATGGCACAACTCCTTGGGGATCACTATACCACTCAATGCGAGGCTGGCATCGAAGCAGAACTTCAGAATTTTCTGAGGGAGACTCCCCCACCCCTGAATTGCACACCTACAGACTGGTGGAAAGTGAACGGAATAAGGTTCCCCGGGCTGGCCAAGTTAGCACGGAGGTACCTGTGCATCCCGGCAACGTCAGTTCCCTCAGAGCGGGTGTTTTCGGCGGCTGGACTGACGGTCACCAGGTTGCGGTCGCGTCTGACCCCAGATCATGTCAACATGCTTATATTTCTAAACAAAAATCAGTAGACTCGTGCAGAAGTTGTATGCTAGTTACTAAAGTTAGTTAGTTTTCACGAGGTTTAAGTAGCATAATTTGTTAAGTTAGCGTAATTGTTAGGAAGGCTAATATCTTTTTTTTCTGGCTTGGAAAGTTTTGAGTTACATTTTGACAAAACCTGTCAGATCTAAGTATTATGTTTTTTTTTTTAAGTTATTGTTTAACATGATACTTTTATTATTATTATTTTGGAACGAATGAGGTCTCTGTTTAAGAATGTCGGCTCGCAGCTGCAGGTTCCGCTGCTTTAGAGCACCGCATATGCACGCGCAAATATGTTCGGTTTGCCTGAACGTAACTGTCTGCCACAAGTTGATCTTGTAATAAAGGTCTCACCTGAGGAAAAACACGCTTTGTTTTTGTATTCATTGTATTTTTGAATTATTAAAAATTTAATAAGTAATTATATTAGCTATAAAAATATTAATGATTAATCGATAGTCGATCGTTAATTCTCTCGACGATCGACTAAGAAAATTTAATCGAATGCCCATCCCTAATCCATATACATGTTTATACCCTTACTAAAAACATTGGAGTAGTATAAATGGTAGAGTCAGGTAAAGTATTTAAAAAATATATATATTTTGTCTTATCCTGTAACCATTTTCTTCATATTTATCCATCTCCAAGTTCGTCCACATCCTGCACTGCACTGGGAACATGCTGTGCTAAATGAATGTGACCCTGACTTGTCCTTTTTCCAAACTGCTCTCTTGCTGATGCCCTGTTGTTCTTTTCCCTGCACTGATGGCTGACAACTGGCCTTTTGGCTGAGGAGCACGCTGAGTGAACTTTGCTTTTGTTATATTGCGTCTTGCCTCTCAATCCACCAACAACCACCACACAATGTCCAAACACACACCACCAAGGACCGAGTGCATCCTGGCACCGCTTTGTATCTGTTGTCGGGCTTTTCTGTTCTGATGAGAATGACAGACTCAACAAATGACTTAAGGTTAAACTATAATCACAGGTGTACACTAGTTGCAATGTTCTTGTCTAAGCTGAATGGTATTATAATAATGCTGTCAGGCACAAATCTTCAACAAAACTGCTATGTTTCAGGATTTATAAGGACATGGCTTTGTCAGAGTTCAAAGCTCTTTTAAACACACCAACACCAATCCTACAATATACTTTTGGCCAAATAATTTAATAAACTGATAATTTTTGCCAGCAACTAATGTACAGAAAACAGGCTAAGAAATAATCAGGCTTCAAAATATCTGCCATTTTATATTTGATTGCCTTTTCTGATCTATTTTTGCAACAATTATTTTCCTGGAAAAGGTTGAACTGTGTAGACCAAAAACATGGTATAAAGGCCGGTACACACCGGGACGAATATCGGCTCGCGTTATTCGCCAGCGTTTTTCAACGCGTTTTTTGTGTTCACACCCAAGCAATTTTCGCTGACGATGAGCCGAGTGAACATGCAAATTCATTCCCTGACATTAGATGGCGCTTAATGTAAAACAGAAATACCCCCATTTGCTGTGCAATACTACTCTATAATTAGGCCTGCACGATAAATCGTTATAAAATCGTGATCTCGATTCACCCTGTTCACGATTTAATTTTTAAATGACTTCGATTTAAAAAAAAATAAAATAAAAAAATCAGCCTTTATTTTGAAAGGACCGCTCTCACAGGATGTCACCCTCAGCCAACGACAAAGCGCCTTTAGGTCTCGTGTTTCACTCGTCGAGCGAGCGCGGTAGTTCGGAAATAAACAAAATGGATATGAAAACCCAGGTCCTTGTGACGAGAATCAGCCAACCACTCAGTCTCAACTTGTTCCGAAAAAAGGCTCACATTCGGTGGTGTGGAAGTATTTTGGATTCAAGCAAGAAGACGAGGGTCAATCTGGTGTGATTTGCAAGGTATGCTTTGCCCTTGTTGCAGCACTGCAAGGAAACACCACAACCAGCAATTAAAGACAAGGTGCCGCTATATATACAAAATAAATTATTAGTTTTTGATACTGCAACTGCACTTCAATGGCCAATTGCTCCTTTTCTTTAGACACTGAACCCTCAGAATGTTGAATGACGTTTTAATTAGCCTATTTAGAGCCATGTTCAGGCCATATTCAGCGCAGTGCGTTAAACTTCTATTTTTGGTAACCTACTTGAATGGCCAGTTGAATGTTAATTGTACAAAAGGCAAGCAGTTAAAGAGTGTTTCTTCTTTATTCATTGAAGCCTCTATGTTTACAGGCTTGTGGTGATGTGCAATGTTCTATAGGTGCCAAAACAAATATTTTTGGTACTTCCAATTTGTTTTGTTGGTCATGGTTCATGTGTGCAATAAACATTACATTTCATGAGAAAAAAAATCGTTGTAGAGAATCGTGATATCAATTCTAAGCTAAAAAATCGTGATTCATATTTTTCCCAGAATTGTGCAGGCCTATCTATAATAGTTCTCTTTTATCAAGATTTTTGTAATCGCTGTTGCGTTTGTCATATAGTTCTTTGTGTTCCAACACCAACGAGACCAGCAGCTCTACATTCATCTTGCCTTGCATCTTCTTCGTCTTATTTCTTCCCGGCAGTGTAGACACTACTTTGCGTATATCTTCTTCGCCGTTACGCATGTGTGCTCGGCAAGACCGTTTTGTGTTTGAGCGCCCCCAAGTTGTGTTTTACTGTAACTTCAGAAGCTCCAGACACGTGAGCAAAAGCGCCAATCTCATTGGTCGTATAGTTTTTAACGCGGCGCATCAAACCAAAAAAACAAACCCGAGGCGTTTTTTTTTTTTAAATGACGCTTTTATGCGTGGCGTTTTTCGCGTTGGTGTGCACACTCACATTGGCGCCCTTTGTTTAGTCACGAGGCGTTAAACGTCGGCGAATATCGCGCGCAAAATTTGTCCCAGTGTGAACGGGCCTTAACACTGCTTTTTTATTATCTTTGAAAACAAACAGCACATTGGTCTGGACCATGGCCTTACTGTGGACACCAGATATTAGCGGTTAGCCTTTAGCAACTCACCTGCCAGAGAACTAACATAGTAATTATGGATAATATTCAAACCTAACTTCTGCCAGTTTTTATATTTGGTGTGGGCAAGGCAAAGGGAAGTAGCCCTCATAGTTAACCCCAGATGTCCAAGTCTTACTTCACACTTTAATTACTGTATTGCTAAATCAACAAGAGTTTAATCTGAATTTTATTTGCATTTTACACATACACAAATTGAAAACATGCTTTGGCTGTTATTATCTCAAAATCCATTTAGTGGGATCAGCAAAAGAGGTTTGGAACACACTAGTGTGTGATGTTTACACAAACAAAACGATGCTCACAATTTTAATATCAGCAGAGATGCCAACTATTCCAGTTACGTTTTCTTAAACATGCTCTGCCAACTGTGAAGAACAAAGGCGTGGGCTAATAGACAAGCAACAGCTGCAGCACCGGCATGATTAGATTCCGCTCATATTTAATGACTTTATCACAAAGCTGAGAGATTAGGGCTCAGAGAAAAGCCTGTTTCTGTGGTATTTCAGTTGAGGGACGCTGGTCTTATCGGACTCTCTGAATGGGATGAGACCCGTAATGTAATAGGCCTGCAGTGGGCTCATAAATCACCTGAAGAGGCTGTATGCCACATGCACTGACACTCGCAGTCTGCCAACCTATGTCTTTATTAAAGGCCGCATTAAACTGAACAGCACGTTCTCTGCCTCTGTTAGTTCTATTACCGCTCTAATCATATATTTATGCAAAAACAAATATTTTACTCTCGAGGCGTACATGTATTCTTTAAAGCAACATATTTTTACCTTTAATAATAGCTTCTAAATCATTTTGATGGTTCCCTGATATGATACAGGGAGAATGTTTTCTTTTTTATACACACAGCAACTTAATTGTGGCCATAGAGGTAGGTGTCTGAAGCTTTACAGCTGAACTGGGCTGAGTTGGCAGTGTCTTAGGCTACTCTAAAGTAGACCAAGAAACTGTCCCCGTCTTAATGACTGTATTATTAATCATTTAAATTATGATATAAAAAAGGGACAACATGCAATATGTACTACTGTTGTTGATGTTGCATTGTTCATTATTACATCATCATTATTGCAATGTTGCAACAATGATCTGGCTTTAGGTTTTTTTGTAATTTTTTTTATTGGTAACTGATGCCACAGACTGATGCCAAACCACAATTTAAGGCATCATGATTGGCAAATTCTTTAAGCATACAAAAAATGAATGTCTGTCACATGCCTATATATCTATATATGTTTCTAAGGAGATAATGTCAGTGTTTAATGTTGATGAATCTTCTATGCATCACACTGGGGGTTTGCAGGTGGCTGGACCCACTTTTACATCATCAGTATGTATTTGCACATATTTCGGGCCTCTAGGAAAATGCGCAAAGAAAGGCAGATGCAACATATTTAATTAATTGTATTTCAGCCCATGTGTATAAATTGTTTATTCTATATTGTCTATGCACCAAGTGGCATATTTCTAGAGCACATATCCTAAAACATACCAAGATGCATTCTGTGAGTTCATTTATACACGTTGTGGTTGGATGAGTCGATGAAGGACAAACAGAGACTGACATTGTTTTGTTGCCACACTCCTAGCTTACAATCAGCACCATTGTCTCCCTCCCACTGAACAACATAAGTTTGACGTATAACTGTGTTCATTTGCCTTATTCAATCTTTCAGTGTTCTACAAGCCCACACGGTGTGTGTTAAATATGTATTGGTTCTTTCTCTTGTCCTTCTCCAATTGTGACAGCTAAATTGGAAAATGTCACAAGCGTCATATGAGCTGACAAATAGTGATCCAAGATTTGTAAACACTCTGGATTTCACTCCAAAAATGCTTTTTCAGGACATTCTCCAGGACTTAATTTTAAAAAGGACAGCAATATTCAATAACAGTCACACAGGTTTCCACAGCCCCAGTTGTATTTCTTATATGTTTATATGTATTGATCTATATTATTCTCTCTATTAAAAAAATAAATAAAATAAAATACATCCTCAGAGAATAAAAACCCAAACTAAGACAAACTTAGAAAATAAAATATAAATAAATATAAATAAAAAAAACAGCCTCAGATGGTGAAAACTCAAACTAGAGTAGACTCAAACTATGGCACTATATACTTTCTAAATTTACAGAACAAATGGGAATCAAGCACTACTGTATATATATATATATATATATATATATATATATATATATATATATATATATATATATATATATATATATATATATAAACAGGCTCTTAGCTCAAACTACGGTTCATAAGAGATCATGAGTTTGTCTGTGATTTATTTGATGTAGTCTACATCTCTGCGAAGTGGCAGTTGTTCTCAATGAAAAATCTAAGTTGCTGCAAATACAACTTCAAATGCACACCTTTAATGTTTGTTTGAAATCAGAATGTCAGCCTTCACTTCATTTTTGCTGGAGTCATAATTAGATAATTAGATGTTTCCCTAATCATAAAGTTAAGAGCAACGCTGCTCGTCAACATCTTTCCTGACAGCGCCGAGTCATGTGATGACATGTGTTACACAAAGTCCTCAAACCAACATGTTAAATCAGACTGGAACCATTTGTGCCAGCTAAATGAGACAAAAAAATAATAATTTAAACACTCTGCAGGCTCATCATGCAAATCATGAAGAGAATAAATACCAAAATCCCTTTCCCCACTCCCCTTTCCAAACACTAGATATAGCCCTAGATAAATACCAGCAGACAAAATAAAGTAAACAGCTCTAATGGTCTTAGTTTTTACACTTAAGAAATCACATGACAAGGGAATGAAACTAAATGTCTAGTCCAAGTTTGCTTCATAAACTGCTATGGGTGATATCAGATTGGTAACTGTAGTCAGAAGAAATCACTGTGGCCAGCCATCCTTGTTTTTGCGATTCTCTTCAAAGAATTAGTCTTGTCTCTGTGCATCTTAGTTGGATTTCTAGGGGTGCAGTACCAACAGGTACACAGAATCGATCTACAGCTTAGATACATTAATCATCACATAAATTTAAGGTACATGACCAGGTGAGTCAAGTTAGCACAATACTTAGGTCTGGTCAAACATAGGATGCAATAGGACCCCTCATTTTAATTTTTGTATAAAATTATCAGACAAGGTGCAGACCAATAGACAGTATGCCTGAGGCTAGTTTCAGTAAAATAGTTTTTAGACAACACTATAACTTTTGACTCATCTGAATGTTTCTATTAAAAACTAGTGCTGTTGCCTGGTTTATGTGAACATAAAATTATTATTAAAACATAAAAAATTGTGCTAACCCTAGATCATGCAATTCTTGAGTCAAACAACTGCTTCATGTATACAGCTTGTTTTAGTTTGTTTTAGTTTTTATTTGCATATAGATGTGTCTAGATGGGTTTCCAGCACATCCACTGAAAGACGTCTACTTGTCTGATCCGCTAATTAGGATCATGGTACTGGCTTAAGTCGGGCATACACTGTGCAATTTTCGCCCTGAATTTTACCCAATTTTCTGTCCGTGCAAAAATTTTTTAGTTGAGCTGAATTTCAGTTTCATTGTTCATCCTCGTCTTGCTGTGTACGGGGAAAGGGGATTACAAGAGTCAATTAAGCCCCGCCAACACGCTCCTCATATGTGATTTGCTCAAACAGCGCGAGTTGGGGTTCTGTTTGAAACAATTTAAAATCACCCAGTGTAGGCCTGCCTTTAGACTGAAAAATATGGAGGACATGGGAAAAATATTTTTTTTACTACAGGGATAATTACCGCTAACTTTTGGGACAAGAACATGGCTCTAGTCAAAGTTGCCCTTTAACAGAATTTAGCTTAAAAATAGTCACTCTACATTTTTTGTTTGAGTCTAAAAATAAGAAACTGACATTTAACTGCGCGCAATAGTGTTATTGGCATAAGTGTGATGGTTGCAATAATATATTAAACTTTAACACACTATACTTATTGTGCATTTTTCTGTATAGTTATTTGCTTCCATAGTTTGTTTTACACATACAGATCATCTTAAGAAATATTTGTAGCGCATTTACCTGGCCACCATCTTACTAGACAATAACAGCTGTAGGAGATCTGAAAGACATATCTGTAAATCTGCGAGTTATGAATCAAGCCAGACAAGAGATCTGAGAAGCAATGGGTTCATGAAACCTGTGAAGCAAATGCTGTCTAAAACAACATTCCCTACCTTTCAGACCACTGTTATACTTTTTGATTTCCATCGCCACAAATTGATGCCTTTAAATCCCTGACAGCGTGTTGCAGACATTGTAGGAGGTCCTGCTGTATACCGTTTTTGCCTTTACAAAAGACATCAAACCTGGATTCACAGCAGTATAGGTCGAGTGCTGCGTTATCTTGTCTGATGTGGAATATGCGACATGCCGACTTGCGGTGAAGGAGGACCGAACAGACAGGTAATCCAGGATTACAGCGCTGACATGTCATTTCTCCGAACGCCTCATTCCTGCCCAATGGTCTTTTGTGTGGGGCGCAGAGTGAAAGCCCATCTGTCTGCTCAGAACTCTCCTCTGCCGCCCCATCAATGGCTCACCGTGGACCGGCATAGACCACAAGATAATGAGCTCCTGTTGCCTTGTCAACGCCATTTCTTTTTCCCACTGACACTCTAAGCTTCTATTTGCCCATTTTCCGGCGCCACAGAGCTCATCAGTAAACAAAATCTCTACACTGGAGATGAAATTGTAGACTGTCTCAAATCTCCAACAAATGGACAGCTTTATTTTTCATTTTATTTATTTTTTGCTGCAAGGACACTGTCAAACCCTGTTAGGCCAGGAAGACCCCAAGTTGTTAAAACATTTAAAAACAGAGAAGAGATCAAAGGTCAGAGGTGACAAAAGAAATGTTTTTTACCAAGGGGTATTGTTCAGTTTGTTAGCTTCTAGTTTATTTTCCATTGATAAGAAATAGAAAAGTGATAATTCAAATGGACTCAATGTTATTTTTCAGTTTGTGGGTGCATTTTACAATGTTTTTGAAAATTCAGGATGCTTTAAGATTGTGGACAACCATATGCAACTTTTTTAAAAGATATATATTTTAAAGTAAAAAGTAATGTGTGCTTTCTTTTATTCGCATGTTTTCTTATGTTGCATGATGTTGAGCGGATATCCAATCATCATCATTAGTATAAAAAGGGATTTTTTTGTGTCTTGCAAATGTGCTACTAATATGGTTTGTTTACTCAAAAGGTAAGATAATAAAAACATTGTAATAAAACCCATTGTAATTAGTTACTGTTTTTAAAATGGTAGGTTAGTGAAAAACTATGACAGGCATTTTATAAAATCATAAAGTTTGTGGTTGTGGTGAATTTTAGAAATACTGTCTGAATGACTACAGTTGTTTGTTACAGTTCATATTTATAATCTCACATCAATAATAAAATATGCACAAGGTCTACAATACACTGTGCATTTACTGTGACTGCACAATAAACACAAATTTGTTGTTGTCGCGGTGTGAACAATAGCATTTTGTTTTGCACAGAACTGTTTGAATTGCAATTGCGACATGGCATTCTATGATTCAGACATCCCCATTTTGGACATTTTCTTTATTTTCCAATCAGTTCAAGTGGAACAAAGGCCTTTTACCTTTTTTAACCTTCAATCAGATGTTATTGTAGTTGTCTATTGCATGTTTTTCCTGATGTTTAACATCATGCACCACATGTCCAACATCACTTGACTGTTGGACAAAAAAACGTAATGTTAGTGTTGTTAAAGCAGTTAGTAAGTCAAAATGTAAAAAGAATTAAACAAAAACTAGTGGAAATTTTAAGAGAGAAAACCCAACATATTGAAGATGGTATACTTACACTTAATAGTCCCTCAAATAGCTGAGTGCTGTTTCAAGCCCACTCTTCAATGATATATCCCATATGTTTATCCAGGTCGAGTGTTGTCAGTTGTGAGTTTAAAGCTCCTCAGTGGCACTCTTCAGCAGATGTGCTTGTTTGAGCACACGCCGGGGCCACATTTCTCATGTTATCTCTACATTTTCATCACAACGCTTCCTGTAGAGCAGCATTCTCCCAACCTGTGCGTCACTCAGGTGTCAAATACAGGGGTAAGAGATTTCAAAACAAGCACAGCACCACTCACGCACCGGCGTCTGCGGCGGTGAGGAAACACTTTTAGTCCATACATCAGACGCTCCAGTTTTTTTGTTTAGCAGCTCATTAGAATCACAGCAGCAATTTACTAGAAGCTCCATATCAGACTTAAGTCAACATCATCTGTCTTGCATTGTGTTGTTCTAGGTTTTGTTTACAGTCAGGTCCATAAATATTGTGACATTGACACAATTCTCATCTTTTTGTCTCTATACACGATGAACAAGATGTGCTTTAACTGCAGACTTTTAGCTTTAAGCTGATGGTATTTACATCTAAATCAGGTGAACAGTGTAAGAATTACAACAGTTTGTATATGTGCCTCACACACTTTTTAAAAGGGACCAGTATGACCAGTATGCAGTATCGCAGTATGCTTCGGGTCATTGTCCATCTGCACTGTGAAGCGCCGTCCAATGAGTTCTGAAGCATTAGGCTGATTATGAGCAGATAATATTGCACGAAACACTTCAGAATTCATCCTGCTGCTTTTGTCAGCAGTCACATCATCAATAAATACAAGAGAACCAGTTCCATTGGCAGCCATACATGCCCACGCCATGACACTACCACCACATGCTTCACTGATGAGGTGCAGACTGACAGCCATTCCGCGCCTACGGACTCTCTGACCATCAAGTACATTCACTCTTACACATTCATACGGGGCAAGGTGGGTTAAGTGTCTTGCCCAAGGACACAGCGACAGTATGAACTGTGGGGAGAGAGGGAATTGAACCTACTACTTTCCGGTTGAAGGACGGCCGCTCTACCACTGAGCTACTGCCGCCCCGAATTTATCTACCGTTGATTTGCAATAACAATAAATTGGCAAATTTTATTTTGATTTTAAAGCAAAATATTTGCCACAAGCTAAGCTCGTTTGTTTTTATTTACTTCTAAGATCCTGTACCCAACTTATTTTTTTGTATTTGAGTGAAATTCCCATAAAGTATGTTGTGTACGCCTTTCTACAGTGTTTTTTTTTTTTTTTAGCAAAACCCAGAAGCAAGAATTTTTTTTTTCCTGAGCGGCTCACCCATTCATTGCCTTTCACATTCTCAGAAAAGGGAATGAGCCTTATTGTGTGCACGTGCAAGAAAGACATTCTTGATCGCGTGCAAGTCAAATAGGAGGAAAAAGGGAGGGTTTGTGAGAGTGAGGAGCGACTTGGGAGGAGGGGCTAACAGTTCCATTTGAGCCAACTGCCTTTCAGGTAACGCACCTTTAAGTGAAAATTACTGAGATATAGTTACATCCAATCCCTTCACAACATTCTTTTGCAAAAAACAATAGAGCACAGATAGACAACTTAGTCTCACACATGTGTTTCTGTAATGAGCAACAGTTTTTTTTTCATAAAATCAAGAGCTGTGTGTCTTACAATGATGGCTGTACAAACAGCAGAATCATTCTGTTTGCTAATGTCAGTGTCAGATGATCAGTCATATTGTTACATCTCATGAAGCTACTATAATAACAAATACGCCATTTCAATTGTTGATCAAATAAGTTCATTACATTCTAGCTGCACTGTATATTACAGTGGCTCACATCTTATTTGCAAAGTATCAACATTAGTCACTAGTCACCAGAGCGGTCCACAACAGCCTGCCTTAAGGAAAGCTCACCAGGCCCAAAGAAATAATTTACTGGGAGTCGAAAATGTAAATCTTGACATTGTTTTATTCCCAAAACAAGTATATTTCCAACACTTTCTAGCTTCTGTATCATCAGGTTTCTCTAAATGTTTTCATGGTCTACTATTCCCATCTACATATACATATTGCATTAAGAATCACTTCTTAATCATAGAATCACATCTTCAGGACTACTAAATATTAATTTGCTGATGATGATTTATTATTTTTTGTTCAGTTTTGAACACACTTATTTATTGACTTTGATACCGACAATGTTAAGAACTCATATATAGAAACTTAGTTCTTAGTTTTCTTGAAAACAACCGAGTCTAATGCAGGGACCTTTTAAAAACACAAAGAAATTTCCACAAAAATTTCATGATTGTGGAATTGTATTAAGGGTGTCCGAAACCTTTTTTTCCACCACTGCATTTGACTCTTTGTCCTCATTTCCAAGACAGCCCTGTAAACATCCCATGGTGGATTTGGGTTTATTTTACAGAAACTGTAGCTGCCAAATTCTGGCACTGCGTTAGGACAAGCTAAGCTTTCTCCCTCTCCCCTTTTCTTCCCAATGGAGTAGTTCTCTCTTAGTTTCTTCAAACCAAAAGGTTTCCTTTATAAAAACAGCTGATAAAACAAAGACAAAATGAAAACAGCTGAAACTGGAGATGTCTTCCAAATGCAATTTTGCCTTGGTGAAGGCAGGCGCTTAGCCCTTCACACTGTGCGGTCAGATTAGCTGCATCATTAATGCAAAGAAAATAAAATCCCAAATTAAAATTCTCCAGACCTGGTCTTTGTCAAATAGCCGATTTGCAAAGAAACATGTACTCCTGCTCAGAATGGGACAATTAGACACGTTTTATCTCTAATTTCAAAAGACTTTTTCAATTCTGAGATCAACTGCTAGGAGAGCTGAGCTTATATCTCTAGAGGGAGGGGTTTTCCTCAAAACAGTTTCACCTTGAAAACTGAGTCCAGATGATTTTTTTTCAACCTTTTTTTCAAGATGTCCTGAATGACTGAGAACCTTCACAGACTGTGGCCTAATGATTTCCAAATACTGAGGAGCACAGTGTTTGATTGGAGGAAAGTGATAAAGATGATGGGTAGCCAAACGGTGGGTAACCTATGATACAAGACAATACAATGGCTATGACAATGACTATATCAGAATACATCATTTCTGTAATGGCCAGAACACATCACAGTATGTTTAAAGAAAAAAATGGAAGTTAAACATCTATTCACAACGCTGTAGTACACAACGTGTACTTACACAATATGAATTTATGAAATACCCAATAAAGTATTCCTGCAACACTGTTCAGCCACTTTTTACATTGTACATTTTAATCAGCAAAATATGACTACCGCTGGACTATTTAACTGCTCACTTATATGGCTTCTAAGAATCTAAAGCAGTCAAACCTAGGTCCACAAATCAGGTAGTCAACATAGTCAAAATGGCCCTTGATTGTGGAAAGGACAATTTATTACACACTAGATTCTGCAATTGTCATGTATGCGCAAAATATAAATACAAGTCATAATTGAAAGTCAGCAGTGATTGATTGATCAATAATATGAACCAACCTTATCTACTGAACTACTGGACTCAATACCACAAAGTACTAAGCTATAGTGTAAATGCATGATTTAATGCATAAACTGTATTAAAAAAGTAGGCTAAATAAAAAAGTATTGTGAGATAGTGGTATAAATATAATACAAAATTGTCACTTGGTACCACGCTCTGTACCTTCGTTAACAACTCATTAACAAAATTACTACCAGATGGTCCAAACGCTAAAGATAATGCCAGAACATTCCCATTTAATATTTGATAAGAAAATGATAGCCAATTACAATAAAAAATGCTCAGAGACAGAATCTGTGCAGCAGTAATGCAGAGATGACTCTGGAATTAAATTTGAAGCCTATGCTTACTGGGCGACAACTACTTTCGCTCCAAGTTTCAGTTTGAATCATTGCAGCAGTGTTGACTGAATGTAAACACATGTGGATTTAAATATAGAACTCAGTCCCAGCTCCGACTGAGCCTTCGGCCTGGTTCATGACTCATTACAGTTAGATGAAGAGACTGCCTGTCCCCTCCATGTTTCTTGGGGAGCTTTGTTGGGAAATGGGCTGGTGCTCAACTCTGTGTCAACACTCAGGCTGGTGGCGGCCAGGGCCAGAAGGGACACAAGGTGGTGCTGACACCCACTGCCATGACACAGGCTGGCGGGTATTCGGGCGTTGGAACAGAGATTCATGGAAATCAGTGGAATTTGGACCCAGCTTCCAATTTGAAGGGTGCCCATTTGTCAGCCTGACTGATGCCCAAAAAATGAGGATCAATCACTTACCATCATCCATCTCTTTACATCACAGAAAAAGTACAGTGAACCAGAAAGTAGGGCCATTACAGTATGATATCGCACCAGAAATCAAACGCGCATCAATAATTCAGACTCTCAGGTGGAGGTCTGGCATAAGTTTGTGGTATTGTTGGGATGTCTTGAAGTTTCTCAGTCATCCAGGTAGTCTTGAAGAAAAGATTAAAGCAAAATCAGCTGGAGTTACTTAGATAAGATATTGTCTGCTTTAACGGGATAATCTGTTATTGATCTGTGTTGAAGATTGTTGCTTTGCTAGAACTGAGTTTGATAGATACCCTATGCTCTGTACGTTTTCATGGAATCCTTGAAACTGACTCCCACAAATGATCATGTGGGAACTCTATGCGAGAGAGGATAACCGATTATAATATGGGGTGTAGAGTCTAAATTTACAGGAAGTACAGGATTTAATCCAGGTAAATACCACACATCCTAATACGCCACATTCGAATTGTCTGGCCCGACTAGAAGTGTTGGTTTAATGGTGCAACATACACACGGGAAGCTCGAGTAGACTTGTCAAAACCTTTTGAAAAATAAAGTGAAAGTTAAGCAGTCTGAAATCACGTGACGATAAAGGAAAATGTAGGCCTGCGTGTGACGCGGTGAGAAGAAAAAGCCCACAAGAGTGAAGGGGCTAATAATGAGAATAATATAAGGTTGATCTAAAGAGTTAAAGATAAAGGTGTGTGTGAGAATGAATGTGTTTTGAATGGGTTATTGTTGGATGAAGAATGGGTCTAAGAATGTAAACCAGAACAAGGGTTTAATGATAAATTGTGTGTGGAAAATTTTGAAGATTTAGTTGGAAAGCGGTGACTTCCAACAACACGAGAAAGAAAATTATCTTCCTTAAGCTATTTTTCCAGGCTATGTAACGGCAAAAGGAGAAGCCAGTTTAAGACAACAGAAGCAAAGAAGAGATTTAAAGAAGTATACACATGTACTTCAAAACACTAATCGTATGTATTTTTATAAATGTTTCCTGGGAGCCTCTAGGTCTCAGCCTCCCTCCGCTCGGACACCAGTGCTCTCCAAACTTCCTCTGCCCTCCCCTTCGCACCTGCTCCTTTTCAGCTGAAAGAAGCCGCGGACGAACAGCAGCAACACGGAAGAGGTAAGATAAACGAATTCAGACAAATGAAATTAATATGAATGTAATGTATTTCTCCGAGGAAAATGAGCCATTGCCGGGAGCGAGGTGGAAGTGGGCGTGACAGACGAGAGGGCACTGAGAGAGAGTAGGAGAGGGAGGAGGCTGGGCCACGAGAGGAGGATGACCTCATGACTGACCGCTTCAACTAACAGGTCAGGTACATAAATACACAAACACGGACCACATAAGACACACATCTACAGAGTTTGGATGTGCTTTTGGATTATGAGAGAAAATAAGGAGTAGTCTGTTAAAGAACAGATATTGTATTGCATTTTGTGTGATCTGGCAGCGTGGCGATTAAAGATATGAAGAAGTTAAAGATCCAAAGCCTGGAAAATAAAAGTAGTGATTGATATTTTGCTAAACTATTTTATGTATCTATTAGGACAAGAACTAGAATGAAAACGATCACTTTGTAATGGGAAGAATTGTAATGTGTGTCTTAAATTTGAATTAGTTCTAAATAATGGTTTTACTGCGTAGGCTATATTTACACCACCTGACCTGGCGTCGGATTTGAGCTTACCGTACGCCAACATTCATATTGATAAATGCCGAAGATTGCGTGGAAATGGATGTACACCCAGAATTTTGTTGTACGCACCTTTGATAAATGAGGGCCAATAACTTTTACTACATTAGCTGAGACATTGAGGTTTGATTAAACGTGTGCGTTTTAAATCTGGTACTTTGTGAATTATAGGTCCTCAAAAATGTTGGTTTATAAATGTTATGCCTGGATGTTAATGTTTTTTTTTTTTTTTTCAAATCTGTGTAATAATATATATTTTTTTTATATATAATCATTGGACGCTTTGCAAGAGATAAATGTGCAATCAACTCTCACCTTGATGCAGAGAATATTGATAAGTTTTCACAAAACCTCCTGAATACACAGGAATAGTGTATTAATGTATTAAAATAGAATATTGTATAGGCTACTTTAAAGTGCGACTGCACACGGCATTCGATTCATGTTTACAGGCATCAGTTTACTTCAAAGGTTAAATACACATATATCAAAGATTTTTCTAAAAGCACTTTGTGTTTTATGGTTTAGTAGTAAAATAAAGACTTGAGCAAAAAAACAAGGTACATATTGAACCATGAACTGGCTGTATTGTTGCATCCCTAATGAACACAAAGACAACTGCATCAATAAGCTACAAAAATTGATTTTTTTTTCTTTCTTTGAGATAGCTAAGCCACATAAATACAACTGTAGTAGTACGATTTCCATAATCTGGGTAGAACTGTGGTTTCCTGAGGAGCTAACATGTTTATTTGCATTTTAAAATTCCAGAAATACTTCTAAATGTCTCTGCTGTTTGTAAACAGGGATTGTAATGCACAAAAACTAATTTATTTCAAGAAAATGGATAAAAGAACTGAAAAATAAACGTTTATACTTTATTTTCAGTGACTAAAACACAAGTGAACGTTCTCTGCCCTGCCACTACTTTAAGTGTCTGGTACTAAAGACAGCCTAAGAAACAGAATCCAAATAAGAATCAGAACAGACTCTGACTTTCTGAGAGTTGGAGAAGCTGAATGAGGTGTAGAAGGTGAATTTCAAGAAGGAGCAAAGTAAAGCGGAGTTGTCAGAGAAATAAAAGGTAAATTGAGGAAGCATTGGCGTGAATGGAGAGTCTGTGAGAGGTTTTGCAGGGCCCCAGGTGAAGCCCTGCGGTGGGTCATTTCACAGTCCTGTAGGCTGACTCACTACGACAGGTCGACTGGAAGACTCGCAGCCTTCTCTCACGTACAACAACCATGTCGACACACACACCCCTTTGGTTTGCACCGCTAAATTATTTCCTTTTCAATCTGCCACACAATAAGCCAGTCCTTGTTTATTGACCTTTAGTGCAGAGCTTTTCAGATACACAACTCAGGATTCATATTGGGATGGGAGTGTGAGCGCCTCGGGAGAAGCTCCTCCGAACAGCCACAATGATTGGATCATCACAGCCAACGACTCAATGTTATAACCGTCATTAGTGCAGTAACAAATCAATTACAGGCCATAGCAACACTAAAGGGCCTCTGTACACTGCTGCCCGAGGAGTCAACAAACATAAACATGCACTCGGCCTGCATCTGGTTTCTTACCTCTGACAGAACTGTAGGCAACAGCCGGAACCAGTCTGCTGCAATTATGTCAGACATGATGGCAGCATTTTATTTCCTCTTTTATGGAGTCAACAAAAAAAAGTGTAGCCTTCAAGTCCTTTAGATGTTCCCTGACATGAAAAAGTGAGAATTTTTTTATAGACCCATTTCACCAGATACTCCACTGTGTAACTCTGAGTGACAGGGCACCTTTCCATTTGACAAGAACAGGTATCTTGCCAAATAAACCCAGATTTTTATTTACAAATACTATTACATTCACCAGCCATTTTATTAGGTACACCTGTTGCTTGGTAACACAAATAGCTAAACAGTCAATCACATGGCAGCAACCCAATGCATTTATGCATCTATAGTGGGTGAAAAAAGTTTTCAGACACCCCAAATATTAAATTAGGAATCACTCTTCAAGTCTACGAAATATTAATGTGATGGTAAATTAGTTCTCAACAGATTCTGTTATTTGTTGACTTTGATACGAACAATGTTGAGAACCGACATATTGAAACTGTCAGGAATTTACTAGTTAGTTTTTTTGTAAACAAAAAATATATATTATTTGCATCTGTCTTATGCAGCCACCTCTTTTAAAACATTTTTTTTTTCCACAAATATTTTATGATAAATTTTAAAGGTGTCCGAAGACGTTTTTCTACCACTGTAAATGTGGTAAAGTCGACTTGCTGAAGTTCAAAGCAAGCATCAGAATGGGGAAGAAAGGGGATTTAAGTGACTTTGAACATGGAATGGTTGTTGGTGCAAGACGGGCTGGTCTTTCAAAAACTGCTGATCTACTGGGATTTTCACATACATCCATAGGGTTTACAGAGAATGGACCAAAAAAGAGAAAATATCAAGTGAGTGGAAGTTTTGTGGACAAAAATGCTTTATTGATGTCATAGGTCAGAGGAGAATGGGCAGACTGGTTTGAGATGATAGAAACCAAGTTATGCAGAATACCATCTCTGCACAAATCCTGAAGCAGATGGACTACAGCAGCAGAAGGACACGCCATGTGCCGCTCCTGTCATCTAAGAACAGAAAACGGAGGCTACAAATCACACAGGCTCACCAAGATCGGACAATAGAAGATTGGAAAAACGTCTTGAGTCTTGATTATTGCTGCAAGATTCAGATGGTAGGGTTAGAGTTTGGCGTAAAGAACATGAAAGCATGGCTCCATCCTGCCTTGTCTCAATGTTTCAGGCTGGTGGTGTAATGGTGTGGGGAATACTTTCTTGGCACACTTTGGGCCCTTTAGTACCAAATGAGCATTGTTTAAAAGCCACAGCCTACCTGAGTATTGTTGTTGACCCTGTCCATCCCTTTAGGATTACAGTGTGCCCATCTTATAATGGCTACTTGCACCATGTCACAAAGCTCAAATCATCTCAGACTGTTTTTTTTTAACATGACAAGTTCAGTTTACTCAAATGGCCTTCACAGTCCCCAGTCTCAATCCAATAGAGCACTTTTGGGATTTGGTGAAACGGAAGATTTGCATCATAGAAAAATTAGGTCAATATGGTTAATATGTGAGTGTATATACACAAGCTCAGGACTTCACAGGACAACATGAGTTTGCTGCAGTGCAGTTGAAGAAAGTTATTTAGTAAAGTTATGTCAAGTTACTTTTGAACATAATCATACAATCTGCATCTGACATCTCCTTCAATAGAAAACTTCTTTCAGCATACTGCTTGATTATGCATCTGATATCTCCAATTTAAGTTATAAGTAGACCAGTAAATCCAAGTTACTTCTGAGCACACAGAAGTAACTTGAGTATTTACCTAAAACCACCTTCACAATGATAAACTGTGTAAAGTAACCTCAGTGAAAAAATTATATGATAAAATCATTGAATTGAGTAGACAAGTAATGGTCCATACCTGAAAAAACAGTTTCAGTGCAGCATCAGCTCTTGACTGGACCCAGGCCTGGAGAAAACAATCCCTGGAACTGCTTATATTAGAGGTCTGCAATAACCTAAAAAAACAACAAAAAAACAAGACAAGGTAAGAGACTTCAATCAATTTAGCGAGGGTGGTAATACACCTCTAGAAACCAAAGACGAAAAGTGATCCACCATTCCAAGTATGGCCTCAGTGAGGGTCAATTTGAGGACCTAGAAGCACTAATGTTGGGTCCTTGAGAGAACCGATATTACTAATAGACCCATTGTAAACCATGATATAATCTTGCCAGTGACGAACCATACCAAAATTTCAATCTCCAAACCGTATGCAATTCCCATTTTTTTCTCTGCAATTATACTCTTAAGAAAAGTCAAGGTAAGTCAGACTCTGGCCATCTCAACCAGTGCCATTTCTGTCTGACTGAAAATCCACCTATAAGAACTACTAGAACATAAAGGTGGTAGTTAAGGTGGCACCTTTCCGTCACAGTGTGAATACTGTTGACAGCGCAGATGCCATTTGTCCAACGAGCAGCGAGTGGGCAGGCTGAGCTTCCGTTGCACAACCTTGTCACCGCCACACAGACACATGTAGAGAGAATGAGAAGGTAGCAACAGGAAAGGTCAGAGCAAAAAACACCCTGGAACATATACAGGGGTTAGAGATCAGCCACATTAATCAGATTTAGCCAGTCTATTACCAAATAAATTTGAAAATAATTGTTTGCTTTAGACTTAATTATCCTTGGCAATAAAGCTCTTCAAAGATGTGGTAAGCCAAAAATAAATAAATAAAAACTCAATCTGTTGCAAGATTTCTCCCATTTAGAAATTCAGATAGTTCAAATAATGCTTATTCGAGAAAGCTTCTCAACCTAGTTGCAGCAAAGGAATACAAATATAAGAAACAAGCCAAGTTGTCACCTAGATTTTACACCATCACTTGGTCCGCTTCTTTAATCCTCCTGAGGGCCACTCAGGTTGTGGTGGACCTCTCTATCACTCCACTGGGGGCATTACAAGCCAAATGTATCCCTGCAGTTTCTGAAGTGACACCTAAACAGGGCTGGCGCTGCTGTCAGCAAGCAACGCGGACTTGGTGCAGAGGTGAATGAAAGATCTTAGCCATTTCTAATCAAGACCGTGATATTGCAACTTGTGTGACCAGATAAAATTGTAGGGTGTGTGGCATGTTGCACCTGAGTGTGGACAGCTGATTACACAGTGGGAGTGCTCTGAACGCATGCCTAAATGTTTTATTAACCCTTTAAACCAGAGCCTGTTTTTTGGTGTGTCTGCTCAAAAAAGGACATGTCCACAGTAAATTGACTGTATTTCTGTAACTGCAAGGTGTATTTCAATAATTCTGGTGTCAAAATGATGGGGGCACTTGAAATTTTGAATGTGCATGTTACAGTTTCAGAATAAATCAAGATGGAAAACAGCAAAATAACCCCAAAAACATTTCCACCTAAAAATTAATAAATAAGGACTATTTGAATGAATATCCCCTTAAAAAAATAGTTCAAACACTACTATAAATTACAGCCACACGTCAACATTACCTGCACCAAATATAATTTTTCTAATGTGAAACAAACCAAAACTATTAAGATTAAAGAGTCTCCATTTGGAACAATAGGGCAGAGTTTGGCACAGTTTGGCACCACCTGTTTTGTTTGCTTGCTGTTTTGTCTGTGTTTAGAGTAAATGTAAATGGCTTAGATGTGCTTGTAGCCGAGTCTCAGCTGATCAATTTGATGTGCTGCTTTGCCATATTAGGCATGTGTGTGTGTAGTGTATTATGCTGTTTGTTTGTGACATGTGACCTCGGGCTTAACGGGTTTGCGCTCTTGATAAGAAGCGGGATTAACTGAAAAAGCCCATCTCTAGATTTATTTATTTTTTGCTGTAACATGTAAACATAGGCTATTCTTTAAAACATTACAGAGGCCGCCTGATGGATGGTAGTCATGTCTGCCGGCTCCTTTTACATATTGCCGGGCCTCTCCTGCAGCTCGCCATTCATCATCTGAGGGTGGGACGACCGCATTCATCTTAATGCATTACAGAGCCCAACAGGTTCGAGGTCACACGCTGCACTCATGAATCTCTCTGTCACACTCTAAAAGGGTGCACAGTTCACTGGGGAGCGTCTTTTTGGGAGGTGATGTTAGATGTGAAGAGAAGCAGATTGTCAGTTTACACAGTTTACTCCAGTTCCAAGATGGAACGAATTGGAACAAGATGGAACAAGGCTAAAATGTTACAAAATGAGCCTTAAAAAGAATCATGACTTTTCATACTAATTAAAACATTGACGACTAAGATGGGTGCATGTATGGCACACTTTAAGTTGGACTCCCATAGTCAAAACAGCATTAAGGGCACTAAAATAAGTGTGCAGTACCATCCCACAGTGGGGAAACATAATTTGAGACCAATACAACACAGTACTAAAATGTGGAGAGACACCAGTGTTTTACATTCACTGAAGAGAGCTTGGCGGCCCACCATATTCTAATTTGCCCTGCCACAAACACACTATTACATGACTTAGCGAGACAGCATAAACATTAAGTGTGTTGCATTAAGCCTGTGTCTGATATGCAAACTGTTGTGAATAGCTTACTGTGCAGACTCTATAGTAGCTACTTCCGAGTGTGCCCAGGAGTAAGGGTTTTAAGTTTGAGGGCGACAGTGTTTTTGGCTGCCCAGGTAATTTTCACTAAAAAAGGAAGCTGACAGGGAGTGTCTAATCTGTGAGCAAACTTAGCAGAAAACATTGAGTTTCACCTACAAAATCCATTTACGACATTTACACATATGCCGTGAGCTTTAAAGCAGGATTGTGCATTCAAAAACCAACAATATGAAAAACACTTCCTCCAACATTGGTCAGTTTGTCCCATCTGGGCAGTTGTAGCAACCAAAAAGGAGCTAGTAAAACTTCCACTGGGTTCTGCGTAGCTTAAAATGTCTAAAACATAGCTTGTATGATATCACCATTTACTTACAGGATGCTGCTATGCTCACAGTGGAATCACAAGGTGCCTGAATAATGTTTTTATCAGCTTCCTTACAGTACATACCTCCACTGGGACAGGTCATCAATACAGGACGTCCAGAGGAGCTGCAAGGTATTAACAAGGCCAAAAGGATAAATGGATCCTAAAACACCACCGCGCTGTGATAAATGCTTACCCTCACTCTGCTTTACATTCCTGAGCTTGTTGTGTTCATCTGTGGGCGTCCGGTTTTTATCTTCTGGCAGCAGTAACATACACAACACTGCAGTAGTGATGAATATACAATTATTAGGAAATGCATTAGTACTTAAAACTGGAGTCGGATAAATGTTAAACTTTTGGGCATCTTTTAGGAAACCTTGTGATTTAGTGTGCCCAATAGCATTCACAGTGAAATGTAGACTTACATTTAATAACTACTATTTTTGAATCAGAAACAGTCCTAAGTTATAAAAGTGTAGTGGGCGGATACTCGTGTTCTTTCTGGAGAGATATGAAAGTGAATGCTAAAACTGCTGTTAGGGCAAGTCTGTATTACAAGGAAGGTAGGTATATATATATATATATATATATATATATATATCAGGGGTTCCGTTGTCCGGTAATTACCGGTCATTGGCCGGGAAAAAAATGAAATGTCCGATAAAATTTAATCTCTCCGGTCAAATTGTCCGATTAAATCTGCCTTATAATCCCGGCCCCGCCCCCCAACACAATCTGAATCGACCGTTTGAAAGTTTTTAAACAACATCGCATGTTGCATTTCAAATAAAGCGCACGCCTAACGGCTATAATATAGACTGTAGTATATAGTGCCGCGTACATATACTAATGTTAAATAGTGCCCGCTTAGAGGCGGAGTGATCTGAGTTTGTTGTAATGTGTTAAGGAGGCTGTTGCAGTGCTTGACGGTTATTAAAAAGAGTTAACGGATTAACTTCAAGTCATTCTTCCTCTCACCACGCGCACATGGTAAATGAACATAAACAGAAAATACTACATAGACCTAAACCACGAACTATTGAGAGACGTTCAAATATGGCCAGGCCCAGGCAGACTAGCCTTAAAGGTTTTCAGAGGCCAGACGAAGGATGATACTGAATCAGGAACGCCTGAAGCCTCAGATGTCCAGAGCCAGACAGCTCCGCGGCGGAGGCTCCGCCAGACAGCTCCGCCAGACAGCTCCGCCAGACAGCGGCGGAGCTGTCTGGCGGAGCCTCGCCGCCGGTGGTGGCGGAGCCTCCGCCACCACCGGAGAAAAGCCAAGTGTAGGGGCGTACATATACGGCCTGATTATGTAATTTTTAAGTTACATAAACTGCTTTCAGTTTTCCTCAACTTGACTAATTAAGAGGCGATATTTGACCGGCATATCATCAAAATGTCCGGAAAACGAAACCTATGCCGGTCAAAGTGACCGGCACAATTTTTTTCTAGCGGAAACTCTGATATATATATATATACACACATATGACTGCTTTCTTTGTCCCTCTTGGTAAAACCCCTGAATGTATAATGAAAGCAGTCTGAACTTTAACTTGCTCTCACATATTTCATACTTCAAATCACAAGCCCAAGCTTGATTAAGAATACTTGCATCAAAAATATCACCAAACAAGTATGATTTATTTTAACATTCAAGTTCTTTCTAAATTGAAAAGATTAGTTTGTGTGTTCAGGCTGAACATTTTGCAGTGAGCCCAATATTTTAAAGATACATCGACAGCCCACACACCACTTAAAAACACTATAAAGTGACAAGTGTGTGAGATGCTGTGACTCGAGCAGAAAGGCTGTTACAAGACGTGCACTTATGGAAACAATCATTGAAGTAAAGGAAAATGACCGTGACAAGTCTAATTAAATTAGTTCTAGAGCCCTTTACAGGATACTGCACAGCGCCAGTCTCCACAACCTATGGCTTGCAGTAGAATGGACACTAAAGCAAAGTGTTTGCCTCAGCAAGTGAGCAATACTTCTTTATTTTCGTGCGTGGCTCGTTCTTGGCAGCTTGGTGGGGGTAATTGGCATGCACGCTGTGGCAGGATGGGTTTTTGAGCCAAGGCCTGGGCACAGAGCACAACGGCTCCGCTGTGCCCACAAAATTTGTTGAAGGCTATGATTCAGCAACAGGCTGAGACCTGTACAGTTCCATTGATGCCATCCATCACCAAAATCCATTCCATGCTAGTACCCATCCTACACAACCCAGCAAGAACTGATGCATTCACAAAGGACTGCTGCCTACTTTTACAACAGTTTGTATGGATTTCTGGGATACAAATTTAGAATGGGCTTCTAACTGTATAAGTGCAGGGTTGCACAATCTATTGCTGATGCAATAAACAGGCACAATTCCCATATCACAAAGTATTATTGCAGTTTTGAATAATCATTTTTACAGCCCTGTATTTCTGTAGGGCTACACCAATTCAGTAGTATATCTGATACCAACCCATTACAAACATGAGTTAGAGTGTCTACTTGTTAATGAGGAAAGGACTTCAACATGCAGAAAATTTAATTGGAGCAGAGCACAGATTAGCAAACATTAACAAAGTAACTAAAGTTTCTTTGTCTGGAAGAGCTGGCAACTTTTTCAGATGAAGTTTAAATCCTACAAATCTTATTGTTTTATTTAATTTTTTTATTATTACTTCAATATCAGCAGCAGCTGCCAGGCACGGTCATGTCACTAACCAGGGACTATAGAATGTTTTGATGTTCCTACAGTAATCTACTTTTGAAAATGAAGCACCGCTAAACATATATTTGCATTCATCAGTGTGAGTGAGTTAGATATAAACTGAAAATTAAAAATATATATTGTTATTACGTTCACCATGCCTGCTAGCTTTAGCAACACCCTGGTTAGCTTAGCCGTATAGCTTTATAGTCCTCTACATCATGACACTTGCTTTAACCTAAAGTTGTACCTAGACTAAGGTACAAGGTAAGGTAATATGAATGTTACCCTCAAGTTTTAGTAAAGCAATAAAGTTCATAAAGTTTTTCCAAGAGGCAGAGACATCAGTTGTTACGTGTTGCTGAGGGCAAGAAGAGCTCCGATTGGTCCAACAGTTCCCAATCATTTCTGTGCGAGTGTTTTCTTATTAACGTAGGCGGTCTCTTTCCCACTGGTAGTAAATTCCGGTGACATTTCATTGTCCGATATCCTCTTGATTGTGTTCTCATGTAGACTAAAACACAGCCTCTCAGTCTGCGCCAGTCTCTGCGGACCCTCTCCACTGATCAATTCCTCAGCCCATCTGTCTGCCAGGCTCACTCTCGTGGAGGCATGGTAGGTGAGACGAGCCCTCACGGCAGGAGTCTTCACTAATCTGCCCCCTCCTCTATACGCCACAGCCCTCCACAGACAGAGAAAACTTAATGAGAAGATTCAATCACACAGTGCCACTACTTTCATTTCACATCATTGTTGAATAGCAACATTTTAAATTACTAATAAAGCCTTTTACGAATACGGATAGTGTATAAAAAAATACTTCTATCTTCTGCCATAATTGTTCAGCATTGACTAATCATTGTGTAGTTTGGCTCCAAGATTCAATGAATGTTTTGGATTTTCCATTGAGTTCCTGAAACCCAATCAGAGCTCCCATCCTCACAAGAAAACAAAGCAACTGATGCCTTCACATTTAATGCAATGTAGACAGTGAAAACAATCTTTAATTTGGGGCGCAGTACCTCAGGTTGTAGAGATGTTGATTATAACCAGAATGTTGGCGGTTAATTTTTCCTGCTCTCCACGGTTCATTCTGTTATTGTGTCCTTGCAAGACTTAACCCACCTTGTCTCCAGTGTCTGTGGCACTGGTGTATGAATGTGTGAGAATGGAAGCTTGATGTAAAGTCAGGTCCATAAATATTAAGACATTGACACAATTCTAATCTTTTTGGCTCTATACACATTAGTGTTGTCACGATACTGGAATTTCTAACTTCGATACGATACCTTCAAAAATATCGATATTCCATACCATTTTCGATACCAAAAGGGAAAACAACTGTCACTGTCAATATTATTTTAAATTTTTTTATTTAAAGATAAATATAAAATCAGCCACGGTCCGCTTAGACCTTGGTTAACTTTCCTCACCGTGAGGGGTCCGGAAATTTTTTATAAAAGGATATGTGTTTGAATATAATTCTTTAAAGTAAAGTCTCATTTATTCCACACCTACAGCCAAACAATATGGAGATGAATGTTGATAATCCACTGTTTTCTGTATTTTATTCTTTGCTTACATGAGGAGGATGTTTGAGTGTTTAGCTTTTGCAAAACACAGCTCACAGACAAAAGGAAAATACTACAAAATCAAAAGAAGCTAAAGCTAAAGCTTAAGACCTGGTTTATTGACAACAGCCTGGAATCCTGCATATTATGTCTAGTACTCCATGTGGGAGAACATTTTAAATACAAAATCATCAATTCAAGCCAAATTATTTTCTGATTAAAATAAACGTTCCCTCCCGTCCATAACGTCAGTGAATCTTTATTATGTTTTGCCAAGGCTTTTAAATTTTAGTTGTTTCTAACTCATTATCAGGCTACGCTAAACATGTTGAAATTTCCCGCTGCTCTGTCCGTAACCATAGTAACCTGAGGACCCGCGCGTGTTGACGTAGCCATCCTAGAAGTGCAGGTTCAAAAATATGTTTTACACAATGCGCTTGTAATGAAGAATAATGTCTTGGTCCAGATCGCGGTCCGCCTTTTGAAGACCCCTGATGTAGTGCACTTGTTCAAAGGCCTCTCAGATTGTCATACATTCAGAAACCAATAGTGCAAGTAAAAAAAAAAAAACTTGATATCAATACTCGGTATTGATACTCGGTATCGAAACTTCGGGAAATGAGTATCGTATCGTTTGAGATATTTCAGTATCGATATTTATCGAAATATCGATATTTTTGACAACACTAATACACATCCACAATGGATTTGAAATGAACGACGTGCTTAAACTGCAGACTTTTAGCTTTAATTTGAGGGTATTTAAATCAGCTGAACGGTGTAGGAATTACAAAAGTTTGTATATGTGCCACCCACTTAAAAAAATAAAATATAAAAAATTTAAAAAGTCTGCAGTGTGACAGTCACATCATGAATAGAGCCAAAAACATTAGAATTGTGTTGATGTCCCAATATTTATGGACCTGACTGTAAAGCGCTTTGAGCCACTAGAAGGTTAATTTATGAAGCCAAAGCCATACATCGCCCTTTAAAAAGCGGAGCGCTTTGATAACTAGAAGCCAAAATGTCCCAAAGTAATGTTACTAGGTATAGACCTTACCTGTACTAAGCCCACTTGAACTGCAACTGTCAACGTCTAACCTCAGTATCTTAGGACCATGGGCTAAAATGAAGGCCCACTTCAAACCAAGCGCCCTTATTATTCATTAGCCTGGCATGCTTCACAAATGAGCTGCTGACTCAGATGGAGAGAAGAGATGTATCTGGGTGGCCATTTCTCTGAAGTTCTAGAAAAGCAAGGCTATTTGGTGGTGCCCCCGTATCGGGCTGTCCTTCAGAGAGCTGCCCCACTTTTAGACAGCTCTGTGTGGCATCCATCTTTCAGCAGTGTGACAGTCTCCCAACCCAGCGCTGCTACTCTCATTTTCACGTCTATTGTTCAAGGCTCAGAGATTGAGCCCAGCACAGCAAGCCCTGCATTTCTGTCTCCACCAGTCCGATAGTTGGCTGCACCGCTGATAAGCAAGTGAGTGAGCTGATGAATAAAACCACAATACATTACATCTGCATCATCACCATGAGAGGCTTATCTATGCACTGTATTTCCACTTATTCTGTACAGTTCTGAACCAAGGCGGAGAATGTAGGCTACATGTTAGGTATTTTTTTTTTACACAAACTTTCCACATTAAAGTGTTGTGTTCTTTTAGAGAAGATTGACTGCAAGACCCCCTGCTGTGCATTAAACACGACCTGGAACTCTTTAGCTACCTATTGGTTTCCATCTTTCAGTGTCTGCATGCTTTTGAAAATATGTCACTCTTATTTTTGTTCCATCGCCGGCTTTCTTCAAAAGCTTTTAACCTTTTATCCCAAAAAAGATTGGGACCACATTTTAAGCCCAAGTTGAGCTCGAACCTGTGCCGCCACAGATATAACACTGCTGTCTATACACCTACACTTTCTTTGTGGGGCCAATTTTCTGCTATAAGCTTTCCTTTGTGCTGTATGTGCTCACTATTTCTTCACATTTTGCTGCAAACTCTTATAAAATTAGCAAATTACTCTAAATTCAGGTAGGCATGCATTTTCTGTTGCCAGAGACATCGAGGTCGCAAAATCTATGACCAGGACTCTCTAATAGAGATTTGAAAGATTAAGGCTGGGAATCTTTATAATGCAAAACAGTCATCAAGGCGCTGACGATAAGTGAAGGTGGCAAGCCAAAAATATTCAATACAGCTCAGTATCTGAAACTGCAGCAGAGAAGATAACCATATAGAACAGACCCTCAAATTCCACTTATAGTAGCATAGGACGGCCGCCTGTCAATGTCACAACTAGTAAAAAACTGTCAGAATTATGTTGTTTGTTGTATCATAATTAGGGAAGTAATGATACATAAATATACATCAAAACTTAACATTCAAAATGTAACACTAGCTCATTCATATTTGTAAGACACACATTTATTTGGAATATTTATGCTGCACATCTGGCTTCCTGGTGGATGCAAGAATAGTGACAAAACAGTGTTGCAGAAGCAGGGATAGGTCAGAATATAATAAGTCAGACTGAAGTTGCCTGTATATATCTCATATACCTTTTATCTCATATTTATCCCGACTGAACAACACAACACAAATTTCTCTGAAGCAGGCTGCTATATCTGGATGGGCTCTGCTGACTCACAAAACCCCTACAACAACACTGTCAGAGCTCAGCAACATTACAGATCACATCAAAAACTCCAGCACTGAGACTCATGGCTCTTTAAGAATTTGTCGGATTAGCACATGTGAATGTTAAGATTCTAAAATTTTTCTTGCATTACATTCACTTATATAACAAGCCACTTAGGCTGCATTTTGGATTAAACTAGCATTATATCAATCTTTTCCCCCTAAATCTGTATTCATATTGTCCGCTTTGTTACATGGAAAACATCTACTGAACATAAATATACTGATTACAATGAAACTTGTGAGTTACACCCCTAAGCTAGAATGCTAGAGTACTTATTTAGCTGTTGGGACATTTTTTCAGTTTAAATAACTTCAGCTTCATTTGAGCCTAAACACAGCATGTATGACAATCTGCTAGGTTTTCTTTGACAATAGCTTTGCAAGTCTGCATGGTATTTCTTACAGTACAGTAGCGGGCATGGTAAGCAGATGCAGTATGGAGTGCAAGTGTTTTGAGCATTCTTCATTTGACAAAAGGTCGAGTGCTTGTGACACATTTGTTTCAGTTGTGTCAATGGACAGCATCTGACCTGGCAAAGTAACTGCATGAAGCGCGACAGATCCGTGTAGATTGTGTGCTGCCCCGGGGGCTTCAGC
Source organism: Perccottus glenii (assembly GCA_024416835.2). NCBI lineage: Eukaryota > Metazoa > Chordata > Actinopteri > Gobiiformes > Odontobutidae > Perccottus > Perccottus glenii. The sequence goes on from CM044551.2 coordinate 22,425,546, forward strand.
ACCTCAGACAATTCAGCCCTGACACAGTTGTCATGGTTACCACCGTCTGACACCTCTGGGAGCGGCAAATAGAGTGACCACTGTGGAGCGCTTGAAGAGACGCTGGCAGAGCCTGTGCACGGCGTCACACAATAAAGTGCTCAGGGCGCGAGGGAGCAGTCACTGAGAGCCAGCGGTGTTTAGAGGAAGTCCCGCTGCACGCACGGACGAACACACCGCGGGTGAACGGCGGGACAGAGCTGGCAGCACTGGGGTCCATCTCCAGCTGGCACGACCTGGAATGTTAATTAGGCCTGCAAAGACTACACCGCCGTCCAAAATGTCACATGCTCCCGAGGAGAGCGAGAACACCAGAGCCTTTTGTTGACTTGTGTCGGCCTGAAGCCCAGTGAAACCAAGCAGTGGCACGGTTCAGTTGGGAATAGCACAGTTTGAAATGACAACTCCTGAGAGTAGTTTGAAATTTGAAATGTTGTTGCATTGCCCTTAAAAAGAACAGCATCTATTCAGGGTTGCACAGTGAAGAAGGGTTGGAATGCCTGTCTCAAAGAATGAAACTAGCTTGTGGGCTCAATCTGTACGGATTCTTCTCTTAACTGCCCACTGTCCAAAGACATGCATGTGTTTATTACTTCACAGGCCCCCATCAGACTATACAATTGCATCCTTAGAGCTGATCTCTCAGGACACAATTTACATATTGCATTAAGGCTGGCCACGTTAGAACTAGGGCCCAACCAATATAATATAGCCCATTTGAGAAAAGTTGATATACGCCGATGTTAAACGCAGGGTTTCCACTGCATTAATTTGAGTGTAGCACCCCACCACAGCAACAAAAAGTCACCTTGTGTAAGTTTTATTACTTCAGAAAAGTCTTATATGGATTAACAGATGTACATTGCGTAATCTCTACATTTAAATCACCTCTGGTATTACTGAAAAAGAAGCATGGCACGCAGGGAGCTTGCTTACAGACAGAGAGAACAGGCAGCTGCACGCTCACGTGTGAGCCAGGCTGAACAGGGCCAGTGGAAGAGGTGGTAGCGATTACTGCGATGTATTGAGCTGCTTGTCCCGTTTCATCGTTGTTCAGAAAAAAGCTTGTTAGCAGCAAGCTAAAGGAAAGCTAACGGGGCGCAGTGGCTCAGTAGTAGAACGGTCATCCTTCAACTGGAAGGTACGCGGTTCGATTCCCGCTCTCCCCACAGTTCATACTGTCGTGTCCTTGGGCAACACCCCTTGCCTACAGTGATGTTCCAGCTGTAACACTGGTGAACAGAACCTTAATGTGTGTCGCTTTGAATAAAAGCGTCAACTAAAAGTGTAAAAAAAAAATGTAACACTGGTAAATAAAAGCTTCATGTTAGTCGCTTTGGATAAAAGCGTCTAAATGACTAAATGTAAATGTAGTCCACAGTTTCTCCGAGGTTCATAATCCCCTCACTCAGGTGTTACCATGGAGACCCAGAAAAACTAGTGTCTTTACTCTGATTTATATTAGGGGAGGTTTGATAATGAGCTGTTATAGTAGAACAATTGTGTTTTTAATCACTTTGATTATAAACATACGTAGTGACATAGGTGGATACTTAAATTAAGGTAGAATTGTGAAAATAGTAGCATCACAAACAAATTATGATATAAATAACCTTATGACTAAGCAAATTACATTTGTATTTAAGCAGAAGTCTGGACAGAGGAACTGAGGGGCATGTCATCTTTGTTACCAGTGTTAATTTTGTTGAATAAGTTTTCATAGTTTTCGTCAATGACCTTTTAGCGTCCAAAAACGAAATAAAAAGTAATAAATGAAGACTAAAACTCTGACTAAATGTATTGACGCTTTTGAAAAATGCAAACATTTTTTCATCCGCGGGAAGACAACAGGTGATTAAAAGAGAATGGCTTTTAAATATGAAACAATGTTAATGCTTGGAAGGAAAAAGGGGGGGGTGGGACGACTTATGGACACATTTGACGCCACGACAGAAAACTGTGCACAGTTATATTTACCGGGAAGAACACCACAAACCTGAAGCAACATTTGCAGGCAAGCCATCCCAACATTTATTCAAAAGTAGACTCAAGTGTGTTAGATATCGGTAATGTACTAGTGCTGTATTTGTGAACATGTACGAGCATTAGACACCACGTTGTCCGAAAAAGTTAGCTTAATGGAGCTACTATTAACCTTTTACGATCATTAAGGTAGGAATTATTACTTTCTACCTAAAAAAAGAAAAAACTAAAATACTAAATTGTTATAGTTAGTTGACTAAAACTAGACTAACTATAAACTAATAAGGGTGAAATAATTAAATTATGACTAAACTAAAATAAAATTTGATGTCAAAATTAACACTAACAAGTGTTTGAATTATATTTAAAAGGGATCAAAAGCAGCTATTTTTTTTTTAAACAAATCAGAGAAATATGATAATTTTATCAGCTGATATATCAGTTATCAAAGATTTTTATTCTAATATTGTATCAGCCCCAGAAATTTAATATCGGTCAGGCCCCAACTAGAACTGTCCAAACTAAAATGCAAAGTCTGAAGGGGGCTATAGACCGCAAAGGCCTATTCATGGATCTTCTTTTGCCCAATCAAAAAACCTCAGTGCATTTATCTCAACCTTTTAGTACTGTCTAGACACTCCAATGGAAGGTGCCAAAAATGTGACATACAGTACACATCCTTGGAGTTTTGGTAGCCCATCTAAAACTGAATCAGTTAGACTTACTTTCCCGTTCTCTTCAGCCGTAGCATTTTGTTTTAATATTCTTGTGCTCCATCTCTTTGCCCTTGTGTTATGTTTACTCTGTGATGAATGGCTCTATTTCAAACTCGAGCTTTCTTTTACGAGCGGGAATAGATTACAATTGGAGCAATTGTGTGGAAAGATTGATCTTGCTTTTAAAAAAATAAAAATTAGAGGCTAGGGGAAGAGCAAGGGTAAATCGGGAACTGCAAGAGCGCTTCACTCTAATGTAAAAATGTTCAGGACTATTATTGTGATTGGGCAGCTACGGTCTGTTCTGAAATAGGCAATGGGAGGAGGGTGGTTTGTAATGAAACATGACAAAGTGCGAACACAGTGGCCTTTTAAATGGCAAGCCTCGTTATCAGACTAGTGTCAGTGCCACAGAGGGACAGACATTCAGATAATGGGTCATTATTAATGACAGCGGGCACCAGACCTGATGACACTAAATATGAGCGTACACGGCAAATGAGGAGATACAGTCAGGTCCATAAATATTGTGACATCGACAAAATTCTAATCTTTTTGGCTCTATACACCACCACAATGGAAAAGTAATGGGACAGATTAACAATCACAGTTCAAACTTTCACTTTTTAATACTTGGTTGCAAATCCTTTGCAGTCAATTACAGCCTGAAGTCTGGAACACATAGACATCACTAGACGCTGGGTTTCATCCCTGGTGATGCTCTGCCAGGCCTCTACTGCAACTGTCTTCAGTTCCTGCTTGTTCTTGGGGCATTTTCCCTTCAGTCTTGTCTTCCGAAAGTGAAATGCATGCTCATTCGGATTCAGGTCTGGTGATTGATTTGGCCATTGCATAACAATCCACTTCTTTCCCTTAAAAAAACTCTTTCGCAGTATGCTTCTGGTCATTGTCCATCTGCACTGTGAAGCGCCGTCCAATGAGTTCTGAAGCATTTGGCTGAATCTGAGCAGATAATATTGCCCGAAACACTTCAGAATTCATCCTGCTGCTTTTGTCAGCAGTCACATCAATAAATACAAAAGAACCAGATCCATTGGCAGCCATACATGCCCACACCATGACATTAACACCACATGCTTCACTGATGAGGTGCTATGCTTTGGATCATAAGCAGTTCCTTTCCTTCTCCAGACTCTTCTCTTCCCATCACTCTGGTACAAGTCCTGGTCCATAGGATGTTGTTCCAGAACTGTGAAGGCTTTTTTAGATGTTGTTTGACAAGCTCTAATCTGGCCTTCCTGTTTTTGAGGCTCACCAATGGTTTACATCTTGTGGTGAACCCTCTGTATTCACTCTGGTGAAGTCTTTTCTTGATTGTTGACTTTGACACACATACACCTACCTCCTGGAGAATGTTCTTGATCTGGCCAACTGTTGTGAAGGGTGTTTTCTTCACCAAAGAAAGAATTTTTGGGCATCTACCACAGTTTGGGCATCCACCACAGTTGTTTTCCGTGGTCTTCCGAGTCTTTTGGTGCTGCTGAGCTCACCGGTGCGTTCTTTCTTTTTATGGATGTTCCAAACAGTTGATTTGGCCACACCTAAAGTTTTTGCCATCTCTCTGATGGGTTTGTTGTAATTCCTACCCAATTCTCCGATTTAGATGTAAATAACCTCAAATTAAAGCTAAACGTCTGCAGTTAAAGCACATCTTGTTTGTTTCATTTCAAATCCACTGTAGTGGTGTATAGAGCCAAAACGATTAGAATTGTGTCGATGTCCGAATATTTATGGACCTGACTGTATATGGCATTGGGTTCCAATTTGGAGAAATTACCAAATGTCTTTACCTTAAGCTTTTTTTCTTTTACTTGAGTCATACACTTTATAATTAGAATATATTTTTTGATGTCATATCAAAGATTTGGTACCAAATTTAGGAAGTAAATTGAATGGCTTTATTGTTCACTGAAAATGGGGATTTGTTATTGCATTCACTTAATGGAAACCAGGAACTTATGAATGTTATGGATTTTCTAGTAAGGCTAATTCATAATATAAATATGGAACAAAATAATTGATAATGACTTTTAGAAGACCTAGAAAAAATAAGTGGAATAAATAAAATGGTATTAAAGAATCTCAAATTGTTTGAGTATGACATACATGCTCTCAGCCTTTTCCAGTTTTAGAGAAAGATTGTTTCGAAAGACATGGACATATTAAAAATATTAAAATACAAGAAAGAAAATTAAAAGGCATTTTATAGAAAGTATGCAAAACTATTTTATGTGTGGTGGATATATAGGTCCTGCTGCTGAGATATGGACTTTATCATACTACAGCATGCACATAACATATCTTCACTATAGTTCAAAAAAGATTAATTACATGTTTCCTAATCATTGCAATGCTAGTTGTATAGCATCATACCGTAACAAATTTAATTTGTTAACTTCCTGCAGACCTCCTCAGAAGGACCACATGATGTCTGCCTGACATGTAGTTAGTCCAAATTAAGTGGAAGGGCATCTCTGTACATGCTGTCTTACACTTAGAATGCTGTCCTAAAGAGGATGGACAGCAGGTAATTGACCTGCATAAATCAGCTGACAAGACATGTCTCAGCAACATCACATAAAGTAGTTTCTATAGGTTTAGAGGAAGTAAACGTTGAAACATGTCATGGTACCGAACTGCCCACAGTTTAAATATACATTTAAATTTACTTGATTAGGTTCTCAAATCTCTTTTTTTTTATTTTATTTTTTTTTAAATGTTGAGTTGTAGTGTTTCATTTGAACCTGCCAAAAAAATAAAACATAAGAAAAGGGGGCGCAGTGGTTCAGTGGTAGAGCGGTCGTCCTTTAACTGGAAGGTATGCGGTTCGATTCCCGCTCTCCCCACAATTCCTACTGTCGTTGTGTCCTTGGGCAAGACACTTAACCCTCCTTGCCTCCAGTGACACGGAACTGGTGTATGAATGTGTGATTGTTGCTCTGGTGAATGGTGTGAGAATGTTGAGACAACGGATGGAAATTTGCCTTTTGGCTACAATCTGGCATGTTTACATTCATGTGGTTTTGTCTCATGTATGTTCATTAACATGCACTGTCCCAAACAAATAAATAAATGAATTAATTAAATCTAACATACAAGGTTGTTTATTTTTATTAGTATGATTTTTTTGGTCTATATTAAGTTAAAACTCAGGAAGGTGGCAAATGAGCATATCCATAACTGACTAGCTATTATTTATTCAAACCATTTTTTCAATAGGTTTTCTGTCAGTTGTCCCTTTAAACCTGCCTGACTCCATCTTTGGTCATTTATTAATTTCAGTGGTGTAAAGTAACGAATTACAAATACTCTCATTACTGTAATTGAGTATTTTTTCTCAGGAATTGTACTTTATTAAGTAGTTTAAAAACAGTGTACTTTTACTTGTACTTGAGTACATTTTTAGTGCTGTATCGGTACTTTTACTGCGCTATTTTCCCTCAACCTGCAGTCGCTACATTGTTTATTTTTTTTTCCTGTCAATGATGATTGGCTAAGGAGAATAATCAGTCCAGTGATCCCGTCCAATCAAATCGCGCATAGAAAACTTGCATCAGACAGACTTCAAAACACCTGGCGCCAATTTAGTTTAATCATGGAGGAGGAGGAGGAAGGAAGTGTGGTGGATGCTTCAACATGCAGTAACTCAAATACAGCACTTCAGCATCCTTGGCCGTACCTGAAGGAGCTTTTTACAATGAAGGCGAAGAAGGGCAATTGTGTCGTTATGTCATGCCTACTTTGCTTATCAGCATTCAAGAGTTCTTCCTCTAATTTAAAAAAGCACATCGAGGTAAGATTTCATATTTGCTAAGTATCATATCTTAAATATTTATGTTAAATGGTATAATAAACGTCACAAATATAGTGTGGGGGGCATAAATAAAACTGTGTTAGGTTTTATGAGCCAATGTGAATTAGGGATGCACCGAATGTTTCAGGCAACCGAAATTATTCGGCCAAAATCAATTGCGTTAGCGATTAGCATCCAGCTTGGAGTGAAGGCATTTTATTAATGCAGCAGTATGGACGTGTTCGAGAAGACGCAAAAATCATCACAAGCAACGACTGCTTAATAAGACTATCTCGTCAGTCGTCGTCATTGATGAGAAGAGGGAGCGGGGTTGTTGCTGGTTATACTGTAGGCCTATGTATAATGACTTAAATCGCAAAATGGCTTTAAACCGCTACTAAATACACTGCAGAATACAATGCGCAATTTGAATGTAAAAGAGAACAACACTGTTATAAAGCTACATATTTATTTCACAGGGTATAAGGTGGAATAAGTCACAGCATAATAATCACTACTCCCTACTCTTGAGTACTTTTGAAGGGGCTACTTTTTACTCGTACTTTGAGTGGTATTTAGGACAGGTACTTTTACTCCACTCACATTACATTTTTTGGTAAGTAATAGTACTTTTACTTGAGTATGATTTTTCAGTACTCTTCCCACCACTGATTAATTTTTAAGTAAGCCTATAATAGAATTATTGTCAATTGCAAAAACGAATGCCCCAAAGGACTAGTGTTATCACGTGGTTCACTCTTTTGTGACAATGATTAGCTTCTAGCATCAGACAATGTAATGTAGCGGTCTGTTGCAGTGTCAGGCAAGGCAAGGCAAGGCAATTTTATTTATAGAGCACAATTCATACACTGGGTAACTCAAAGTCAGAGAGGAACGTACAGCGCGGTCCCTCGTGTAACAGCTTTATCTAAAATCACAGAACGTGAGCTTGGTCTTAGCCCCAGACACATGTCTCTAGGCATACAGAAGCTACCGCTAAGAGCCAGAAGACAATAAGCAGCTGTAAGTTGACAGTCAGCAACTTTTATCAATGCTAGGTCCAGCAGCCTACTTTTCACTCACCCAAAAAGAGCTGGGCACTTGTCAAGCCCTCTTTTAACATCAAGAAGTGTTGAAATAAACAGAAATAACTATTTTAGATGATTAAGTAGTTTAAAGATGAAGTGTCACTACACACTACAGCAACAGCCTAGTCAAAAAAGCCATGAAGGAGATTTATTCATTCATCTTACTCGGATTGCGCACCGAGACAACAGTAAGGATGCTTCAGTGGATTCAAAAAGAAACATATGTACCCTCTGAACTGTGGTCCCAGTTGCTCAAAAACAGATTTACATTAAGCCATTACATATGGCAATCCCTTTTGTGACAAAACTACAACTGCAGTTAATAAAAATACATCTTATCCATATTTTCTTTCACTACTTTATTGTACTACTGCTGTTACCAAGCACTTGGAGTAACACATTCACAACTTTTACTGCCTTTCCTCATTAAGCCTCTGTCAGCAAGGGTAACCGGTTATAGCCTTGCAAGTTATTATGATTCATACAGTCTTAAATCTGGCCTCAGGCTCCAACTGAATATTAAACAATACCTAAAATTACTTGAACTAATAATTACCTCTCACACAATTTACCCAAAATTAATCACACAGAGCGAGTGGATTGGAAAATGGAGGCTTCCTGCTGAACAAGTTTTACCACATTATAAGGGGAGTTCAGGTCATGGCAGTTGGAAAAGAACGGATTTGTAATAGGAGTATCCAAACTCATGTGCAAGTTTTAATGAAATGACAAGCTTAAATGAGAAAATGGTTTTGGAGAAATGGGGGAGAATGGTAGTGGGTGGGTGATCAGAATCCCTCAACCCCCACAGACTGTCCTTTCAGGAGAGTAAATGAGAAACGCTTTAGTGGCTGAATGCGGGGTGAAAGGAGGTAGAAAGGAGCCATAAAGAAAATAAAAAATAAAAACCTATCCAAGGTCTAGTGAGCTCAATGGTTTACATGCCTGCTGCCAGCTTACGTTTCGTCTTGGTGTCACTACTTGCTAGGGATGTTCTGAAAGAAAAGCAGGCTCCAACCAATGCCTCCCCTGCCAGAGGAGTCGCTAAAACGTCACTCTCAATTATTCCAAAACAGAGACGCAAACAGACAGTAGAAACAAGACTGAAAATGATTGAAAGAGTGTGACAAGAAAGAAGTTTGAAAAAGGCCACTAGAGAACAAAACTGACAGCAAAAGAGAAAATCTAAAATGCGCTTTTCTTCATCTTCCCATCTCCAAAGCTCAGTGCTGTGAGATACATCAAGAAATCGGACACGTTTTTGGCTTCCAGACAACAATATCAGGCCATCTAGAGTCAGTGAGTTGGTGGACAGCTAACAGCAGTGGCCAGGTTTAGCTGTTATGCTCATGTTAGATAAAACACAAGTTGGGTAGTGTCATATTGAAGCTGTCTGAAGCCTGCTCTCATCTTTCTGTACTGGTAGCAAAGAGCGTGGGAATGTATTTTCTTTTTCCCTTCAGCGCTGAGTGGAGGTGGAACACTGACCCGACTTGCGCCCGAGGTGGCAACAAACCTAAAATGGAACTTATTCATGTGGATACATGTGTCTTATCAGTAGCAACCAAGTGGAGAATAAAATGGAGGAAGGTTTAGGAAAGTTGCTGGTTCATTTGAGAGCAAGTTTCATGGTGTTTAGTAGTGTTGTAGTTGAGACCACACATACTCTGAACAAGACAATACTAACGTAGAGATAGTAACATAAAAATTAAGAGCATGGCTGAAAGAGACTGTATCCCAGAATCCTATTAATGTTTTGTTGGGCTACTCTTGTCTTTTTTATTCTAGACCATAAATGGCACACAAGTTTGGCCTAGAGTGCACCCAGGAAAAGACTATGGCAGAATGAGACCAAGTCAAGACCAATACCGGGACTGTTAGGACCAAAGACCTATTGATAAAGACCAAACAGTAAGTCAATCAAGGCCACCATTTATACAGGAAGGATTCTGGTGCTACAATCATTAAACCAGAAAAAAATAAAAATAAAAAAAACATAGGGCCTGAATGTTTTTTTCCCTCAAAAGCTCATGTTGACATTAAAATCTATGTTCATTTATGAATTAGAATCAAGAGAGCATAATCGTATACACTACATTGCATGTCTTGTGTTTTCATATTACTCATTACTCACTACAGCTACTGCCGCCCCATTGATGCATAGAATGTTGGTAACACATCTTTCACAAACCAAGTAAAAAAAATAATAAAAAATTTAAAAAAAACATCCGGTCTCCGTATTCTTCTTTGCCTCCACTGCAGGAAGTTCCCCATTCTGAGAATCATGTAACTCTTTTAATGCGTAAAAAGTGTTTCCATTGCTATTTTGTGAATTATATATTTTTCAATGCGCATTAAATACCACCTCAAGTAAGCATGAAAACTTTTTGCAATTGCACAATTTCAATTGGCGCAATTTGAAGATTAATGGAAACGAAGGTAATGAGAGATCATCGGTTTTAATATCAAAACATACGAGGAAAATACTCATTAAAAGCCTATTAGACCAGGAAAAACCCGCATTAAGTGCAAAAGCTACAGTATCTTTCCATGGTGATATACTTTTTGCAGACACAGCTAAGACTGTAAGCTCTGGTGTAAGCCCAGGACAAGGGTTTTGAACGAGTGAAGGAAGATTTAGAAAAACCAACAGTTATCCAACGCTACAACAAGCAACTAGAGCATGGTTGGAGCCTATGATGGGAGTAACCAGTATCATGACTTCCAAAACTTTTAACTAGGTGGTAGTACACCCAAGATGTGGCATTTTGAAGTTTGGTTTAAATCTATCCAACACAAAACGTCCATTTTTGTAACTGTAACATACTGATGGTATTACATGAATTTCTTCCATTTCACTGCACTTATAATTTATACACAAGACGCTTTAAGGCATTTAATCAAGAATTAAATCTACTGGGAGTCGGATTGTTTTTTTCTGTCAAAATTGTGCAAAGCAAAGTTGTCTGCCCCTCTTATTGAAAGAACTCCATTATGCTCAAGTCCTACAGCGTCCCTATTGGCCAAGTTTCAGCTGGTTGAGCCTGCATTACTTATTTATACACCAGTAATGAAGGATGAATATGGAAAATGAGAGAAAAAATAATTCTGGTGTGGTACTGCTGCCAGGGCTTTGATCAGTCGTTTGGAGCAACGTTGAAGTGCAAAAGCGGTGACACACTATAGCTAGAACCCGTGAAACCCTGGGAGAGTTGCGCTCATACACTCAAACTTGCTTCGGTTCCAAAGGGCCCTTCCTCAACAGGAAAAATAAATAGCTACGGAACAAACTCGACCTGCTTAACGCTGCACTTTAATTAGCGAGAATCGGCTGAAATTGTCAGAACACACTCTTGAGTGGAGAGGCCCGTTTAATGAAGAGGATTCTATCACTGGAGAGAGGAGCCAACCTGGGCTCATTTGATGAGGATGTGCATTTTCTTGTAGCTGAAAGGAGTGTCTGGAGGAGAATAAGAAATATTAAAAGCTTCTGTCTCTTAAAATATCCTGTAACTCTTCATCTTGGCGATCCATGCTCGTCAGACTTCCTCTTGTGGGCCTGTTCTATTTTTTCCCTTAATCAAACACAGGAAAAACAAAAAAGGCACAACTGCATTTACACAGCTTTCTTCCAAGATCCAAGGGTCTAAGGTGCTGACAGTATTTAAATTATTGAAAGCAAACATTAATATTGTCTAGGGTCTGCCTTCACGTTACACCCACATTTATTCATGATTTTCTTGTTCTTTTGCATTTTTTCTACAAAAAAAAGGTTAAGCTTTCTTGGCCTCTCTAAATATTAATGTCTGTTTAAACCATTTCATGCAAAAAAAAAATAAGCAACTTAAATCTTTGCGTTGTAATGTCTGAGTTTAGCTCAGGGAAAAATGCGGGCAAAAACAAGGGCTTCATTAAAATTTTTGTGTATTCATTCATTCATTCATTCATTCATTCATTCATTCATATTGGCCATAAAATGTATCCGCAAATCCTTTATACTAATCCTCAATGGCTACATTAGTGGAACTAATTAAATTTTAGCACATCATTTCATCACTTGTCCACAGATTCTCCTTCAGTTCTTTTAAGCACTCGAATTGCAGCCCTGATGAAATCAGCCAAGCCACTACTGGTGTAACCCATAAGCAAGTCAACTGGCATTCATCAAGTGCCAAGAGTTAAATTCCAAGTTTTATGTGGTTGGCCAATTCACTTACACCTGCCAAGACTTTAAAACAAGCCTACACTTGCTACCTATGAGAAGTAGATATTCCTTTTCATGTATAAAAAAGACCTTCTGATGTGTTCATTAGGCTATAATTGTTTGCTTTGCTGACCCCTGCTGTCTGCAACTTTACCCCGAGATGTCCAAGCAGTTGACCCTCTTTTTACATTTTTCAGGGTGCAGTCTGGACCTGCTGTCGTAATGGTAATGCAAAAAGCTGTCCTTTGAGCAGTCATGCAGTAGTCCCATATCATGTGGCTTCACAAGGAACTTTTAACTTATGTGGTTTTAGTAAAAAGGTCAAAGACTAAAATGAGTTATGTGCATGATGGAATCGCAGGTATGCCTAAAAGCTACACTTCAGCAGTCATGGGGTATCTTTTATCTAGCAATGGCACGTTTCTACTTGACCGGTATGTTACAGGTCGGGACAGTACAGCATGTTTTTAAAGGAATTTTAATGATCAAATAGGCTATGAAGAGACCCAAGCAATAAATCTATGCAGCAGCACAACATTTTTGGTGTAGTACAAATCTACTAGTGCAGGTTAAGCACTGTGCTGTACCATCCCAATACTATACCGCTGTAATTTAATCGCTAAATCATCTGTGGCCTTCAAGACCTCGGCTGAAAAGTGGGTTGTGGTGTTGCCACAAAGCTTAGCTCGACTACAGTATTAGCATAAAAATATTAAGTTTAGTTGTTTCCTCTTCCATTTCCTTGGGTGCAAATGTAGAAAAAAAAACAAAGCTAACAGTAGACCTTTGAACATTACAGAGAGCATTGTCACTAAACACGCTTTGAGGCTAGAGATGGTGGAACAAACAAGGATGTGATTTGTTTACTTTGCTCAAGAGACATTTCAATTGTTCACTTTGTCACAGTTTGAACAGTTGTCAGTACACTAGCGCGCAGAAGCCAGTCAATAATCCCCCTCATATTATCAGTGGGTTTTGTGGAGCGGGAAGGCAGGGTGCGGAGTGTTGAGAGGGTATAGAGACCAGATTTTGTTCCATTATGCACAGTGACAATAGCCAGACCCGGAGAGGACTGCGGTAAGCTGCTGAGACTGTGGCCAAAATGATTCGGCCACAAGGAAAAATTGGAACTGCCTACTGAGCCAAACCTTAAAAACTCGGCATGACCGTCCATAAATTGTGTTTGGTAGGAGAGCTCACTTCAAACCGAGGAGCTCTAACATGGTTCAGTCACATTACCATTTGAAAGGAGAGAAGATGAGTGCAGAAGCAGGGGGCAGAGAAGAGGCGCTCTGACTTGTTGAACTTGGAGCTTGGATGGGTTTCATTTGTCAACCCGCTGCTGTGGTTGGCCTTGAGACTAAGCCCACCTGGATCGAAAAGGGCATTATGCAGCAAGAGAAAAAATAAAATAAAAAAATCAGGCCTTACAGAGAACTAAAGATGGACCGGAACATCCTTGGGGAAAAATAATCCTCCCACTGTGACCAGCTTATAAAAACAGTCTCCAGGGCTGCCCGGTTCTTCTTTGGCTTTACAATAAAAACAGATGAATGCACCAAGAAAGTGAGGCCAGACGTCCAAAGTTAATACATGGCTGTGTCCAAAACCACCTTGAACAATGTACAGCCATTTATTTTTTTCACCATTCATTGTGAGTAATATAAAATTGATTCATGTGTTAAGAAACTATGGCAAGACTACTAAAAAAAATAGTATTTATTGAAATGGTCTTTTCACATTAATAAATAGTACTGCATAAACATTTGCCGAAAACAACATATCCACTGTCATCATACAAACTTTATATATTATATATATATATATATATATATATATATGAAATTCCTATCTTCAACAAGTAAACCAATACCGAAATATTAAAATAATTAGAAAATGTAACATTAATTAATGTAAGATTGTAAAATTTAAAATAACTTTAATAAATTAATTCAATAATTTGATATTAACTTAATATATAATAACTTAATGATTATAACAATAATATTTTTTTCAAATAATATTAAATTGTTGTGGGTGTTTGTGTTTCTTCTGCTTTGTTATATTAAATGCCGACTTGCTTTTAAAAGGCAAAAGGGCCTACACCCTTTCAGTCATAATTTTTGTTTAAAAAATAAAAATAAAAAATAAAGTCACCTTTAGCATCGGCAGAGTCACCACATCCATTTTATAGCATCTATAGGCGCTTGCAGCAGCATTCACACTGTTCAACTTATTCCATTTACCACCTTGTCTTAAATCATTACAGCACTTTCAACGCTCTAAACTGGTTAACCAAGGAATACTCCATACAACTCACTTTGTTCAATACTACCCTCGGATGAGGATTGGCATTGAGCATACAAATAGAAGCACAGTCTCACATTAGGAAATCTCTGAAAGGATATTTATGTTGCTGGCTTCTCTTTTTAATGGAATAATGGTTAATAAAGCTTGTCCGTACAAAGGTTACAATGGTTTGGGTAATATTCAGTAGTAAATTTCAGAAAAGAATTTTAGTATTTGTCATGTTACCCATGTATTTCCCAAACAAGTGCAGATGCACTATCAACAAGAGAGAAATGGAGAAGCTGTACTTCCGTGTGCTGCCGTGTTGTTTTCTCAAGAACCAGTTTGTTTCCAGCTTGACGCAGGTGTTGGCAGCCGACAGGGAGGGAAAGTAATGACACCTGTTTGTACCTGCTGGTTCCTAGTAGTTCTTTGCCAGCAGTTTCCTCCATTCTCCCTTTTTAGCAGAGTCCCACACCCGCCTGGAACCAGATTCAGACGCATGTACACAATCGCACGCCCACAGCCCTGTGAAGTTAGCCAAGCTATTTAATGGAACACTAGAGCACAAGTACTGGGCACAGAAGGTAGACCGTATCCTGCACAAGGTCTGCTGATAAACCCACAACAGAGAGAACATTGGACAATTTGAGTTGTGGCTATGAAGGATGAGGGACTGACAATGTTTGGCTAATCAAGTGTGATTTTTGTATGCAGGTGCAAACATTCTAAACTACCTCCTGAATTATTACTAAATGTACATTTTAACACAAGCACTGATAATGTTAACAAAACAGCTCAGATTAAAAGTATTTAAGGTCAATCACAAAACAGTAGGGCTAATAAACATCATCTTATAAATTGGGGGGTAACCAATGTCTATCACGTGCTTTTAGTTTTTACATAGTCTACATATCCATATCCACAGCTCTTTGAGGTAGAAAACTAACAAATATCACAATATCTGTATCACAATAAGGTATCACAAGAGCTAAATTCAGCTGACTCAGGTTGACTAATGTACACGTTCCCTTTTTAAATAAATAAAATTAAATAAAACAAGAGGCAAAAGTTCAGATGGCGATATACAATGTAATGTTGCACCTCTACTAATAAAAAAAAAAAAATGAATATTAATGACATTGCCACAGTTGTTTCAATCCATTAGCAGCAATAATGCCTTCATTTGGACATTGTTCTAATAGAAAAACTTAAACTAGTCAACTTATTGTGATACAGCCAGCCAGGATATTTGAGTTGACCATTTTCTTTCCCCCATTGGTTAGCAAGAGCCCTTCAAATTCAAAAGTTACAATTGCTTATTGGTCATAATATTGCATGTTTTCCTCCTTTAGTGAAAATTTTATTTAGTTCTTAGTTGTTTTTGTCTGAGCTTGAGCATAATGTGTGTGAAAAAGTAAAATCTAACTTGTAATGTCAAATGCACATTTTAAAGTATAATGCTTTCGGGATGTTTACAGAGCTAATTAATTCAATGACTGTGGCAGCCAAAAGCAAATATTTAAGCCAAAGAACACTGTCCTGTTAAAAGTTGTTGTTCCAAATCTGTTGGAACAGACTGCAGTGTAACCTTTGACCCACTTCAAAAGGCTGTTTCATACTGAATATGTAGCCATTAATAAAAATAAAAAAATGTCATAAGCAACAAGTGCTTGAAGTGTATTAAATTAGTCTTTACCTATTGAAATGGTAATATAATCATATCACTTTTTAATAACCAGCATTCAGCTGTGAGCCAGCTATCTAGTGTCACAGCCAGTTTTGCAATGTGTCCAATTTAAATTGTAGTAAAGAGTAACAAAGATGATGCGCTGGGCCATGCACATTTGTGATAAATGCTTTGCGACATTTTAGTGTTCCAAAGTTCCAAAGTGTTTCCAAAGTGTGCTTTAGCGCTTGATGTTGACAGGAAGCTGTGAACCAAGCACCGGCCACCACCTCAGCAAACGCTCACTTGACAGAAAAGTATGAGGGTTTCAGAAATGTAGCACTGCACTCAAAGCCAAGAGTCAAATCACCATGGTAACCGAAATGGTAGTTTGGCAAGTTTCGAGCAGCCTTCAGTTTAAAACACTTTCCGTTTGTGAGCCTTTGTTATAAAGCCACTTCCCCTCAATGCTTATGAAAACGCTCCGATTGCACTGCGCACTGCTCTTTCTCTGATCATCCTCAGTTTTTTTTTTTCCTTCCTCCTTTAGCTCAGTAAGGCAATCATCACAGCCCTGCGGTGCGGGAGCGTCTCAGCTTTGGCAGATAAAGGCCGGGAGATTGTCAGTAATGACGGGTCCACCAGAGCTCAAACTTCCCAGGGCTGCTTGTTTCAGCAGTAATTACAACGGCGAGAGGGTGCACCGTGACTGACTCTAAAAAGCTTAGCAAGCCTTTTGCTTGTGATGCCATGTCAACTTTTCTACGGTAGGCCAGTCAGTCGAGGAAATAGAAAGGGACTTAAAAGCTAAACAATATGCATGAAACAAAAAAGGTAAAAAGCAGCACTGTGGAGGTTTGGCAGGAGGAGGGGGTCTATAAATAGGAATGAGATTGGTTCATTGGCAATAGAAACTCTCCAATCAGTGCTCAGTTAAAAAGAACAGAGTGGAGTGATAAGCTAGGTGAATAGGAATTGGAAAACGACTGAACAAGGGCTATTGAAAAGCCTGGGGAACTCAAGAGAACTTTGAGCCAAAAGAAACCTGGGCCACTTTAACTTGACTTAGCCTTTAGTAAGCACCTCCTTCACCCTCTCAGCTTCACATCCACCCACACTCAGGCCCGAAACGCAGGTCCTTATGGAGGAGAGCGCTTAACCCCTCTCCAAAACCGAGACAAAAGAAAAAAAAAAAAAAAACAAGAACCACAAAAGACAGACTTGGAGAAGACCGTTTTGTCCCTGAGGACTAAGAAAAGGGCTGCCAAGACAGGATGAATAAAGATAAAGCAATTTCAGACACATACACAGAGATATGAGATGGCTGTTATTGAACATTATGGGAATTGTATAGCTCGGGACAGACATTAGCAGATGGTTTAAAAAATGTGTATTCAATAATAATATTATGCTGACTTTAGCCAATAATAAAACAACTTCTTTTCGCGTTGACTGCCAAAATTCAAGCACAAATCTTTTTTTATTCATTCATAATTTTGCTGCTTGATATTAACTTTGCAGCAACCAGGTGTCACAACAGTTTCTGGGGCCTAGAGGTCGTCAAAGAAAAAAAAAAAATAAGCCTGGTCGATGTGATAAGTACAGGTCTGCCTCAATAGAACAGTCATCCATCATAAGTCGTCACATGGTGCACCGTTTGAACCAGTGGAACTCATGATGGAGGGGCACTTAATTAAAGACAACTAGGCTGAAAAACACAATCGAGATAATTACATTCATTCTAAGAGCGGAAATGAACATGTAGCTGGTTATTTATAGTTTTTTCGATGGATATAAATGCGTACTTGAACAGGGAACAAGTCCCAAGAGGCTCAGAATGAATTTGAATGCATTTAAATTTGATTAATTCCAGCTCGACTGCTGGGCGTTCACCTTGGGAAAAAATATTTACTGTATGACTGCATAATGGAAGAATGTGAATTATTACAAAACAACTTGGATAAGACTTTAATTAAAGCTAGATTGTGTGGACTTATCACGTAAGCCTCTCTATCCCCCTCTCCACTCTTTGTAATGTGATTTCTTAAGACAATTTTACAATGTCTCTAAAAGAAATGGCAACACAAAGAGAGACCCATTTTGGTTAAGTGCAGAAGGAATTTGAAGTATCCATTTTGTCCGCTTAATAAACAAATTCTATTAAACTCAAGCTGAGCACGTTTACATTCAAACATCCAATTACCTGTTTAGAAGACATACGTTAGCAATTAATAATGCAATCTTCCTTAATACCCCACCGGGGGAATTAGTAAACAAACTATAAGAAATGGAGAGTCTCTCTGAACTGCAGTCACAGCATGATATGTGCAATAAAAGATAAAAACAACACTGGAAGCTAATATGTTGGTCTCAAATAAACCACCTCCACAAACTCATTTTAGGAGTAGGAGTGAGAGAACTAACAAAGTCTTAGCCACCAGAGTCAAACAATAATGCTGAGACAACATGCTGTATTGTTTTTTAAATATTACAAAGATGATTTTAAAGATCTGAATATTTTTGGTTGGCTTTTTAAATTGCATTGTAAAATAGAATCAGAACGAGAGATATTCACAGTAAAATGAATGTGCATCTCGTCTGAAGGCTTTAACTATCACTGTTAACTTCTTTGAGAGAGTTAAAGGTGCACTACACTTTAAAAACCGCCCCAGTAATAAACACAACAAGTAGGGCTCTCAGACAGACAATTACTGCAGAAAATAAAACATTTAGCTGCGATTGCTTATAATTTATTCTGAACAGCATAAATCTGCAACAGAGCGAATGTTGGCGTCTCAACCCGTTTCCGTTTGGACTCAGGAGCATTGCAACTTAGTCTGAATCTAAAAGCACACAACAGCACTTCAAAGTTTGTCATCCACTTGCAAAATTGTTTAGCACTACATTTAAAGCTTGCTAAGAAAAAATGCTACTATCAAGGTAATAGACTGGTTTATAATTTCAAAGAAGCAAGCATTAAAAAATGTTAATGGTAGAGCTGGTGAAAACTAGCAGCAGTAAACCATTCTTTAGTAATATGGGAGATTGTTAGCTCAATGGGTTTCAGGGCAGATTTTATTGTACATACAGGTTTAACGTAAATGGGCAATTGCTGTTCCATCCTGCTTCTATCCAGAAAGTTAGGCATAATCACCAAGTCACTTCTTTAATTTGCATGAACCTACAGTAAAAAAGGTAAACCACAACAGCCTTCTGTGACATGTATATTTCAGCTGTCATGTTTTGGCTATATTCAGAATCCCTGGAATGTGCCTTTTCCAAATTGGCAAAAGCATAGAGAACTGTTCAGTTTTTTACCACAGCTGTCAATAGGACTAAACCAATAGGTCTGCCATCTCCATCTCCTGGTCAATAACCACATGTGGTGTCAATACTGTTCGTTTTAACCACAGGCTGTGTGGTCGATACAGCCATCATCCTCCCTGCACCAAGGACACAGCCGGTGGAAGACGCGTTGTGACGCTCACTTTGTGTCAGAAAGTCAATAGAGAGGTAACTAATTGGCTTGACCACATTGGTTTAGACTGATGCAACCTAGAGAGAGAAAAAGATTGAGTGTATCATCAAAGTAAGGACTTGTAATATCATTTGGATGAACTTTAGACAAGCAGCAGCCATAATATCAATTGAAAATATGAGAAAAACAACTGTAAATCCAATGGCTGAGATTACACTTCCAGGCAATTGTTTGTTTACAATCCACTGGTCACTTGCATTGGAGAGAAGATAATAAATCACCAGATTAAAAATAAATAAAAACCCTTCTGCTACACCCAAAGCAAAATTACAAAATCTCCAATTTAAGTAAGCAGCACTAATGGTATAATAGAGAATGATAAATCCGGCAGCTGCTGTTCGAAAAGCCATAGCTAAAGACATAATTCTTGTTAAGCAAAACTGGAGAAAGCTATGAAGAGAACCCCAGGGTGAAGACATAACCAGTTTATTGATAATGCTCGGATGGGAGTGAGTGTATCAGTAACGTACTGTACATCCTTCTAGTCACTATTTAATAAGCACTGAGAAGCCACTTCAGGCAATTACCATGTCACATGCACACACACGCAAAAACATATGGAGGTTCAGTGGGTTTAAAACAGACGCTTATTAATTACAGTAATCAACATTTTTTCTCAGAGCCATACTTGATTAAAGTTGCATTTCATTTAGAGTGTTTAACTTAAGAGTTTCCTCTTCAAAAAAAAAATGTTTCGACACGAATCAGTTCTTTGCTGCTCTCACATCTGAAGAGGTAGTGTGTTGCCACAAGTAAGAGTGACGAGTTAACACACTATCTCTAGCATTACATTCATTGTACTGTAATTCACTGAAGCCCCTTACATACATCCACTGAGACTTTGTGCCAACTGTAGCCACACAGCCCTATTGTGATTGTGAACAAACTGCAGCGGTTTGAACATTACTTTAAACTGTTTGGTTAAGGTCCTCACACAATAACTGTCATTTCAATATTAGTGCAAGAATCATCGTCTCCGCAAATTGGCTCATCTGTTTGTTACCTTTGTGTCATCCCCCGCTCTTCCCACCCTCCACTTCTCAGGACAGTCACCGAACTATTCATGAGATGTTTGAACATTAACACGGCCGTTTTGAGGACATAATCTGCATATGAGTTTAATTAAGGGATCAATCTTAAGCAGGTCATAAAATAATGCCATGTACTAATGAATGAGTCATGCATTAATTCATGATAAAATGTGCCCCCCACTTTAAAGTATTACCACAGCTTTTTAGACACACCCAAGTATCGGAATGGTACCCTGTATCGGCACCAACCATAAGCTCAGGTATCGGTTCAGAAAGAGAAAAATTGTATTAGAACAACCCTGGGACATCGGTTTGGTGGTTAATTAAATGTGCAGAGGCTTGCTAGACTAGACAATTTGGTTTGGTCAAATGTTTATTAACAAAGCAAATTGCCTAGCTATAATCTATTGGTGTGGTCAGAACAGGGAGCTGTGTTGTCTGCGTGTCAACCATTCTGATTGATCACACAAACCAGGCTTAGCGTCAAAGATTGGTCTTATTTTCTCCATAAACACTGCTTATTATGGCACAAATATGGTTTAGTATTCAGCATTTTTGTTACAAAAAAAGCATCCAGTGCTTTGTTGATGACTGATTAACCCTTTAAACCCGAGCCTGTTTTTTGGTGTGTCTGCTCGAAAAGGACATGTCCACAGTAAATTGACTGTATCTCTGTAACTGCAACTGTATAGATAACACACACACACACAAAATCATCTATAAGGTCATACTGCACATGACCCTAAAGGTAGGAAAATATTAAGCCATTGTTCTAGAGTAGTGTTTAAATTTGTTTAAAATTTTAATTTGAATAGTCCCAATGCCTTGTTAGTTCTAATAAAATAATGGTTTTGCTGCTCAGCTCGTTGCTAACTTTAAACTATATTTACACCACCTCCTGAGGTGGGATTGTATGCCCACGTTCATATTCATAAATGCCAAAGATTGCATAGAAATGGACATACATCCAATTTGTTGCTGTATGACTAAACTAACCTTTTTTGAGGCTTTGGCATCGTTAGGAATCAAAACAAAAAATTTAAAATTTGATTAATTCCACAGCCCTAGTTGTATGTGTAGCCTTTACATGGCTAGTGCAGTGCAACACTGTCTTTAATAGAGCCACAGGGTCTCAGTAGCAGCCTGTCGTCCAATCATCAAGGCCTCTCCCATGAGAGCAAAAATCTCCTCTGAGGAATGGCATGGTCATATGCCAAGGTGAACCCCTGGGACGTTTTACTTACGCTGGACCTCATTTTCTCCCACCTCGTCAACTCCCTATATCCCTGTAACTTTGAAGTCCTGCCAGCAAAAGGCTTTGAAAAAGCCAGCAATCTCCCCACCATGACCAGGCAGAGGATTAGCCGAGCTCTGCAGGAGCAGGTGGAAAGGGGACAGAAGAAGGCAGGAGAACCAGTTACAGCATTTCTATGGGGGCAGTGTGTGTCTACCTCCAGCCAGAGCTGTGGGGGATTAACAAGCTACTAAAAACACACCTCCAGCCTTTTTCTACACTTCCACAGAAGCCAATTTACACCAGCAACCGAGGGAGTGTTATTCTCTAGAACCACCTCCTGCTTCAACTCACAACCTTCAGGGGAGAAAATCAACAAGCAAATTTCATATTTCAGACCATTAGAAAAATAAGAGCGAGATAAATCAAACCTTTATCATAGTTAAAAAACCACAAGCCATTTAGTAATAAAATACAATTTGCTTCTGCACAAGTGTAGGTTTCAATCATTTCTGTGACATTTAGTGCTTGACTGCCTGCCTTAAATACAGAACGCAAAACTTGTGTAGTTGGAGTTTCTGTTACAAGTATTTCACAACCACAAAAGACCGATGGACTACAAAAGGTAGGGATCCAGAACCAATTGGAACCAATGTGAAAGTGCCCTTTTGGGCTCTCGTAGGTCTGCGTGAGCTCGCCCCACCCCCGCACGGCGTATGTACACAACATGGCAGTGTCAACGAGCAGGGAAGAACAGCTCACTCCCAAGAAAGCCATTAAGTCTGTAATAGTTTGGAATTGGTTTGGATTTGCGGCCTCAGATGCAAAGAGCTGACGCTACGTTTTCTATATGCAGAACTTGATTACCATTAGAAACCTGACCATTTGCATTTTCCACTGATATATGGCTTATTACGGTAGTTACAAGCAGCCCCATAAAGGAAAACAAGAAGAAAGTAACAGGATAGCTCTACACAGCTTCTCAACATCATAACTTTAAATTGGTAATCAAATTTTTGGTTTAAAATAAATTTAAAAAATGAGATTTTTTTTTTTGGAGCCATATCGCCCAGCCCTACCCAATTTCCATTTGCATCGTATTGTGAAGCAGTGACCTTTTCCAAAACAAAGTTAAAGATTTTTGAATAATACTCATGCGGCTCTATATTTTTTAGGAATGCATAAGATCACATACTTGTGTCTTCTTCAAAAGGACAGGACATCTCTGAAAGCCATACAATCACTAACATCCAGAGTGGAACAACAGGTCTTAAGAAACAAACAGAGCCATCTCTCAAGTGAAGCCTGGCAATCAGTGGTTTTCAAGTAACAAGCTCTTTTGTCTTATTGGCAAGCTGAGGGAGCTTGAGGACGTTGCTCTTCATCCCTTTGTTGATCCAGAGTACCTTGTGGAAATGGAGGCTCTGCCCGTCGGCGTCTGGTGTGTGAGGAAGAGCTAGGCCGCTGTGCAAGCACATCAGATTTAAGCGGTCTTAATAAAGCTTCCTCTCCACCCCAGAGATTTCCTCACCCCAATTATACGGCTGACACCTCTACCCTACTCCTCCTCCTCTGCCACCTTAATTTATTGTAAAATGTTACATTTTAGTGGTAATGTTAATACTACAGAAAATCATTTATGCAAGGTAATGCAATTATTTATTACAGATAGAAGATACTTTATTGGCTTTTACAGATATTACCATTTGACAGTATTTCACTGCAGATATCAGACTACTTGTCGATAACTTCATTAAGTGAAAAAAATCTGTGTGTAGCTACTCAAATGGCTGTTAAAAAAAAAAAAAAAAAAAAAGGAGATTTATAATACATTTTCACCTTTCTTAACTGAACCTATCTGAAAGGACAGCGTGCTGACATGTAGTATAAGGTTCCAAAAAGAAAAATGTTTAATAGTGATCTGAACTGTTGCTATCTCACATCATAAAGATCTAAGGCTTTCCAATAGGAACAAAAGGCTCCACGTCTCCACTGATGTGCTGTCAATTCTGTTTTTAGAGACAAGTTTGGCTGCATTCACCTCCTGATGCTTCCAAGGTCACAGCAGGCCTGCATCTGCCTAGCCATCTGTTATGGGCTGTCCCATGAGGCGTCCTGTCTTCGCCAGTCCTCGGCCCTGTCCTCTACTGTCCACACTCGGGCTTAAGCCACACACAATGGCATGTCACTGATCATACAGGTCTGGGGCACACTTCAAAATGCTCTCCAAGGTGTGCTTTGAATCCCGCAGTACAACAAACCAATCTGTCAGCTTTGATGATCACTGATCTGTCACTTGATGTGCTGTAGTATTTAGACTGAAAATGCACGCCAAATACTGAACGTCCACATGACGGAGGTGTATTTTTAACAGCAGTAGCTCAGTGGTAGAGCAGCTGTCCTTCAACCGGAGGGTGGGCAGTTCGATCCCCGCTCTAAACATCCCAAAACATCATAACATCCCGCTCTCCCGCACAGTTCATACTATCGTTGTGTCCTTGGGCAAGACACTTAACCCATCTTGCCTCCAGTGGTGTCAGCGGGTAACGCGTTTTCATTTTAGGTGGAAAAGTGCTATTTAAAAAAAAAAAAAAAAAAGACAGTATGGGTGTGCATATTGAAAATTAATCAGCTGAGAGATCAGTAAAACATTGGCAAAGTTACTTTTTGAAGCAGCTCTTAATTGATAAAGCTACCCAGGTTTCCCCTTAGCAAAATTACTAGTATCTAATTTGCATAAATCTATGTGTAATTAACACAAGCGCTGTAAGTCAAAGATTCACTGCGAATTGAGCACGGAATTTTTTTATTTCTTTCAAATTTAAAGCTCAACAATTCTCAAACAATCCTGCAATAGACTGCATCTAACCCCACCACCAAGCATGAAGTTATTGAAGCATGCATATCACCATGGGCTTACTGCAAGTCTATGGGAAATAATGTATTGAGAGATAGTTTGTGATGTGGTAAGATACAGTATTGTTAAAAAATAATAGCAGTTCAATGTGACTAACCAGAAAAATCCAGGTTTTTACTATTTTTTTATTGCCAAGTGGTAAACAAGTTACCAGTAGGTGCAGTAGATTCTCAGAAAACAAACAAGACCCAGCATTCATGATATGCACGCTCTTAAGGCTGTGCAATTGGGCAATTAGTTGAAAGGGGTGTGTTCAAAAACATAATGTCTGCCGTTGACTGTACAAACTCAAAACTAATTTTGTACAAACGTTTTTGTTTCTAGGATTTAGCAATCCTGTGAATCACTAAACTAATATTTAGTTGTATGACCACAGTTTTTTAAAACTGCTTCACATCTGTGACTTGTGGCACCTCTCAGCTGTTATTCCACTCCATGATTCTTAAACAACATTCCACAATTCATTTACATTTCTTGGTTTTGCTTCAGAAACAGCTTCTCGATTGGATTAAGGTCCGGGGATTGGGCTGGCCACGCCATTACATTAATTTGGTTGGTTTGGAACCAAGACTTTACTGGTTTACTCGTGTGTTTGGGGTCATTGTCTTGTTGAACCAAACATTTCAAGGGCATGTCCTCTTCAGCTTTTTGTTTTTTGTTTTTTTTATAAACAGAGGGACTTTGCGGGGGATTTTTGAAAATAGAGTAGCTTCACACAGACGTCTTCTAACTGTCACAGTACTTACAGGTAACTCCAGACTGTCTTTGATCATCCTGGAGATGATCATTGGCTGAGACTTTGTCATTCTGGTTATTCTTCGATCCATTTTGATGATTGTTTTCCGTTTTCTTCCACGCCTCTCTGGTTTTGCTCTCCATTTTAAGGCATTGGAGATTTTAGCTGAACAACCTATAATTTTTTGCACCTCTTTATAGGTTTTCCCCTCTCCAATCAACTTTTTAATCAAAGTACGCTGTTCTTCTGAACAATGTCTTAAACAACCCATTTTCCTCAGGCTTTCAAATGCATGTTCAACAAGTGCTGCTGGCTTCACCATTAAATAGGGGCCACCTGATTCACACCTGTTTTTTCACAAAATTGATGACCTCAGTGATTGAATGCCATACTGCTATTTTTTTTAACACATCCCTTTTAACTAATTGCCCAATTGCACAGCCTTAAGAGCGTGTATATCATGAATGCTGGGTCTCGTTTGTTTTCTGAGAATCTACTGCACCTACTGGTAACTTGTTTGCCACTTGGCAATAAAAAATACAAAACCTGGATTAATCTGGTTAGTCACATTGTACTGCTATTATTTTGAACAATACTGTACCTGTGAGAAGTCAGGGGAAAACTAAGTTTACATGGTCAATCAACTCACAGTATTGAAGTCACTTTGCCATTTGTATGAAATGCACAATATCAAAAACAGCACATAGTCTTGCATCCCTATCCTTTCAGTGGAGAACTGCCTTTCTATGAATGGCATTTTGATATTTGCCGATTAATGATTTGGAAATTTTTAGCACAATCTAAGTCTGACTGACTAAACAAAACACATCACACCATGAAACAGTCCTTCAATGGGTGCACATACACACAAAGGGCCACATTACGTACCTTAAGACTGCCTTTGTCTGTAAGTGATCCACCAAGCATTCAGGGTAGCATACCAGTTTAGAAGGCAGGTCAGTGGCTCTGTAGAGAAAAACAAAACATTGCGTGTCATATTTAAAGTTGTCAGAGCAGATTTGTCTTTCAAGGTATAGATCCAGATATAACCCAGTTATATCATTTTTTTATATTAATTACATAATAATGGTAACAACACATGTTTAAAATGTGTAGGTTTGCATGATAGGTTGTGGTTTGAATCTGACAAATCCAACATGTGCTTAGAAGAAGGCACCTTGGTTCACAATCTGCTGTGGCAATCTGCGGCCAGGAAATTACATCATAATACAGGTTTTACAAAATATTACACCATTTAAGGAAACCCATGTGTGATCAGAATATTTCACCGGCTATTGTTTTACACATCATGTATGAAAGACCAATCCAACTTCAGTCAGCATAAATATAACAAAGAGATTTGTGAGGAATAAATCAAACATAAATCCCAACTCAAAAAGCATTTGCACTTTGTTCATTTTGAAAATCCATTAACCTAAGTCATTTTTCTGAAAAAGCTGGTTAAAAACTTTTTTTAAATGTTTTTTTCCAACATTCTGTGAAAGTAATGACCTCGTGGATCCAGAGCTGCACAAAGTCTAATTCTGACAAATGGTGATGATGGCAGTTTTGACCTCGGAGCCAACACATTTCAAGTAGCCGAGCCCAGGAGGACCTGCAGAGGCAGCAGTCGCTGGATTAGTGTGAGCAGCAGCTGGCAACCAGCTGCTAGTGATGGTTCAGCTGAGGTTAAGGCTGAGCCACATTATTCTTCTTCAAGCTCACAACATCTTTGTTGTTCACTAAAGCCACTGTGCAGCTGAGTATCCATAATGGCATTAAGGGCAAAAATGGAGGACACTGATGTTTGGTAAGTTACTTGGAACATACTCATCACTTTTGGTCTTCCTTAAATATGCAAATTATTTGTTTTGGTACACTAAGGAAACACCCAATAGCATAGTCCTTGACTTTAGATAATCACATAGGTTTTAATATCAAGCAATTTAATTAGAAAGGGACAATTGATCAGCTGATACGCATTCGTTTTTTTTTTTTTTTATTCATCGGTGTAATGAGGAAAAAAGCAGGGGTGCTCAACCTTTTTCAGCACGCGAGCTACTTATAAAATGATCAAGTCAAAATGATCTACCCACTACAAAAATGCAAAACATATTTATTTACAAATATATTAAGGATTCTTTATATGTACAATGTATGTTGATTTACCTTGCAAACCATAATACGGCACAACACAACAAAATTAACTATGTACAGTGCTTTAAGTGGACCAAAAGAGGTGCCGGTATTCTATTATAGCCTATATATTTTTTGAGGACTCCCCTCATCCCCTGAGGTAACAACTATATTGAAGGGGTTTTATATACAGCATTTAACAGACGACCTTAAAAAAATCCTTTTATTAGTTTGTGGATTTGCTTGAGCTAGAAAGAGCTACTGAACATAAATAAAATGTGCAAAAGGGTATTGAATTTTTTTTTTAATAAAACGTACATAAAATAAATTATAAAACATAACATAACCATAGAACAGTAGCTGGGGTGTCAGCCAGCAAGTCATCTGATTCTGACCGTGTTCTTTTAGTGCTCAGAGTCTGAAGCCAGGAGAGCATATTAAGTGTTGTTCACTGTATTTGTATTTTTACCGAGCCGAGTGTGAGCGTTTCACACACCCTCTTCGGCCACGTTGAGTTGTTGACACTGACAGCAGCAAAAGCGAGGCATGTATGGGTGTATGGGTAATGTAGTCTCTGCTCTCGGTGGGACGAATTAGGAATCGTGCATTGTGAAGGGCGCTCTGGAAAGCGGCAGCGCAGGCTTAAAACAGATGTCCGGTAAGCTAAAAGCACGTTCTGGGCGCACGGTGAAGTGGCGGTACGCTCAAGAGCTATATTTGGAAGTGGCGGTACTGAGTACCGGTGCGTACCAGGCCGGCCCACTTAAAGCACTGACTATGTACAATTTGTTCATTACCCGAGTTTACGCTGATGACTTGCACTGAATTGAATCAGCCAGGGATGCCGGACAGTAGCTGCTGACAGATGAGGCAAATGCACTTTGAAAACGTCATCGTAAAAAAAAGTCCTCCTCCCATTCCGTATGAAAGCGATAAGTTTTTGTCTTCTTACTTGGTCCAGTTCCCTCACTCATTTTTATACCCTTTCTTAAGTTTAAGAGAAAAAAAAACGAGGTTTAAAAGTTGGAGGTAAGTCGCTAAAGCGTTAGTTTTGCTGCACTTAGCGCCGTTGTTTGCGCATGCGCAGTGACCTAAGCGTCAGAAAAATTCTGATTTTATCTGACTGGCTGCCCTGTATGTCAATCAAGAGATTTAATGGATGATTGGCTATTTTTTTTTTTTTATGTGTCATGCGATCTACCAAAACTACCTCGTGATCTACTGTTCGATCGCGATCTACCGCTCGATCGCGATCGACGTGTTGAGCACCCCTGCTGTAGAGCACTTGAAAGCAGCGTCACTCCATTTCGGGCATGTACACTTTGCCAATGCAAAGACTTGTAAGTTTAATGCTGGAGCTGTTGCCTTGTCTGGCATCTGGACGTATTTTGCAGTGTCAAAAAATAAATAAATAAATAAATAAAGTTAAAAATGTATAATAAATTAAATGCAAAGTCCTTTTAGCCTCACTGGCATTAAAAAGCAAAGCTGGTGACTGGCAGACACCTAAATATCCAAATGTGACCTCAAACAATTTAAAAATATGAAATAAATGTACTTGATAGGCGTTTTTAATCCTTCAAAACTGATATGATTTCAAATTAATAAGATTTAATTTGGAAAATGTTTATAAGGAAAGAATGTCCAAATAAGCAGCAACATCTGCTTAGCAACATCTGCTAGTACTTTGTGTGAAAAGCTTGAGAACCACTGCTCTGTATGTATTGTTAATCACAATAACCATCTCAACATGTTGGACTTTAAAAGATAGAGTTTGTTTTGCCTCACTTAGTATATCAACTGGACTGCTCTGTGATCAGTGTAAGTCAGCTGTTACAACTCAAGATAAGCACAAACGCAGTTGTGAAAAAGTACAGATTAGAGTTTAATGTCTGTGAACTGCCACAGAGGTTGCCAAAAGGTGCAAACACTTCTGTAGGCGGTGTGGATTTTACAGTGTCAGTCAGATTAACTGAGACACGAGGAAGAAAATAGAACAGGACAAATGATTATCCGACCCCTCGCCTCACTGCTGACAAAACATATGACTAGATCCTTCAGAGAGAACCATTTTCAGACTAGAATTTGGAACCGAAGCTAGAGTGAAATGAAGCCAGCACTTGGCCTGAGCGTTGCTGGACCAGAGGCTTGTTGTACTAGTTAGCTTGCCACCATGAACTCTGAACAGGCCTACATACTTTGCAGAGCTGTTCAAATCTCCCATCAAATAACAGACTTGGACAATACTTGGACCTCCGTCCTGCACAATTAGCCTCCAGTCTAACATAACCCACCAATACAAACAAGAGAAATGCAACTAAATAAGAGCGAGATGTGAACAACATTTAAGCGCTTCACCCTTGAAGACGGTGATTGATTAGACAGACAATTGTATCCATCAATTATCCTTTTTTCTTTGCACTCTGATTAGCATACAAGCTGGGTGGATTTGAACAGAGGCAGCTCAAGGACAGATGCCTCCTACTCACATTCCCCCCACTCTCTTAATACCATCCCAGCAACAGTTTGATTAATCAACACGGCAAACACTAGAGAGATTTAGTCACTCATTATCCCACATCTAAAACAAGATGTCCTACAGACTACTGCTAAGCTCTGAGGCATCCATTATTATCTCTGGAAAAGCCCAATCTCTTCTTAGGGCATTCCTAGAAATTTTTTTAAAAAGTACCATGTGAAAGGTGCAATAAGAAGCAGAATACATGCTTCATATGCAAAACAACACCAGCTTTCTGAACGTCGTCTTCTACCTTGTATCTTATTGAGAGAAAGTGAGAATTTCTTTGCAGCCATTTACAACAATAAATCAACTTTTAAACTTCAAATTGGTGTATGTATGTACCACTTTAATCTCGGCTTTCTAAACTTGAAATTCAGAAATACATACATTTTGGGGACCCACTGTTAATCCAATGTAGACTTGATTAATGCAATTTACAAATATACAAATGCAATGCCATTAATTCATAAAGTGTGAGCTGTAAGACGTTGACCATCTAAAATCAAACGCAAGCTGTGTTTTCCATAAAAGTAGCCTTTGTTTAACCATTTTATCTTAACTGTTCATCCAGAACACGAGAATACCGAGTCAGAATTATTTATTGTCCCGGCCCCAGACTGCAGTGTACCGTCATGTCACATCAAAAAAGATTGTTGCTAAAAGCCAAAGAATATGACCGTTTGTCAAAAATCATTTTAATTTAGAGATCAATTTAGATTCACTGTGCAGAGCACACGAATGTTCATCAGTGTTGCCAACTATTTTCAAAGGAAAGTAGCTAAAACCTCACCAAAAAGTCGCTAAATGTCACTAGATGACGTCATGCGTAAATTTGCATATTTGTAACGTCATCACGTCATACTAAATTGCATACTTTCTTGCGTTCTGCCTGCCTAATGTGCTTTCTTGACAAATTCGTGCTCACATAGTCTCTTCTACTGTATTTTATTATGATATAGCCGACTGTCCCAATAAAGCTCTTCTCATTTCTCATCTCAATTAAGTGATAAGCACACGAGAAGAATGGAAATCAAATCAAATAAATCAAATCAGTTAGGAAAGTAGCTATTGGCTGTCCTATAAGTCGCTAAATGACAACATCGCCTCACTTGCATATTGACCATGTGCATTGTGTGTGATTGTGATGAACGCTGTAGGAGAGAAAGGAAATAAATCGCTGAAGAGACAAAAGGTGAGTAAAAACACAATGGATCCTCCAGCGGCGGCTTGCTAAGTTTCCACACATGCGCGATTCATTTGCAGTCTGGACGTGGAGGGGTGAACAACTCCTGCTCTGACTGCAGCTGGGAGGGGCTGCTGTGCGAGGACTAGGCCGCCTATGAGTGCTTTGGGATTGGGTTGGGGCCGGCGGCAGCACCCGCTGCTCATTGATTAGACTAAGAACGATGTGTGCTTTCACTTCAGAGAGTCTCCAAAAGTCTCCAATAACTCCAGAAAAAGTCGTTAGATTTGTCGCTAGTCGCTTTTTTGAAAATGTGTCGCTAGAGGGGTCTGAATACTCGCTAAATATAGCGACAAAATCGCTAAGTTGGCAACACTGATGTTCATGTGCAAAGAGATATATTTGAATTATTCCTGTAGTCCGAGGTACAGTATTGTTCAAAATAATAGCAGTACAATGTGACTAACCAGAATACTCCAGGTTTTTAGTATATTTTTATTGATGAGCAGCAAACAAGTTACCAGTAGGTGCAGTAGATTCTCAGAAAACAAACCCAGACCCAGCATTCATGATATGCACGCTCTTAAGGCTGTGCAATTGGGCAATTAGTTGAAAAAGGTGTGTTCAGAAAAAATACAGTGTGGCATACAATCACATCAATTTTTTTTTTTTTTTAAACCGGTGCGAATCAGGTGGCCCCTATTCAAGGATGAAGCCAGCACTTGTTGAACATGCATTTGAAAGCCTGAGGAAAATGGGTTGTTTAAGATATTGTTCAGAAGAACAGCGTACTTTGATTAAAAAGTTGATTGGAGAGGGGAAAACCTATAAAGAGGTGTAACAAATTATAGGCTGTTTAGCTAAAATAATCTCCAATGCCTTAAAATGGAGAACAAAACCAGTGAGACGTGTAAGAAAACGGAAGACAACCATCAAAATGAATCGAACAATAACCAGAATGACAAAGGTTCAGTCAATGATCAGCTCCAGGATGATCAAAGACAGTCTGGAGTTACCTTCTAACTATGACAGTTAGAAGACGTCTGTGTGAAGCTAATCTATTTTCAAGAATCCCCCACAAAGTCCCACCATTTGAAAAAGACATGTGCAGAAGGGGTTACAATTTGCAAAAGAACACATCAACTGGCCTAAAGAGAAATGGAGAAACATTTTGTGGACTGATGAGAGTAAAATTGTTCTTTTTAGATCCAAGGGCCACAGACAGTTTGAGAGACAACCCCCAAACTCTGAATTCAAGCCACAGTACACAGTGAAGACAGTGAAGCAAGCATCATGATATGGGCATGTTTCTCCTACTATGGTGTTGGGCCTATTTATCGCAAACCAGGGATCATGGATCAGTTTGCAATGGTCAAAATACTTGAAAGAGGTCATGTTGCCTTATGCTGAAGAGGACATGCCCTTGAAATGTTTGTTTCAACAAGACAATGCCCCCAAACACAAGTAAACAAGCAAAGTCTTGGTTCCAAACTAACCAAATTAATTTTATGGAGTGGAAAGCCCAATCCCCGGCCCTTAATCCAATCGAGAAGCTGGGCAAGTTGGGCGCAGTAGCTCAGTGGTAGAGCGGTTGTCCTTCAACCTGAAGGTAGGTGGTTCGATTCCCGCTCTCCCCACAGTTCATGCTGTCGTTGTGTCCTTGGGCAAGACACTTAACCCATCTTGCCTACAGTGGTGTTCCAGCTGTAACACTGGAGAATGGAACCTTAATGTAAGTCGATTTGGATAAAAGCGTCAGCTAAATGACTAAATGTAAAGTTGATGCCACACAGATGTGATGCAGTTTTAAAAAACTGTGGTCATACAACTAAATATTAGTTTAGTGATTCACAGGATTGCTAAATCCTAGAAACAAAAACATTTGTCTAAAATAGTTGAGTTTGTACAGTCAACGGCAGACACTGCAATTTTTTTTTTTTCAACTTATTGCCCAATTGCACAGCCTTAAGAGCGTGCATATCATGAATGCTGGGTCTTGTTTGTTTTCCGATAATCTACTGCACCTACTGGTAAATTGTTTGCCACTTAGCAATAAATAAAATTCTAAAAACCTGGATTACTCTGGTTAGTCACAGTGTGACTGCTAGTGTACTGCTATTATTTTGAACAATACTGTATCAAGAGGCAGACAAATTTTGGTTTGACAATAATTCCGTTCTCTTTCAGGCCTTTTTGGAAATGTGGGGTCAGCAGTGAGTCAGTTTTAATTAACTCTGCTCAACAGTGCACAAGCTTTAATTATGCACATATGCTGACAGTGCAATTCTAAACTGATAAATAGTGGCTTATTTGGCTGATCATGTGGCAGACTCCATCCCGCTGAGTTTCTCCGCTTGCTCGTCTATTAAAAAGTGAAAACATGTGGCCCAGTGCCTTGGTTCAGGGAAAGTGGAAACACATGCGCACAGAGGTCCATGGTTTGGGGAGGGTCAAACATGTTGTGACTATTCTGACTCCTCTGTTTTTGCAATTCCTTTGTAGCACATTCCCTTTCTCTACATGGGGCAATTTCAAGTGGCATGACCCCTCTCTTCCATCACCCCCCCAGTGACACCCGTTCAAAGAGAATCAATCAGGATTCAGGTCAAACCACCAAGGCTCCTTGCTGCCACTGAGTAGGTGACCCCTTGACCCCAGACCATGTCCTGAGAGAGTGTGACAGGGGTTTGTTTGTACTGGCCGTGTCTGGAACATGTCCAAAGCTAACGCAGTCCTGGAGGTGGTGGTGGTGGTGAGTCAGGGTATCAGGCTGAGGAAATCAAGGTGCCCTGACCTGTCCGTGACCCCGGCTGTGGAGACAACACCCACAGAGACAACTCTGAACCTAAGCTGCTAAAAGTGTCAGTTAGATAATTCTAAGAAATTTTACAGGATTTAAAATAGGATATTATCTAATGGCGGCACAGTGGCAAAGTTGTTAGTACGCCTGCCTCCAGGGCAGGGCCTTTCTGTGTGGAGTCTGCATGTTCTCCCTGTGTCTGCGTAGGTTTCCTCCGGGTACTCCGGTTTCCCCTACCACCAAAAACATGTACAATAGTCCCCAAACACACATGGGGCCAGGACTCCCCTGCAAAAGAGATTTGTAATCTCAGTGGGACTATCCTGGTTAAATAAAGGTTAAATAAAAAATAAAAAAAATAGTCAGCTAAAGCAATGAAACTGCCAATAACTTCTGAACAGTCTATAACACCTTTCAGAGCAGTTTTAAATATGTAATGTAATGTGGAATCAGGAGGGCACAAGAAAACACCAGTTGTGAATATAATGATTCAACTAGTAGCCAAAGCTGTTGGATTAGAATGCAAGGTCTGAAAAGAGGCTTGATTGTCTAATTCGTCAGCGCTGTAGAGTGCTAGTGCTTTAACGGTATGACTAAAAAGAAAATCTGAGGTTGCACCATTGTGACCAGCCATTTGGGGGGGGTCCTGGGTTATAGGTCCTGATTCTTGTTCCTAACCACAGTTTCTTAATCTTTGTGAGCTACGTCATGAGGCCAACAGTAAGACGTGGCGTTTCCACAATCTGACTCCACTAACCCCTCAGCGGAAACACATGGGGAAGTCACGTTGATGCACAGCAGCTTAATCAAAACTACACATCCCAAAAATGTAGAACAAGCGCACCTTATCCACCACCAAGCACTACGTTTAACGAGGAAATGGGACAATTTAGAGAAAATGTGAGCAACTCCACACCAGTAATGTTTGTCTGTTTTGAATAAAGAGCTCTGTACAACACTAAAGATCATCATTAAATGTTTTACAACACAGAACAGCACAGAGTGTGTGCATGCAGCCTTTTCAATACAGAAAAAACTCACAAGCGTAACATTTCCAACAGCTGTACTCCACACAAAGTCCTGATCTGGCCAAATAGTCCACCAAAGTCACATCCTTTTCATTTATTAATTAGCCACGTGACTTAAGTTTTATTTCTCACAAATATAAACAAATGTGCGCAAGGAATGACTTTTTTGCTGCCGTCGGCATATTGGTTGGCAAAAAGCCTCTATCGTAGTGTATCAAGTCAATCTATATTGAAGATACACAGCAGCAGTGGTGGACAGTAACGAAGTAAATGTAATTCGTTACTGTACTTAAGTAGTTTTTTCCAGTATCTGTACTTTACCAAGTATTTCCATTCGGGGATACTTTTTACTTTAACTTCACTACATTTCAAAGTCAAATATCTTACTTTTTACATTTTTCAAAATTAGTCGTTCCTTGTGTTGCCATTAAAAAATTTTGTAGAAGAAGACCTCAAAGACCTCAGTGGGAGTGTCAGGACCGGCTCAATAGAAGCCTTATTCTCTACACGCGAGCTGATAAACATGAAAATAACAAATAAAACATACACCTGTGATGAAGCTTTGGTATTAGTAATGGCTGACTCTGATTCTGAGGGAGAACATCTACCTTTTAGAGTCTTTTCAGCTGAGTGAAAGTGAGAATGAGCGAGAGTGAGAGTGCGTGTGTAACTTGGACAGCAGAGCCGGCTGCTCGTGCCTTTCTCAATTATTCTCATAAAGCACAAGCTGTTTTGTCCACATTTTGCCAAACATCAGTGAAAGAAACGGGAGGAAACTAGTCGTTCTGGCCGCGGTAGTGAAGGGGATGTTGGGATAGGAAGCCGTGAGCGCGTAGCACTTGCAGCTTTACCTTTAGCACAGGTGATAGAAGCCGGGGCGCGTGTACTCGCCGTGGCCGCGGTAGTGACAGGGAGTTTGGGAATAATGCGGCTTCTATTGACAGCTGTTTGGGACAAATACGTGTTGGTCATTCTGACACTTTACCCAGTTGAGGAGGGAGAGGCAGGGGTAAACATAGTCAGTGAGAATGCGCTAATCAAAGCAGCAATTGTAATAAAAGTGATGGCTGTGTGCTGTGCTTTATGAGAGGTCCCACACTCTAAAAAACTACTAACTATGCCACATGGATCGATAAGAAAAGATAAAGCAACTACAACCACACACACACAGTAGCCTACATGTGTATATTTCTCATAACTATTTGCATACGTTTTACTAGTTATGGTATATTAGAATTTGTAGTTATTCTTTGTTTTGGTAATGTTGCTTTTACAAATTACTGTTATAAAAATTTATTTCAGAAAAAGAAAAAAAAACGTATATGTTCATTAGTGTGTATGTACCGTATTTTCCGGACTATAAGTCGCACTTTTTTTCACAGTTTGGCTGGTCCTGCGACTTATAGTCAGGTGCGACTTATTTATCAATTTATTTGACATGAACCGATAAAAATGAACCGAGAGAAATGAACCAAGAGAAATGAACCAATAGAAAACATTACCGTCTACAGCCACGAGAGGGCGCTCTATGCTGCTCAGTGCTTCTGTAGCCTACCACTGAAAACTGTTAACTGAAATATTAACTTAAAGACAACTGAGAAAGACTGAATGCAAACAAAATGCCCCCAAAAAGAAAATCCTATTCTGCAGATTACAAACTGCAGATAGTAAAATATGCAGCCGAAAACGGTAATCGAGCAGCAGAAAGAAAGTTTGGAGTGAGTGCTATGCTAATATGTAGCTAACTGTTAATGTGTTACGTTAATATACATATTCAGCCTGTTGTTCTGTGTACTATTGTGTAGCTGAATAACTTGCCTTGCCAGACGTGCCAGATTACCAATATCTGTTCTTGGTCTTGGATTTTAAATAAATGAAGCACAACACTCGAGGTATGCTAAGCGCTAACTCAATTGCTAAAAACCCGCTAGCATGTAAGCTAGCGGGCTAGCTAGCACAAACAAAATGCCCTGTTCACAGAACGACAGCAACTCTAGTATTAACCTCTAGCAGAAATATAATCAGTAAAACAATGAATGAGGTGTGGTGCACAGTTAATGTGTTGACAATGTTTAAGAAATAATAAATACGTAACTTTTGAGAAAATGCCAGGAGAGAGATTCGTGTGTGTATTATAAACACATGTAAATAGACGGTAATGTTTTCTCTTGGTTCTAAATGAATGCGACTTATAGTCGGTCGCGACTTATATATGTTTTTTCCTCGTCATGATGTATTTTTGGACTGATGCGACTTATACTCAGGTGCGACTTATAGTCCGAAAAATACGGTACTGTAATTAACATAACCGCCAATATATAATGTCATGGTATGCAAATTATATGCAAATTAGATGCTTAAAATTTATTTACTTATATACGTTGGGTCATTCCTGACATTTTTCTAGTTTAGAGTAGGACTCTCTCTCTTATCATTTTCAAACCACAGCCTTTTGAAATTTGGATCTCAAAAATCTGTATTTTTTAAAATAAACCCTGGCGCCTAAAGGGGGCAAGAGACTGACAAAAATGATATGGGCATTATAGCCATAATAAATGATAGTACTTGGATACTTAAGTACATTTGAAGGCAAATACTTTTGTACTTTTACTCAAGTGAAAGTTAAAAGGGAGTACTTTGGATTTTACTGAAGTAATATTTTACCTAGTGTATCTGTACTTTAACTCAAGTACTTGGTTTGTGTACTTCGTCCACCACTGCACAGCACCAGCACAAATGTGTCTCTCATAAATCACTGAAGTGTTGAATCAAATACTTTGATTTGACAAAAGAACATTTAACACATTTCAAAGAATAAGATCCAGAAACTTTAAGTATTTATCAGAAATATTAAATGTGAAGGATTGTAAATTCAATTGAAGAGTGGTTAGCACTCCTGCCTCACAGCAAGAAGGTTGTGAGTTCAGAACCCGGCCAACTCAAATATTCTCGGCCGACCCTGGTCTTACTGTCAGGAGTCTGCATGTCCTCCACGTGTTACCATGGGTTCTCTCCGGGTACTCCGGCTTCCTCCCACCGCCCAAAGACATGCATGTATCGGTTAATTGGCAACTCTAAAGTGTCCCTAGTGAATGAATGTCAGAGTGATTGATTATCTGTCACTGTCTGTCTCTAAATGTTTCATCTGCGACTAACTGGCCATTGTCCAGGGTGCACACTGCCTAAGGCCCAAAGCTGCTGGGATAGGCTCCAGTCACCGCGACCCCTAACGGGCCTAAGCGATAGAAAATTATTGAATGAATGAATAATCTAAGAATTCTCACTGAAAAAGGTAATTAACACTTGTCATTAAAGAGCTGTACTTGCACTGAGGGTGTGCACTGAGAAAAGAAGCCTTCACTAGTGTTCGCACTACATTTACATTTAGTCATTTAGTTTTTATCCAAAGCAACTTACATTAAGGTTTCAGTCACCAGTGTTACAGCTGGAACCCCACTGTAGGCAAGGTGGGTTTAGTGTCTTGCCCAAGGACACAACGACAGTATGAACTGTGGGGAGAGCGGGAATCGTACTATCTACCTTGAAGGACGACCACTCTACCACTGAGCCACTACGAGCCCAGTAACCCAAGAATATGAATAATGTTTGATAGACAATCTCTAAAACTATGGTCAGTAGCCCTCTTCACACCTCACATAAAAATGTGACCGTCTTACAAGTGTTCGACGTTTAGACCAGATGTTAGACCACTTTTGGTGACATTTTCTGAATCGTCTGACAATAAAAAATTATGGTTATGTAAAAACGGCATTACAAAACGCTATGTGTATGGGTGTAATTTCTGTTCTATAGCATTAGTAAGACTTCCCTTAGACTGAGCCATTTGTATAACCTACCTCCATGAGTCTCCACAAATGCATTAATTTCTGGTTTACTTCCACCCAAGTCTGTGACATACAAACTTCTTCATTGGCAGTGCACAACAGAAGGAGGATGGGGGCAAAATTACCATAGAGTAATTACACCAGGGGAAAGAAGCAAAGTCCTAAGAGCAAGACATAACCCCTAATTTGCCATTGTGCTCTGAGTGCAAGTGCCAGTCAGTGTATGATACTAGAGATAAATCCGGGGAATTCAGAATGTTAGTTAAACTGATGGTGCATTCAGTATGATAATAAGCACAGCCTTGCACACACTGAAGCTGATGAGCAACACCTTCCCTTAGTGCTGTATTATCATGCTAATGTGAAAGAGAAGAAATATATTTGAGTGAATGAAAAAGAGGTTGGGACCTGAGGATCCAGGAGCAGACAATAGGAGGCATATATTCACCCACTCTGACACAGACATTAGACCGGCTGGTTGATTAAAAGAACATAGCCTAATTAAAAATATATTACTGCTGAAAGACGGGACACTGACCTCAGTTGTCTGGACACGTTGGCCACAATGCATTTTATCTGACATCAGAGAGGCAAGAGTGGAAAGCGCTGCAGGAAGCCCGCCACATCGTGGTGTGGGGGGCTGTGCTGGTTAAATCAGACTGTCCATTAGACTGTCAGTGAAACCTGCACAAGAGCTTTGATTGAAGCAGTTTTATTTTGGATTATGGATAAAAATCTGTCCAAAACTGTGCCTCGATTACTTCCCTGTTTTTGTAAATTCCATCTTACACATTCAAGTTGTACAATCATGAGGAAATTGATTGAACTGCACATTGCATTTTAGGAGGGTCAGTACACTGCTCGCTCTACTGGTAGACAGGAGTCTACCAGTAGAGCGAGACTAAGCAGTTCAAAATGAATGAATGAATACAATAGATAACATATAGAACCAGAGAACAAAATTATGTCCAATCTCTTCCGATGAGTCAACAGTGCAGAGCATTATCAAACTAATGGCTAATCCATAAGCTAAGTTCCTGGAATGCTTAGATCCAATGCAGAGACTAAACAGCATTATACCAAAAAGTGAGACCTCTACCCAGTGAAATTGAAAAAAGTACAGC
Organism: Perccottus glenii; assembly: GCA_024416835.2. Lineage (NCBI taxonomy): Eukaryota > Metazoa > Chordata > Actinopteri > Gobiiformes > Odontobutidae > Perccottus > Perccottus glenii. Next base: position 22,465,441 of record CM044551.2, read on the forward strand.
GAGTCTAGCATCACAACATCACTGTCTGCCAAATAACTTTCTATTTAATTCTGTCAATTTGTGCAGACAGCTAGCCATTCATCCCACCTATTCAATGCTCAACAAGTCAGGATATTTTAGAGTTATAGTGGATGCACCAAGTAGAGATGCATCCGTATTGGTTAATGGTTCAGTTCATGCTTCCAGGCCTAGTACTGTATTTATTCTTCAAATATGTAATCAAACATAACAGTCCTAATGAAGTGGTAAGTATTGACATTTTTGCAGGCTAACTCAGATGCCTCCCACTCACAGCTGCAGGCTCTAGTCAACACATGGTTAAAGTGACACACATTCTGATGAAACGGGAAGAGTTCAGGGCATGGGGGGAAGTGGGGTGGGGGTGTGTTTTACTCAGCCTGGACCTCTGCCCAGTTTGGATTCATATGACACCAGCTAAAACCCTCATGACAAACCCCCGCACTCTGCCCCTGAAGACCGCTTTAAAAATAGCCCAGATTCGATGGAAGGCGGCCCGGAGTTCTGAGAAATGAAGGAAAAGGGCCCAGAGAAGAGTGGGCGAGCACAGACTTATCTTACACCATGTTCCGAGCCAAATATTTGTGCGCATATGGAGACCAATAAAAACAGAATAGCCTGATAGGCCAAGTGGAGATTAAAACGGCCGCTAGACACCCCTTTTAATGCTCGCAGACAGGTATAAACAAACTGAAAGAAGAGGCATGGTCTATGTAGAGCGCACTGCAGATTTAAACCCTGAGATATGCAAAGTGTGGCTTGCTAGAAATCAGGTAGAATTCCTATCTGAGAAGAACAGAGTGCATGCATAAGGAATACAAGCCTCAGGGAGAAGGTGGGGAGTTTATAAACCATCAAACCCTTCAGCCTAAAATTAGCCATTGTCGAGTATGGCAACAGGGGGTTACGGCAGGGCTTTTCGGCTAACAAGGTCAAACCACAGCTATTTATGAAAAGTTTTGGAAATTAGATGAGTTGTCAATTACAGTGCAGACACAAGCCCCTTTGGCTTTTCTAATCACACGTGCTGATGAAAACGCCCCATTCTCTCTCTCTCAGCAGCTAAATTTAATCTGTGAATGGTCATCACCTCGTGAGCAGAGCGGTGTTTGGATGAGCATGATCCAGAAAGAGCGCTTATCTTGGACTTTTCATTTCCTGCTTCATTTCGCGTTTCAGCACCAGAAAAAAAAAAATTATCTAATTTGGAAGAATTCTCAATAACCCAAGATCATAACTTTAAATGGCTTCTACAGAAACTAAGCAGCAGAGCCTTTCCTCAATTTCCTCTTTGTAAATCTGCTCTGTACCTTCAATCAAATTATCGGGGGGGCGCAGTGGCTCAGTGGTAGAGCGGACGTCCGTCAACCGGAAGGTAGGCGATTCGATTCCCGCTCTCCCCTCAGTTTATACTGCCGTTGTGTCCTTGGGCAAGACACTTAACCCTCCTTGCCTCCAGTGACACAGCACTGGTGTATGAATGTGTGCGATTGTTGCTCTGGTGAATGGTGTGAGAATGTTGAGACAACGGATGGAAATTAGCCTACGGTTACAATCTGGCATGTTTACATTCATGTGGTTGTGTCTCATGTATGTTCTGTACATGTACTGTCCCAATCAAATAAATAAATTAATTTATCCAGTGCGGGAATAAGCGCTTTATCCACAGCCATTGAGTCAGTGTTGTTAAGTGGTAAAGTCCAACCAGCCAATGGAAACGTGTCAAACTCAACACCCTTCTAGGAGAGCATGTGATTGGAAAAAGCTTCAGGTACGTGCTAAATATTCTCAAAATAAAATTTAAGGGACGGAGTGGCTCAGTGGTAGAGCAGTCTTATAACCGGAAGGTTGGCGGTTCGATTCCCACTCTGCCCTGTTCATACTTTCGTTGTGTCCTTGGGCAAGACACTTAACCCACCTTGCCTCCAGTGTCTGTAGCACTGGTGTATGAATGTGTGTGACTGTAGAGGTGTGTTTGGTGGAGGTAGGAGAAGGTTGAGCGCCGTTTGTATGGCAGCCCCCATCTCTGTCTGCCCCAGGTGTGAATGTGTGTGAATGGGGTGAGTGGAAGCACGATGTAAAGCGCTTTGGGTGCCCGAAATGGGTGCAAAAAAGCGCTATATAAATGCATGCCATTTACCATTTAAAATTCTAGATGATGTGTTATTGTTTATTCACAGATGATATCTATAGCGATTTGCTAGGTGATTACACAAATAAGTAAAAAAAATAACCTTTTAATTTAACATGTTGCTGCCTGCCACTATTCCATTTTATATATTTATGTTCACACTATGAACTTCCTGATAAAACTGCATTTCACCAACATTTGTAGAACATACAAGCAATTTAACTAATCTCAAAACTAAGATAAAAATCTTTAACTGATAACCAAGTGCATCTCATGACCGATACCGACCCAATAGCTGTACAACTTAATAAAAACGGGTCTTAATAATCTTTCTTATAGCATAGGGTATGAATTTCGACCACCAAAAGAGTACAAGAGTAAAAGGCAATGATACATCTAATAGATGTAGGTATAACTCTCAGGTCAGTTTTTGTTTGTGTATAAAACACCTGAACTCTCTCCTTTGCAATACGCCACTGTTTAATCATAGTTTCAAAAGCCTGACATGATTGAGGTGTAATGTGAGCCACAACAACAATGTTTGTGGGGCATTATCATACAAGACAGGCTACGTCTGAGAAGTAGCCACGGCTTGGTACAGTATAGTGTGGTTCTAAAAGTGTTACCAAATGAAGAAACCCAGGGTCTACGGTTCTAAAAGTTTTACCAACTGAAGAACTGGGTCCTCCACCATGAAAAACAGCTGTTAATCTATCACTATGAACATTATTTTAAATTTAAGTGCTTCAGTCTTTTTGCTGTATCTAGTGAACCTTTGCAGTTTCAAGATATACAGCTTCAAGTAACAGCTTTGAGGCAGGACGGTGCTGCAACAGCAGTAAAATGATGTCATTGATAAAAAACAAAAATGGCATTTTTAATCAATGCCACTGGCAGTCTAAGAATATATTGTAACTACTAATCAGATTCTAGTGTTGCACGGTGTATTGATACTTAAAAAGCTATTGCGATAATATGGTGCTTAAATCAATACCCCATTTTAATTTTTATATTTTTAGGAATTGATACTTCATTTAAATATCTGATGTGTGCCTTGTTAATGAGTAGCGCCCTGTCCTGCTGTGCTCAGAGAGAGAGATCAAACCACTTTGAACAAATCAAAAAGAGCAAACGGCTGCTATTACGTGTTACTTTGCATGTGGCCTCTGTTGTGTCATGCCTCACTGGAGCTAAATAAAAGGAGTGAGTGCAAAGAAAGCTGGAGTTTAGCATGAGCTGTGTCCCATTTACATCTCTGCTGAGGACATGTTTGTGTCAAAAAACAGAACCACGTCTTGTATTGATTGATAGGTAGCTTATATTTGACACAAAAGCATGTTAGAAGTCTGTACAGCGATTGTGAGAGCAGGTTAATTAGCAGCTAATGAGCAGAGGAGCGCAGATAGCTGGAGACTACCACCGGAGAGTTACAAACCAGGACTGCATTTGGGCTTGACAAAACCGTGACAGAACCACAGCTCACTGTCAGGAGGGCAGTCATTACAGACAAACTAAACTTTACAAGAAACACAGGACATGCATTCAAAAAAAAGTCTAAAGTCTAAATGGTTCTGTTAACAAGGTAATGCGTTACACACAAGGCTTTGTTGGTTTTGTTATAGTGTTGACAGTGTACAGATAAATAATAGTTTATCTCAGGTGCTTCTGCGTACTGAGACACTGCAGTGATGGTGGTTCCTTTAGGATTTTGTTCTCATATTGCTGCGTGGCTAATTTATATAATTAACGAGCAACAGCAAACTGACAAAGATGTTATATAGTAGGCTATTGGTCTGTCATAGAAGTGTGCATTTTTTAGTATTTAATCTGAATGTCATTGACATTTGTCCCTCAGTTAAAGAGCAGAGTGTGTAAATAATAGTCACACATTCCTTTGGGGATAAGACTCTTCTGTTTTAATATTTTAACAATGATTGTTGTTATCCTTGACAGAAGTAAAAAGCTGCATATTACAGAATTATTCAGTCAGAGCTCAAAAGACAAAGAGGGAAGTTAAGCAATTATTTTTTCCATGATTAGATGCATCAGGCTGATGTTAAGGTATTGTTCTAGTATTGGTATTGTGATACTCAAGCCCAGTATCAAACCGAACTCAAGATTTTGATATCGTAACAACACTATCAGATTCAATTGAATTAATGGGCCAGTAAAAGAAATTACATGATTTTTCCCCATTAACGGCCATTATTGGTCCAATAACTATTGTGCATCCCTACTCAAAACCATAAAAGTAAGAAAAACTCAAAGCACAGGCAGCTGAAAACACATTGTGGCATCACTGTTTGATGGCGTCATGCCCAACGCACAAGATTCCTTGCTTGAGATAAGACCTAGGTTTGTGCCTCTGGGAAGGTGAACAATTTGAACCAATTGTTAGCAGGTCGACCCTTGATTAAAAAAACCTGTGCCTTCAAACTAATTTGAGCCAGGGCATCTGTCACGAGTCTAGTTTGTCTACTCCGTTTACATAAAACTATTTAGTAGAAGTACATCTTTCTCAATCAATTTATCAGTAATCAATATCTTTCTCATTCTACCATTTGTCAGACTTGGTAGAATGAGATTTGATTGTCTTATACACAATGTTTTTATGGACCATAAACAACTAAAAGTGTCTCTGTGGGACCAGGATAATTTCGCCGCTGCAATAAATCTTGGCATAACATTTTTCATCTTCCTGTGATAAAAACAGCACCGAAGTCTTGTTTGGTCACCATTCCTTTTAGGAGAGTGCACCAAATCAGAGGTGGAGGAATTCTGTGGGCGGCTGGAGGTGTCCAGGAGGCCTTTCTTGGGAAATAACCAATGGCACCAAGATGGATGGTTACATTCCCAGCAGCAACAACAACAACCGTTAGTTTGGGGAAACAAGAGTAACTGGGCTGTACAAACTGTGATAGCACCGAGGCACAAATAACCACACAAACAGCAGCTTTCAAAGCTCAAATTGAAAAATCAAGGGAGCGGAGTTTTTACAGTGTCGCCCACACGGTTTGACTGACAGCCGATCTCGAAGAATAACAAAGCAACAACAGTGGGCTCGGGAAGAAAAAAAAAAACAAAACAGTATGGCTGTGAGTTTACACCAAGCAGAGATTATATACCGAGTGGACTAAACTCTGGTAGGGAACAACATCAGAAGACCACACAGATCATCACCAAAGCACTAAGAAACACATTTCTGTCATAAAAATTTAGAATCTTGTAGGTTGACCTTCTTAAGACTCCAAGAAAATACATGAAAATGTTGCGTAAAGTTGCTATTAGTTGACAATAGCACAATAGTCAAAATGTTGTCATAATTAGGCATAGGATGGTATGCATTTCTTTCTATAACATTAGCTCATATTCGAGTTGTTACAGCAAAATACAAAGTAAATTTTTACAATTAATATATGCAGAGTTAGAGCAAGGAGTCAAACTAACCTTTACACTGGGTGGGATGAATATTACCGTTCTATTTATTGCCTCACATCTATTTGAGAGATAGGCCTTTGACTGAGAAACTTCAAAATCCACAGCAGCAGCCAATTGCCAAGCACAGACCCAATGATTAGTGAAAATTAGGCAATTTGACTGCATATTTGGACAGCACCAACACTTGGAAGAGTTGTTCGAAATAGAGATGCTGTGATGCAAAGTTCACTGTAAAATTATTTTTATTTTTTTAAACCACAATTAGCCAGTAAAAAATGACACATTTAGAAATCAAACTTGAACTACGGCTGTATTATTGATTTTTTAGATACAATTTTTTTGCACAATAGGGGATGAGCTTATATTATATATTTCTATCTATATTATTACGCCGTCTATAGATCAGCCGTGCTAATTTTTCATCTCCGACTCACACTGCACAGCCCCCGTTTCCTCTGAGCAGCAGCAGCTCGGTTCTTCATCTTTAAACTACTCAAGCATCTGAAATAGTTATTTCTGTTTATTTCAACACTTCCTGATGTGAAAAGAGGGCTTGACAAGTGCCCAGCTCTCTTTGGGTGAGTGAAAAATAGGCTACTGGACCTAGCGTTGATAAAAGTTGCTGACTGTCAACTTACAGTTGCTTATTGTCTTCTGGCTCTTAGCGGTAGCTTCTGTCTGCCCAGAGACATGTGTCTGGGGCTAAGACCAAGCTCACGTTCTGTAATTTTAGATAAAGGTGTTACATGCGGCACCACGATGCACGCTCTTCTCTCTCCCTGACATTGCAACAGACAGCTACGTTACGCACCGATTTGAAAAGCGAAATGAGTTAAATGTGTGTGCCAATTAAAAATTTATAAATAAATGACCAAAGATGGAGTCAAGCAGGTTTAAGGGAACACCTGACAGTAATCTGAAAACCTATTGAAAAACGATTTGATTAAAAAAAATAGCTAAATAAAAACAAAAAAAAATAATAAACAACCTTATTTGTTTAATATTGATTTAAATCTAAATTAAAGCCCTTGAAAATTAAAGCATTTGCTCTCTGGGAAAATATACAGTTGAGCTCATAATGGCCAAACAATCACATGTACCCTGGTCAGAATTTGTGATTGTTTGGCCATTTTTTTAGAGAATATGAATGATAACACAAAAACAAGTGTTTATCATTTTTAAATCATAAAGAAAACAGAAACTACCCAAATGACCCTGATCAAAAGTTTACATACCCTGGTGATTTTGGCTTGATAACATGCACACAAGTTGACACAAACAGGTTTGAATGGCTACTAAAGGTAACCATTCTCATTTAAGATCTGTTTGCTTGTAATCAGTGTGTGTGTAAAAGGTCAGTGTGTTTATGGGCTCCTGACAGACCCTTGCATCTTTCATCCAGGCCTATGATGAAAGGTACACCATTCCTACTGTGAAACATGGAGGTGGATTGTTGATGTTTTGGGGGATGTGTGAGCTACAAAGGCACAGGAAAAGATTAATGCAGCATGTTATCAGAAAATACTGGAGGTAAATTTGCACTCATCAGCCAAGAAGCTGCACATGGGACGCACTTTGACGTTCCAACATGACAACAATTCAAAGTACAAGGCCAAGTCGACCTGTCATTGGCTACAGCAGCATAAAGTGAAGGTTCTGGACTGGCCTCAGAACCACTCTGGGGAGATCTCAAACGTGCAGTTCACGCTGCAAGACAGCCCAAGAAGTTACAGGACCTGGAGGGTTTTTGCCAAGAAGAATGGGCAGCATTACCATCTGAGAAAATAAAGAGCCTCCTCCACAACTACCACAAAAGACTTGAAGCCGTCAATGTTAAAGGTGGCATTACAAGGTATTAAGAACTGGGCTATGTAAACTTTTGATTAGGGTCATTTGGGTAGTTTCTGTTGTCATTATGATTTAAAAAGAGTAAGCAGTTGTTTGACAATAAAGGTCTTCATTCAACCACTAACTGTGAAAAAAAGTTTTTTTGTGCCATCATTAATATCCTCTGAAAAATAAAATAAAAACTCTGCCAGGGTATTTAAACTTATGAGCACACCTGTATATTGAGATATGAATTCACATCGAGAAATAATTTTTAGTCTACACTGTAAATAATTCTGCTGTGATTTTACAGTAAATTACTGGCTACTAATTGCATTACTTTCACAGTAATTTACAGTAAGAAATTTAATGTAAATTACAGTAAAATGACAGTTGTGTACAGTCATTTCACAGTTATTGATTTCACATCATTACTGTAATTTCACAGTGCATAACTGTATAAATATAGTTATCAGCTGTAACTTGAACAGTAATTTATTGTGTTTCAGCTGTAAAAGTAATGCAATTAGTAGCCAGTAATTAACTGTAAACTTACAATTTAATACAGTAATGCAATATGATGACATAAAAGTAGTAAAAAAAAGATTAAACAATAGTTTCCACAATTGATTTTATTTTCAATAAAATTGATACAACAATATCATAAACGTTGCAAGCGTCATTGCATAACAGCGGGCAAGAGTCGGCAACGAGATGGCAATCCAAAAAACACAGCTAGAAAATACCAAAAACATAAGTAGAAGTGAAGGTCTTGACAAGAAGGGCAGTCCAACATATTCAGTGGCGATATGGCAAGTAAAAGCGGAGAGAGCCAACAATGACAAAAGTAAATTGTACTTGTAGACATGGTCATACGATAAACCCATGAAGCTATAAAAAGTAAAGTGACAAATGAAAAAAGTAATACCATCAAAACAAATAACATGGCAACCCAAGCCCCAACACACAGGTTTCATGCGAGTACATACTTAAAGGAGAACTCCGGTCAATTTTAACATTGAGCTAATTTTTTGTAAATTTAGAGTGCTGTCAGTACAGAGAACAACGACAAAAATCGGTGTTGCCTATCCTCTTTTTTAAATTTGCACCCTGTTGACCTTAATGGGGCAATATTTTAAACCTGCTTTTACCCTCTTAACATCCTTGATGTGTCATTACAAGTGCACAGCCAATGTGAGTGATTCCTTCAGAGTGAACACGAGTGAATCTGACTGCAATAGATGTGAAAAATATGAATAAAAATGAAGTTAATTCGGCCAGCGCTCATACCTGTATTTACATCCTGTTTTCGGTTGAAGTCCAAAGTAGTCGATTATCGAGTTCACGGCGTGATCATAGGTAACTAAACATATACTAAACAAAAACTTCATTTTTATTCATATTTTTCACATCTACTGCAGTCAGATTCACTCGTGTTCACTCTGAAGGAATCACTCACATTGGCTGTGCACTTGTAATGGCACCTCAAGGATGTTAAAAGGCTAAAAACAGGTTTAAACATTGCCCCATTGAAGTCAACAGGGTGCAAATTTTAAAAAGAGGATAACAAGTGTAGGCAACACTGATTTTTGTTGTTGTTCTCTGTATTGACAGCACTCTAAATTTACAAAAAAATTAGCTCAATGTTAAAATTGACCGGAGTTCTCCTTTAAGTATGTACTCATTATTATGTACTAAATTAACACAAAATCTGATTATGTTGCCATCCATTCAAAATCCACAAGTTTGCGTAGCAGAGAACAAACTTGCTGATTGATGCCTCCCTGCTTCTTCTTGGATTTAGATCCTGTGTCAGGGTTGATGCCCAGGAAGCACCTAAGACAAAAAAAAAACATTTAAAAGTCTGAGAGATTCCCTATTTTTGTTATATATTTGAAAATACAGTCTAACATTAGAATATATTTTACACTGATTATTTTTCAATAATCCATTTAGTTTTTCTAATTTGCCATTTGCTGACCACAACAGCACATGCAAAACATCTTAGGGTAAGAGGTGCTCATTCCTATAGCTGGATATCTACCTTTTGTTGGATCAGACTGAACTCTGTAGGAAGGTAGATATCCAGAAACAGGAATGAGCAACTCTTACCCAAGGTGTTTTAAAAACAGTCTTAATTTTGTGGACGGGAAGACAGGAGTCACGATATACAGTGAAATGTGATTATTAAACTTCAAAAAGTGACAGTTTAAAGACATGCAATTGCACGTTTGTAAGTGAAAACTGTTGCACATCCACCAGGTTTGAGTTCATTCATGACTCGTGGTTTCAGAGCAGTTTGTAATAATGTGCAGTACTCAAAGAAATGGTTAACTTAAAAATTAAAATTTGCTGATAATTTATATTTGTATTTTGGATTGTCATTCTATCATTGGACGCTCTATTCACTTTAGCCTGAAATGAAACCCTAAAAATCTTAAATTCTGTTCTGATGAAGAAATAAACTATAAATTATCAGCAAATAAATTTTTTTTGGGTGAACTGTTCCTTTAATAAGTACTGTTTACATTGTTTATAATATGCTGTTGATGAATTTTGAGTTAACTTTATGGCATTTACATTTCTAAACATATTTTGCTATTCATTTTAATAATGGAGTGAGATTTTTTTCAGACATGGAATGGTGATAGGAACGTCTGTACCTAATCTGTTTGCCGTGTTTTGCCTAGGGATGCAATGTTCAAGTCAAGTCTGTCTCTTCATCACAGTGAAAATACAATATATTAACAATTTGGTATCAGATTGGTACTCGGTATCGGCCGATAAAGAACTTAAAGGAAGGGTTCGGAGTAAAATCAACCTAGGCTCCTTAGAGCTTATTTAGAGAAATCAGTCGGATGGCTTAGTGCAGGCGCTAATGGATCCTATGATGTATCTCGTAATTTACCCCACTAATAATGCCCAGAATGGTGCCAAACTTCTACAGTAGTACAAATAGGTTCTGTACTCATAAAACAAGGCTTTTGAAAGTTTGTAAGTACATCAGTAGTTTATTTAAATAACACTTGCCTGATGGCTCATGCTACCCCCTTATGAAACAAAAATATATTGCAGTATATTGGAAAATATCATGTAATATATTAGGCATATATTCTTATATATATTTATTTTTTCCAATATATTGCAATATATTGAAAGCAGCAATCATTTGTATATTTTGCAATATATTATATAATATATGTATCATCAATATATTATTTAATGTATTCAAATATATAAAATATTACAAAATAAAAGGGGAAAATAATATATTACAATATATCACAATATATTTTAAGAAATATATTGGTAAATATATTTTCCTTTCGTAAGGGCCACTAACCCAGACGTCGACGTCACTTCAGTGGCTTGGGAAAAGCACGTAAAAGTCCTGGCAGAAAGCGCTGCATAAAGATGTAGTGTAATGACAAATAATTTCTTTTTCCGAACTGTTAACAACTGTTTGGCTTGAGGTCTTGGTGCAAAAGCCCCTAGGTTGATTTTACTCGAACCACCCCTTTAACCCACATGAAACATTGAAAGGAGATTAAATACCTTTGAATAAATTCAAGAGTGCATGTAGACTCTTCTGGATATTGCAGATTCAAACAGTAGTAACTGGAAAACAGCGAGGCAATACCGGTGATAAAGTCTGCGTGTGGCCCCATGACAACTTGTCCTTCGATGGAGAGCAACCATGCTGCAGGCTTAATCATATCACCTGAAATAAACAAAATAATATAAGTACAAAGACGGATTAGTCTATTTTACCTATGAAGTGCAACCAAAGTCAAGTTACAGTCAAGAATCTCTCAAAAATGACCTTTTCGTGGCATGTGCGTTGTCTTTGAATTTAAATTCACAGGAATTAGCTAACGTTATAGCTATTCAAAATGGATGATGACGCACTTTTTTTTTCACTCATACGAAAGTCTACACGAAACAATACAATTTTAAAATGCAAATAATACAAGTACAACGACAGAAATAGTACATTTTACCTCTGAAGCAATAACTGAAGTAAAGACAAAGTCAACACGGTAAATAATATATCAGCAGAACTTCTCGTGTGCATCGTCTTCTAAATTCACAGTGATAATAATGCAAAATGGATGACCCTGTCGAGCTACCCTGGGACATCCCGCCCATTCTTCAATTTCAAACTTTGTAAAGTTAGCCATGCACTAGAGACAAGCCTATTTTTTCTTTCAAATTTTTTTTCAAGATTATTCACCTCTCTCCAAAGACTTAATACATTTCGATTAGCCTACGTTCACTTAAAATAATTGCACAAGCAGTCCTTTAACAAAACTTGGTAACAAAAACATAAATCATAAACAACTGCTGTAAAGCACTTTTCTAAGTTTTTAAGGTAATTTTTCGCTGCTTTGCCAATGCCAATGTCAGGGATTTTCAACCACCACTATGAAATGCTAACTTGCTAGCTTGCCAGATCTCTAACATCGCATAAATAACTGCTTAGATCCATTTTTTAACTATATGCACTTTTTATTTACCTCGTAACTTACCTTTATACATCAGATAGCATCGTCAGTGCCAAGAGAATATTCCTGCGTCTTGTCGTGTCGTCGTGAGCTGGCTACATGTAAAGTAGCCAGACTGAAGATGGCGCCTTCGTTCTCAGCTGAATAGGTATTTTTACAGTTATTTGCTGTCATATCACAGCAGATAGTTAATAGTCAATGAGCGAATCCGCATTACTGTGATATTACAGTAAAACAATAAAAACAGTATTTTACTGTAAAAAAACACAGTTAAATATTGTGAAAGTCTGGAAATATTTAACAGTGTACCTTGAACTAGGTAATTGATGCCTAGCGATGGGGTACGACTAAAATTGCAACAAGTTAAAACTCTGTCAAACCATTGACTGCTGTAGACAGCTGTGGTCAGTTTACAGTCCTGTGGCAAAGTTTGATCAGCTTCACAAAGCTAGTCTCCCTGAGATTTGAAAAAAAAGTACATAATGAAGTCAGTCATAATTGTTTTATTGTTTTACAGAATTGTAGAGAAAAAAAAAAAAAAAAAAAAAAAGGATGCACCGATACGGATATTCTTGACCAATACAATGCAAGTATTTTCTGGTATTCTGGTACAGACATGCTCAGATTTTGCTGTAGGTGATAGTGTTGTCACGATACTGGAATTTCTAACTTCGATACATTCAAAAATATCGATATTCGATACCATTTTCGATACCGAAGGAAAAACAACTGTCACATTATTATTATTTTTTTTATTTTTATTTAAAAGATAAATATAACATGTCTAGATAGAACATGACAATGAAGTATATTTTACATTAACAAAAATGTCTTGAGGTTGTGCATGCAACTAACAATTATTTTTTCTGTCAACTAATCTAATGATTATTTTTTCAATTAGTCGACTAATCTAATGATTATTTTATTTTTATTCTTTTTATTAATCTAGTGTTTTTTTTATAAACTGTATAAAAAGAACACTAGATTAATGTATTTTAAAGAGGGTCGTAAATATGCATATTTTTAAATGAACTGAATGTGATTATTACAATGTTTAATGCGATTACTTTGAATCTTAATTGTATTTCAGAGTGTAATGAATGTCATTTTATTATCAAATAAAAAAGAAAGCATTTTAAACTCTTTTTAACTAAGGAGATAATTCATTCGTTATTAATCACATACTTATGTTTTATTTAATAGGTTTGTCCCAAAAGTAAACAAAAATGCATATCATTTGCATCTCATTTGCATACCATGACATTATATATAGTCAGTTATGTTATTTACTGTACATACAGACTAATAAAAGATATAGTTTTTTTCTTTTTTCTGAAATTAAATTATTAACAATAGTAACTTGTAAATCAAAATTAGTAAACTACAGTACAACTACAACCTCGAATATACCATAACTATAGTAAAATGTCTGAAAATAGATCTGAGAAATATACACATGTACTGTAGGAGTTTGGTATTCCCAACCCCCCCCCATCACTACCGCGGCCACGGCGAGTACGCCCGCCCCGGCTTCTATCACCTGTTCTAAAGGTAGAACAGTAGGTGCTACGTGCACACGGCTTCCCTTCCCAACATCCCCGTCACTACCGCGGCCAGATCAACTAGTTTCCTTCCGTTTCTTTCACTGATTTTGGGCAAAGTGTAGGAAAAACGGAGTGTGCTTTATGTTCGCTGAGAGAGGCACCAGCAACGCCGCTGTCCAAGTCACAGACGCACTCTCACTCTCTCACTTTCACTCGGCTGAAAAGACTCTAAAGGCAGATGTTCTCCTAAAGGTAAAGAAATTGTTACTTTATTTGCGGGGTGGATTAAAAAATGTATGTTGTGTGCAATTCCATATAGCTTGTATATTTATGGGAAATAATGTTTTCATATTAGGAGCAATCACAGGACACGTTTTAGACTAAATATGTCTTACTTTTAATTATTTTTTTTAAATTATGCTTTCTCTGAGTGAATGAGGCTGACGCAAAACAGACCATTGCTAAATGCCTTTAATAATTGCCTAAATAATTTAATAAGCTGAATTTACACTAGTTTGAGATTTTTAGAAAAATACTATAAGACTAATATACTTTTCTTTAATTAAAGCCCTTTAAAAAACAAAATTTTTGGACAGGTAGATCTTGTCTAGGCACGGTGTGCCAGTGCTTAAAAGTGCTTAATGTCAAGCCCTGATTCATGTTATTTTTACATCCGACAAAGTGCAATTTTGTTTAACCACAAAAAGTACTGTAAAGTGTTTTAGTGACAATTCAAAACTGTAAGCAGGATTTCATAATTATCGAGATATCGTTAATCGCAATTATTGTGGCCAGGATAATCGTGACACAAAATTCTAATATTGTCCCATGCCTAACAATCACTAGGACTTTAAAACACTAATAAACCCACAACTAAATCCTCAGTGCTTGACTTTACATCGAAACAACCACGTTTAGAAACAAACATACAGCTTTTGGTTCTTAAACGATTCTTTCATTTATTGCTCTTTTGGCTAAAATATAAATGTGCCTTCATTTGCTGACACAGCATGCTGTCGGTTACTTTTTCCTTTGTAATTGCTGGCCTCGCTCCACTGCTTCACGAAACGTAACCAGACTTATACTGTGTCCCTGCTTTACTGCTTGTGGCTGTGGCCTGACAAGCACTGCCCGGGCTTGTGTTGGACAACGGGTTAACGTCTGATGAACGGACCGACGAAACCACAAGAAGACAGCCAGTCTGGATAGATGAACCCAGGCCTGTTGCTGGCCGCAATTGGTGGTTTGCAAACCTCCTGCTGGCTTTTGCTTCTTTGCTGTAGCCTTTCAATGAACTCCAAGCCTTCCCTCTTGAAATTTACACACTCATCAACTCGACCGTGGTTTCTAGGACTGAGCTAACCGCACTCAAGCCACAGGAGGGAAGCCACGGCACGGCTGTTTTTGGGATCAAACCATTTCAAGCCTTTGGAGAATTCTATCCAATAGCTGACAATTGGATAACCATGTAATGTGCTCTTCTATCTCCAGTGAATTAAATGACTTCACTAGAACCAACATACCTGGAGAACACTGTGTCAAGGCGGCAGGACTCCCATTTACAGCTTTTCCCATCATAAAGAGCCTTCCACACATTCACAGGAAGTGGATTCTCTTCTCTCATTTCTAACAAGTCGTGGTATAATTCTTACACTATAATTTTCTTTTTTTCTTAAATCCTGGCTTCAAGGTTTATTTCCAGTCCTATGGTCCATACAGAGCATGCATACTTGGATTTGAACTGCTGCCCCTGACCTTCCATAAATTAAACTGTAGCAATGTAAGAATCTTTCAACCGAGTCAGACCGAGAGATCCTTTAGTGGTTACTCACCAGAGAAAGACAAGGTTAACTTCACAGTAGTGTTGTAGAGACTAAGTCATGCCTGAGACCAGAGTATCAAGACCAGGACAATACTATTAGGAATTGAGTCAAGACCAAGATTATGGCAGGTCGAGACCAAGCTGAGACCCAGGCCGTTCTCTAGTACTACATCACTAACTTGCAGAATTTGTAGTAATGCTACAACTAGGGGTGTGCCGGTTTCAGAATTGGTGATGACGGTTATGACGTGAGTCAAATGTGACGGTTCATAACATAACCGTCGGGGTGGCGGGGGGGGGAGGACTGCCAAGTTCCGTGACAGGAACACCAACATGTTCCCCGCAGTGCTAAAACTAGGGGTGTGCCGGTTGATAACATAACCGTCGGGGCGGTTTGAATAAACGAGCAGACACTGATTAGCTACTTGCTCTACGTTTATTTAAAATTAACAGCAAGACAACTAGCAGTGAATGTGCTTATTAAATGAATCACACACAGTGAACAAATCCTTAACAAAAAAAAAAACTTTGCAATGAACGTGCTTTGTTTTAAATAAATCACACACAGTAAACAAAACGATCTGACAGGGGTAGCTATGTTCCCCGCAGTGCTAAAACTCGCTCTGATGCTGTGCTTGTAGCACAAATACACATGTATTTACGTGCCAATTTTGCTAAGAGCGGATAGCGTGTTTCATTGTCTCGCCACCATGCTAGTGGATCTGCCGTAGAGTCAATTGGTTGTTCTTGGAGATAGCGGGTTAACGCCGTGTCAGCGCGCGCTCTGATCGGTAAAGGGGCAGAGATTTCAGACCTCCGTTTATTAAGGAGATCTCCAAGATTGTGCACAGCACAGACCTCTCTCTCATCTCCAGCAGCAGCAGCCCACCGAAGCAGCACCGAAGCACCACTAACTCCGCCCCCGTTTCCCTCGTCAGCTGATACAGTTTCCCCCCAAAGTGAATCTTTTGTCTCCCCCAATCCATTCCCCCAATTGCCTCTGTATCGTGGGTCAAGGAAAGATGACTTTGCCAAAAGCTCCTGAGTGGCTGGGGCACTGTATTTGTGCTAATGTATGAGGCATAGGCCTCGCTGAGTTTCATTTACGATGAGATGCGCTCTAGTTCACAGTGCAGTGCAAGTGAACGCGGCGCGCTGGCGCTTCCATGTCACGGTTATCATTGTCTGCTATATTTGCTTTTTATTTATTAAAATACATGCAATTGGTTAATGAAACATTTATTAAAATTAAGATAACATTTGTACAAAACAGAATTTGTTTTTAAGAAAGGTTTTCTACAAAGCAAAATTTAATGAAGTGGTAAATATAAAAAATATTTTAATGACACGGTTTTGGCGGTTATAGAGTTCTAATGACGGTGTTCAACTATAACCGCCAATCACACGGTTATATAATAACCGTCACACCCCTAGCTAAAACTCGCTCTGATGCTGTGCTTGTAGCACAAATACACATGTATTTACGTGCCAATTTTGCTAAGAGCGGATAGCGTGTTTCATTGTCTCACCACCATGCTAGTGGATCTGCCGTAGAGTCAATTGGTTGTTCTTGGAGATAGCGGTTTAACTCCGTGTCAGCGCGCGCTCTGATCGGTAAAGGGGCAGAGATTTCAGACCTCCGTTTATTAAGGAGATCTCCAAGATTGTGCACAGACCTCATCTCCAGCAGCAGCAGCCTCCGAAGCACCACTAACTCCGCCTCCGTTTCCCTCGTCAGCTGATACAATTTCCCCTTGAAGTGCATCTTTTGTCTCCCCCAATCCATTCCCCCCATTGCCTCTGTATCGTGGGTCAAGGAAAGATGACTTTGCCAAAAGCTCCTGAGTGGCTGGCACTGTATTTGTGCTAATGTATGAGGCATAGGCCTACGCTGAGTTTCATTTACGATGAGATGCGCTCTAGTTCACAGTGCAGTGCAAGTGAACGCTGGCGCGCTTTCCATGTCACGGTTATCATTGTCTGCTATATTTGCTTTTTATTTATTAAAATACATGCAATTGGTTAATGAAACATTTATTAAAATTAAGATAAAATTTGTACAAAACAGAATTCGTTTTTAAGAAAGGTTTTCTACAAAGCAAAATTTAATGAAGTGGTAAATATAAAAAATATTTTAATGACACGGTTTTGGCGGTTATAGAGTTCTAATGACGGTGTTCAACTATAACCGCCGATCACACGGTTATATACTAACCGTCACACCCCTAGCTACAACTCCCCCGCTTTCCTGCAGTGGACAGAAGCAGAAACACTTGGGTGATGCTCAACAATTAGCAAAACGTTATACTTTAAAAGTAGCTTCTCTACAACAGTCTGCAATTTGTAGCTGCTGAACAATGCACACAAAATGCAAACAACACAGGAATAGATAAGTTCAAACTACTGTGCACTGTCAGTGGGTTGAGGTCTTATCAATGCAGTGCAAAGGGCCACTGGTGATGAGCACGGTCACCAGAATCATGCATGTGGACAATGCTCACATGCACAATAGGGAGGGGCAATATTAATAAAAAAAAATTTAAGCTCAAAATATTAAATTTGGATAATCGAATATTTATAAGTTTAATGAGAAAAGTGTAATTTTAAGTGACGTATTGGGGTATATAGAAACTGTTATCGTCTACACCTTGTTTTGTAGCTAAAAATTAAACAATGTTTGCTATTGTGAGATCTTAGTTTTACCTGACAGATTCTGCAAAGGACGAGCTGATAATTTTGTTCAAAGTAATTCCAAACTTTGCTGCGTTTAGAGGAGGAAGACGACATTTTGTTATCAAATACAACACTAAACGTTAGAGTTGGGCCTCTCACAATCGAGTTGAAGTTAGGCTACGAGACATTAGGGCTGTACTAGAATAATCGAATATTCGAATATTCGTTCGGTGGGGTGGCATTAGGGCTGTGTTTCGATTCAAATTTCAAGAATCGATTCGATTCCGATTCTCAAGATCTTGAATCGATTATCATTATTCGATTCGATCTTCGAGATTTAGATAAGCGTTTTTGAAGAAAGCATTTTTTTCCAGCTGTTACCTGAATTAGAGGACTGTAGTTATGCAACATATTGATACTATTATTATAGACATTCAGCTGCAAATTAATGGAGTATTGATGGTTGTAAAGAACAATCCCCCTTCCAGAGTGTTGATACAACTGCTTTCACAAACTTGCACTGGTGTAGACGACGGAGGACGCAGAGGTATATCAGCAGTAGTGCGATGAAAGAACTTTGCGATGTGCCTTACTCTCCCAAGAAGGCGTGCAACATTCGGCAGTTTGAGACCGGCTTGCGAGGCCAGGTTGATTATGTGCGCGAAGCAGCCGACGTGGGTTAGTCCCGTAATCTCAACCGCACGGATCATATTCGCCGCGTTGTCAGTGATTATGGCTGGGTCTTTACTCAGCAGCCCCCACTCCTCCATAGCTTTGGTTAACATTTCAGCTAGACTGACAGAGCGATGGTCCGTTTGAACTTCGGTTGTCTGCAGAACGTAAGACACGAGGTTCCAGAGCTCGTCTATGTAGTGTGCTGTCACACTCATGTAAGATTCCTTAGCTACGGATGTCCAGGTGTCACTCGTAATGCCCACCCTCTCTGCGGTCTTAAGCTTACACATTACACCATCTTTTACTGTCTGGTACAGACAGCGTTGGTGTTTCTGGAGTTTTCAAAGCAGCCATGTTCGTTGTTTTATTGTCCTTCCACCTCGCGCATGCGTGAATTACGCAGCATATTAAAATTCACGGGGAAAATTTAGGCCTATTATTAAATCGATCCTCTGAGTTACGAATCGATCTTTAGAAATTAATATGAAAATCGATTCAGAATTGGTGAATCGATTTTTTCAACACAGCCCTAGGTGGCAATCGATTTTTAGTTTTGAGATTCGAATATTCTTTTTATATATATATTTTTTTGTGTGTGTTTTGTATCACTTATGCACTGTCCGTTTGAGCATAAACCTGCCGTGTAATGTGTACCGGAAACTGTTCTATTTAAAAGATTATTAAATGTTTATTAATATTCAAAGAATGTGTTCCATCTGATCATATTGCACCAAATGCAACACTGCACTCCACTGGGTCTGCCGCAACACATTTACGATGCCGAAGAGTGAAACATGAAGTCGTGAAAGATGATACAAATGCAAACCGACTGTAATTCCCCCAAGTACTTTAGACACAAGTGGTTTCCTCTACTCATGAATTTATTAGCATCCGTCTTTCAATAGCGCCATAAAAACACCGTGAAAACTGATGAAACACACAGATAAAACAACAGTTAGCTTAACGAAAATAAGTACAATTGATACATTAACTTCTAGAAAATAAAACAGACAAAAACAAACCTCGTTGGCTGAGTACCATGAGAGGGATTAGCTTTGGAGATCTTCTGTCCTTTACCTTATAAATTTAAACTTTAACTTTTAGCGTAATTATTCTCTTAAATCATGTATCCTTTCTTGGTTTCTGTGGAGATCGCTACTTCTGCTCTAATCAATCTACCACTGCGTATACAAGAGCCTAACTCTGCGCTACAGCGCCCTCTGGTGACACTTCACAAAAGACACCAAATAACAGTTTACACAGAAAATTAACAGAAATGAAAATGCGGCAGTTACACCGACACTATTATTATATATTTAGCCCCACCCACCGAAGCTTCGAATTTTCGATATTGATTGCCACCTAAGCTTCGAAGCTCAAAAAATGGCATTCGAAACAGCCCTATGAGACATGATTTTTCCACTGAAGTGAGACGGCGAGCAGTAAGGCCGGGCAGGTCATTTAAACAGTGGACAGGAGTCTGTGCAGTTGTTCCCCCATTCCGCCTCCTTCTCGTGAAACAGGACGCGCAAGTGCCTTCTGGATTATTTTACTCCAGTTAAAAAAATACACTGCCAGTTGTAATCCGTGTTAAAAAAATAATAATTTATGACCAGCAAAAAAATAAAATAGAAATTCAGCAAATTTTTAGTAGTGTTTTTATTTTTTAAATAATATTGCAAATCAAATATTATTTGCACACCCCTAATGCAAAACGTAAGCTACTGGCATAGCTTGCTCAACTAGGCAGGTTAACACAACTACCATCTTTGTCCGAGGATGCTAGTTGGAAAACATTTTATTTTTTATTTAACCTCTGTACTAGGGAAGGGCACAAATATACCAATATTCAATCTGCAATATATATTCACATAATAATAATAATAATAACACTATTCGAAATTCACTTATAAATTAAAAGCAACACCGTGTAACCTTTTGCCCAAAATTATGTTTTCTCAAAATCATTTTAATGATTCATTGAGATGAGTATCATCATACTTATCTCGCTGAAACAGTTCCCTTTGCTGGCCTAAAACCTCCAATACAAGCACTTGCCACCGGAACATTGTCATCTCGCGAGATATCACAGGATTTACACGCTTTACTCAAATAGAGCGTCCTGCCCAGTTTCCCAGGTAACATTGCTATTGCAGCCCCGAACACAGAGAAACAGGAAACCTCTGACTGTGGAAGCCCAAAAGAGAAAGAGTGAAGGAGATTGCCAAAGGGACCAGACCCAAGTAAACCTGGGCCAGGCGTTTACTCGTCGGTGAGATTTATGTTAAGAAATTGGAAGCAAAATGGACTCCGCAAAATGGACTTCGCCATTTTGCTTCTCAATTTGTAAGTTTCAAAACAACTAATTTCTGTCTGTTGAACTTTTTAGTGGTATTAAAGACATGAGTTTTCTAAGTTCCATATTGTTATGACCAATAGATTAAAGCTAATTGCCACATAATGCCTTTGACTTCTCTTTGTAACTCTAGAAAATCTTTAAATAATATACACATTTGTAATATGTCAGCGCTCTTGTCCTGGGCTCTAATTAACATGTGCCTTTTACTCACTAGCGACAAGTATAATACGAGTAGGGCTGTAGCTATCGGATATTTTAGTAATCGAGTTCTACCGAAAATTTAATCAATTAATTGAGTACTCGGATAAAATGTATTTTTACTTAAAGTGCAATAAATATGCAAAATAAGACTCTTAGGTCTCTTAAAAAGAACAGTTTACTTTTTTATAGAAAAAATATTTTTTTTATTTTTTTAAATGCATAGAATGCAATGCATACATCAAAAATAAACATTTAGTTATTACCCATTGTTTCTCTGTCTGTACTTGTACTGTGAACAATGAAAATAAAGTTCATTTAAGTGCCATTCATTTGGGGTTTTAAATAAAGCATTTTCAGAGATGCAAAAACAAATAAAATTAATTACTTTCAAATTACTTTTTAAAGTATTAAAACTAAGGCATACATTAAAATAATACAAAAACACTGCCTTTAAGTCATGCAACTTAACTTTCAGAACTAAAAGTTAACTAAACGTTCTGAACATAAGTCTTCTTCTTGGAATGCTCTCTGAAAACTCAGCTGCTCAGTGGAACATGAAGTAGCTGTCCGCACATATCTGTTCATACGAAGCTGTGATGATTTACTGAAAAAGAGGTGAAAAAATAATTATTGATATTTATTACTAAGTGAGCTATAATATCATTATTATACAGCAAGTTCATGGCTGTGCATTTATAAATCCTATTCATGGCAATGAATAGGATTTATTTAGTTAAAAAACTAAATACTTGTGAATACTAGAATAATTTGTATTATGGCTGCTCGATATTAAAGAAAAATGTGATATGTATATATCTAGCTAGATGCAATGTTCGATATACAACCTGATATACATTATCATGGGATAATGCTTTGAGTGTGTAAAATAAATTTAAATGTATATTTAAAAACTGTAAATGATATAACCAACATGCATGTTTTCACATTATAAATAATCTAGTATATTTCATTGTAAAAGCCAATCACAACTTTTTTTGGCAGTAAATTAAGTCCTTTGGTAGCCGTGGTATAAACTGCTGTTAAATAATCTGGTGGTGTAACGGACCCTCCGCATCCGCGTGCGGTATATTTTCACATAATTGTACTGCCCGTGGGTTGTCCATTACATAGTTAACATACTTGATTTAACAGCCTTCATCTTGACTAGCAATCACATTTATTTAATGCTGCATTGAATTGACCTTGTACCGGGTGACGGTCCTCCGGTCTGTAGAGTGCATGCTTTCTTTTGCTGCTGCAGTATGGACCTCGTGCTGTTGTGGTATGCTAGCTCGATCTTGCAATGGACACACGCCGCAATGTTCTCTTTACGTTTTAATATGAAACCCAAACCTTGGACAATTTGAGTCTCTTTGCTAATTGTTATCGCTCCCTTCCATTTTGCAGCTCGTGCCCGCACCCTCAAATCAAAACACCACTGACTCCTTGCGTCTACTTCCGCTTTGTGGTTGACTTAAATGCGTTGTGTCACATAAAAAAAATCATTGCAAAACAAACTGAGCTTTAAAATAAATTAAAAGAGGCTTCGAGGCGGAGGAATTTCGCTCGATCATTTTTTGTAATCGAGTTACTCAAGGAATCGTTTCAGCCATAAATACGAGTGAAGTTTTACACCACAACACGCATATAGAAGTGGAGCAATGCAATGGAGCATAGCAGAGCAGTATTAGTACAAAATACGCTAATATTACCTACAATAATCAGAAGACTATTTTCTTTCTTTCAGACTGGCCGGCTTATGCGGTTGCTACAACTTTACACATTTTTTTCTTAACAAAAGTGTGTTGTTAGCTGGGTAGCCCATTATAGAACTGCTGTTATCATTGGCTCTATTGCACAGTGTTTGTAATATAAAAATAGCAAAGCTGGAAAGTACCCAGTAACATTTTGTTGAGACATTGTACTACTTTGAATACATTCTACTTGTAGTGGAGTAATGTTTTTTGCACTAATAATTTTACTTGAGTACTTTTTTGAGTTTACTTACTTTAGTCTGGGGCAATTATTTGTTTTGATTATTCCACCACCCTCTGAGAAAGGTTAAGTTAAAAAGAAAGATGAACATATATTTTCTATTTGCATTCTTTGTGAACTTTAAAAAGGTTTTGATATTTGGAAAGCATGTTGAGATCTTTCTGTTTCAAGCAAGTTCCAAAGTTTTTAAATAAGATAGTAGTTGGTCAACAGTTTACATTTGTATTATTAGGCTGCTATCGTGCAAAGATAGACTACTGAGTTAATTATACGGGCACTTATTTACTTTTTATAATTTATTTAATATTTGTTTGTTGTACAAATGGTGATAATATTCTACCCAGTGTGTTCATTAAGTGCATATGAGTTATGTTTTATTGACATGCATTGAATAAAATGCAAGAAACGTTTTTTTCTTCATCCTTATACGATTAATTGATGCAATAATCGACAGATTAATTGATTATTTTGATAATTGTTAGTTACAGCCCTACAGGAAACTAGTTTCACAATTGCAAACACTTAAATTTTCAGCTACAAAACAGTATGTAGCCTGTAATTTTGTTTCTGAATATATACCCCAATACACTTGTTTAGAAATGACGTTCAGAAAAAATTTTCATAAAATAATGTCTGTCATTAAACTTCATTTCAATAAAACAAATTTTAGCTTAAATATTTGAATATTTTATTTATGGAAAAAGCCCATCCATACCATGTACATTAGTGAACAAAACTATCCACACCAAGTTACCCACAGATATGTAATAATTATTTTTATTAATTTTATTATACAAGTAACTGTGGCGAATACACACAGAGCCAGATAAATGCAGTAGTTGATGAAGAGCCATATCTCCAAAAAAATGTTATGTTCACTAGGGCTGAACGATATGGACAAAATTTCATATCTCGATTTTCATGCCAGATATCTCAATATTAATACAATACAATATGACTACGTGTTTGGTGATATCCAAGCATTTCATGGTCCCTGGAGCGTATGATCAAGTGCATCACATGATCAACTGCTAAATTCAAATGTTGAATTTAGCCAGAGACAGGCGCGCTCAGAGCTGTCATATATCACAACTTTTCAGTGTTTTCAACCACATACTGTTTATTTTAGGTTTCAAACATATAAATTCACATAAGTACTAAAAAAACAATACATTTAGAGTTTTTAAAATACACACTGATGTCTATGGAAGAGGTAATAATAATCCTTTCCATTATAATTCGACACGTTTTATTCATATCAGATACACATTGTGTAAGTAACTTCAATGTTTACTCTATTCTAGTCCCAGTTCACCAGCCACTTACTTTTAAGTATTTCGGGAGAAGTGGATGAATTCACGTGTTGTAAACATAGAGGTTGTAAATCCAACAGATCCGATTCTCTGAACTGCATCTGCGGCACAAACTAACACGGCGGCGCCCATCGCGCATACAGCTCAACTAACGCGATCGTTATAAAAGGTGTTTAAACAACAATATACTTCCACTTGCATGTATTTGACAATCGGAATATCAGATATTTCATGCCATAGCTAACACATTTGTGAAAATTCTAAATAAAAAAAGGAAAAATGACATAAAAGCAGATCATCATTCATTCAGCGCTGTTGCTGCTGCGGTGTGTCACGTGACAAACAATGACGCGTCACCATGTGTGCGCACTGGCTTTAGCGGTGCATTCAAGGGCACTCGTAAAACTGATGTTTGTTGTGACTGCCAGAGTTGTATGCAGGGCGAGCGTGGAGAGGGGAAATCTATATCGTCTATATCGTTGCTTTTATCGATAGTGTTATTTTGACAGTTCATATCTAGATATAGATACGATAACGATATATCGTTCAGCCCTAATGTTCACATGTAATTTCAAAGTCTGGATTTGGCCGGACTAAGACATTCATCAGTGTTATAAAAACGTATAGAGTCAAACCTGAGCCTTTGGGTTGTTTCCCTTATATTTCCCTTAATCTCCTAAGCCATTTCAAAATTAAATTCATATTTACAGTCTTAGTTTCACTTGAAAACCATGCCCACTCAAGACTATAAACGCAGCGCCCACTAGAGGCACACAGCAGTTTCCGGCCATTCTTAACCTGTGCATTTGTAACGCTTGATTCAACATGTTAATGGGATTTGGGAGCTGTAGCTGCTGTATCCAAACGGGGCTCATCTTCAGGACCAGGTGTGTTGGGCCTGGATTATGGATGAGCAGGAGCCTGCGGGGCTGACGGGTAATAATTCACTCCCCAGGGGGCCAGACCCTTCACTGGACACACAGCGGCCAGGAAAAGGTGGTCAAAGATACAGCCTAGCAGCCCCACACCGTTTGCCCCTCAACAAGCTCCGCTCTTGTTGCCATGGGTAACGATCCATTATCAGAGTAAAATATGAGGTGGTGGTGACCAGAGCGTCTCTCAGGTGCAGGGCCAAATAAAGTCGCATATGTTGCGGATGAGGAGGCAAGATTAACTGTGGCCTGTTGGAGCGCAGACCTGTTCTTTGGGCCAAGGTTTCATCATGAGCTCCGTGTGCCTCAGGTCTGACAAGACATATGGCAAATAATAGTTCACAATTTCAAACACACAATAAGCAATAACACATTGAAGAACATGGAGATCTCACGACTCACAAGCGCAATAGCACTAGAACCTGTTGCAAAATTCATTTTACATTTATTAAAATTTCACACATTTTTAGACCCATTCTCAAGGGTTCTGTGCAAGTCTTAAACAGCAAACGCCTGCAATACTATTGAAGCTATTATAATCGGTGTTCAGACACTAAGAACAATGGTCTAAAAAAAAAAATCCATTCCAAATTCATTGGTTAGAGAAATCACCGCTGTTGAATGTGACCAAAGCCTGCACTGAACTGAAAAAGTTGTATAAAGCATGAAATAAAGGAAAAACAAGCATGATCTAGCTTTTTATTGACTCAAATGAGTGCTTCCTGATGAATTTCAGACCAATGCGAGATGAACAAACTGAACTTTGGATGCAATATCCATTCTTACTTTAAGCACTTTATGTCAACAGTGTAAATGAAAACGCCTCTGCGTAATGTCCCCCCAGGGGCCACACTCCCCAGCCTGCAGTCAGGAGCCTATTTCAAACGTCATTACACAGAGGCCCATTAGAGAAGACGCCATCTCCGCAAGACTCGAGACCTCCCCCCGCCTCTCTATTCAATCGCCGGCCTCTTGTCAGTTTCCCCTAAAAAATAAATAAATAAAAACGCAAGTGCAGAAATGGAAAATAAAATTACACTGTGGGCTAAATGCACCATTAACCATGCTAACTGAGCAATGGCCCCATCAGCGACTGTACGGAAGGAAGCACGGGCCCCGGTTTTCAGCTGTGAAAGGCAAGCGAGCCATCAGCAGAATGCGACTGTGCTAATGCCGTTTGTAGGAAATTAAAAAATAAATAAACATACAGATAGATAAGCCCATTGACAGTGTGGGAGGCAGCCACATACAAGAGGAGAATATAGATATCTGCCAGGACTAAACATAGCCATGGGAATGGAGACGAGCGGTGGATGGAACAGGCAGGTTTCCACACAACTGAACCCGACAACAGTTCCACCTGATTTATAAATGCGAGTGTGTGTGTGTGTGTGTGTGTGTGTGTGTGTGTGTGTGTGTGTGTGTGTGTGAGTGAGTGAGTGAGTGAGTGAGAGAGAGTGACTCTTAAAAATAAAAATAACTTATTGTTTAAAAACAGTGATTACTGTGGCCAAAAATAGAAGCACAATTTATGGAGTATATCCTATGCATCCAAAGGTAAGACAATGACAGGACAGCAGTAACTCTATAATGACTTAAGTCAATTGACTCACTCACATCAAGGCAAAAAAATTCAAATGCAGATTTCTACCGACAGCTTTACAATAAGAACATGTTAATGGCGGATTATTAACCTGGTGTGCACTTGCAGATCACTAATGTCTCACATTGACCACTCTAAATTTGAATCTTACTTGCTCAGCAGATATAGACTTTAAAGCTGGGTTAATGGGCTATGGCTTTTTTTATTTTTTTAATATTTTGTCAGTGTTTCCTTTGCTAAAAGGCAACTCATTTCCTTTTTTTAAGGGCCAGTGCTAACATTAAACACTAGCAAGTCCTGTTAAAACACACAAAAGGTGCTCTGTTAGATCAAGGCACATTGATAATTTGTATAAAGCAAGTCCACGGTGCACCACACAGACACTACACTGTTCATGTCGATGTCAACTTCCTGCTCCTTCCCAAAACATTACAGGCGTAAAACTAGTCGTCTACAGTCCCATTATGGTAAACTTGGATCAACCAAATTAAATGTTTATTGCAGGTACTCTCAACTGGTGAGTCAGGATCCAAAAGTAGGTCGCAAAGAGTGTGTGTGTGTGTGGGGTTGATAAATAAATATTAACATGTTTACAAACTACTACAAACTTATAAACTTTACATTTTAATAACATACATGCTTGTAAAATACAGTTTATCAGTGGTTGCCATTGCAGCGGCAGTAAATTTAAAAGGGGTACAAGTTAAGTTGACAACAAAATGGTTAAACATTATTATATCAAGTATGCATTTACATATAGAATATAGAAAATGGTAAAATCTTTTTTTTAACCCAACTATGCTTAATTTTTTTAATAGTGGGTCATAGCTAACTGTGCAGTGATAAATATGGGTCCTAAGATGAGACCAGGCAACACCTGGTTTATAGCCAAGCCAAAGGCTCCGTTTGTTTCAAATTGAATAGTACCATCATAAACGTACATTTGACAGACCTTCGTGTTGTATATTGTTAGAGCCACAGATTAATAACAGTATAGAACAACCAGATCTTTTATTAAAAAAAAAAAAATTTAAATAAGCAATAAAGATTCAATTAGTTATTACACCCCAAGTTATCATCATTAGGATTTAAAGGGTTTATCTTAAGTCAACTATATCTCCTGATCAGGGCAAAACAGATAAACTAAAAAATCTACATCTGTGGCAGGAAACCGCAAACCGTTAGGTGGCTGCCTGTTCCAATGATCTCACTGAAGCAGCTGAGGAAAAGCAAAGACAACATCAAGCCTCACAGTCTTTTATACAGCTGACTATTTGGTGGGTAAGCACCAGTGTGAATGAGCAAAAGTTGTTTAGTCAAGGCAATGTCAGCCCCAAGAAAAAAAACATTCATCTTAAAATGCCTGATAAAGTTTTCAAGAACATTAAAGACAAGGGAAAATAACACCATTTCCGAGGCATGAAAGCATATATTACCTTGCAAAGGGCAAAAAATTGAATATACCGCGGCTGTTTGTTTCTTCACGGGGGATATGCATTTATTGTTGAAATGTTCTTAGGCTCATCTGAAACCGAACACCCGCCGAGGTAGAAAGAGAAGGCTAATGCACAACAGGCTGAGACAAATCACAGTCCAATCTCTGCAGGCGCAGGCTCAAGAGCAGCTCGCAGCATCCATTTCAAAACACACAAAAAACAAGCACTGACACCAGGGAATCCTACAAGAAAAATGTATTGGTTTCTCATCTCACTGTGGCTGATATTTAAGTCCAAGACTGGCTGCTGCTGCTCCAACTCTGCCTGCAAAAGCCTTCGAACCTGTAGAACATTGAGCTTATCGGGTTTATTTCCCCTTTTGAGTTTGACATTAAGACCAAACTAGAGTAAGCATGGTTTTGCACATGAAACCGACCGTTTCATATCCAGCCATGTCATCGTTGTTCCCTGCTTTGTGCTGTCACGAGCAGATATTGCTTCCCAAAACTGTAACATTAAGTTTACCTTCGTCTCATGATCGCACACACTGGACAAACGGAACCTTTTTACGTCTTAAAAACAAGTCCGGTGCTTTTCACTCATACGAACACAGATGCCGTTCAAATAACCACTGCACGGTTTCCCAATTTGTCATCATTGGAACCCGTGTTCGTGCCATTGTTGAGGCTAGAAAATTACTTTATAGTCTACTAGTACAAGTCTAAACGTCTAAAAATAATAACAAACCGCCCTAAAATCGAGTGACATCTGCTAATACAATTTCCCTGCCATTATCGGACAACACATCACAAAAAAACAACTGGGCAAACTCCAAACTGCTGCTGCTCAAGAATTAATTCAACTTCAACGCGATAAAGGAATGATTAAAAAAAACATTTAAAAATTAGTCAAACTGAGCTGTTTTATCATTCAACAAACGCAGTGTAAGCTTGCGGCTAAACCAAACTTCGAGCATCCGACTCCTAATTAGTAAAGTACAGCACAGCTGCGGCACACGTAACTCTCCCCAACTACTGCAACAGAGCACTTCTTACCTTATTCTCTTTGTGTTCTCCGCAGGGCCGAGAGGTAAAAACGTCGTAGTCTTGTAGAAGAGATCCTCGAAGCCGTAAAACTCGCGGTAGTAATGTCAGAAATAGTTCGTTTAAGCTAGTTTCTGTCGCCGTGCGGTTAGTATTCCCAGAGCGCCGAAGCAGAGGAAAGGCGTCCTTCTCTGCTGTGACAAGACTGGAGTCAGACTGAAATCACAACACTCTGGCAGCCGCTCACGCCCCGCCCCCGCGCTCACTTTGACAGGCGGTCCGACTAATCACAGCAGAGACAAGTATAGACTAGGATTTGGATTGGTGGAATTTTTGAAGCATAACCTTAGACTCCGCCCAGCACGGCTCACTTCACTCCCAGATGTTGAATGTCTAAACATTAGGACCTCCAATAAACCCAGTCAGCCAATAACAGGACAGGAGCAGAACTTTAAAAAATCACTTTAACTTACTGGAGGAGTGCACTGTTTTATTGTACGCCAAACTCTAGCCTTTTAATCTTTTTCTGAGTGTAAAGGGGAGTATTACATAACACAACATATCAGATATCACTGTAAATGTCCTCCACATGGTTTAGAACTGATTTGTGTATAGTGCAGTAGTTTAAAGAGAAGACTAATCTGCAAAGAACTAGAGATGTAATTATGATGTTTGCTGTCAGTAAATATGCAAAGTTGCACATAGGCTACTCCCTTTATTTTTATATATATGGTTTCTTCCTTCTTTCCTTTGAATCCAAAAAGGACCAGTTTTCCGGAATGTAGGTATTTTTTTTATATAGCGCTTTTTCCACCTACTGTAGTAGGCACTCAAAGCGCTTTACATACATTAAGCTATTCACCAGTGTTACAGAACACTCACTGGAGGCAATGTAGGTTAAGTGTCTTGCCCGAAGACACAACGACAGTATGTGGAAGAGAGCGGGATGTTATGATGTTTTGGGATGTTTTGGGATGTTTTGAGCGGTGTGTGTGTGTGTGTGTCAAACAAACAACTTTTGCTGAAAAGTGCTAGCTTCCTATTTAACACAAACTTTAGTAAATCTCTTTTCTGCAGTATACAGACTGCAGTGTTCCACATACTGTAAAACAAACCAGGTTTAGTACGGTATGTTTTGGAGATACTGCATACTCCTTTGTGTGATGAAAACTTACCAGACATGTAATGTATGGCAAGAAGTGACAGGGAAAGTGGCAGCAGACGAGAACACATTTGCAATTTGTAAAACATGTTTAGCGTGTTTTTCAAGTGGCGGAAGAAATACAACGGCGTTTAAGTCACCTGAAGCTTTGCCATCGCAACAAAGCTGTACTTAAAGACTATGAAGGTGCAGCAGCTAGAATTGAAGCTTAGTAAAAACGGACTGCAGGTTTCACCAATCACCGCCCAACTTGTTTGTTTTTATGTTGTTTTTATACAAACTCCAAACAGAAAGGCCCCAGGTTCGGATTAGCCATTTTATGATGAATTTGATGAATTTGTGATGTTGAAATATTATCAAATGAACTTGCATAATGTCTCAGAAGAGCACGGAACAGCAGAATGTAATCAGTAATGTGTGGCACTTTCCTCGAAACAATCCTAAAACACCTGTGCAGTGAAGAGACGTTCATGCTGACTGTGCACTACAATGTTTGAAGATAATCCAATAAATGGCCCTGGACTCAGTGACTCATTCATCTTAGGCTTTCATCTATTCCATTTCCATTTCTGTCACTCTTGCTTGTCAAAAAAGCTTCTGCTACAATTTATAGAAAGGAAAAAGGGGAGAATAAAAACCACAATGTAGCCTCAAGTGATTAAAGAGGTCTACATAAATAGCTTCTGAACAGAGCCCTAGTTAAGACTGGCATGGGATACTGTATACTGTGTACACACGTGGACAAAAATGTTGGTACCCTTTGGTCAATGAAAGAAAAACTCACAATGGTCACAGAAAAAACTTTATTCTGACAAAAGTAATTATAAATAAAAAAATCTATGAATGTTAACCAATGAAAGTCAGACATTGCTTTTCAACCATGCTTCAATTGAATTATTTAAAAAAATAAACTCATGGAACAGGCCTGGACAAAATTGATGGTACCCCTAGAAAAGACTGTAAATAATGTGACCAAATGGACATGTTAATTCAAGGTGTGTGCACTAATTAGCATCACAGGTGTGTACAATCTTGTAATCAGTCAGTGGGCCTATTTATAGGGCTTCAGGTAGTCACTGTGTTGTCTGGTGACATGGTGACATACCACACTCAACATGGACCAGAGGAAGAGAAGGAAAGAGTTGTCGCAGGAGAAAAGAAAGAAAGAAAATTATAGACAAGCATGATAAAGGTAAAGGCTATAAGACCATCTCCAAGCAGCTAGATGTTCCTGTGACAACAGTTGCACATATTATTCAGAAATTTAAGATCCATGAGACTGTAGCCAACCTCCCTGGATGTGGTCGCAGGAGGAAAATTGATGACAAATCAAAGAGACGGATAATCCAAATGGTAACAAAAGAGCCCAGAAAGACTTCTAAAGAGATCCAAGGTGAACTCCATGCTCAAGGAACATCAGTGTCAGATCGCACCATCCGTCGTTGTTTGAGCCAAAGTGGACTACATGGGAGACGACCAAGGAGGACAACATTGTTGAAAACAAATCATAAAAAAGCTAGACTGGAATATGCCAAACTACATGTTGACAAGCCACAAAGCTTCTGGGAGAATGTCCTATGGACAGATGAGACCAAGAATGGAATTTCTTGCCAAGGCACATCAGCTCTATGTTCACAGACGGAAAAATGAAGCCTATCAAGAAAAGAACACTGTCCCTACTGTCAAACATGGAGGAGGCTCTGTTATGTTCTGGGGCTGCTTTGCTGCATCTGGCACAGGGCGTCTTGAATCTGTGCAGGGTACAATGAAATCTGAAGACTATCAAGGGATTCTAGAGAGAAATGTGCTGGCCAGTGTCAGACAGCTTGGTCTCAGTCGCAGGTCATGGGTCTTGCAACAGGACAACAACCCAAAACACAGCTAAAAACACCCAAGAATGGTTAAGAGGAAAACATTGGACTATTCTAAAGTGGCCTTTTATGAGCCCTGACCTCAATCCTATTGAGCATCTTTGGAAGGAGCTGAAACATGCCGTCTGGAAAAGACACCCTTCAAACCAGAAACAACTGGAGCAGTTTGCTCATGAGGACTGGGCCAAAATACCTGCTGAGAGGTGCACAAGTCTCATTACCAAAATTAAGAAAATAATTGTTGGTACCCCTAACAAAATATTAAGTTAGGGGTACCATCAATTTTGTCCAGGCCTGTTCCATGAGTTTATTTTTTAAAATAATTCCGTTGAAGCATGGTTGAAAAGCAATGTCTGACTTTCATTGGTTAACATTCATAGAATTTTTATTTATTATTACTTTTGTCAGAATAAAGTTTTTTCTGTGACCATTGTGAGTTTTTCTTTCATTGACCGAAGGGTACCAACATTTTTGTCCACGTGTGTACCTGTATGAACTATTCCATTAGTGCAGTAATGTCCAAATCTAATGCATCAAGACATTTTCACATCTAAAATCTGAACATGAGTTGTTGTTTCCACAGAATATTGCACTGGACAGCTCGCTAAGTGCCATTATTGAAGAAGTTAGGCAGGTCTGGGGTAGGTTACCACAGACTGCACTGGAGTTAATTTGAGCCTCGTTTCTACAGTGGTACAGTATGGATCATGTCAGTATTGCAACATTTCCATCTAAAAGGGCATTCAAATTGTCCTCAAAAAGTGTTTGGGTCCAGGTCCAAAGTGTGTGGTTCACTTTCCAAAAGGTGGAGTCAGATGATAGTATCTTCCCCTGAGTAAAAACAAGAAGTGAAAGGAAAAACGAATTTAATTGAATTCAACATTATGTCTTATTCTTGTCATAATTTGTCATACTCCATAAAATAAAGCTAGCATTTATTAGCAACGGCTGTTTCCAGTTTTAAACAGTCAGTGTCATACAGCCCTGAGTCCTCACTTTATGAATTAATATATTGCATTAATTGTCTAAACACAAGCAGAAGCTGATTTTTGTGGGTTAAATGTTCAGGAAGCTGCGATTTAACAAGGAACAGTCACTTTATCTCTAGCTTCTCACACTGCTCAACTACAGGCTTTACACTCTTATTTATATGAATTATTGGCAACACATCTGTGTTTTTCAAAGTCCACTTTGAATGGGTGTGAAAGCAAGATTAATAGCTCTGCGTAGATGTGCAGATGTTGATGATTTTACCAGATGACAGCGACGTGTGTTAGTCACAGACAAGACTTTCCGGTTCTATTGCACTTGTAATTTGTAAATTAGTGTTTATTAAGATAGTATGGCACAAAGTATTTACATCCGCTTCCCTTGGATAATAGCTTGACACACAAGCTATTAAGTGGATTTAAATACTACTTTTATGAAAGTATGGCTTTAGGAAGATCAAATGAAAAGACTCCTCATGGGCTTTGTAGAACAATATGGTATAAAGGTTGGTGGTATCAATTTATTTAACAACTTACTCTCAGAAAATCAAAGGCTAGTCACTTCTTGGCATTTTGACATGTTTCTCATTTACAAATACTGCCCACAATGAAAATGAGTTTGACACCATATTATAGTGGTATCCTACAGGGAAAAAAGAGTTATGGACCAAAGCCCTTGTCACACTGTGGCCAGCAAAACCTTAATTAGTCATGTCAAAACTGCATGTCGTGGCTTTGAATTTGTTGGTCAGATGTTGCACAGTGAGACAGAATCAAAGGCGGTCCACACTCACTGTCGTATGACCAAAGATCTGTGACAAATAGTTGACACTCTAGATTAAATATCCACAGTGTAAAATCCAAACATACTGTATGCTGAAAATAAGGTGACTTTCCCACAAATTTTTCTGCACTGGCTTCAAAAGACTTTTTCCAAACCACACTCACTTTTTACTTTTTCTTTTCTCTGATGCCACTTGGTCACAGTGGGATATACATCAGTTACAAATCATAAGCACCCCTCAGACCTTGCGTTTCAATCTGTCTTCTTGCTCTCCAGACACATGTAGCCAGCCTAGCACTTCATGTTTTTGGGTTCTACTTTCCAACTTCATATGCATTATAACTACACTTGCTTTCCGGACTGTTTAATTCTACTTTATCATATTCAGAAAGTGCATTAGTCCAATTAGAGAACAAACTGCTGGAAAAAAGCTACAGTCTGTGATGACTCTCTCTGATGTGAAACGCTTCATGATCACATATTACCTCCATATACTGCTGACTCCATGACACACTCCTACCAACGCAATTACCAACGCAACTCAGAGCTTAAACAGAACAAGTGCTGCTCCTAGCGGTGGTACTTTTTAAAAGAAACACAATATCTCTGAAGTAGGAAGTCTCTCAGGATTCATTCAGACCTCCACAGAGATCTGAATACATCCAGATACATGTGCTTTAGGCCTTCCCCAAATGCATCTGTATTTGGGGAAGTGATGCATTCAGGATGCATTTAGCCCATTCACACCTTACATTAAAAAAAGCCATATAGAGTTTTGGCCGTGATGTAACAAAATTATATTGGCATCTGGCTACACACATCATGTAGAACGACATCATCAAAATCCAGGGTTGTTTTCCATTGAAAACTAATGTTCTGATAACATATTGCCGGTAATTTATAAATAAATCCATACTTATGCCAAAATTACTTCTACTTTTTCATTGATGACAGTAGCGGCAGAGTTTACAGTGCCTCTACTGGCCTGGCATAGATAATGAAATGTGCTAACCAAAATTAATGTGTGAATGCAGATTGTTGTGTTTACGCTACAGACCAGAGCCCTGTACTACAAAGCTAGTTAAACCTACCCAACATGTGGGAGAGACCTCGGAAAACACAAAAGAACACTAAACTCTTGCAAAGTGAACAGCACCAAAGACTGAATGGCACCTACTCACCAGGTAGTTGTAAAGTTAAAGTTGTATAACCAGGAGAAATAAGACTATGTTTTAAATGCTGCATTTAAATAATCTATTGATCACAACATAATGCTGACAATAAAACCTATTTTGAACACAATACCATTCATGTGTTTAAATTGTGTTGCTAGTTTGCTGTACATTTGTTTTCCAGTCAGTCACTCTCTTCCCCCTCCTCCTTGACACCAGCAGCTTGTTTCTCATTGCTGATTGGTCAGTGGGACCTACCTGCAACTTAACCTGCTCCGAGCTGGTTAGCTGTATGGGCTGATACTTATGCCACTAGAAACTGAAACTGAATATGTTGTATTTGAATTTGAAGTACTCAAAACTGAATCTGAATTGCTCAAGTTGAATGAATGCTTTTTAAAAACTGAAATTAAAAAGCGTAATCTGAAACCAAATGCATTGGTTTGCAAAGGAATTGCAGTAAATTGGGGTTGGGGGAGCTCAGCACGGGGTAGGAGGGGCAGTTGTCCCGGGAGACAAGATGAGTAGTGGAGGCTGCAAAGCAGGAGTTTAGAACATGTTCACACAGCATTTTCTGATGCATCTTATTCTAACGTGGATGCATTACTCTGCCTCTTGTGTGGTATTTACAGTGAGGCTCCTGCAGCTGCCCATTTCTCCAGTCAGCTCCAGTGACAACACCTGACCCTGTATAGTCCACCTAATGTAGGCTAACGGTAGCTGCACATTAAAGTACCACAGTTCTCTAAATCTCTCCAAGACCTGGATGTGCTAGCCTGGGTACCGGAGTATTTCTCTGTATATTCTAGACAGAGAATAGTCTGTTAATGTGACCGCAGCAGCCTCCTTCACAGGGGCGGGATCATGTCGTGACAAGCAGCTGCCGATTAAACCAATCACACAAAGCTCACGTGACTACATCAAGTTGATATATTAAACTTTTTCTGAATCCAGTTGGGTGTACAGCAAAAATGTCCTTTTTCAGAAGAAAAGTTATTAGAGCTTCCAATTGTTGCGGTTTTAAAGACATGTCCAGGTAAAAAAAAAAAAAAAAGACGAGAGTGTTGCAGCAAACATTTCCTCTGTTGCAGCCGCCATCTTCTTTGTTTTGGAATAGCTCTGCAGCGTAAAGAGTGTGACGATGCACACCCCACAGTTCCTACTGGAACAAACATCAGCCCATACAGCTGTTCAGCCTAAGTTTCCACAGAGATCTACTTCAATTGAAAGTGAAACTTTGTAATACTGGAAAACCAGTGTTAACCCTGAATTGACCTTGCTAACCTCCTTATCCAGTGTTGTAATACAGGGCCAGCATTAGACCTGAATATTAATGACAGGTATGAAGGAAGCACATCCTAGTGTTTGTGCACAGTCGCTTTATGGAGTTGATTCTAACACAGTCTGTTTAACCAAGCACCATGCACAACCACAGCTAAACTTAAAGTATCAAAAAAAGTATAAAAAGACTAAGTGCACCATTCACTGTCTATTTGCATGCCACAATAAACCCATACAGTTTCACCAGTGGAATAACATGTATACATTAGCATACATGAATGATTATTGACAGGCTGGGATGTACCCAGTGGTAAATAAAGGTGAATATTCTCTTTGGTTTAAGGAGTCCTCTGCAGTCCTCAGAGAAGATGAGACAATAAAAGCCTTGTGGAGCCTTGTCATCATTATGCTGGATTCATCGCTGGGACTTCACTCATTCTATTCTGGGGTGTTCACTCCTTTTACTCCCTGCAAGACACCCATGGGACCAAACATGAAATATATAGTGTGTGTGTTTCTCATAATTGGCCTTAAAGAGAGGCAAGTCTTCCAGCCTATGGAGCGGACTCCAAAACAAGCAGTTTACATTTTGTTCCCTGGTTTACTGCAGCTCTTCCCTCTAAACTATATATACTGTAAGTTCCAAAGCAGGGAAAGTGAAGCCAGATTGACGCTTAAGGTACCTTAGTACATTTCACAAATCAGAATGTTTAAACTTGAAAATAATCCACTGAGAACAATCCAAATGCAGTTAAAAGATTTACTGAGGGCTCACATATTTAGACAAACTAAAGAGGTTTACAGAGCAGGTAGCAGGTAAGGTCAAAAAGCTGTGCAGATGCACTCTACATTTCTGCACTCCCATGATGCTCCAACAGAAAAAGAAAATCAAATCATTCAAATTATTTAGCACCAAAAAAACAAATATTCATGTTAACAATAGACAAAACCAAAATGACCACAAATCATGTTCTAAATAAATACTAAGTAAATAATCAAGTCTAAATAATTACAATAATAATAATAAATACTAAATCACAAAAATGTGTTGAGGCTCCCACACTATACACGAGTTAGAAGCACGAGTTGCATGAGCTGGGCAACTGGAGACTTTTCTGATTCTAACGCACATTAACAGGCATATTTGGCATTTACAGGTCTGTGATTAACATTTGGAACTGAAAATAGCTCCGGACGCTTGGTGCATCTGTACAGGGCCATTATCTGCAGAAACAGACAAGACACTACTGTGTAGTGAAATAATAATTCCAAACAAAGATTTCCCATCCAAAGTGTACCGTACGTCAGTCTGCCTCCAGGGTAGTTTACCACCACCAGTGTGTGACTGTGGAATGAATGAATAATGGCCTTAAGCACTTTAAGTCCTGCGGGAAAAAAGTGCAATATAAAACAAATCCATTATTATTATTATCTTTCATAAGTGAAGATTATCTGCAGCGTCCTCGGTATCTAAGTAGATGTGATAAGCCACACAAAGTATGGTTCTACATGCCAGTTGTAAAAAGGTAAGACTCACAGTGGATTCTCTGTAATGAGCACTAGCCAACAGCTCAGAGACTGTGCTTGTTACATCTACAAGCACAGTCTAGTTCAGGGCTCAGATTGTGACTGCAGCCGTTGCATTCACAGGGAGAAATCAAACTATTGAGTCTCCTGCCTTTTGCACAACCAAATGGCACATTAATGTGGTCTGGACATTTACCATTCCACCTAATGGCCTGTTTAAAATGACTTGTTAGTCATTTTAAACGCTAACAAACTGTACTATCTCACCATGCATATGTTGAGTCATTTATCCTACATGAGCGTTTCACTTTTCAAGAAGGACATAAAAACAAACAAGTTAGCCAGTGGTATACAGAATGTATTTTCTATAAAACCTGCAAGTACTGCTCCAAACACTGATCTTAATGTTTTTCCTCATTTGTTTAACATACGTTATAAAAATAAATATCAAATGTAACACACCAACTTAGTGAGTTAAAAAGACACACCAAACTAAGAACAATGTGTTCATTAATCTGTAACTGCACCGTCCTTCTAAACTTTTTTTTTTTTTTGTCTTATGTACAGTTGTCAGTACAGGAAAAAGGGTGAGACAGAGAGGGTAATGACATTGGGCAAATGACCTGTCTGACAATCAAACCGGGTCTCCCGTGTATTTGCAAGTGCTATACCAACTGAGCCAGGGGAAGACCCCTCCCTAAACGTTTGTACAATATGACAGAGCTCAATAACAGACAAACAGGATACCCAATAGCAGCGTGACCATATATGTCTTCTCTGGTCTAAAAATGAGTATGTCTCTAAACACAGCTCTTCATGTTTTTCTGTAAGCGTGTGTTACTCTGTCTCTGTCCGACTCTGGAGCATGCTCAGTGCGCTGTGTTGACCTTAACCGGAGTAAGCTGTAAACATGCAGCAGTAATCTAACAATGAACGAATTTATCCAGCTGTCTTACTCCAATTCGAGAAATTTGAATGACTGATACCTCAATCAGAATAAGGTGTTTAAAACTCCAGTTGTAATTGGACTAAGGCAATATTTTGGTTTTCTCTACCTGCATGTAACAACACTGAGTGACAATATTGCTTTAGTGTACATTTTAAGAATAGAATCAGAGTTTTGCAGTTACCATCGCTAGTTAGTGCAAGCATACCTTTGAACACACCATTCTGATGCACCTCCTATATGTTAGTATGTAGTGTGCGTGGTGTACAATGCATTACATTGATGCTTTTTCAAAAAAGGTCAAGGTCAACTTTGCACATTTGCACTTATATTGCACATTTAAAAAAAAATAGCTGCCCAAAGTGATTTATAGGCATAGTATAGTGCACTTAAACTATGATAAAAACAATAGAATAAATACAAAACTCACAGAACATAAAAACATTTACATTTACATTTATTCATTTAGCTGACGCTTTTATCCAAAGCGACTTACATTGTTCTAATGTAATTACCAGTGTTACAGCCACTGGAGGCAAGGTGGGTTAAGTGTCTTGCCCAAGGACACAACAACAGTATGAACTGTGGGGTGAGCGGGAATCGAACCACCACCTACCTTCCGGTTGAAGGACGACCGCTCTACCCACTGAGCTACTACTAAAAGCACACAAAGCAAATAAAACAAAAAAATAAAAATAAAACAAACATAATAAAAATAAAAAAATAATGGTCAAAGTCCAGCTCAACTTGTGTTAAAAGCCTGTGCAAACAAATGAGTGTTGAGTCACACTAAGTCTTTCTTTAACGATCACTGACCCTGTCACACTTGTGTCTAAAATCAAGGCTTACAATCCAACTCTGACTCGCGTGAGAGTAAACAAATGGGTCGGGCCTTGAACAATTCTATAAAGACTAATTCATTTTCAGGCAATTTATTTTCATAGATGGATATTTTACTCTGTGTAACCTTGTCTAAAATCCCTACTTTAGTACTACTACTATTATTTCTACTTACTTTCTTTATCTTTAACTAATAGTACTTTTCCATGAGTGCAGCTTTTGTCTACTCCACCCTGATCTGCCAGTGAGTACATGTTTACCCATCTTTATCAATCACAGCTGAGTCCTAAGACAAAGAAGTGACTTCCCAGAACGGGCAGGCATGGGCAGAGACTGGCAATGAGCCTTTCCATTTGGCTGTATCAGTGAAGGTCTGTGTATGGGGCCTGTCTGATCTTAATCCAGTCCTGGGAATCCTAATCCCCAGCAGGTTCCTCAACTAAACAAAGATTAACAGAGATTGGTCTGTTTGTTTATCATGCGAACAAATGTCAGAGGTCAGCCACAGGACAAATTGAAGCAGCACAAATGGACGCGCTGGCGTTTGGTCTTTTGCTGCCAAAAACAGTGATGCTCGCACAGAAATGTACTGCTCTTTAGCAACCCACCCACAGACATAATAAACACAGTACATCTGAGAGGCCTTCTGCGCGGCTACACACTGTTGCTTACCCGCGGTTCAGTGTTAAAGTTATCAAACAGTAGCATATGTGCTGCCGAAATGGCCATTAAGCTCCTTCTGTTTCAGTAAAAAACAGAGATAGGCTGCTTTCGACGATCTGTTCAGCTATCAACGGTTGTGTTCGGAAACATAATAGAACAGTAAGGTATCAGAAAGTATTTTAAAACAGGCTTCTGTATGTACGTGAATCTGAAGCAAAATTTAAAAATGTGCATTAGGTGTGTTTCCATTAGCTGTTGACAAGATATTGATGCTTTAAAACCCCTTTTTTCCAGAATGAGTACTTAAAATATAGAACAGCCAAGTACAGATTTGAGTCCCTATTATTTATGAACTGTACAGATTTCAGACAGATTCTGCCAATGTTCATTGCTCATTAAAACTCAATCAGAATTGGGGGAGCTTTTGTCATTGTTAAATATTTCCCATTAACATGAATTCTAATGTGATATGTGAATGTGATGGATTATGGTCATAGGAACAGGAAGTATCATCGCGTGCACTCGCAGTAGATGTCATGGCCTGGAACAACCCTAAAGTCTGGTCCCTTAGGCTGACGTAAGTGCTCCCATCCGAGCTTGAGAACAGAATACTTTCAGGGTTTCAGCCTGGTTAGAAAAGGTAGGCAGTGCACATGCATGACTACCAGCTGTAATAGATGTAATTGTAATCAATGCGTCCGGTACAATTAACTGAGAAAAATCATCCTGCATGTTCCAGAAATGTGACGAAGCCCTGTGACTCACTGACAAAGGCCCAGGCACGGATTGTTTCTGCAGGTGTGAGTGCAGGTCAGTGGGCCCCAGAGACCCCTCCCCAAACATGGGCCCCCTTGGTATAGAAAACAACATACAGTATACAACATTCTTTATACACTGAAAACAGGCGGACCTAAATAAATTAACATGCACCAACTTGAAGGCTGCTATTGACAAATTTAGAAAATGTCATATTGCAGTGAAGCAGCCTTTGTTTTGTGAAATTCTTTGTACCTGAATATGTTTTGACCAAAAGACCAAAAGCTTAATTGTGTAGGCCTATACTTTATGTGTCTATAACTGTCTTAGCTTTTTTAGAGAAAAACTGTCATGTGTAGGCAAGAACCACTCCTGGTTATGGGACATGGGACGTTCCTCTAGACTTAACTTAATTTTTCTGTCTTGAACAGGCCTGAACCTAACCACCAGGGTGTCACTGAACTCCCTGAGAGGCCTCCCATCTCCCTGGCTGTGTCCGAATCCACTATATATAATGTAGTTCACTCAATTAGTGAGGTTCCGTCTGTATGATTTAAGGTAAGCTGACGTCAATGATTTTATATTGTAACGATTTATTAATAAAAGTAAATCGCTAACTTGTTTCATTCATACCTCGTTGGTTCATTGACATCTTTATGCTCATGGTGTGTTGTGGTTTTACTGGAGTTTTATTCTTTGGATTTTTGTGAGTCGTCTTCCTGAAAATCAGTCTGGAGAAGGAATGTTAAAGCCATTTCAAAAAGGTCATCAAAGTTCATCCTTGTGCTTAAATACACAACACTGCATAAACTGTTTCTTGTTTGTTTGAAAAATTAAATATTTTATTCTTTTTGACTAAAAAATACAATCAATTATTCTAATAAGTCTTATGTCTAGATAACAAAACTCACAAAACAATCAATATCAGCATTCATGGCAGCATTGGCCTTTCTATTGTACAGCTTTTAGATTGGTATTGGCCAAATGAGCAAAGGATGACCAATGTAGCTATCTGCTGTGTGTCTGGTCATGTGCAGTTTGCTCAGGCATGTAATGTGAAGCAGCACAAACTACAGAAGCTCAAAAATGAAGTTCTTGTTTCAATCCTATGTAGCACAGCTGTTCTTAACAAACATACGCCGGTCCCACCTATAGATTTAGAAGAGATTAGTTTGGTTCTGTCTGTCTAACTGCGGTGAATCCACAGGCTTCTGAAGCACACAATACAGTACTACTCTGCCTAAACTTCCATTCATATACTCTCCTCAGCTTGAGTTCAGCCAGTTTGTTGTTGAATGAACGCACGTCAGATAAGGTGATTGCTGGCAAAGGGAATCTGTTCCAGCATTGAACAGACGGTTCCACGCTTCTTTACACTTTTCTTTTGCCTTTCCTTTTTTCTTACATGACGACAAAGTGTGTCCAGGTAAACAGGTAAGCCCACAGTAAGCACTCACCTGTTGGGCCAAGAGCCAGCAGTTGTTCTCGTGTGTTGTAGTCACTTTCAAGTCCTCAGTGTTCAAGTCTAAGTCCAAGTTCAAGTCACAAAAGATTAAGTCCGAGTCAAGTCATCTTTAGTTGAACTGCACGTCACTAAAGCAAAGTCCAAGTCGAGTCCAAGTCAAGTCC
This sequence comes from Perccottus glenii, assembly GCA_024416835.2. Classification (NCBI taxonomy): domain Eukaryota; kingdom Metazoa; phylum Chordata; class Actinopteri; order Gobiiformes; family Odontobutidae; genus Perccottus; species Perccottus glenii. The sequence goes on from CM044551.2 coordinate 22,508,576, forward strand.
TAGTGACTAAAGTGAGTTACAAATCTAAAAACTGTGGGAGATAAATTGACACAGTGATAGGGATTTTAGTTTTGTATATGGCTATTTCATGACAACACATTTCATTGAGTTTTGATTATGACATATTAATTAAGGCTGTGACTTGAGTCCATTGTGCTAAAGTCAGAGTCTAAGTCTGAGTCATCAGTTCAAGTCTGAGTCAAGCCCAAAAGGTATTCCATCTTTGCTAGTAGGTAATGCCAGTAAGTATCCCCTGCCAACAGTAGCTCCCCAGTACAAGCGCAAAGCAAAAAATGAATCAGAGGGCTGCAAAATTCAAATAGTCTTTGTTAGGTTTCATACACGTATGACCAACACAAAAATGGAAACTGCTCACTCAGTAGACAAGAGACACAACCATAAACCTAACACACCTGTGCTCACCTAACAGATAAGGTGAGCACAGATTAGCTGCTGAAAGTTGTATGGCTACATTTACTGAGGCTCCACTCAATGAAGCAGACTCACTGACGTCCTTTACATTGAGTTTGTTTGATTGAAAAGGATGTGATGTATTATCTTAATGCACACACAATCCAATTGCCTTAAAAACACAGAACACATTAACTTTGTTTGGCAGCGTTCATTGCTCGTGGCAGCATTAGCAGTAAATAAGAGTGTGATTCATTTGAGTGAACGCCACTGTCTGACACAAGGTCACTGTAGCCGACTAGACACTCGCTGACAGTGCAGTCTGAAGGACACTCACTCAGCTCCACCGGTCCACTCATCACAAACAGCTACTGCCATGGCCTCATATCCTATAGCCATCAGTGTCTGTGGCTGAGAACAGCTCTGTGGTTAACGTCCGTGGGAGTCAACACATCATGAGGATCCACATGACATCCAGCTGGAGCTGCTCCGCTGCACGTGATGCATGAGGTTTTGGAAAAACAAAAACAAGTTTGGGTTTTCATCCTGTTAGAGTATCATGTTAGAGTATGGTTCCAGTCTATTCTACTGTAAAAATGTATCTATGAAACATATTTACAAATATTGTATTTTAAAGGCCGGGTGTAGTCCCTCTACAGTCTGGGTGTAGTCCCTCTACAGTCCGGTGTAGTCCCTCTACAGTCCGGGTGTAGTCCCTCTACAGTCCGTGTGTAGACCCTCTACAGTCCGGTGAAGTCCGGTGAAGTCCCTCTACAGTCCGGTGTAGTCCCTCTACAGTCTGGGTGTAGTCCCTCTACAGTCCGTGTGTAGACCCTCTACAGTCCGGTGAAGTCCGGTGAAGTCCTCAGTCCGGTGTAGTCCTCTACAGTCCGTGTAGACCCTCTACAGTCCGGGTGTAGTCCCTCTACAGTCCGTGTGTAGACCCTCTACAGTCCGGTGAAGTCCGGTGAAGTCCCTCTACAGTCTAGTGTAGTCCCTCTACAGTCCGGTGTAGTCCCTCTACAGTCCGGTGTAGTCCCTCTACAGTCCAGGTGTAGTCCCTCTACAGTCCGGGTGTAGTCCCTCTACAGTCTGGTTAAGTTCCTCTATAGTCCGTGTGTAGTCCCTCTAGAGTCCGGTGTAGTCCCCCTACAGTCCGGTGTAGTCCCTCTACAGTCCGGTGTAGTCCCTTTTCAGTCCGAGTGTAGTCCCTCTACAGTCTGGGTGTAGTCCCTCTACAGTCCGGTGTAGTCCCTCTACAGTCCAGGTGTAGTCCCTCTACAGTCCGGGTGTAGTCCCTCTACAGTCCGGGTGTAGTCCCTCTACAGTCTGGTTAAGTTCCTCTATAGTCAGTGTGTAGTCCCTCTAGAGTCCGGTGTAGTCCCCCTACAGTCCGGTGTAGTCCCTCTACAGTCCGGGTGTAGTCCCTCTAGAGTCCGGTGTAGTCCCCCTACAGTCCGGTGTAGTCCCTCTACAGTCCGGTGTAGTCCCTCTACAGTCCGGGTGTAGTCCCTCTACAGTCCGGTGTAGTCCCTCTACAGTCCAGGTGTAGTCCCTCTACAGTCCGGGTGTAGTCCCTCTACAGTCTGGTTAAGTTCCTCTATAGTCCGTGTGTAGTCCCTCTAGAGTCCGGTGTAGTCCCCCTACAGTCCGGTGTAGTCCCTCTACAGTCCGGTGTAGTCCCTCTAGAGTCCGGTGTAGTCCCTCTACAGTCTGGGTGTAGTCCCTCTACAGTCCGGTGTAGTCCCTCTACAGTCCAGGTGTAGTCCCTCTACAGTCTGGTTAAGTTCCTCTATAGTCCGTGTGTAGTCCCTCTAGAGTCCGGTGTAGTCCCCCTACAGTCCGGTGTAGTCCCTCTACAGTCCGGTGTAGTCCCCCTACAGTCCGGTGTAGTCCCTTTTCAGTCTGGGTGTAGTCCCTCTACAGTCCGGTGTAGTCCCTTTTCAGTCCGGGTGTAGTCCCTCTACAGTCCGGGTGTAGATCCTCTACAGTCCGGTGTAGTCCCTCTACAGTCTGGGTGTAGTCCCTCTACAGTCCGGTGTAGTCCCTTTTCAGTCCGGGTGTAGTCCCTCTACAGTCCGGGTGTAGATCCTCTACAGTCCGGTGTAGTCCCTCTACAGTCCGTGTGTAGACCCTCTACAGTCCGGTGAAGTCCGGTGAAGTCCCTCTACAGTCCGGTGTAGTCCCTCTACAGTCCGTGTGTAGTCCCTCTACAGTCCGTGTGTAGACCCTCTACAGTCCGGTGAAGTCCGGTGAAGTCCCTCTACAGTCCGGTGTAGTCCCTCTACAGTCCGTGTGTAGACCCTCTACAGTCCGGGTGTAGTCCCTCTACAGTCCGTGTGTAGTCCCTCTACAGTCCGTGTGTAGACCCTCTACAGTCCGGTGAAGTCCGGTGAAGTCCCTCTACAGTCTAGTGTAGTCCCTCTACAGTCCAGGTGTAGTCCCTCTACAGTCCGGGTGTAGTCCCTCTACAGTCCGGTGTAGTCCCTCTACAGTCCAGGTGTAGTCCCTCTACAGTCCGGGTGTAGTCCCTCTACAGTCTGGTTAAGTTCCTCTATAGTCCGTGTGTAGTCCCTCTACAGTCCGGTGTAGTCCCTCTAGAGTCCGGTGTAGTCCCCCTACAGTCCGGTGTAGTCCCTCTACAGTCCGGTGTAGTCCCTCTACAGTTCGGGTGTAGTCCCTCTAGAGTCTAGTGAAGTAGATGGTATGAATTGTCCATGATGGAGAGCAGTCGGTTCAGTATCCTTCAGTCAATGACAAGCCTTTCCTGTTGATTTCAACATATAAAACCCCAATAAAAGAGTTGCAGTATAAAAAAAAAGTTACAGTATAAAAAAAAGAGTTGCAGTATAAAAAAAAAGTTACAGTATAAAAAAAAAAGTTGCAGTATAAAAAAAATACATGCAAACTATTAAGATACAGATAATAATAATAATTGATAAAATAAAATAGATGATAATAAATACAACAACTGAAAGTTTCACATTGCTACGAGGCATTAAAAGTTCTGGTGAGTCTTTAGCCTGAACTGGGCCAGGTCATTAATAATATACAGGTCAAAAGGTAAAGTTTCTTCAGCAGCAACAAAATAACTATCGCCTGATTTGTACCAGTACCTGGGGATCTCTAGGTCAGTGCACACTTAAAATTTAAAAACCAACTAAATCAATGCAACAACAAACCAGGAACCAGTGGGGTAGAAAAACAAGAGAATTGGGCTGATGTGAGTGTGTCCGGACACGCAGGTTTATGGGCCTTATGAAGTTGTAAAAACAACCGTATCCTGAAGTGAACTTAAAACACAGTAATTGTGTTTTCTAAAAGTCATATTTATGAACCAGAATGGAAAATAGCTTAAAACATTGCATGAGAGTAACACAAGAGACACTGCCTGGCACTGACCCAGGAATAAGCCCAGATCTTATCACATGTGCATTTACATTTTTAATACACCGCCCACGCTCCTGCAAAGGTTTATTTTGGCAAAGGACAAATAATAGTTTGACGCTGCAGCCAGTTGAGGCCTGTTCAGTATAATCAGATGTGCCATCAGAGCAGGGAGAAGAGCTGAACCAGCCTCACATAAAAGTACTGGTACCTTAAAAAGTACTGGTACCTTGAAAAGTCATTTTTGATGTATATATTTAACACAAGTAAGTAGAAATATTATCCAGTCTGACTTCACCTAGACTTCATCAAATGTGCTATACTTAGTGTTATTGTCCCACAAGTAGGAACATTGTCTTGGGCACTTCACCTGCTCCACAAATAAATACATCCAGCATCATTCAAAAGCAACACATCAGCTATACTACAATAATTAATAATTAAAAACAGGAAACATCAATGTGCAAATATCATATGGCCTTTGTGCTGTGTCACAGACGTATCCAGTGCTGGAATAAACACTATCTATGTATTATTGGTTGCCATTACTTCCTTGTTGACCTCGATTTAGGCTAATGGGAGAGTCCCTTACAAGAGAGCAAGCATGTGATTGGTCAAAAGATGAGTATGCGCTTAACATATCTATTAAATCCTGGAAGTGTAGATGAATCTTAGATTTTTCCAGAGACAATTTCTATTACAAAATTGTGTTACGTGACGAAACAGCTTTTCTCAAATATAATACACGAGAAATGAGTAATTTCATTTTATTTATGCTCACTTTTCATTGAGAGATATTGTCCTCTTTCTTACATCTCGCCTCATTCTAAAAGATGCACTTCTACATGAGGGATGTATAGTCGTCCTGCCTTTTGTCTCACAACAGAAGGTAGCAACAGATGCTTCACAGTATAGCGAGAGGTATAGAGATGATTTAGGAATAAATTGTAATGCTCAGCCTTGTGGGATATTTAACTCTGGATTGCTTTGGAAAAGAATACTGTACTGTACAGGACAATTCTAAAATAAAGTGCACATTCCTGTTTAAGAATGAGCTCCTGTCAAAGCCTGAATATTTTCTGTGGAACTGAAGCCACACCCTCTGATCCCAATCTGTGACAGCTCATCTCAATTATCAGATTGAAATAACTATAAACTTTACTAAAATTTAGAAAACATAAACATATGAAGTGCATGAAGAGGCTGATCTCTGTTAAACAGTGTTCTCTTATGTTCCATCAGACTACAAGCACTAAGCTAGAGCTATACAGTATTTATGGAGTCGATTCAATGCCACAAAAAAAAAGTTTTGCCAAACAAAATGTTTTTTAAACAAAACAAAGTTTTGCAAAAAATTTAAAGTTTCCAAGTAAAACATTTAAGGATTGCAAACAGGAAATAACGTTGCAATGCACTTTTTTCTTTGCAATACCCACTAATTCATTTGCCCTGCTCCATTAGTCCTGCGTGTCAGTCTGCTGTGGTTTTGCAATACTCAATACTCACTTCCCTGTGCTCTGAATTTTTCTTTGCGTGTCAGTACGTGACATGGATTTGACATGGGGGAGGAGTCACGTGATTGGCAGTTACAACGTTGCTATGAGTGTCCCTCCCCGCCCAACTTCTGGGTCACAGGGGCTGGGAGTTAAATGAGAGCAGCTCGTCCTGTTCTGAACAGGCAGAGGTTGTGTGGTGTTGTTAATGTGCGTGACCTTTGAGTCCTTTACGAGTCTAAGTCTGAGTCATCAGTTCTCAATTCGGGTCACGAGTCCTTGTGTCTGAGAATAAACAAGTCCAAGTTTGAGTCGAGCCATAAAAAGGCAAGTCTGAGTCTGAGTCGAGTCATTGAGGCTTACCCTCGAGTCAAGTCACGAGTTACAGAAATTAGCCTGACGACTCGACTCGAGTCCAGGACTTGAGTTCTCCATCTCTGTCTAGAGTTGAATTGTGTCTCTGTAAAGTTTGTTGGACAGTCAATTCAACAAACACTGTCTGTGAAGGTTCTCAGTCATCCAGGTCATCTTGAAAAAAAGGTTAAAGTAAAAGCATCTGGACTCTTTTTTTAAGGTGAAGACGTTTTGTCTCTAATTCCAAGAGACTTTATCAATTCTGAGATCAACTGGTAGGAGAGCTGAGCTTATATCTCTAGAGGGAGGAGTTTAACCTGAAACCAAACCTGAAGGACCAGGCTAGTCTGGTCTCATGGTAGTTGGCTCTGAAAGGGAAGTATGACTCCTGATGGGAGAGTCGTTAAGGCTCAGGAGAACCATGGGACCCTAAGCTTTGCTTATAGACTGGGCCTGTTTATGGATATGTGCCATTTCCTGGTGTAAGAAGATGTATCCAGTGTTAGAATGGAAACTTTCTTTGTTTTATCAGTAGTAGTCATTACTTGTTGACATCATCGTAGACCAATACTGACCGCCTTGTTTGATAGTGTGCATGTGATTGGCCAAAGCTTCCAGTATGTGCTTAACTTTTGTTTTGTGTGTGTAACATTAAAAACTGTATCAAGAAATAGATTTTTAGTATGATAGGTAAATTCCCCAAGTGAAAAGCCCTGGAGTAAATATAACTAGTAAGTACCGACCGTTGCATCTCATCATCCAACTTTAACTGTGATGAGAAAGCTGAGGGCATGTTGTTTATTATGATCAACAATAATCCAAATCACAGTCATAAAGTGCCAAACTGTCACTACACGCAGTGCTGCCGATATCTGACAAACTGTTTTGGTGGCAGACACTTCAGTACAACATGACAATCATTTCTATAAAAGAGAAACAAACAAAACGGGGAAATGTCAACATGAAAGCTCCTGGAATAGAGAAGAGAGATTGGAAATGAATGTGTTGATCTGTCGTGTTGAAGAGTGGCTCTCAAAAACACTTCAGAAAGGCCTCAGTTCTCGGCCACGGAAGAAGTCCAATTTACAGAAGAGAAGATTATGACGGCAAGATTATCACCAGCCAGTTATTAAGGCCAAATAGCATCATTAATCGTTTGCATAAAAAAACACGGCAAGAGGAGAGAAGCGGCCATCTTCACATGCAGTTACTGTGTGCTTGTGTCTCTGGCTGATGGTCTGGGGGGGGTTATGACTCAGAGAATGGCCTGGAGCCGGTGTTCTGCACAAACACGTCTGCTGCAGTCAGCAAGTCCAGAAACAAGCGGCGGCTGTGATCCTGTGATTGAAGACGGAGCGAGAGATGTGCTGATTCATGGCTCCGCTTCTGCTGCGTGAGTGTCTGGAGAAGAGAGGTCAAGAGGTCAAGCTCCTTCAGGGTCTAGTACGGCCGGTGTTACGAGACAGTGCTGTTTGTAGTGTTAAGTTAAATGGTTTCTCAGTATTACACTTAACACTTAACAGCCCTGGTTGGTTTCTGTTTCAAAAGAAGTGAAACAAAGCATTAACAATTACATGTAGAGTCGTTTTTTGATGAATAACATTTAATTTCTAACTTTAACCTTTGTGCTCCTTTTCATGATATAAATGGGAATTTCTTCAATCCATATCCTGTCTCAGTCACCCATGTGCCCCATTTTGACACAAAGGTGCAGTTACTATTCATTTTTTAGTTTGGCACTAAAAGATTTATATTAATTGAAACGAGGTAGTTTGTCATTGCAGTGACAACATGGTTTCATCTTAAGATTCATTGTCCCTTAATTCTTCACAATCTCATGTCAAGGCTGAACTAAAGAAATTTCAACAGCCACAATTCAACTTTGTGGCCACATATTTATTCAGAGACACTTAGAGACAGACAGTGACAGACAACCATTCACTCTCACATTCATTAGAGACACTTTAGAGTTGCCAATTTACCTATAAAACAATCATCATAAAACCAATCGACCTACCCGAAGGTACAACTGATGCAACATATATATATATATATAAGTAACTATCATAGGTATGTTAAAGTGTTTGTTATAAATGTAAATTTAAAAGTGCATATTTTAAAGTGCCAATGCTAATGAAGTTCTTACCTAATGTTCACAGTTTTGATTGTTATTTAGCCATCTTTAAGCTGTCTTGTGAAAGTTCTCAGTCATCCAGGTCATCTTGAAGAAAAGGTTAAAACAAAGGCACCTGGACTTGATTTCCATGAGACCAGAACAACCTGGTCCTATCAGAGTTAGTTTCAGGTCAAATCCCTCCCTCTAGAGATAAAGCTCAGCTCTCGTATCTCGTTAAACTCAGAATTAAAAAAGTCGCTTGGAATAAAAACTCTCTGGCTGATGGTCACCTTATGAAACAAGTCCAGATGCCTGCTTTAACCTTTTCTGCATTTTTAAGCTGTCTGCTACACAAGTCCAGAAACAAGTGGGGCTGCCTCTAATTAGCCCTACTCTAATTACCATTGTGTGAGTGTTCCAACTTGTGTAGCCTTTAATAGATTGGACAGGAAACCCGAATACCCAGAGAGAAGCCACGGTAACACAGGGATGCAGACAAAGACAAGTTTGATGTTTGCCATTGTGCCGCTGTGCAAATGTGTCCATATTACACTATACAGTATATATTAATGGTTGCCTCTTAAACATTAAGATCAACAAAGGAATGTTTTTGGTATCTTCAATTACATGGTAGAGTGCCATGCATTTTTGACAAATGTTAAAAGATTTTCCACTAAAAGCATGCTTCATTCTCTGATGGTTATCTATTCAAATGGGAATTTCTGTCTCAGTACTGTGTCTGACCACAGACTGGCCAGGCTAATAAACAAAAAATTATGTTTAATTCCTACTCCCTTAAAAGATTTACATTAACACTCAAATTTCAGATTTTGTTCCACCTGTCAACATTTTCAAAGCTAGACCAGTCTTTACAGATCTCATGTCTTTTCTTAAATAATGGATTTCAACAGCCACACATTCAACTGCAATATTTATTCAGACACTTAGAGACAGACAGTGACAGACAACCATTCACTCTCACATTCATTAGAGACACTGCCAATTGACCTAAAAAACAATCATCATAAAACCAATCGACCTACCCAAAGGTACAACTGATGCAATATATATATATAAATATACATAAAATATATATTAAATATAGTATATATAAGTAACTATCATAGGTATGTTAAAGTGTTTGTTATAAATGTAAATTTAAAAGTGCATATTTTAAAGTGCCAATGCTAATGAAGTTCTTACTAATGTTCACAGTTTTGTTTGTTATTTAGCCATCTTTAAGCTGTCTTGTGAAAGTTCTCAGTCATCCAGGTCATCTTGAAGAAAAGGTTAAAACAAAGGCACCTGGACTTGATTTCCATGAGACCAGAACAACCTGGTCCTATCAGAGTTAGTTTCAGGTCAAATCCCTCCCTCTAGAGATAAAGCTCAGCTCTCGTATCTCGTTAAACTCAGAATTAAAAAAGTCGCTTGGAATAAAAAACGAAACTGCTTCACCTTGAAAACCAAGTCCAGATCCTTTGCTTTAACCTTTTCTTCATTTTTTAAGCTGTTTCTTACACAAAACAAAAGTGGGGCTGCCTCTAATTAGCCCTACTCTAATTACCATTGTGTGAGTGTTTCAACTTGTGTAGCCTTTAATAGATTGGACAGGAAACCCGAATACCCAGAGAGAAGCCACGGTAACACAGGGATGCAGACAAAGACAAGTTTGATGTTTTTCTTGCCATTGTGCCACTGTGCACCCCTGTGTCCATATACACTATACAGTATATATTAATGGTTGCCTCTTAAACATTAGGATCAACAAAGGAATGTTTTGTGGTATCTTCTTACTGGTGAGTGCCATGCATTAACAAATGTTAAAAGATTTTCCACTAAAAGCATGCTTCATTCTCTGATGGTTATCTATTCAAATGGGTTCAGTTTATACTGTGTCTGACCACAGACTGGCCAGGCTAATAAACAAAAAAATATGTTTAATTCCTACTCCCTTAAATTACATAACACTCAAATTTCAGAATTTTTCCACCTGTCACAACTACTTGCGTTAAAGCTAGACCAGTCTTTACAGATTTTTTACATTTCTTTTCTTAAATAATGGATTTCCTCTCTCGCCCACATTTCGTGCACTGCAATGTCTCAGTGATTGTTTCTTTTTAGTAACCTTTTCATGGAGCCAAAATTGTGCATTGTGGATGAACAAGCTGCTCAACTTGTATGAGACTCCTTTTATCTTTCCGACCTCTGAAAAAAAGCCGAAACAACGCTGATATGCTTTGTCCATGTGCTGAGCTAAATTACTAGCTTTGAAGTTTGGCCGAGCGATCTCGACAGATATATGACGGCTAAAACAATGAGAGATTATGACGCCTTTTGTACTCTGTTCACCAGTCAACCTTTTAGATACAGAGTTGACCCCAGTGACCTTCGCGTATCCAGTTTGCCTTTAGTTAAACCCATTGACCTCTTGCTTTCAACACAGACAATTAAAAAATAATAATAAATAATAATGCAGACATGATATCTTTCACATATAACTAAACAAAGACGACAGTTCATTGGGTTTTCATTGGTTCTTTGAGTAAACTGTTCACAGAGTGAATGGTTGTCTGTCACTATCTGTCTCAATGTCAGGCCATTGTCCAGGGTGTACTCACCCTTAGGCCCAATGCTGCTGGGATAGGCTCCAGTCACCCGTGACCCCTAACGGGACTAAGCAGAAGACAATGAATGGATGAGTATTCTTGAATATAAAGTAAATCTCATCGACAGTTAGTGGTTTGTACCTCCTGGGCTCTTCATTCACAAAAGTTTTATTAAATTTGAACTTTACTAAACATATCAAACAGAACCCTACTGAACTCTTCTATGTTTAAAGGTACATTATGGAAGTTTTATTAGTTCAAATAACATTTTTTCTGACCCATACATGCATCAGCAACAGCCTAATCTGAATTTGACACAGTTGCCTCTGTAAGCCTGTAAAGTCAATTAAATAAGAAGGTTTCAGGATAGAAACTCCCGTGCTGTTTCAGCGAACGTGATGTAATGCACGGGCTCGTTAACCTGGTTCTAACTTTCTGATTTCCCGCCAAAAGTAAACTAAGCAACGCTAGTGGCAAAGTTGAAACTGAATCCTGCAAACCCTGGGAAGAGACAGGCCTCCAGCGCACTCAAAGCGCCCCCAGCAGATTCCTCTCAGTTGTTGTTCGTTCATGCTCGTACAAGCGTGTGCACAGTGAACACACACAACAGTGGGTGCAGTACCGCTAACGTCAGAGGTGCACACATGTACAAAAACTCTAGATCTCCTGTAATGCTCTTAATGCTTAAAAATTACACATGGTGTGGGTGCCTCGGGGTCTCACCTGGTGTAGCGTGTGCTGCATGCTTAAGTTTGGTTTGATTTCGGCTCAGGTCATTTGGCCTGGTGTCATTCCCCTCTCTTAGTCCTTGTTTTTTGTCTGTTCTACTGCTAATTTATCAAATAAAGAAACACAATTGGCAACTCTAAAATATCTCTATGAATGAATGTGTGACTGAATGGTTGTCTGTCACTGTCTGTCTTCCTGTTCTCTGTTCTCTGGCCTAAAGTTGTTGGGTTAGGCTCCAGTCACTCATGACCCCTAACGAGACTTTGGGAAGAATATGAATGAATTAATATTACACGTCCTTTCCTGTTTTTATCACAATCCTGCACATAAAGTATGTTGTTCTGAACTATAACCAAGCAAGGCTGTAAGCAGAGGTACCTTCTGAGACACTTTCATGCCTCTATTACCAAACTTCCTTTGGAGGAAAAAATATTGCTCCATTCCAGAAATGTACCTTTGAGGTGAAGATGAAGTGAAAAAATGACAGGACCAAAATGTTTCTGTGTATTTGTCGGTGACATTTCCCATATCCATCAAAGTGGAGTTAACAATTATAGGACCAGTACACATTAGGTAAGACTTCTGCAGACCTCACCCAGACTCATTAATGGCTTCAAAACTCCAGTCTGATGGAGGAAGTGCTGTTTGAGCTTTATGGCAAACTTCTAAAATGTGTGATCAAAGTTAAAGCAAGGTCCCGCAAAGAGAAGCAATAACACATCCGCTCACCAGCTCTAGGTGTTACAAAGTCAGTGCGGCACTGATGTGTATGACCAGGCGCTGGACCCTTGTGGGCATCTACATAGGGAATGATTTTTTTTAGTGGGAGTGAGGCGGTTGGAGGGCGATTGAGTCCCAGCCCGATACGGTGATCCGTGCCCGGTGGGTTGTGGGTTAGGGCTGGGGAAAGCAGCCTCGTCCACCGCCTCCCTGGAGATGTTTACCACAGCTGACTCAGAGCTCACATTGGACTGACCTTCTACTGATGAAAGGCTGAGGCCCACTTCAGACCTGGCATTTCAATCCATCAATCTTCTCATTTTGAAATATCACATTAAGAATTATTTATGAAAACAGTCAAATTTCCAAAAACAAACATTTCTTAGCTCGATTGCTGTTATTTTAAAGTTCCTCAAACAGATTTATTTTTTCTTCTAGTGGTTTCAACCCAAATAGTATATTGTAACAGCAATCATTTGTGAAAAAATAACAAAAACAGGCTTTATGATGCCATCTATTGTTTATTCTAAGGACTTGGCTGCTCGCACAAACCACATGCTCAAAAAAGGAGTGCTCTTTTTGGTCAGTACAGCTTGTCATGACGTTTCAGAAAGTTTAATAGCTGATGATAAACTGTACTTTCAATGCTGAATATGTATTTTAACACAAAGAAACAACTAAAAAAAGAACTCAATCACGTGCAAAGTTTGCAAACAACAGAATAAATAGAGCAGCAAAAAGTCATATTAATGTACCGTCTCAGTCCAGATGCTTTTTTTGTCTTCACTCTTTGATGGTGTTATAAACAAAAGCATGCCATAGTCTGACCTAAAGTGAGACTGAAATAGTACAGGAGCATATAAAGTTACAAAAGTAGGGAATTCAATCTAAAACGGTGCTGATCATTCCTATCCTGGGACTGAAACACAGATGTAAAAAATCTCAATACAAAGCAGGACACCTCATACCCTTGCACAAGCCTTCAGAGAGCCCAATAGACCTGGGAACACTCCAAGTACCTCCTCATCCACATCTTGCATCAAGGCCGTCCACATCTTTTTCAATCACTCTGTCCAGGTTTTAGTTCCAGGTCTAGCTCCCCCTTTATCACTAGTGGGCAGTTAAATAACGAATCACATTACAAAAAGCCCTCTTGCCCTGGGCGGATTGGGGGCAGTATTTTAAAGCGATCAGATGGCACTGTTTGCAGCCTTTTGCGATGCACGGTGAATAAATCTTGGGGCTTTTAAAGAGCGGCTATTAAATGTTTTATTGCGTCCGTCTGCCGTGCCTCTGGAGTGGAGCCAGCCTCCGAGTCATTTTATTTTAGTTCGCCATTTGTTTAATGACCAGCAATATTGATGTTTCCTACACAGCGGCGAATGTCTGCAGTCGAATATTGGCCTTGTTATTAAAAGCCTAATCTGTCCAGCCCTCCATATCAGTTTTCCGCTGAAAGGTTTGGCCGGTGCACATCAACACAACTCCGAAGCAGTACCATGTCCATATAATGGCAAGATAACACCAATACAACCTAAACAGATCTTTGAATTATAATCCTTGAATGCACAATTTTGGTTTTGTGATGTCATTGAAGAGTTAAAGAAAAGATGGGAATCTGAGACGAGCTCACAATCAGACACAAGAAGTCGGCCTGCTGTGTGCGCACTGGGAAACCCTTTGATAGGATTGTTTAGATTAGCACCGAATGGAACCTGTGGAAAAGGAAATCTCCACAGTCGTGTAAAAAAGACTGCAGATAAGAATTATCTCAGCAATTACAAGAATTACACAGTTGATTCCAAAGACAGATGTACTAGTAGGAGACTGCTGTATTGATGGTAAATATGGGGATTTAGTGTTGATCAAAGGGAGGAAATCTGCTAGAATGTGTTTCTGTGTTTAATGTAATGTTGTAAGACGTTGACTGTGTCTGAAACTGGAAACAGCTGTATCTAATCCAATGCTTAGACCTTTAAAAACAGGCTTTACTGACTATGAAACTGCAATGGGGGTTAGGAAGGTCACTTTCCAGTATCATGAATATGGCTTTCTTTCTGTAAAAGAGGTAGATCTTCATGGCTAATGGCTAAGTTGTGCTGGAGCGGGTTTGGATACACATAGAAACTATGTCCTATCAACGCAAGAAAGGTGCAGGTGTGACAGAGGAATGCAAAAATGTGTGGAGAATGAAAAAGGTTTAACACAAGGGGCACAGCTCTAATTTACAGGTTGATAGAAGTTTGTACTAAATGCTCCGAAAGGCTTTGTTTGCATTATACTGGAATCCACCTCTGTGATACTGATTTATCATTATTATTAGCCACATTATTGGTCACAACGAGCCGCTATGGCCAGGGTTTGGACCGTAACTAGTTTGCGTGGCACAAGTCAACATTGATTTTTGTGACTTTGTAAACTCACAAATCTTGCAGCACACGTTTACTTTTTTGAAACAAGGTCCCAGTGTGTCGATGTGTATGCCGTTTATTCAGTCTATGGTCATTTTAACATATCGCGGCAGTAGCTCAGTGGTAGAGCGGCCGTCCTTCAACCGGAAGGTAGTAGGTTCGATTCCCACTCTCCTCACAGTTCATACTGTCGTTGTGTCCTTGGGCAAGACACTTAACCCACCTTGCCTCGTATGAATGTGTTAAGAATGTTGATGGTGTTGGTCGGAGAGGCCGTAGGCGCGGAATGGCTGCCACGTCTCTGTCAGTCTGCCCCAGGGCAGCTGTGGCTACAGATGTAGTTTACTACCACCAGTGTGTGACTGTGGAGTGAATGAATAATTGATATGTAAAGCGTCCTTGAACTCTGGAAAGGCACTATATAAATATAACTATAAATAAAAATCTCTGGCCTGTGGATGTGATTGGTTGTTGAGTGCCAGCTCTGTTTCACTTGAACCCACTCACACCTCCACATATAGCCCAGGTTTAACTGAATGCATTTGTATCAAGCTTAATAACACCACTTATACAGCCCTCAATTGTTAGATTTTGTCTAATTTTGTAGAAGGGACCTATTCTTCAACTAGCTTGGTAGGACAGGGCCCTGGAAAGTACCACACCACTCCAGTAGAAAAATTCCTATACTGACCAGATTTTAATGAAAAATGCTATTTTTTATTACAATTATGAAATCTTGGGAAATAAAATCTATATAATATGATACTGTAGCAATAAGCTGAGCAGCATAGCATCAAGGTCACACACACTAAATAGTAATGGTAGTTGAATATTAAATATAATGAAAGATAAAATGGAGCAAAAAGCAATGTAAAAGTCAGACTGTTTAAGTCCACACCAATGAACCCACACTCTTGCCTCATTGCCAACATTCTTGACTCAGCTCTGAATGTGTTATTTGGCCTTCCATCAAGTGGACATTTAAGCCAAAGATATTGAGATATTGGGTTTAATGAAACTAAATGTGGTGTTTTCACTTCTGGGCCCAATGCTCCAAGTGAAGAGACAAGCCACTTTCTCTATTTCTACAACCAGCTTCTAGTGTGATATACAGTATACATGCCTCATAGGTCACAGAAAAGTGAACATTAAAGGGACTACTGAGACCCTAAGACCAATGGTTGCATGTTTTACAACAGTCTTGGACACTTTACACCGGTATGTACTTTAATAATATCAAAGAATATCTGATTAAGCCACAATTAAAATTTAAAATAATTGCTATTTCAGAAACCTAGATAAATAAGAAGAAACCAGTTACCGTATTTTTCGCACCATAAGACGCACCCGACCATAAGACGCACCTGGTTTTTAGAGGAGAAAAATAGGAAAAAAAATATTCTGAACCAAATAGTGTAATAAAATATTTAATAAAGTATAACAGAATAATATTTGAATTATATGACTGGAGTGAAGGGCATGCGCACTATTGTGTACTGTAACACCGCCTACTACATGCTATCCTCCAATAGCATACGGCGGTGACACAGTACAGCAGCATTGCGCCTTCCTGCACACATCGGCTTCCGTAAGGAAGGTGAGGGAGGACCCGCTGCCGCTCTGCCACTACGGTAAGGCAAGGACACGGGGCGGGGGAGGGATGATGCAGTTTCCAGGGACACGGAAGGTCCCGGGGGACCCGCTGCCGCTCTGCAACTCGGACCATGAGTCGAGTTGAAGAGCGGCAGCGGGTGAGGGAATAAGATATGGTCCGAATACAGTAATATATGGTATTCTGACCATAAGACGCAGGCACTTTTCCTCCCACTATTTGGTGAAGAAAAAGTGCGTCTTATGGTGCGAAAAATACGGTAATTTTACACTCGATGGCTGATGGCCTTACCAACTGATAATCTGTTTGAATGTGTCACAATTGAGATTAATATAGAAAAATAACAAAACATAGATCTATAAAAAGTAAAAACACATAAACTTACAAAGAACTTACAAACAAAATTGGGATGGTGTGTTGGGGGAAAATTATATAAATAAAACATGAAAAAAGTGTATTTAAACAACTGTATGACACTCACTGCCCAACAACAATACATAATAATAAATACATAAAAATAAATCTGGTCCAATCTGGTCCATTTTAACAAAAAAAAAGAACTACATACTATGTAGAATATTAATAAGAAAAAAATGTATGAATTATATAAAAAACTAACAAATATTATAAAAATTTAAAAATGACCAATATAGAAATTTCATTGAAAGAAACATGAAAAGTCTAAATCAGGCAATGAACAAGGATCCTAAAAATGTCTCCTTCCCAAACTATATGACAAAAAACAATGAAAAAGAGGCAATATAGAAAATATTGTCACTTCATTAAATGACTACTTTGTCATTGGGCCTGGATACCAAGCTTGATACAACAAATGACACAAATGTTTAAACAAACAAAAATGAAATAATAAAGATTGTTAATTAATTAATGCAAGAATAAGAAAATTCACTGATTGGAATGGCCTTGACTATAATTAAAAGTGATAAAACTAACATTGCAAAGCCTCTGAGTCATATTTGTAATTTATCGCAAAGGTTATTCCAATCCATAAAATTGGAGACAGCCACCAGTTTACAAACTACAGACCCATCTCCATATTGCCCCAACTATCCAAAGTTCTAGAAAAACCTTTCATTGCCCGTCTAGATTGTTTTATTACAAAACATAACCTACTTAATGACAGTCAAAACGGATTTAAGAAAAATAGATCAACTGCACTGGCATTAATTGTTCTAACTGAGGAAATAACAAATAATATTGATAAACAATTAAACTTAATAACTTTATTCATAATCATAGACCTTCATAAAGCATTCGAGCATTAGATCATGCAATACTTCTTAAGAAAATAGAAAAAATTGGAGTTAGAGAAATCGCACAAAAAAGACAGCAGTATGTACAGGTGGTGAACGCATATCAAGATGGAGGAGAATAGCTAATATTTGCTCTAAAGTGGTTAAAAGCATCGCCATAATGGGTAGGTGTAGACACCTACCCATTATGGCGATGCAATCAAAAGGCTCTCTCCATCTTATATTGTTCATTCATGCTACCATATATTATAGTACTCAAGTCTGGGGTCGTACCTTCAAGAGCCATTTTGAGCCATTTTGAGACTCCAGACACAAGCCATCAGAATTGTACACAATGTGGGTTTCAGAAATCATACTAACACACTGTTCCTAAAATCATATACCCTAAAACCTGAAGACCTTGAAGAAGAAGTGTAATACAAGTGATGTGACTTTGTAGAATGGAAGAGGAAGAGGCAACAACTTTGCTAATTGTATACAACTAGTACACTCAAGAAATATGTTAAAGAAGCTGTTCTAATCTAACTCAAAAATCCATGTTAAAATCCATCTAAAACCTGTTCAAATCCAACTACAACTTATTGGAATCTAAACTCTGTTCAAATTCAATTGGGCCCTGTTCGGGTCCAACTAAAACCTGTTCAAATCCACCTTAACCTGATTGAATCCAACTGGAACCTGTATCGGTCCAACTAATGGCCTTTTTTTTTCTTAAGTTTGTCTTTTCTTTAGACCTCCGCCTGAACCCTTTTGGTCAAGGAAAGCTTAGTTTTAATATTGTATTTTATTTAATTTTTAAAATTTCCCTTACACCAAATAAACTAAACAAAACAAAAACAGACATTCTCACTCCACAAAAACACAAACTTTTAATAGGAAGAAGTTGGATTCTGGCTCCACTGTAAAAACTGTAAAGACGAGTAACCTTGCTCCAGAGAAAGCACTTGCAAAGAGCAGCTACTTCAAATGAATACCTGGTCTCTGATTAGATCAATCATCTGTGAGTAACTGCAGTTTCATCCAATCAAAGCTACGCTGTGTTCTTTACATTTGTAATTCTAAAACAGTCAATACATCTTTAAACCTAAACACTCATTGGTCGTAGCACCAGTGGTGCCATTGCAGACACTTTGATTGAGCAGTACAAGATGGAAATTATTGTGAGTTTGTGGGCTCACAAGGTTCTCAGTGATGTAACAGACCCATAAAAGTATTGGCTGCTGGGTACACACAGAAAGTAGAACAACAACGGCAACATACAGTCTTCTCATCTTCTCATTATATATTATTGGGTTCCAGAAAAAGGTTGTATATATTGGAGAAGAACCCTGCCATTACTTCTTCTTATGTGACTGTAAACTTATCAGTGGCAAGGTACATTTCATTCATTTTTCGTCTTGCTGCTGGTTTGACTGAAAAATTTGAGTAAATTGTAATTCAGAGTTCTGTGGTATTCCTTGTTGATGCTTTCTTAATAAATGGAGTGAATATATATATATATATATATATATATATATATATATATATATATATAGCTACTAATTAGCTTTAAACATGAGCAATGGTGATAAATAACATTCAGACAAAATAAAAGCTAAGAGCTAATTGAGGAATTACATGACCGAGTGTGTGGAACTGTGTGTGCTCACAGTATAATCTGGCAGGTTTGCTCATCAGACAATGGGTTGGGGGGAAACTGTGGGAAAGTAGCACAGGAAACAAGGTGCTGATTAGCTGCAGAAAGGCGTTGATGACCCATAACTCATCAGGGCCTGCTGCATCCGCCCCAAGCCAACCTCTGTCCTCCCTGCCCCTGTATACTTGATTATGACCTCCCCCACATGCCTCCAACACACGAATCGCACATCAACACAAGCCCGGGCCGCCCCGAAAGACTAATTAGCCTGTCATAGAGAGAGTGGATTGGGGGGATTGAGGGTGTAATGTGACAACCCCCTCCTGTGGTTCAAGTGACACAAATTAATGCAGTATTGCGTGTGACTGGCCCGGCCTGCCCCCCACCTCGAGGTGACAGGCGTACTGGCACATCACAGCTCTCCTTAGGCGGCTGTGGAGGGAAAAAAACAAAACGGCAAACAACCAAGCAAGGCAGAAATAACATGAGAGGGGAGCCACCCTGTCTGCCAGTGTCTATGATTTTCAGACATGTGGAAAAGGAAAGTGTATTATGTTTCCATTGCACATACTTGAGTAGTGCCTCTTCATCTTTCTCCCCATACGGTGCTCTGTGTTGTGTTTAAAGAATGAACAGGAGATGGCCTTGTCTTTATGTCACGTCATGCTGTTATGTCTTTATTATAGTGGGCAGAAAAAATGTCTTTTATAATAATGTAATGTTGACTTCTGCCATTACAGGATCTCAAATGTGTTATGAGACACAAACATGGGTCTCCAATTTATAAATACTCTATTTGTTGTTACGGCTTTTATTGTGGACAGCAAAGAGAGAATTTCCCTGTAGAGGAAAACTTTAAAATCAAAGGGGAGCTGAATTTACTCAAGTAATTTATAGTAGCTTTTGTTTGATTTTGTCACTCAAGGAATAATTATATGACTTTTTGTTACATTTAACTGTGTTGTATTATTTTCAGTACCAGTAATTTTACTTGTCCACCTCTGTATTTCTGTGACCCTAAAAAAGAAAAAAAAAAACAGAGAAATTTACAAGGTGACAAATCAAGAAAACACGCAGTAATTGAGTAATAAATTAAAATACACACAGCACACATTATTTTGTTATATACTTGTACATTCTGAGAAATACTGGAAAGGTAAAATTTGCACAGTCTGGGTTACATACAGAGGCAGCAGCATGATGTTGTCTCTGAACTGTATTGCGTGTCCTCGTCTGTCGTGTTGTCTCTCAGAATTATTTGGACGGGCAGACAGCAGCACACTGAGATCAGCAGCCCTCACGCTGATCAGAACGGATGTGTTGGAAATGAGAAGCTTTTATGAAGAGGTAATCCGTGACATCCCTGCTTTATTTCCCCCACCGCCTCTTGTCTGTGTTTGTTACTAGGCTCTTCCTGCTATAGCACCGAGCTGTCAATCAAAAAGTGTGGGCAGCCACTAAAAGCTTTTTTTACGCTTGTGACGTTGGGTTTTCTTGGGTTTCTTGTGTTGGACAGGTGTCACAGGTGTTACAGACATACCATGGTTTTTACCTTGTTCATTATTATATTCATTATTTTATTATTAAGGTAATAACTGCAGGAGAAGAGGGCATTAACACAAGATGTATATTATCTTATGGGATGTGTTTAGGTCTTGTTGGTCTTTATGTTCAATGAGGTTAATTCTTATTAACGCTGTGTTCCTGACTGTCTCATGAGCCTCACAATAACACAACCATCAGTCCGACAGTGTCGTTTTGACTGGGCCACACAACAACAGTGCTTTCATGCAGCAGAACTTCTAAGTTTGTCACCACTCACACAAATGCCACCATTTTAGTCACAGTCTAGAGTCCTTTGATATCGGAACTACTTATTAAAGTCAATTTAATACAAATTTGATTTGATTCGATTTAAAATAATGTCTTTTTCCCCTTTATTGTACCGATAGTTAATTGGTCCGATAACTATCGTACATCCAAGGTCAAAATCATATTTAACTTTATTTTTGTGCAAACTTGGACACATTGACTCAATATCCCATGGATGTCAATAGGACGGACAATACTTTTGACATACAGGTGACCTGAGGCAGGGTTCTAATTTCTTTCCTTAAGTTATGTCCCAATTTTATTATGTCTTTATATCCTTTGTGATTGGTTCTTTACAGCTGTCAGTCAAGGTCAGGTCTCCTCATCCCCTGAAGTCTAAAAACCTTTCTTAGAAACATGACCTGGGAGAAACTGAAAGCATTGGACATGCAAAAATATAGATCAATTGTTTTAGTAGTGCTGGTTTTAGAAATTCTATGCATTAGTCTTGACTTATTTGTCTCAGATCAAAATGTCCTTCCAGTCCTCTGCCTCAACTGCATTTAAAACTAATAAATCATAAAAAGAGTGATTTTCTAAGCCCATATTTTTATGCTATATATGTTTTTTATTTATTTATCTCACAGCCATTTGTAGAAATAAACTTGGTTTATGAGAGTACCATAACATCTATGAATTCTGAACCACTTACTGCAAATGCCACCATTCTTTTCCCTCTTCTATTTGATTATCATCAACGTTTATTAGCTATATTCAATGTGTGTTATCACTGCAGATGGAGGGACAGAAACTGGGAAACATCAGTTTTTGTTTGGACCAGAAACATTTTGGCAGGAGAGCGATTACTGGCAAATTCAAATGTGGTCGAACATGTTTATGTAGGAGCTGGGGTCATAAGTCAGTCATCACACATTAGATTTCAACGTTTCCGCTCCATTTGACTTTACCGGTTCCAATGCATGCATGTACTTTAGTGACTGGATACTGAACAATAAATTCTCATTTGGGTTGAGATCAGCTTTCTATAGTGGCCCAGAGAGCTCAACAAAATACAAAATACACTTTACAAAAAAAACACGGCCAAAGCGGAATGACAACAACTTTTAACTGCACCGGAAACAAAATTACAACAATACCCACACGACATTACAGTAACACAAGTGTGTGCTTGTACCCTATTCAATACATAAAAGACTCACAGACAGCAACATCTCGAACAGCTGTAATCCACCCTTAGTCCTTGTTTTTCTGTTTTAGGACATTAAGCTGAAGCAGAGATGCTTGTACCAGATTATAGCTCATTTCCATCTGTAGTCCATTCATTTACTATGGACATTTTAGAGTTGCCAATTGACTTATACATGGTCTGGTCCTTGTCCTGGTCTGGCCAAATAATCCACCAAAGCCACGTCCTTTCCATTTATTAGTGGTCATTACTGACAATGTGGTGAATGTCGTTGTGGATTTATGCAAATGAGCCACGGGGCTTAAGTTTTGTTTTTCACAAATGTAAACAAATGTGTGCAAAGCGGTGTTTTACTGCAGCAGCATCAACTGAGAACAATAAAAGTCAGGTATAAGATGCTGTGGCTTCAGAGCAGTGTCTTTTATCAACTGTGCTTTATGCAGATATTTATAGAAGAGTGTAATGTTTGATGCAGACCTACGGCTACCGTCCGGTGATGTATGTTCTGATGATGATGTAATGTCATGGGGACGCAGTGGCTCAGTGGTAGAGCAGTTGTCCTATAATCAGAAGGTTGGCAGTTCGATTCCCTCCAGTGTCCGTAGCACTGGTGTATGAATGTGTGAGTGTAGAGGTGTGTTTTGTGGTGGAAGGAGAAGGCTGTGAGCCCCCCCCCTCTTTATCTGCCCCAGGTGTGAATATGTGTGAATGGGGTGGAAGCACGATGTAAAGCACTTTGGGGGCCCGAGAAGGTTGCAAAAGAGCGCTATATAAATGCATGCCATTTACCATTTACCATGGGGTTATTGTTGTAATTTTGTTTAGTTCCAGTGCAGCTATATGTTGTTGTAATTCCATTTGGCAGTTTCTTTTTGTAAGGTGGGTTTTGACTTTTGTATTTGGTTGAGCTCTCTGGGCCACCGTAGACTTCACAGACAACTGAAAAGGGCCCAGTTCTATTTTTGTACTGGGTTTGTACCAAGCCTCTCCCACGGTACCTCTTAAATGGTCGTCGTGTAAGGGCGCCGCCATACGGTGATTTTACAGCAAAATACAGCGATATACATCCGTCCACCAGAGGGCAGGCTCCAAAAGCGGAAATATAAGGAGAAACCCAATGGCGACTTTACAAGAGTAAAACTCATGTTCACAGCCTGGTACAAAAGATGGCTCCGGTCTCTAGAGCTAAGTTTTTACTACGTGACAACTCTGGGGGGGGTGAATTTTGGAAAATTACGTTGGTTTATGCTATCTAAAAACTATTGTTTTACTATGGAGTAAAACCCGAAAATCCCGGATGTAACGGCCATTTTATTGTCCATTCGTAATGCAATATTGGTGAATAGGGGACCAATGGGCGGATATCATACATATTTATACTATCTATGGTTTGTACGCAGTTGAATGTCTGTGAACACATTTGTTTTGTGACACAGATGCGTTTGCGTGGCCTACCAGCGGGTATATCTCTGGTCTGTAACAAACAATACACTATTTGGTTCTCAGTTTATCTATTTCATATATGCTTTTAAATGTTTTGAGGACTTTTCTTTTATGTTAAATTATGTTGGTTCCAATGTATTAATGACTGCTTTGTTGAATGATTACTTTTGTGAAACTTAAATAATGTAAGGGTTAAGTTTTCTGTTACTGAAACTTCTCACATATGTTCACACTTTTCCACTTTCTAGGGCTTCCAGAGAGCAACAACAACACCACAAACAGGATTGTTTCCCCTTACTTTTTATTCCACAAAATCATCTTCCCATTTCAGCGTCTTGGATATTAATTTATCCACATGGCACTTCTAAAAAATGTGCCATTACTTGTGAAACGTTTGTCAAAGGGGCTCTATGGATGCAAGAATAAATAAAATATTCAAATATAAACAGCTTAATAATAAATAAGATCACCATTGTAGTGCACTGATACTTATAGTGAATGAACAGTTTTGCGTTTTGTTGCACTTCTGCAATGTCTGTTACAGAGTGAACCTCCAGCCTACATACAAACGCTCTGTCGCCTCAGCGGGCTCAGTCTTCACATTTACATTTAGTCATTTAGCAGACGCTTTTATCCAAAGCAACTTACAAGTGAGGAAAACAATGGAAGCAATTTTAAGGAACAAAAAGCATAAGTGCACCAAAAACTAGTCAGTTAGAACCCAGCACAGTATACAAAGCTAAGGATAGAGAATTTTATTTTATTTTTAGAAAATAAATAGATAGAAAGGAAATAGAATTCAGTGTTTGTCAGTCAGGTGTTGACAGGCGTTTTTTAAAGATGGCTACAGAATCTGCTGATCTTGTAGCAGCAGGTAGATCATTCCACCAATGTGGAACAGATCCAGAGAAGGTACGTGAGAGTGATTTTTAACCTAATGAATAGAGGAGTTACTTGCGCTCTCTTTGGTTCATTAAAGACCACTCTTGCCGCTGCATTCTGGATCAGCTGCAGAGGTTTGGTTGTGCAGGAGTCCAGCCAGTAGAGCATTGCAATAATCCAGTTTGGACAAGACAAGAGCCTGGACTAGAATTTGTGTGGAGTGCTCTGATAGGAAAGGTCTCATTTTCCTAATGTTGTAGAGGATGAATCTACAGGACCGGGTGGTGCTGGCGACATGACTTGTGAAGTTTAGCTGATCATCAATTACCACTCCCAGATTTCTGGCAGTGCTGGACGGTGTAATGGTTGATGGGCCTAGTTGAATGGAGAGGTTATGGTGGGTCTTTGGATTGGCCGGAATCACAAGCAGTTCTGTTTTTGCAAGGTTCAGCTGCAGGTGATGGTCCTTCATCCAAAGTGAGATGCCACAGCGGGCTCACTCTTCAGCCACTGAAGACCACAGTAATTGTGTCATTTACTCATCCCATTGAGCTGGGTTCATGAATAAGTCAAAAAAGAACACAAAGCTTTTTCTTTGTCTAAAAACTACACATACCTTTTAGGAAACAGATGTGCGACAAAACATGAATGATAATGAATTCTGAGTGTTGCTATGTGGCAAAAACTTTTTTTGAGGTATATTTGGCCAGAGTCCTTTCCCTTCACAGTAATTTCTGTTCTTTAGAAATCCTGTCTGACCAGTCTGAAGCATTTATTTAAAATGGACGTGCCTTCTACAGTGCTTTGTTTCTCTTGATTGGTTGTATATCCACTTGCTTCCAGAGACAGTACACAGTATTCTGTGTCCTCTGAAAATCCTTGTGGAATTCTTTAAGACCAGCATCCTTCTGTACAGAGAAAGAGTTAGGATGGATGCCCAGACTAGTAGTTACTGCATGGAGAAGGACTTTTGGAGCTTTTAAAACATAGTTAGTGTTGTTTTCCAAACATTAGCTTGACTGACTAACTTGTAGGTGACTTGTAGTGTGGCTGTCGGACGGCTCACTGTCCATCGTGTCTGCGTCATGCCCTGAACTCCAAATATGGTAATCACTGTCAGTTTCTGCTAACCTCTCCTCGTTCACCACAAACCAGTTCCAACCCAATTTCAAATATAGTTTTATACAACCAGGGTCAATCAGGTTATGTAAAATTAGAAAGTAAGTGACTGTGGAGCAGACATTGTTCTTGGCCCATGGCAGAGCTGATAAAGACGACGTGCGTCGGTAAACTCGAGTGAACCCGGTGCTAATCACACTCATTTGGTGCCTGGTCTGTTTTAAAAAAGTCATTTTCAGCACATCTGTGAAATTACTTGCTACATTTACTCTGGCTATTAATGCCACAAAGTGTTTCATTTCAACACTATAACAATATAACGAAAACACTGCAGCCACAAAATAACTATTCCACATAATCAGCTATTTTCAGATGAAAGACGCTTTGTACTATCCATGATCTTTTCTAAATTGTATACATTTGATTGTAAAGCTTATTGAATTACAAAACTACTCTTAAAGTATGTTGTGAGTTTGACACTTGGGTTTTGTCATATTCATCTGCCGAGGGGAGAACACTTCTCTGAGCTCTCCAAAAAGCTGTCAGAGGAATACTGCGGGACATGTTCTGAAATGTACAAGATGTAGGACAGCTACACTTACGCTTTTTTCTTTTTTTTTGTTTTTCTCTTTTTTGGGGGGAATTGGAATGACCACACCAACAAATTCAACAGGCCATGAAGCTTGTCATCCAACAATACAAAATGAACTGTACAGAGTGTTCCAGTCCCACCCTAAAGCTGCTGTCACCATACTCCAAACAAACATCAAAGCAACCTACCTGCTTTTATTTAATTACAAAAGTTCAGTGTTAGACCAGTTATCTCCACTTTGACCGACAAGACATAGACACAGTCGACATAAAACAGTATTGTTGCAAAGTGCGGCGTGACAAAGCTTTCATTTTGAATTGGTACATATTCCACAAGAACAGAGGATTTTTTTTTCGTTTTCTGGTCAAACAAAGTTAGTTCTGGCCAGGACATTTTATACTTCAAAGAAAACCCAAGTTCAGAACTCCTCGCTTTTCCACATTAACCACAGCCACATCAAATTTCAGAAACAATCTCACACAGATGATGTGTCGAGAACAAGCTGCAAGAACTCCAAACACTGATCTTTTCTCACAGCCCTGGGAGAGAGAACACATTTCTCTGTTCACTTTTAATGTAGACACCTGGACGTTTTGTACTATCCATGATCTTTTTCTAAATTGTATACATTTGATTGTAAAGCTTATTGAATTACAAAACTACTCAAGTTCAAGAATCTGGTTCAAGACTACACTGCAATAATAATTTTCAAAACAAGAAACAACATATCACCAGCCAGCATTCAAAGACTTTACTGAACGGGAGGGCTCTCCTTTCAGAGGAAATATGAATTTCAAAACACAGATCACACAGAGCACCAGGAAGAGTTTTTATTTGTCTATTTTTGGGATACAATTGTAGAAGGAAATGGTAGGAAATGTTCAACTGTTCCCCAGTTCAAAAGAACGTATAAAGACACTGTTTTCACACGATACAGGGCTGAGGAGGGACCACAGGGGGCACAGGGTGGTTCATTTACACATTTGTATATTACATATATTTATTTATTGTCGTTAATATTGTTGTTGTGTTATTGTCAGGAAGCTATTAAGATTCGATATTTGATTCTGAATTGGACTTCTACTCACTCTTATTATGATCTCATCTCAGCTGTATGCATGTTTCAACTAAACTACATGTATCTTTGTTGTCCTTAAAGTGATGAGTTACTTTGTTGATTGTTAAAAACAAATTCCTAATTCTGTGAAATCTTTTGACTTTACAATAACTTAACTTCTGATTCTGATGACTTTAGAATCTGACTGTGGTTAGCGAAGTTACCGATAAAACAACAGCAGTGCTGTGCTCTCGATGTAACTTCTCCTCTTCAGTTTCAGATAGACTTTACATTCATAGTTTTGTCAAGAAAAAGGTTTCAAATCAATAAACAGAGAAACAGAAAAAATACTGGCTCACCCACACTTTGTATCTATTAGACCAGTGATCCTCACAGTTTTACAAGATCCACATTGACCATACACCACGTCACTCATACAGATAAGCATTTCTACATATAAATGTGTCATACCATTAAAAAGAAACAACACAGACACTGTCAATTAAATTAATCATTTACGGATAACTTTCATTAAACTTTAGATGCGTGGTTTTGAAACTCCAAAACTGCTCTATTTAAGACAGACATGGGTTTGTTTGCATTTATAGCACAGAGCCTTGCCATGAAGAACCAATAGGTATTTGTCTGTCATTATCGTGTGTGTTTGTCAGGTTTTGGGACTTTTTTAAAATTAGAAAACAATCCATTTGTTTTACCTGTGCATGTCATGCACTCTTGTGGAGCTACTGTAACCTGCACCGAGGTCAAGTGAGCCGATGTTGACGTGTTGTAAAAAAATGCATTCTGCGTTTGACAGCTTCCCCCCTTTTGGAAACAACACTAATTGATGTGAAAGGAGAAATATTATAGGTGTTTGTAATGTAGTGTTTATTGTATACTTTTATAGCACATTAAAAAAAAAATATTGCGCAATGAGTATGACTGCATTAGACGTTCAACACCAATGAAATATTTCAGACTGCAGCTGCATCATCAGCCCTCATGTGAAGCCGGATTCAAATAGTTGTATTCTTATGCCTTCAATAGCAATTCTGCTAGGTAGTTTAAAAACAAAAACAAGTTTCTAAGCATTTTCATCTGAGTTGCTCTTCGTCTTCTACATGTTTGTTTTAAGACAAAAAGCCTGAACCAGGAAATGCAAGCTCTGATTGGCAGGTTTTTAAATAGCTCTAAATAATATAAAGGAACAGAAGTGCGTTCTTTCCTAATATAGTTCATCGGTTGCTTTACCACACATCTTGACATTTACAGTCCTGAAAGTCTGATTAGTTTCTGTCTCTGCTGTTTGTTCTGCCGGGACAGAGGAAGGAAAGAGAAGACATTTTAGCAGAAAATGTGCCAGATGGGTTTTTAAATGTCACTTTTAACACTGACAGATAAAAAAAAAAAAAAATAGAAAAAATATTTCAGACATTAAAGTGAGGTCTGTCATTGCAGTCTTTGAATTCTAGTTGCAGAAAAATCTTTGGTTCTTTTATTAGACAAAATGATCGGAGAGAAAACTGATGTGTGTCTAGATAATTGAGTGAATAATGAAATGTTGCAAAAAGAAAAGAAATAATCACACTTTGTTTAGAAACACCACAAAGAAAAATGTTAATATAGCTGCAAGTTTTATTGATTGTTGCTCTTTTAATGTCACTAGAGTTGGACATAAAAAATATTTCGTGACAATTATTGTATTAGTTTTATTTCAATAAAACAGAGGCCATAAGATGCCAGAGAGATAAACTTAATCACTGAAAGTCTGTATTTTTGTTTTTCTGTCTGCTAAACATTTCTTTATATAGTCTATATTGTCATTCAAAATAAACTTAGATGTTTTGTATTTTCTTTTAGACTCTGCACATTTGACTTGTCACCAATGATAGACAATCAGCTGTGAAAAACAGTCAATTGTTCTTATATACTGGAAATAGTTTTTGGCTGTACATGATTCATTAGTTACACACCACACTGAGAGTCGTGGATGGATAGACCGCAACAAATTTCTGACGGTGCCTGAAATTTAGGAAAATCCAAGCAGGCCGAGGACTGAGGATATAAGTCTGTAGTACTATCCTTTTTGCTGGAAACCTACGTGCTAATGATATGGGACTAAACTGGCAATACTGATGAACACGACATGTTTTTAATCATAGACTATTTGAAGCCTATTTCCTGTTTCTGCTGAGTGACGTAGTACAACTTAGTGACAATTTGGTGACACTTGTGGTGGCCACATAAACAATCATGCCAACTGCAGCAGCAAGTTGTCTTTCAAAATCTATAAGTGTATTTGAGATAAAAATTGAATAAACTTTAAAACTATAATAAGTAACTTCTTGTGAATGACAACGCTTGATGCTAAAGTTATAGCTCTAAACTGCTGCAATAAACAAAAGAAGGTTTATTTCAGTCTGTCTGTACTTTAAATTCAGAGTGCTGCAGCCACTTTCGTTACCCTGCACTGCAGCTGGATTCTCACAAACTCACAGAAATCCATCTTTATCTGCTCCTAGCAAAGTACGGTGGTTTGACCAATGATGTGGCACATCTTTAAAAAATTTAATTCCTTTAAAAAAGGAAAATTAAAGGAAAAATTAAAAAAATTAAAAAAATTAAAAAGGAATTAATCCAAGAGGGTATACCATGCACATAGTACAGTACAGAACATAATACAATCGTGATACTTTTGTTTTGAAGGCACTTGAATTGACATCTATGTGTCATATACTGTTAGTAACTGGGTTGACAAACACAGGAAATGGATTGTGGCTGTACAGTTAGAGTACAATGTCACCTCAGATTAAAAAGTGAAAGATTGGTGCACAATGCTGAACTTTCAACAAGGCGGGATTTCAAAGTATCTACAGTATAGAAAAAACATAATGTTTTTTAATTGAGTTTTGTTTAAGTGAGTTCACCGTGTTGGCCTGGTCCTGGTGTCCCTGGTTCTAATGTGGGCCTTGGAGAAAAAGAATTGCCCACCCCTGTCCTAGATGGTACAGATCATGTACTGTGGAGCAGAAGGATCTGGCTTGTTAGGTTACCAGTTTCCTACACTTGTCCTACAGAGACTCACAACTTCATTAACAATATTTAGCAACAGTCCTTCCCAGAGTATAACTGGTCATCACTGAAAGAATACAAGATTTATATTTTTACCCACGTGAGGATCGACTGACTTAACTACCATAATGGAACACACTGAGAACTACATCTTAGGGGTTACAGACAGGGGCGCAACTACCCAGTGCTGGAGGGGTATGCAGTATGCAGCATAAATTTTGGGTAAAAAGTTTAGTAAGGACAAGGCTTTACATTTTGGGTACCCAGGTTCGAATCTCCCTCGGGACGTTATGTATAATAGTTGTTTTCCACGTTTTTGTAATTTATTGATCATGGCATGCTGTCTTATATTTTCCAGTTTTCAGCTCAGTAACCTCAGTTTTGCAAATAAGGCTAGCCTTAATTTAAACCCCATTTGGCTGCTGCATTCCCAGTGTTAGGCGCTAACGCTAAGTCTGTTAACATGAATATTGCAAGCCTCCAAGCACAGACGTCTCACTTTAAGTCCTACCTGTTGCTTTTTACTATCCACTTAGACAGCTGTCCCATACCTCGACATGCCATCTCCTGCCATCTCCTTTTCCCTCTTTCTTTATTTTTTTTTGTTTTATCCATCTTTTAAAGACAACTGTGTGCATACTGTGACAACTAACACATAACGTTACCTGCTCGCTCAGCGCGCTCATGGCGCCCCCACCGGCCACGCCCACTCACGATATTCCATTAATTCTATTTATGGAATCTAATGAGGGCACCTACTGTAACCTGTTAGTCCTATAAAATGTTATATAGTATTGAGGAAATACTGAAATGATTTAGAAACGCACAACAGCAGCTAAGCTACATTTAGGAAATACAAAAAAAAAAAAGTTTTTATGTCTTCTGACATACATACCATTCCAGTGCAAATGTGACTTGTGACTCATTTTCTCGTCACATATTATTGACTAGTTCTACGGTTGGACTTTTAAGAATCGTGTAAGAGCATGGAAATTCAAATAAGAGATAAAAAAATCAGCTCCATTCCGCTATATGTCAGACTTTTAAAAACTAAATGCAGTTTCTATTTGTGATACTTCAAAATGTGAATAAAAATCGTTTATGGAAAAGAGACCAATGCCTTCCCAGTGGCATCGTTCTACTGTACTGTGACTGTTGCCCTTTGCAGTGAATGGGCTCAGCGCTCGTTCACAGGCAGGTCACGTATGCCGGAGCCCATCCTACATATACTACAGCTCCACTGCCATCACCCCCGTCTTGTGAGTCGCAGATATATGCATACAAATATGGTTACTGTTTTATTGCGCTGTAATTTTCCACAAATCAGAGACTAGTGCAGCGGAGAGGGTTCAAAGCACCTTTAATAATGGCTGTCCTTGTAGGTTACGTGGCACAAATGAGGGTCAGTCACACGAGATACTACACTCTGACTGGGAGAGTGTGAAATGGGAAAGATAAAAGGCTGGAAGGATATGAAAAATGACAAAGGCTTAATCTAAATATATACATTATATTAAATTTCCTAACTCCACAGCACAGACCTGGGTGTATTCCAAGGTTGCAGAGGAGATAGGAAAGCAATTTCAATGCTTCCTTATGTATTTTATTAAGCAACCTCCAAATGTTCCCTACTCACCTTTCCCAATTCCTTGGGAACCTTCTATCTTCTTTCTGTTGACCTCATGATGTTGGACTAGAAGGTCAAGGAACAGTAAAGTGAAAACGGACTTCAGGGCTATTTTTTGTCAGTGAGTGTCTAATTACTTGGTCAGGTTTCTCTGATTATCAATGAACCACAGCATAATATTTTTATTAAAATATGTGCAGTGTGTAGTGTTCTCCCTTTTGGCTAAATACTGTATGTGCTTTTCATAAACTAGTTGATGAATGTTTTGTTTCATTATCTCGTGGACAAAAGTGCAGATTAATCCACACATTACACTCACATTTTTTACCTTTTAGAAGAGAGAATGTGATTTGTTTATGCATGTGAGAAAAATAAAACAAAGATAGTTTAATGACTTAATAGCATTTAGTAAATTAAATCTGTGAAAAAAAAAAATACAGACCGAGACATCATCTTGGCTTTTTATTAAGGATTTAAATAGACAAGAATTTTCTGTCCACGCTGGAAGCTTTGGTCAATGACATGCTTACTCCGGAAAAGGGAGCACTCCCATTGGTCCACACCGCCCGTCAAGAAGGAAGTAATGGCTACTGATAATAGAGAGTGTATATTCAGCCCTGGATACTTTTACCAAAGTGAAACAGCACAAAAAAGAAAAACACAAGTAGAGAAACGAAACGCAAAGTGAAACAGATAATTATAGATTAGATTAGATTCGATTAGATTCAACTTTATTGTCATTACACAAGCACAGGTACAAGGCAACGAAATGCAGTTTAAGTCTAACCAGAAGTGCAATAGCAGCAAGTGCAGGATATATACAATGGTTGCGTACGTGCAGGATATGGAGATGTACAGGATTTACAGGTAATATGTACAATGAATATAAATATACAGATGGTTGTTACTATAAAAGGTGAGTGTGTGCCATAAATATAATTACAGGTGTCTCTTTCTATAAACAGCATTTACAGGTGAATATGTACTCTAAATGTAAATGTAATATACAGATGTATATAGGCATTCATTTCATTTTTTTATTTTATTATTTGATTTCATTCAATAAATAAAACAAGTACAATGAACATATAGAGAAAATATATAATTAAAGAGTGATGTTTTATTATCAGTGGGGGGAGTTAGGCTCTGACCTGGGGTTTGTTTACACTTTAAAGACACATTGTCAAATGCTAACTCTATGGTGAGTGGGAGTTAAAATAGATGATGTTTCAAGGGCATCTTGGTGGTTCAAGAGTCAAGCTCATGTTGACCTGTATGTAACTGAAGTTAAATGAAGTTCTCAAGTGGCAAGGTCCTGGGCTTAGAGATGTTTTTCTTTAGCGCATGTGGAGGAAGCAGTGGTTCAGAATAACAATGGAGCGTCAACAAACTGGAAGGCTGATGATTCTATCTCCACTCCTCCTCTTCATACTGTCAGTGTCCTTAGCCTCGAGCCACTGGTGTATGGATCTGAATGTGAGCCAATGCAATGCTTGATGTAGTTCAGAGTGCTCTATAAATACAGACCAGTTACTATAGCAGCGTAGCCATTTTTGTCAGAATGTCTATTGGACTCAAATGTGTCAATCACGCAATGCACACAAGAATCTGAAAAGTACTGTACAACCGGTGGTCACTCACCAGTTAATGTATGGTGGGAAAAATGACTCATGGATGAGATCTGTGCAGAAATACAATTTTATCTGTACAAAGATAAAGTATGAGTCTCCCAGGCAAATCCATAGACACGTTATTATCGATAATGTGCAGCATAGACAATTTCAAAATGCCAACAAAAAAAAACAGAGGCAACAAAAGTATTTTTCCCCAAACATTTAAATAAATGAGCAGGAATGAGATATAGAGCCATAATTATTCTAAGGAACAACACAACTTTGGCTGCTGTGTTGTTTACCATAAGGACAGCCCCCAGAATGTATGTGGTGTTACTTTGCAGCTTGTGCAAGACTTTAACGCTTCCATGTGGTCCCATTAAATTGGCCTCCCATCCAAGTTTAGTGTAGCACATGCTTTGTTTCCTTTGTTCTATGAATCAGTTCTTGAATGTCATGAGTCTCTTCACAAGCGTCATTCTGTCTGTCCGTTTGTAATACTGTGTAAATGTTACTCCTTTTCTGGGAATCCCTTGTGATCCAAAGTGGTCAACTCTGTCAATCCAAAGAGTTCACGCAGCACTTTTTCAGCACTTTTTTGCGACCTAAGTAATGCTGCTATTGTTCCCCTTCTCTTGTTTTTGTTTCTTGCCCTGGCAAAGGCCACATGAGCTACACAATGTGTTTTGGGGACCTGGAAAAATAGAGGCATTCAATATTATATGGGTTACAGCAGCATGACATATTTCAAAACATCCAGTGGCTTGTAGCTGGTAGCCTTTAGCTGGTGTATCTTAAATTTTCATTTGTGTTATAATGTTCTTTACCAGCTCACTGACAAGTCACATGTCAGTCAGTCATTTGCTATTTTCAACGATCTTTTTATGTAGAACTGTTTTTGGTGACTAACGCCACAATGTAACACTGCTCATCATGTTTGCAGACAGTAAAAAAGTCTTTTAACTGCCACATCTAAAGCATGCTGCAGAAGGTACTGGTTTTATTCAAGATTTTTTTACGCTCCGTCGCCCTCACTTAATCCAGTCGCACTGATGCAACACCTTCAGCCCCACGCTGCTCATAACACGCCACCTCCCGCCGAGTCATAATTCAATAAGGGTGACACGGCAGACGCGCCGCAGCCGGCTGGTCACTCAATCTTGTCCCCAGCCATTCTCCTCATTGGGAGATAAGAGACAGTGATTGCACTCTGTCACTTTTATTCCCCGACTGTGTGAAGAAAGATGGGCTGTGGAGCACATGTGAGGGGGGCCTGACTGTAGCCACCCGCCGCTTGATCAAATCATGCCTCCTGCAATATCCCCCACTGCGAAATCCCCACCCAGCACCTCCTGCTGGCATTTTAGATCTGAGAGGGCTGACGGCATTTTAAGCCTGCAACAGCTTTCTTTTTTTTTCTTCTACGAATGTCTTGTTAAACAAGGATGTCTGTCAAAAGCATTCAGTGTCATTTTTGTACTTGTCTGTTTTAAATTGTGCCTTGGTATCCAGAAAACATTACTTCACTGATGCATTGTTGCTTAATATTTGGTGCTTTGTCTCACTCTGTCCTCCATCTGGGAGTTGAAAGAGAGGTCTTTCTACAGGTGTCTCCAGCTGATCCTGACAAACAGCCACTCTCCTTGGGTCTGGGTCTGCAGATGGGTTTTTCCTCTCCTTTCTAGTCCCTTTGTAATTAGTGCTAGTCTTGCTATAAAGTACACTTTAATGGAAAATTCTATTGTGTCCATGCTGGTTGTCTCTCAAATACACATACTTTCCAATCTTCAAGTATGATCCTGTGTTTGCAACTAAAAGTTTCTGTTTACAAATGATTCTTTACGCTTGATAAAAATGGTCAAAGATTGCACATAGAAGGTAATTTTGGAGGAAATCAAAGCAGTGCCCTCCTTACATCCTTGTTCCTGATACTTGGGATGAGATGGAGGTCAGCCGTGCATCTACTGGTACCCCAGGCATGCCCCTCTTAACCTTTGCTCCACAGAGACACACAGCGGGGCAGCACACGAGGTCTGGCCAAACGCATGACCTTGTTTCAGAAAGGAGTTTGAGGATGTGGTAAATCTTCAAGTATGATCCTGTGTTTGCAACTAAAGTTTCTGTTTACAAATGATTCTTTACGCTTGATAAAAATGGTCAAAGATTGCACATAGAA
The DNA here is from genome assembly GCA_024416835.2 of Perccottus glenii. Taxonomy (NCBI): domain Eukaryota; kingdom Metazoa; phylum Chordata; class Actinopteri; order Gobiiformes; family Odontobutidae; genus Perccottus; species Perccottus glenii. Next base: position 22,543,928 of record CM044551.2, read on the forward strand.
GGTAATTTTGGAGGAAATCAAAGCAGTGCCCTCCTTACATCCTTGTTCCTGATACTTGGGATGAGATGGAGGTCAGCCGTGCATCTACTGGTACCCCAGGCATGCCCCTCTTAACCTTTGCTCCACAGAGACACACAGCGGGGCAGCACACGAGGTCTGGCCAAACGCATGACCTTGTTTCAGAAATGGGAGTTTGAGGATGTGGTAAAAATAAAAGAGGTTGAAACGGCAAAACACAGGAGCGTCTGTAAGAAGCTATGATCATGTGCTTTAAACTTGAAATAGTTAAATAATTTGGTTTATTGTAAAATAATATCCAGTACCTGTTACAGTTAATCATAACTTGGCAGTTTAATAATAAAATAAAACAATGTTCTTCCAACAGCCCAGCTCTACAGGGATGCAGAGATAGGTTTCCATCCATCCATCTTCTACCGCTTATCCGGGGCCGGGTCGCGGGGTCAGCAGTCTAAGCAGAGCACTTCCTCCAGCTCTTCCGGGAGGATAGCGAGGCGTTCCCAGGCCAGCCGAGAGACATAGTCCCTCCAGCGTGTCCTAGGTCTTCCCCGGGGTCTTCTCCAGGTGGGACATGCCCAGAACACCTCCCTAGGGAGGCGTCCAGAAGGCATCCGAAACAGATGTCCGAGCCACTTCATCTGGCTCCCCTCGATGTGGAGGAGCAGCGGCTCTACTTTGAGCTCCTCCCGAGAGACCGAGCTCCTCACCTTATCTCTAAGGGAGCGCCCCGCCACCCTGCGGAGAAAGCCCATTTCGGCCGCCTGTATCCAGGATCTTGTTCTTTCGGTCATGACCCAAAGCTCATGACCATAGGTGAGAGTAGGAACGTAGATTGACCGGTAAATCGAGAGCTTTGCCTTACAGCTCAGCTCCTTCTTCACCACGACAGACCGGTACATCGACCGCATCACTGCAGAAGCTGCACCGATCCGTCTGTCAATCTCACGTTCCCTCCTTCCCTCACTCGTGAACAAGACCCCAAGATACTTGAACTCCTCCACTTGAGGAGCCTTGACCAACCTGAAGGGGACAAGCCACCTTCTTCCGACTGAGAACCATGGTCTCAGACTTGGAGGTGCAGATCCTCATCTCAGCCGCTTCACACTTGGCTGCAATCCGTCCCAGTGCACACTGAAGGTCCTGGCTTGATGGAGCCAACAGGACAACATCATCTGCAAAAAGCAGAGACAAGATCCTGTGGTCCCCAAACCAGACTCCATCCGGCCCCTGGCTGCGCCTAGAAATCCTGTCCATAAAGAAAATGAACAGGACCGATGACAAAGGGCAGCCCTGCCAGAGTCCAACATGTACCTGCTCCGGTCGTAATGGGATCGAACAGCCCTTAGCAAAGGGCCCCGGTCCCCATACTCCCATTCAACCAATTAGAGAAATAAAACTTAGCAAAAAGCCCGTCGGGGTTTCTAAAGAATTCAAAACCTCTTAGACTTAGGTCAATACCTAATAGTCTGGTAGACTCGGTTCAACTGGATGGGCTCAAGGAATGACCTCTTAATGACTCACTATTTCTACCAATAGTCAGACCTGGTACTGCAACAGAAAAGTCCCTTGTGACCCTGCATATACAACTAAAGATACACTGTTAAAAGTCAGTTTCATAACCTAAATCTTTTATATAATGACCCCAAAAAACTCCAAAGTCACTCGGGGCTCGAGGCTGTTTTAACACACTATTTCTATTAGACTGATACTATCTTTTAACACTTTGAACTCCTTATGACCCAATCTTTGTAGACACCAGTTGTGCACTTACCAACAGAGACAGTGTGTGTTCTTTGATAAAGTCTGGGTTGCACAGTTGGGGATTTTTTATGTTTTTATTTTTTGGCTTTGTAGTTTTGATAGAGCACAATCAATATCTGCTTCTCAAAACACACACATTGCAATCCAATGCATAAAGAGTTTATTTCAACTGATGGATGACTGGGGACTTTATTTTTCCGTTTATTTTTAGCTTATTCTTGTGGATACACACATGTTCACAGTGCAGTGTACACTTTTGTCCGTATAGTATTTCTTGTGTATGTGCCTGTCTGCTGACGGACAGGTACATTAATGTTACCCAAACTCCATCTGAAATAGAAATTCTTCAAAAAAAAAAAAATAATGACCTGCTGGCCTTTTGCTAAAATAATAAGTCTGTCAGTCTCACCCTGGGATTGCCTGGGCAGAGGAGGAAAATGAAACCTGGACACATGCTGCATGAACACGGCGCTGGGTGTAGTAGCACTATTTCTGTAACACTCTCCATTTATGTTTGGAATAGATGTCATATTTTAATATCGGTGGTATTATTAAAATGGGCTCAGGTGTAAGCAATGCAAAATAGATGGCTGTACAGTCCTGTTGAATTTAACTGAAAGAAGAAGAATGGCAATGGTGGAAAAGGCCTGCATTAACAGACAGAGGCAGACACATGTACACACTAAAGGCAAATAGTGCTACAGTCCATCTCATTAGGCTTATACTGTATTTACCACTGCACAAATATAAAGAAGTATATTTGGTCTTTTCTGGTACAAGTACCTCCTAAAGAGGCTTTTGACTCCACTGGAGTCTGTGCAGGATAATGACATCAACAACAAAAACAGGAATGCCATCCGTGTCGCACTCAATCTGTCTCTATGCAATCAAAATCCTATTTCAAGTAAAACCTTTCAAATGTAGATGCATGACTATAAACTAAAGTACTGTGTGTTGTTGCAAAAGGCTGGAGATGGGGGTGTGATGCTGCAATAAAGAGAAGATTGTTTCCAGTTTATTACAAGCTTCAGAGACTTTAAACTCAGAGAATTGCTCTAGTTTTTGACATCAGGAGGACTCACTTTTTTATGTCTCACTTTTTCCTTCTGTTTAAGCTTGAGAGTCTATGAAATGTCTTTTGTAATTCACAAAGCAAGCGCTGTAAGATGACAATTCTATCTAATGGTTCACATATTAGGTCTGGCAAAGGTTTTTACGCCAGATGCACTCTCTCTATACAACTCCCTACATCTCCCTCGACTCGGGATAGGCACAAACATACACTTGCTTGAGCCCTCCTGTGGCTGCAGTTGTGGGCTTCCTGTATGAAAATCAAACCCGGACAAGTTAGTTTTTGGTGAGTTTTTTAACTTAAAAAATAAAAAATAATCAAAGCTGCAATGTTTAGCTCCACCTTTGTGTAACCATACCACAGTATGCTTATTGTGCCTCTTTTTGAGACCAAACTAACCTGACCTGTACCGCATCGCTCCAGTGAAAAAATGCTTTAGTCTCAAATGGCAGCCATCTTTGTGCTTCTCATTGTTCATAGAACTGTCACATCTATGGCCATGTTAGTAGTTCCTTAATCCAAACGTCAGATCCACCATAATAGCTTTCACCATTGCTTTGCTGCTTCGTGAACTATATTGATCTTTCTACCATCTTAAAACCATTTTTTTTGGGGTTATCTCACAAACTCCTAGCTAAATGATTATAAAAGTGACAGGAGCTTTGTTTAGACTACATAAAAATGAATCCTATTGCACGTTTTTGCACAAATGTAATCATGTAACCCGTCAAACTGCACAATCACGATTTATATTTCCGATCACGTCGTGGATGTGAAACATGGAAGTGGCGCACGGTGAATTCCATTATGGGCTGGAGACTGACCTTTACGGCAAGAGTGTGAGGAAATGAGCCCGAGTTTCCCGCTGCCTCTCCCTGCTCCTGCCACTGTTCTTTACCCTTCTGTAAAGCTGCTGCCAGACTGCCAGGGCTCAACACATTCCTCACATGCATATTCATAAAGGCGCACATGTCAGCCACCTGTTAGCCATTGATCAGCGTTTATTGCAGACTCACAGATGTGGAGATTTAGTGCGGAAGCTGCTCTGCTGTCCCCCAGAGGAACTCAGCAGACGCTCCATTGCGCTCAAGCCACAAAAGGCGACATTCCGTGAGCTCTGTGAGTATAAATTCTCTTCTAATGTTCGCATGTAATTAAGTGACTCTGCAGTGTAACGTGAGAGATTTAGCCATGTCCTATAGGCATCATGACATCATGATGCTAAATATGTAGTCAAAAATAATGAAAACACAGTCATATGTGTCAGATACAATTAGACTACTGTGAAGTGTGTGTCAAGAAAGCATTGGGCTGTATGAAATTACTCTACTTATTCCTGTTGAAAACATTCAATTATGTGTTTTTCTTTTTTTCTCAGGCGCTGCATTCATGGGGTCCTCAGATGCTCTTTTAGTTTTCAAGTTTGGAACTAAAATCTTCCGACATTTTTGTATTCTACAGCTTTCATTTCAGAAAGCTGGCTAGTTTTAACTGACTAAATTATACATTTGATTATTATTAAGTATTTAATAGAGCTATTGAGTCTCTGTTCCTTTCTTTTTAACTTAAACTGAATGCTCACAAAAAATTACACAAATACAGCAAACATACTAACATTATTCAATTGCTTTTCTAACTAGTGTGCATTCACTGTTATCTGTGTGACTATTGTTGCTAAATCCATATGTAGGTTGACTCTTCTGAGATGTAATAAATTATTTGTTAAGTCTTTTCAAATGACATGACTGTATTTTTAAAACAGAGCTTTCTGAGTGCTATGTTTAGCCTTGCATGATCATCATCATCATAAAGAAACATGGGAAAGACTATGTTTACATAAATAAACAGTACTTCTGTTGTAATAATGTAGGAGATCACCTGTTTATGTCTTTCTTTAAGGAAAGAGTCAATATGCAAAATGCTATAAAATAAAGAATGCAATGTGGAAATTAATCAAACCCTCATTTTAGAGAAGAAGGCAGGCAGCCAGGGTCCTTTTCCAACTAAAGCAGGTGTTCAAGTGCATTTATCCAGATCATTTTAAAGTTTTTTCATCTTTTCTAAGAACAAATGAATGCAGACTATTAACCATTACCATAGCAACTTGTGCTTGAGTGCCTTGTCAACAGCATCAGTAACAAACTAGCTCCTATTACCAACGTAAATATCTTTGGTCACATTTTATTTGACTGTACACTTGATACGTTGTATTTGTCGAATGTTGCTTCAGGAAGGGACTTTGGAGTGAAACCTATGCCCGACTAAAAATGTGAATAACTGATTGGCTGCAGCGAAGACCTGAAAAAAGCAGCAAACCTGAAAGAAGCAGCCTAAATAAATAGTTTGTACAATTAACAGACAGTAATGACTGTTCCATCTGATGCAGTTGATATGAGATGCTGTTAAATGTTGAATTTTTTCTAATAAAGATAAACTTGTCTGGTTATTGCATTGTAGAACTATTAAAGCTGGTAAAATCTCTGTTATTTTAAAAGAACATACACAAAATGACAGCAGTTAGAAGCAGATCTGGAACACAGATAACTGAAATAATTGTCATAGTAAAGATTGCACTGTTTAGACAATTCGTTTTCAGTTATTAACAACATTTCATTTGGCAGATTCAATTGAAATAGTAACTTAAACAATTGTAGCATTTATAAAAATTTGTTAAGATTCTACCTTGGTTTAGTGGACTGACAAATGACATCATAACATGCCGCTCTCCCCACAGTTCATACTGTCGTTGTGTCCTTGGGCAAGACACTTGACCCACCTTGCCTCCAGTGAGTGTCAGCTGTAACACTGGTAAAGCGCTGTGAGTGGTAGGTGGAAAAGTGCTATATAAATTTAAAAAGGAAAAAGAAATGCAATGAACCTTTCAAAAACTGACTGTCAGCCCTTCTCCTTTAACACTTCCTGATTATACTCACTTTGATGTCAGACTCGCAGACATAGATTTTGTGTTGTCCCAGCTCCCCTGCACTCGTCAAAAGGCAACAATTCACCAGCTACAGTACTTTGTCATGAGATAATATCATAACATTTATTTTCAGTATGTTTATTTCTCCTGCCTCTGCTTCATTAGCGACGTTTCCCAGAGTGATTAGCAGAGTCCTGCCGAGAGCAGGTGTGCAACCTGTTGCATCCATCTGCATACTTTATGAGAAACACTGCTGAGAATTATTCTAATGACTTTGCAGTGGTTATGGCTTGTTAATTAGAGGATAATGAAGATATTAGTCTAAATGTTACACAATGCCTTCATTTATATAATGCCAACCCAGCATCATAAACTGCAAACAAAGGTCAACACACAGTTGGAGTTTATTCTGGTTTGAACAAAAACAATTGGTATAATTGAATGTTGAGTTTTTGGATAGCTCAATTTACCACCACAAAATAAAATCAAAGTTTAGCCCTTACCTTAAACTTCTAGCTCCAAGTTCAGTGTCAGACCGTTGCCATCCCATAATTATCTCTGCCTCTTTAAACATTTTTCAAATTGATTGACAATTTTGTTTTTCATCTCTGACAGTGCAGTGTGTACAGTGCAGTGAAAATGTTTGCCAGATGATGTGCTTTTTTTGTTCGTAAAAAAAAGCACATCATCTAGAAAAACATGATGACACAGCTGTTGGAGCAATATGTTTTCAGACCTTGATGATTAACTAAGTAACACACTTATATATATTAAATAAAGATATACAGTATATTTGCAGTGTTTGTGATCAACCTGTATGATTTTATCTTAACGGTATTTTCAAACACTTATTTTTTTAACATTACACAACATAACGTGTCTTCATCAACGATCTCTGGAGAATGGTGGCCCAGTCAGCTCACAACATCACAAGGAAATAACTGTAACACCAATGCATAAGAAACACCACAAAGTGAGCTGCACCACAAGTACATGAAGAGTTTTCATCTGTGAATGAATTGGTTTGAAACAAAAGTATTACAGTCTTTTCTACTGAAAAAAAGGTTAATGCAAAGGCATCTGGACTAAGTTTTTCTGCCTTTGCATTAACCTTTTCTTCAAGATGAGCTGGATGACTGAGAACCTTCACAGACAGTCTTTTCTATTAAATAACTCTTCTGGTATAGTGTTCTTTTTATCTCTGTGAACCGGCTTCTGTGAATGGACACATTGGATAAGGATAGCTGTATTAAAAAGATTCATGCATGACATTGTTGGTGACAGCTGAGTGTTGCAAGGCAAAAAGCAGACCTTATCCTTTTCTGGCTCCTGTTACAAGTAACCTGTTCAAACTATTTTATGACTTATTGTGTATTAACAGATGTAAGATTATTCCATTGTTTCTGATGTGACACATTTGTGTTGTGGCTTGTTTATTTTTTTTTATTTTAGTGCTATTGTTGAGGCTCACTATGAAAGTTATTATCTTCTTGCCTCCAAAAAGTGCTATATAAATGAACACCATTTACCATCTAAATATATAATTCCATATAGTTCTTGTGGGGCTAAAAGAGGTGTGGCTAATCTGCATATGTCAAAGGTCACACTGAGCCAGTATAGTCTGGTTGTTTTATCTGAGACTGTGGGAGGTGAGTCTGGGCTCTATTGTGTAGTATAAAGTCCTATATTAGATTGTAGATCATTTAAAAGTCTTGTCAATAATCATCCTTCAGGATAAAACCGGTCGAGTGCAGAAAACACATTTTATATTTGAAATAAAATGTGTTGGAGAGCAGATGTATTCCAAGGCTGGAAAAACTCAATTTGGCCTTATCTTGTTTACAATAAAACACTAAAGCCGACAATGCTGCCATGTCGTAAACTCAATTTAAAATGTCTGGGAACCATCCAGTCAAATTCAGATGAAACGTCTGTTGAAAGCTAAAATGTTCATTCTATTCCATTCTGAACTGGATGAACTGTTGAGCATTGTTCACACTGAACCGGTTATATATTTAAAAAACAATACTATTTCAGTAACTCTTTTTTCACTGTGAAGGAAGAATTATCTAGATAAAAGATTTTATTTTTTGTGAATAAATTATTTTTTTTTTACTTTATACCGTTTTGACATTGACAGCATCACGTCTACATTAAACGTTCAATCCTAGATGAACTTGGGACCATGTTGCATTCTCTGGAATAAATAAAAAGAAACAAAAAATATTTGTCTTATATTTTATGATTTTTTTTTTTTTACAATGACCCCATTCTTTGTAATGTAACAAATCATAATTAGGTTTGAATCAAATGTTGCTAAGATTTTATTTTCATTTTGCTCTATTTATTTTTTAGAAATGATTAATATATGATACAAATGTTTAAATAATTTATGTATATGACTGTATGGTATATATAATAGAACATAAAAGATTTGCTGGGATTTTGGAGGACATACGTATGAGTATAATACTGACATTTTACATGCAACAAAAGGAGCTCTGAACATCCTAACATCACGTGTCAGTGGTTTGTGCTCTGGTCACTTAGATTGATTTAAGACACCACAGTGTTCACAGTGAGAAGGTAATACCATCTGCTCTTTAATCTTTAATCATCGTGGTCCAAAAATATAAAGATTACTCATTGTAGTCCTGGGACAGCTTCCAGCTAAAAGTCACTGGTGTCTGCTCCGCTGTGTGATTCTCCTCTTTAGACGCCCCTCTGTTCTCCAAGACCTCTGACTCTGTCTCAGAGCATCTCCCTCTGCTTCCTCGCTCATGAAATTCAATTTACACTGCTCTGCGCTCACTGCTCTACTCACACCTTCCTCTTTCCTTTTCACTCTCCTGCAATCTTCTTTGATCAAAGGCATGATATGTTTAAAATAGCAGACCTTTGACTCAAGGTACATTGCTCTACATTACAGCTTCTTTTGGTATATTCCAGTCAGTTCATTTACAGGCACAGCTTAGTTAAACTTCATTAAGATTCTTTGAGACATTTAACTGGACTGCTGTCTTTGTTGTGGAGCCTGATGACATTTAGCTGTTTAGCTGTTTTTAAATTTTTATTTAAAGAAATTAATCTTAAACCTGCACGTGGCATTAAATGCTAATAAACCAGGCTACATTAGCCTGTAGAGCGGTCGGTCTATAACCGGAAGGTTGGTTGTTCGATTCCGCTCTAGCCCAGTTCATACTGGCGTTGTGACCCTTAACCCACCTTGCCTCCAGTGTCAGTAGCTCTGGTGTATGAATGTGTGAGACTGTACCCCCCTATCTGCCCCAGGGGTAAATGGAAGCATCATGTAAAGTACTTTGGTAATGTTAATATAAAGACAAAGAGGATGCATTTATGAATAGCAACTTTACTGCCTAGTCCACACGGACACGGGTATTTTTATAACCGTGACTTTTTTTTACACGGTTCGGCATAAGACTCTGAACTTGGTTATGAATGGTACACACTATATGGCTCTCAGACCTTATAGTGTGTGTCTTCTAAGAAAAGCTAACATCTCTCCAGAGCTGAAAATGCCTCTGTGAATCCTAAGTGGATCAAAAGCTTACCAAACCAGATGAGTGTTTTTTTTCCCCTAAAAGTTCTTTATATTTTTAATGATTACATGTTGGATTCTACTCCAAAATGAATAGGTTGCAAGAAAAAAAGTACCCGTTTCATGCACTACCTAAGAATTACTGTGAGCACTGGTGAGTAAATAACCATCATTTCTAGATATTTACGATCACCGTATCACCCCAGTACTGAGCTGTAATTGCTTTTATAATGAATATAGAGCCCTGACTTTGGTATGAGCTGCAGGTTGTCTAGTAGTAGTATAAACGGCAGAGTGAGCAGCCTGTGCGTGGGAGGAAAGGTTACCACATCTATATGATATAAACACTGACGACCTTTAATGCATCGAGTCAGCCATTTAGGAGACTGTTCCCATATGTTTTTGGTGTTACCGACAGTGATATTTATTCAGTCATGCCAGGCCACTCCAGTATTCATCAGGCAAATGGTCTAAACACAGTGTGACCTTGAGTTGTAGCAGCTAATGTGTTCTGCTACTGTCTGCGGCCACTTCTCTCTGGAACAACAACAGCAACATCCTTTAACAATATGTCAGACCCTGCTCCCTGTGCGCTTTCCGTAAACAAAAAACAATGGGATTGGATGGTTTCACTGACTGCACCCTAATACAAACAAATCACCCCCACACCCCACCCGCCAGGAGAAATGATGCCGTTATGTAAGTTATTGCTGCTCCAATTCTATTTTTCTTCCCATAATAATGTAGTCAGATTATGTTCCGAAGCCACATTGTAGTCGAATGAATGAGGTGCAAATGGGCATATTTGTACCCCCATCCAGAGTGCTTTGTGTGCCTCAGGTATTGTGGAAAGATCAGGCGGATGACTGTGAAAAAAATAGGGTCAAAAGTAAATGTTCAGGAAAGTAAATTTGGTTCCAAGATGAGATGACTTAAAAACCACTGTACAACATAATCACAAGGGCACTTATTTATTTATCACTAACTGCAGTGCTCAGAAAAGACAATATTTCATTCCAGTATATTTTACGTTGGTTATTTGTTGCAGACTGTTGTTCACCATGTCTGTTTTAAATAGAGCCAGTTGAACTTCCTCTGTGATGCACGCCCCTGTACCACCCAGGCTTTAGTGGATGTTTGGTTAAAAGTTGCACAAGATCATGACAAATGTTCTCTCATACCACTGTATCTCTGAGAGAAACTTTTGCAGTGTAAACAGAGACATGTTTATTCAAAATGCTGACTCTGAGTTGATATTTTCTACTTTTCCACTTGAGAAACTTCATGTGATGTTTACAGAGAGATGTAAAATATGAGCAGCAGGTGTTAAACACACACTTTTCTCTTTGCACTGAAATGTACATAATTTTGCCTTTTGGCAGCAGGTTACCTAGTGTGCGTTTGTAATTCTTCATTTTAACTGTGCATACCTGATTGTACTTGTTTTACAAAACAAGTGATTATAATCATCCCATGCGGTCATGCACTTAAAATTAAAGAAAAAGTATATTTTTTAAGCTGAAATCTAAGGCACATGAAAAGGTGGACTAAACAAATTAACTTTAAACTTCTTTTCTTCAGCTGGGCGACTGACTGGGTATGATAACATTAGTATCAGTAAGCCCACACCACAGAGATCTAAATACGTCTGGTTACATGGGATCAAAGCCACCTCAAATATGATCTATTTGCACACATTCAAGACGCACTTACCCTATTCACACCTAGCATTAAGGATGGCCACATTAGATTTACATTTACATTTAGTCTTTTAGCAGACACTTTTATCCAAAGCAACTTACAAGTGAGGAAAACAATGGAAGCAATTATAACAACACAAGGTAACAAAAAGCATAAGTGATAAGGAAAGAATTTATTTTGGGAGAAAAGGAATTGATAGAAAGGAAATAGAATTCAGTGTTTGTCAGTTAGGTGTTGATGAAAAAGATGTATTTTCAGGCGTTTGTCTATTGATGATATTTGTAGCAACATGTAGATCTTTTTTTTTTTTGTTTTGTTAATTATATAGAGCTTTTCCACCTATTCCACTTATTCCACCAATGTGGAGCAGATCCAGAGAAGGTATGTGAGAGTGATCTTTTTCCTTTTTGAGAGGTTGTGGTGGGTCTTTGGGTTGGCCGGAATCACAAGCAGTTCTGTTTTTGCAAGGTTCAGCTGCAGGTGATGGTCCTTCATCCAAAGTGAGATGTCACTCAGACATGCCGAGACACGAGCAGAGACCGTCGGATCGTCAGGTTGAAATGACAGGTGGAGTTGAGTGTCATCTGCATAGCAGTGATAGGAAAAGCCATGCTTCAGAATGACAGAGCCAAGGGATGTCATGTATATGTCAGGATTCATGTTTTATTTAGTCTGTGTGTTTTGTTTGTGATGTTATGGTTCTTTTAAGTATCTTAGTGGTTTTCTTTATTATTCTGATTTCTAGTTTGGGTTATGTATCTGATTGTTGTTTCAGCTTGTTTTAGAGTTTTGGTTTTATTGTGAAATGTCTTTACCCTGTCTGTGTCTGTTGATTGACTTCCTGCCTTGTGTCTTTTCCTTCTGTGTGATTGCTTGCTCCGCCCTGATGTGTTTCACCTGTTCCTTGTTGTCTGAGTGTCTTTATAACCTGTGTGTGTTCCCCTGCTCCTTGCCAGGTCATCGTCTCTTGTATCGTGAGTCTGTTTTGTGTTTCCCAGTGTCTCATCTATCGTAGTCTGTGTTTTTCTGTGGAGGTTCTATTGTTTTCCTTAGTCTGGTTTTTTGCTTGTATTATAGTTCCTGGATTATTCTGCTCGGACCCTAGCTTTGGTTTCTCCCTGTTCCTTGTATTTTGTTTGTACCTATTGGACCAAATAAACCTTATTTTAACTCTTTGCCTGTGCCTGGGGTTTTGCATTGGAGTCTTCCGGTTCCTGGGCCATTGGCCATAACAGTATATGGAAATGAGTAGCGGTCCAAGCACTGAGCCCTGTGGCACCCCTGTATTGAGATGTTGGGACTCAGAGACCTCATTTCTCCAGGATACTCTGAATGACCTATCCGAGAGGTAAGACTTGAACCATTGCAACGCCATTCCAGAGACACCCATCGCCCTGAGAGAAGACAGGAGGATGTGATGATTAACAGTGTCAAAAGCAGCAGACAGATCCAGTAAGATGAGTACAGATGACTTGGATGTTGCCTTTGCCAGTCTCAGAGCTTCGATGACTGAGAGCAGGGCAGTTTCGGTGGAATGTCCGCTCTTGAACCCAGACTGGTTCTGGTCCAGGAGGTTGTTCCGTGTGAGAAAGGATGAGAGCTGAGTAAACACAACTCGCTCCAGAGCTTTGGCAATGAAGGGAAGGAGGGAAACCGGTCTGTAGTTTTCTAGCAGTGTAGGGTTAAGAGTGGGTTTCTTCAGTAGTGGTGTGATGCGGGCCTCTTTGAAAGCTGTGGGGAATGACCCAGTGGAGAGAGAGGAGTTGATGATGTGGGTGAGGGCAGGCACGACAGATGGACAGATAGACAGATGGTCTGAAGGAGATGTGTGGGGATGGGATCCAGTGGGCAGGTGGTAAGGTGGTTAGAACAAATGACCTTGGAAACCTCTGCTTCAGTTACAGGAGAAAAAGAAGGGAGCAAACACATATCAGGGGTCTGAAGGAGTTCGACAGGTGGTGGCGCAGAGAACTGACTGCTGATGGCGGTCGTTTTCTTTACAAAGAAAGACGCAAAATCATCAGCTGTTAAATCCGATGAAGGTGGGGGAGCAGGCGGACAAAGGAGGGCAGAAAAGGTTTTAAAGAGAGTGCGTGTGTCAGGCGTGTTGATTAACTTAGAATCGTAGTAGACAGTTTTTGCAGAGGTGACATCAGCGGAGAAAGTAGAGAGGAAAGACTGGTAGATACAGAGGTTAGTAGGATCTTTTGACTTGCGCCATTTTCTCTCAGCTGACCGGAGGCTGGGGCGATGCTCCCGTAGAACATTGGATAACCAGGGGGCAGACGAGGATGTACGGGCTGCTCTAGATGTAAGGGGGCATAAGTTGTCCAAGCAGGGTGTAAGCGTGGAGCACAGAGTGTCGGTGGCGTGGTTGGTGTTTAAAAGAGAGAGCTCCTCGGAGGGGGGGAGTGCAGAAGAGACAGTAGAGGAAAAGCGGGAGGGACTGAATGTACGCAGGTTGCGACTGAAAGTGACCAGTGGTAAAACAATTGCAGTGTCTGGAGAAGTTAGGACGATGTCGAGAGTTACGAAGAAATTATCAGACGTGTGCAGTGGTGTGACCTGAGACAGTGGTGTGACCAGACTTGTGGGTTGGTGATGTGGAGACCTGCTTGAGGTCCAAGCTGACCTGGGGGGCGATAGATAACTACAAAATGACATTTAACAGGGTGGGTAATAATAACAGCATGGAACTCGAAGGAGCTGTTGTCACACAAGGGTGCTAGCTGTTTTAACTTCCAGTCGGTAGGAATAAGTAGGCCGGTCCTCCACCCCTTCCTGTGACGCGAGGACTGTGGGAGAAAGTGTGATTATGGGAGAGGGCAGCGGGAGTGGCAGAGTCCTCTGGATATGTTCACTCTGTCTGGATTTCAATGCCATGTCCAAATGAGGCCTGGGACTTTCCTCTGTTCACTTCCACATCTTGCTTCTCGTATGTGTCACTTTCTGACAGCTTCAGATCAGTGCCAGAAACCTCGCTGAAGGCCAGTGCAGCTTCATTTTTAGACGCCGGGCAATGTTCATCAAGCGTTATGCAACATTTCACTGACTATTCAGCTAAACTTTTACACTTTTCAGCAGTTAATGTGAGAAATAAATCTAATAAGCTGAGTCATAAGAAACAGCGTGCCGCTCAGAGGGGTGGTTTTCTCTAGAGCTTATTTTTTCCTTCCGTTTTAGTCTGAAAGCAGAAATCTTGGGTTATTAAGTTCAGCTCTGTTAAAAAGGACCTGCTTTGTAAAAGATTTACTGCAAGACTGATCATTTAGCTGCTTTATTCTCAGACTGAATAAAAGGTGAAGTGAGACAGAATGTGTGTAAGTAAACCTATACAGATGAGTCATTTTCTTTTCCAGAAGAAAATAAATTCCAATATTTAAGGGTGGCAGTGGCTCAGTGGTAGAGCGGTTGTCCTTCAACCGGGAGGTAGGTGGTTCGATTCCCACTCTCCCTACAGTTCATACTGTCGTTGTGTCTTTGGGCAAGACACTGGTGAATGGAACCTTAATGTAAGTCGCTTTAAATGAAAGCGTCATCAGAAAATGTAAGTCGCTTTGGATAAATGTGTCTGCTAAATGACTAAATGTTAATCTTTGTGGGATTGTCTTTTTATGATTAAGTATTGTGGTTGTAATAATCATGTTGAAATGTTTTTTCAAACACATTTATTTTTTATTAACTGTCCCTTGTAATGGACATCGGGTCTTATTCGATACAGAATGTAATGATATAATGTTATGATCTTTTATTTATTTATAGAGGGACAATACATATTATTGGACATTAAATGTACATATGAGAGAATTATAGTCTATATGGTTGATTTCCATCTCCTGTCCCTGGGCAGGTTGATGTTGAATACAGGAAAGAAAAGACCACATTTGCACAGAAACACCAAGTACATTCAAGGATAATAGAGTACACAATTAAAAGTACAAAAAATATTAAATTATTTTGTGGAACCAAAGTTAGACCATCAACTTCATAGTAATAAAATTCATGCACTAGACTCATTATATCACTTCAAGCAGCCATTTTTTCAATGCTTTGGTAAATTATGTAAATGTTGCCAATTCTCTTACATGAGCAGGTATTGTGTTCCAGGTTTGACATGGAAAATGATAATTGTCCAAACACACTTATTCTAAATGGCACTAAACTGAAACCTATAGTTGTGCAGTTTGAGTCCTTTAAAGGAGGTAGAGCCATTTTGTTGAGGATTTTTTAAACTAGAACTGATTATTACTATTTTTCAAGTATTCTACAATAATGGTCTGTGGTGGGCTTTTTAGCCAATACCTTTAATGCTTTTTTGTAAACTATAATAATAATAATCTTTATATAGCGCTTTTCCACCTACTGTAGTAGGCACTCAAAGCGCTTTACACAGATTAAGCTATTTACCAGTGTTACAGAACACTCACTGGAGGCAATGTAGGTTAAGTGTCTTGCCCAAGGACACAACGACAGTATGTGGAGGAGAGCAGGATGTTATGATGTTTCGAGCTGGCCTCGAACCACTCACCCGCCGGTCAAAGGACAGCCACTCTACCCACTGAGCTACTGCCACCCCACTACTACTTGGGCCATTTTTTGCGAGGATTTATTTGTCATGGTCCAACTTGTTGTACAATGATTTCTATTGAGTAATATCATTGAGTTAAAATACAATTTAGTTGAATTTGTTGTTAAAATATTTCTTATGTACCTAAAGTTTGATAAATTAAATGAGATTTTATCCACATGTTTGAAAGATAGGAAAGAATCGATGACTTTCCTTTCTTGGTGCAATAAAATGTACAAAAAAAATGTAAAAAGCATGAGCCCACAACAGGGTCAACATTTCCTAATTTCTATCCCTCATATTTGCACAAACAACAGCAGTCATTCCTCTGCAACAGTTTGCATGCAAAATCTAAAAGCAATTTAGGCTCCTGCAGCCTTGATGAACACAATAGTTTCTAATGCCCCATTTTTTTTTAATCCAATATGCACTGTGAGAGGCGCTACCCTTGCATATTAAATCACTTTGATAACATTTTTGCACACACTATCCATGTGTCTTTTAGTCCACACAAAGCCTATTGTGTGTCTGTTGCCACGTTTCCATGTGTCCAGCGGTTGTGCTTTGTCATCAGTGGTATTTCCTCACTCTATTAAGCAGTGTGTAAAAGTCTGTAAAGGTCTCAGTATTCTTATTCAAACACCACTGACATTTAAAACAGGTCTTTTATATGCTCTATAAAGCAACAGCTAAATGTATTGGAAAAAAAACTAATTTGAGTATTGCCCTTTATATGCCTTAAAGATGCTGAAGCCATCTTTCTTTCCTTCCAAACCCTTTCATTTCAACATGATGACCTGCCTGTTTGTTATTTTATTTAAAGTGTACAATCAATCAAGCAACCACATCAAAATACTGATCAAATACATCAGACCAACAAAGTTCCACAAATGTTTCCATCTTGTCAGTGTTCAAGGCATTTTACTTTGATGGCCTAGATAAGATTCTTTTCACTGAAGGTTTTCACACTATGCTGTAGGCTAAAAAACAGGACTCTACAGTTAAAGAAAGCTACACGCTACACGTTTAACATTAGTAAAGCTAGAAGCTATGTTGGAATAAAGTGTAATTGTCTCTGTAAACTGCAGTTGTGACCATAGATGTGACTGGGCAGGGCACCTGTTTAGACCGGTGACAAATCAGTCAGTTTGGTAAGTTCTTGCTACTTCAGATGTTTTTTTTTTAAGTCTAGTGAATCACTTCAATATTAATATTACTCAAACATTACTATAAATCTGTATTTATTATTATTACACTTTTTTATATTGGCTAAACATTTCGGTGACCCTTTATTTGACACTACACATGTATTTGACACTACACATGTATTTGACACTACACATGATACATTGTATCTACCTCAATAAATACAATGTAACAAACTGTAACAACATATAACGACATATACATAACCTAACCCTAACTCTACCTACAATATGTAAGTACACAAAATTCTATTATGTATGTACTATAAAGTGTTACCGCCATTTATTATTTTTCACTTGTTTTTACTATTATTTTAGTGCCTTTGAGTTATTTATTTGTTGTGTTTTTTGTAAATTGTAATTTTTAATCTGTTTTATGTCTTATGCAATTTGTATTGTAAGTTTTGTCTCTTTTATTGATTGTATTGCTTGTGTAAATCACTTTTGAAAGTAAAATGAAAAATTCTGGAGCACTACAGGCAAGGTTGGTGAAATCTTGCCCAGGAATACAACAACAGTATGAACTGAGGAAGTGGCGGCAGTAGCTCAGTGGGTAGAGCGGCCGTCATTCGACCAGCGTGTGGGCGGTTCGATCCCCGCTCGAAACAGCCCATAACATCCCGCTCTCCCCCACATACTGTCGTTGTGTCCTTGGGCAAGACACTTAACCTACATTGCCTCCAGTGAGTGTTCTGTAACACTGGTGAATAGTTTATTCTATGTAAAGTGCTTTGAGTGCCTACTACAGTAGGTGGAAAAGTGCTATAAAAAAAAAAAGAGAAATTGAACCACCAACCTTCCTGTTATTGGACACCCTGCTCTACCTCCCGAGCCACTGTGTCCCTAAAGTACTTTATAAATAAAGTTGGTTTGGTCTATTAATTGCTTCATTTGTGCTATTTGAGAACATTTGAAATGGCAGTATAACAGAAAAGTAATCCACTAATTTGCCACAAACTGACTTCCTCCTGAAAATTACATCACGGTGACAATTTCTAGTCTTAGCTAATAGTAGATAGTTACTTAGTGTTTATGGAAGAAGGCAGAGTTAAAGCAATAAATATAAATATTAAATATTGGTCTTTCATGACATAAAACACTATTCTGCAGTACTTAACAAGTCAGGTTTAACATTAGCTTGTTAGACTGAACGTTATTTTATACAATTACCATGTGAATGCATCATGAGCATAAACTCCACATCAATCTGCCTCAACTAAACATTTTTTTTCTTTTAATTCAGAGCAAATACTTTATTAAACACAAAAACAATGTAGATGACTTTGAAAGCATTTTCTGTATTTAAATTGTAAAATTGTTTTTGAGTCATCATTTTCATGTTTTTAAGCAGTTTTACATGTTTAACGTTAAAACAGGTTACTTTTGTGTGAAATATCATGAAATATGTAGAGCCCATGAGTTTTTTAATTGGTCTTATCCTCGGTGTGAGTCGATAAAAATTACCATCTTAATACTTTTCTTTCTCACTTTTTTTGTGGCCCCTTTGTTTCCTGTTGAAATATCTCCTTGTCATCCAGGTTGAATGCTATTGGCTGTTTGGTGCACACCCAGTGAGATAAAGTTGATAACCAGCGTCGAGCAGCAGATGAACCCAAAGTTACCCAGTTTGGATTTGTTTGGTGGGTTGCAGACCCACTTTGAGTAGGCGTGTAATAATGCCTTGTAATGCTTGTAATATGCTTGTAGTGCCCTGTAATGCTAACTGACATTTCACAGCCTAGACAAAGAGCTGCAAAGTTTGTTTCATTTACTAATGAAGCAAAACAAAAGAATGCCATGAGAGACTACATGAGATATGGATTTTCTTCAAAGGAGGACAGAAACCTCTGTGTTTGAGGAGTTTGTGGATAAGAACTGCTACTGAAGAAATCGTCCTATTGTCCCATAGTACAGTGTTGGTTGTCACTGATTAAGTGAGTGAGTATTTTTAGCTAAAGCTACATAATTTGAGTCTAGTAGCTTTTTTTATTTCATGTATTTTGCAGGAAAACACCAACTGAGTCTGTTAACGTTACTGAAATGTTCTGATTGTTATGTCAGCTTTATGATTACTGCTTGAATAAGTTTACTTAAATTTAATTAAATTGTATTTATTATTATAGAAACTCTAAAAAGAATATCTGGAAGTACATTTTACATCTATGGGTTCAATTGAGAACAGGCTTTGATAGATATACTGTATGTTCAAAAGCTAAGAGCAAGATGAGCTGACCATACCGAGAGACAAACAATGAGTGCATGATAACAATGCAGAGAAAGTGGCAGATGCGTTATGTGGGAGGGAGAATGCAAAGCCAAACAAGGGTCCAAGGCTGGTGTGCAGAGGTAGCCTAAGGTTTTTGTAACGATTTAAACTCACTCAGAGAGTCTGGGGAGAATGCAAGCCAAAGGCCAGAACAGAATATTTTGACATTTCCGCACATATCTCTCGCTCCAAGGCAGTGTGGTTACATTCAGAGGAATATTTGAATAAATCTGGTGGGCTCAAAGCTGGAGATTACTGTACGAGTGTAATTCTGCAAACCACGACCCTGAACTAAGCCAGGCTGATCCGGTGTCAGAGACATGAGGACAATTAACGCACAGCAGCGCAGTGAGAAAAGCTGCCCTTTATGCTATGTATAGTTCATTAAACAGCACTTAAGATGGGGCTTATTAGCGGTTTGCAGTTCGCACACATGAGAGGAGCACGCAAATGGAGATGTAGCCCACAACCAGCAAATTAAAAAGGGTTGCCGCGACAGTTCCTTGTACAGCATCATGTGTAGGAGAAGAAAACATAAATTGCATTCCTTAATTCTTCTGTTTTGTCAAGTTTATTTGATCAGCTTTAGATAAATGTCCTGCCTTTTCGCTTCCTCTCGTTTTTGCAGCATGCAAATCTTATTGTACCTCACATTTATGATCTCCATAATCCACATATAATTAGTTTTGTGCAGTGGTGTTCAAGCAGAGCGACTGGCGCAAGCAGGAGCTGGTATAGACGCCACAGAAAACTGTAAAAAAAAAGGTACTTTTGTAGTTCTGTAAATAAATTCTGACTAGCATGTGATTATAGGCTTTTGAATTTAATGTTGCGTCACATGATCAGTAAAATATTTTGGCATGGGACTGCGACCCATTATTGTTCTAAATGTAAACTGTCAAAATAAACTTGATCTGTCCTGGTTTGGTCAAACTGAGCCCCAGGTAATTGTTCCAAATGCCACTAAAGTCAAGTCATTTAATCACGTGGTTATGGTTGGCATCTGTGGCTGGCATTGCCATAAAAAAGGCGTTTAAAATGTTTGTGTTTTATACCTCTCTTGGCGAATCCAGTATGACCTCAATTTAACCACAATGTGATAAAATTAAACTATTATGAGTCTTTACTCCCAGACTAATAATCAGAACAAAATTGTAATACACTCAGACTGGTGTACACTGTTAACTGTCTGAAGAATAATTCAGGTAAAATAATTAATAATTACACATCATTCAGGCTGTATGTCTAAAAGTATATACCTGCAGAAGGTAACTATTGACCACAAAGGACAGATTGTTTTTGCTCACAACTCTAGTCCAGACACAGTGGACATTGTCATAGTAACTGGTATTGTGATCCTAATATGTCATAATATGTGTTATAAAAAGAGAGATGTTTCCTAAATAAACATGCTATGGGCTGTTAAGGTTGTGGAAGTTGACTGACTGTGTTTATGAAGGCAGTAGGGATTATCATGCTTGTAATGTTAGCAGGTCTTGGAGAGTGTTGTTAACGGCAAGGCTGCTCCTTATAGCATAAAGTTATTGGGAAAGGTTAATGAGACTTGTGATTTACCATAACCAAAAATGAGCTTAGCATTAGTATGAATTACTCTGTTTTTTTCAGCTTTATTTAGTAGTTAAACCACCTGCTGGATGTATACGTGGCCTAGTAGTTTTTGTCATGCAACACTTTAGTCAGTCTGAGCCTAAAACTGAGAAAGCATAACCTTTAAATTAAAAAAATGAATTGTATCAAGGCATATATAGTGACAAAATAGTGACAACCCTAGCTCCTGTATGTATGACACAACCACAAGACTGTTGTTTTAAAGTCACAGTTGTGAAGTCTGACAACTATCAAAATCGTGCAGTCAGAGCAAATTACCCCACAGGGGGATAAAAAAAAAGACATTAAAATAGAGATGGTATGGTAAGATGGTAAGAAAATGCATATTGACGGCAGTGCAGAGAAACAATGGGGTTCTGGATGGCTGGCACTGAGTATGTTTAAGAGCTAGATGGAAGCTCTAAAAATACTCCTGCCATTATGAACACATCTTTATGTATGTAGACACTGCGGGGAGTGAGTGCACACTGCTCTGACGTTCCCATAGTATCTAGTTAAAAGTCTGAGTCGACTGCATCAAGCCATGACAAGGCTCCTCCTGAACCGTCAGAGCAGCATGGGCTCGGCGCTCCACGGGACAGAATTTTAAACACACACTTCCTGATTGAAGTTTTTTTTTTTATCAGGTGCATAAGCTTGTTGCCTCCCACCAGGCGCGACTGCTTAATGAGTCAGAAGTCATAAAAATAAAGTCTATGCTTACAGAAATACACTGGAAATGTTACAGTGAAAAGTAATTTACTGCTAGACTGTTCTTCCTACATAGACTCTTACAAGTACCATGGACTAATTTCCTGTTAGTGACCTAAACAAGTCAAGACAGTTATTTTTGTATAGCCCAATATCACAACAACAGCCGCCTCAAAGGGCTTAACAGACTGCACTAGACAACATCCCCTGTCCTTAGACCCTCCATCAGGGTAAGTAAAAAATCCCCCCCAAAAAAAAGACGGAAAAAAAGCTAAACCTCAGTGCGTCCACCCTAGGAGGAGGTAGAAAAGAAGAATAAGTGCTAAATACTACTGCAAAAAATAGGCAGGTGTAATAATAATATGAGAGGTTGAGTGTGTACCTGCAGCTACGACCAGAGCGAGTGTGTACCTGCAGCTACGACCAGTGTGAGTGTGTCCCTACATCTATGACCAGAGTGAGTGTGTACCTGCAGCTACAACCAGAGTGAGTGTGTACCTACAGCTACAACCAGTGTGAGTGTGTACCTGCAGCTTCAACCAGTGAGTGTGTATCTACAGCTACGACCAGTGTGAGTGTGTCCCTACATCTATGACCAGAGTGTGTACCTGCAGCTACAACCAGAGTGAGTGTGTACCTACAGCTACAACCAGTGTGAGTGTGTACCTGCAGCTTCAACCAGTGAGTGTGTATCTACAGCTACGACCAGTGTGAGTGTGTCCCTACATCTATGACCAGAGTGAGTGTGTACCTGCAGCTTCAACCAGAGTGAGTGTGTATCTACAGCTACAACCAGTGTGAGTGTGTACCTGCAGCTTCAACCAGTGTGAGTGTGTACCTGCAGCTACAACCAGAGTGAGTGTGTCCCTACAGCTACGACCAGTGTGAGTGTGTACCTGCAGCTACAACCAGTGTGAGCGTGTATCTAAAGCTACAACCAGAGTGAGTGTGTACCTGCAGCTACAACCAGAGTGAGTGTGTACCTGCAGCTACAACCAGTGTGAGTGTGTCCCTACAGCTACGACCAGAGTGAGTGAGTACCTGCAGCTACAACCAGAGTGAGTGTGTACCTGCAGCTACGACCAAGGTGAGTGTGTACCTGCAGCTACAACCAGAGTAAGTGTGTACCTGCAGCTACAACCAGAGTGAGTGTGTACCTGCAGCTACGACCAGTGTGAGTGTGTACCTGCAGCTACGACCAAGTTGAGTGTGTACCTGCAGCTACAACCAGAGTGAGTGTGTACCTGCAGCTACAACCAGAGTGAGTGTGTACCTGCAGCTACGACCAGTGTGAGTGTGTACCTGCAGCTACAACCAGAGTGAGTGTGTACCTGCAGCTACGACCAGTGTGAGTGTGTACCTGCAGCTACGACCAGTGAGAGTGTGTCCCTACAGCTACAACCAGTGTGAGTGTGTACCTGGAGCTACAACCAGAGTGAGTGTGTACCTGCAGCTACGACCAGTGTGAGTGTGTACCTGCAGCTACGACCAGTGAGAGTGTGTCCCTACAGCTACAACCAGTGTGAGTGTGTACCTGGAGCTACAACCAGAGTGAGTGTGTACCTGCAGCTACGACCAGTGTGAGTGTGTACCTGCAGCTACAACCAGTGTGAGTGTGTCCCTACAGCTACGACCAGAGTGAGTGTGTACCTGCAGCTACAACCAGAGTGAGTGTGTACCTGCAGCTATGACCAAGGTGAGTGTGTACCTGCAGCTACGACCAGTGTGAGTGTGTCCCTACAGCTACAACCAGAGTGAGTGTGTACCTGCAGCTACGACCAGTGTGAGTGTGTCCCTACAGCTACAACCAGAGTGAGTGTGTACCTGCAGCTACGACCAGTGTGAGTGTGTCCCTACATCTATGACCAGAGTGAGTGTGTACCTGCAGCTTCAACCAGAGTGAGTGTGTATCTACAGCTACAACCAGTGTGAGTGTGTACCTGCAGCTTCAACCAGTGTGAGTGTGTACCTGCAGCTACAACCAGAGTGAGTGTGTCCCTACAGCTACGACCAGTGTGAGTGTGTACCTGCAGCTACAACCAGTGTGAGCGTGTATCTAAAGCTACAACCAGAGTGAGTGTGTACCTGCAGCTACAACCAGAGTGAGTGTGTACCTGCAGCTACAACCAGTGTGAGTGTGTCCCTACAGCTACGACCAGAGTGAGTGAGTACCTGCAGCTACAACCAGAGTGAGTGTGTACCTGCAGCTACGACAGTGAGTGTGTACCTGCAGCTACAACCAGAGTAGTGTGTACCTGCAGCTACAACCAGAGTGAGTGTGTACCTGCAGCTACGACCAGTGTGAGTGTGTACCTGCAGCTACGACCAAGGTGAGTGTGTACCTGCAGCTACAACCAGAGTGAGTGTGTACCTGCAGCTACAACCAGAGTGAGTGTGTACCTGCAGCTACGACCAGTGTGAGTGTGTACCTGCAGCTACAACCAGAGTGAGTGTGTACCTGCAGCTACGACCAGTGAGAGTGTGTACCTGCAGCTACGACCAGTGAGAGTGTGTCCCTACAGCTACAACCAGTGTGAGTGTGTACCTGGAGCTACAACCAGAGTGAGTGTGTACCTGCAGCTACGACCAGTGTGAGTGTGTACCTGCAGCTACAACCAGTGTGAGTGTGTCCCTACAGCTACGACCAGAGTGAGTGTGTCCCTACAGCTACGACCAGAGTGAGTGTGTACCTGCAGCTACGACCAGAGTGAGTGTGTACCTGCAGCTACGACCAGTGTGAGTGTGTCCCTACAGCTACAACCAGAGTGAGTGTGTACCTGCAGCTACGACCAGTGTGAGTGTGTCCCTACAGCTACAACCAGAGTGAGTGTGTACCTGCAGCTACGACCAGTGTGAGTGTGTCCCTACAGCTACGACCAGTGTGAGTGTGTACCTGCAGCTACAACCAGAGTGAGTGTGTACCTGCAGCTACAACCAGTGTGAGCGTGTATCTACAGCTACAACCAGTGTGAGTGTGTACCTGCAGCTACAACCAGTGTGAGCGTGTACCTGCAGCTTCAACCAGTGTGAGTGTGTACCTGCAGCTACAACCAGTGTGAGTGTGTACCTGCAGCTTCAACCAGTGTGAGTGTGTACCTGCAGCTACAACCAGTGTGAGTGTGTATCTACAGCTACAACCAGTGTGAGTGTGTATCTACAGCTACAGCCAGTGTGAGTGTGTACCTACAGATACAACCAGTGTGAGCGTGTATCTACAGCTACAACCAGTGTGAGTGTGTACCTGTAGCTACAACCAGTGTGAGTGTGTACCTGCAGCTAAAACCTGTGTGAGTGTGTATGATCAATCAGTCTCCATACGTTTGGTGAAATAAGTAGTTTTTGAGTTTGCTTTTGAAAACCTCAACAGAGTCAGTTCGCCGCACTTCCACCTGGAACCCATTCTATAAAAAAGGGGCTCTATAAGAAAAGGCTCTGTAGCCAGCAGACTTCTTCTTTATTCGAGGAAGTTGAAGGAGGCCAGTGATGCTGCAGAGATAATGTGGGGTCAAAAATGACACTGAGGTTCCTCACAGTGTTGCCGTGCTCCAACACACAGTTGTTGGTCGAGACAGTATGATTGTTTAACTTGTGCCGATGACTGGCAGGACCAATTAACAAGAGCTCTGTTTTATCCAAGTTCAAATGGAGGAAGTTTTGAGACATCCATGTTTTAATTGACCTGGTCTGCCTTGTTGTCTCACTGGAAAGGTCCTCAGTTCTTCTGTCCAATCCATGAGTTTTGCCCCTCACTGGTTAAATGACAGGGTGTATATCATTGTGAAGTCACTGTGATACTTGTAAAGGAGAATATTGTAAGTTAATATATCTCATAGTCTAGCTTAAATGACTTTTCAGAAGGCCAAACACTTAAAGCAACACTGCGTAACTTTTAGCCACTAGGTGGAGGAGAAGCCTCACTGTGTTGTTTGTTTTAGAGAGGAAAATATCCAAAAGAGAGGAAAAGGACAAGTCTTCTGACAAGGTGGGTCATTTTAGTCCATTTTGAACAACTACAACGCTGCTAGGATCCAGTGTATCGACCTTTCTGCTCCCTCTGTTTGAGCTGCTTAGCGTGTCACTCAGCAGAGGTCTGCTTGTGCTGGCTGCATGGAATTATATATAATTTATATCAGTTTTCTGTCCAGCTCAGGGTACTGTGTCAGTGAAATAGCAATTCGAAAAAACATTAAATCTATACAAGAATGTATAATTTTGGACTTTACATGCTAGTACTAGCTAAAAGTTACGTAGATATATTTTGTTTGCAAGTGCATGATAAAAATGACTCTTATATGGATTGTTATAATGCACATCAAACATTCACGTTTGTATTAGTTTGAATGTGTTTGGAGCTACTGAAGGAAGTAAGTATCTTTTTTTTTTAAATTCTACTCCCTTTTGAATCATTTCAACAGAAGGCCCGAGTTCTGGTCACCAGTGAAGTTGAAATTGCATTAAACCGTTCCTCCTCTGTCTTGATTTGATCATTTTTTAGGCGTATTTATTTGTGGCATACGCAAGGCATATGATCAAATATGGTCATCTTTTACTCTATCACATACACCAAGTCATTGTTTAGCACAGGTATGAGTAATAACTTGGTAATAATGTTAGAGGTCAAAATTATTCTCATGAATCATCATGTGGAGAAATGCACTGCTGGCAGCCACACCAGAAGGGGCCCCAAATTTTATTTTGATATTGGTGGGGGAAACCGGAGCACGGGGAGAACATGCAAACTCCACACAGAAAGGACCATCACAATGTTTCGTTCTTTTTACTAATTCTTACGTTTTACTAGCTCACAAAGCATAAACACTGAATGGAGAAATCACTGTGGGCAGCATTCTGAATACACAACTAAAGTTGGCAATTTCTTTGTATGTATTTGTATTTGAAGACTTTTACTAAATTACTTATAATACCTTACGGCGCTGATTCATCCTAAATGAATGATGGTGCATATTTGTCAGTAAAGGTAAAAAAGTAATAAAAAGGCAAAAAATGGTTTGAAAAAAATATCCAAACAGTTACGAATCACAGAGGTCTAAAAACCATTTAGAAATTTGATGGTATTGACTTGTCCTGGCAGGCAGCTGAACCACACGCCCCAAGAAATATAAAGTTATAGCTGGTTCAATATCAATGCTGTAAGCTATCCGACTCAATCTTTATCACATTTTAGGTTTGTGATGAAGCGGGGAAGCTGACGCAGCAAATGTGGGCGTTGGACTCCAAAAAGTACCCTAAAGTCCTGCTTTGAAACTTTTTCACTGATAGAGGGAAAAAAACAGGCTAGGTGCATGTAATGTTGCTGTAAATGAAAAAAAAGCATAGAACAATGTCTTTCCGCAGATATGTGTTTAGATGTGGGATGCATAGACCTTGTTATTATTACAGTGTAATTGAACAAATGACTATCATATCACATTTTATATAATATTATAACATTATAAGGTTACTATCAGTGTTGGGAGTATCGCGTTACAGAAGTGTATTAGTTTTTGCTGTAACATAGTAATATAACGCATTACTAAAAATGCGTAGTTTATTACCCGTTACATTCTCAGTAACTGTTAAAATAATTTTCAGTTCAGATCAGTGAGAGAAACGATGGAGTGAGAATGGTCAGGTTTTAATTCTTGCAAGAATGAAGCAAATCAAACACATGTAACAATTGTACACAGTGGTTTTGCTTGCAAAGGTAAACAACACATGAGATAGTGAGAGAGAGAGAGAGTACATACAGTGGTAGGAGGCGTATATCGTCCACACAAGTTCCCAGTCCGTGGCAAGTTATGTCTCTGTGGCTAGTTATGTGTATGTCTATGTCACTGTTTGGATTAGCATCAAGGACATGACATGAGCAGGACTGACATGACCTGAACAGACTAGGAGCAAATGGTAATAAATAACAGGATATATATAATGTCCCTAACACGTACAAATGTATTTAACCAGACTGTATCTATAATGAAACATTGCGGTGCTAGAGAAAAACTCCATGACCATGTGTGACCATGTGCTATTTCCAGCTTTGTATACTGTGCTGGGTTTTAACTGGTGCACTTATGCTTTTTGGTTCCATGTGTTGTTAAAATTGCTTCCATTGTTTTCCTTGCTTTGGATAAAATCGTCTGCTAAATGACTAAATGTAAATTTAAATGTAGAAGTAGATATGTATTGAATCAGAAAGTTCTCTCCATCTTATATTGTTTACTCATCCTTCCGTATTTTATTTATTGTTCTAAAGTTTGGGGGAAATACCTTAAAAAGCCATTTAGAGACATTATACAGACTCCAGAAAAAAGCCATCAGAATTGTACACAATGTGGGATTTAGAGATCATAATAACACACTGTTCCTAAAATCACATACCCTAAAACTTGAAGACTTAGTCAAATTAAAAACATTGTTATTAATATATAAAGCTAAAAAACACCAACTTCCCAGTGATATTCAACAAATATTTACCAATAGAAAGGGGTGTTTAATTTAAGGAAAGACTACAACTTAAAGGTACAGTGTGTTCGTACAACATTAAAGAGACAAAGTGTTACTCAAACTGGTGTGATTCTGTGGAACCTAGACAGTGGTATAAAGGGTGCTGCAACATTATCACAATTAAAAAAAATTATATAAAACTAGTATTTTTAACAAATATACTTTATTGTAATAACTAATTGTAAAGATAACAAATAACATTTATTAAAATAATCTAAATAATAAATTGAAAAATTTGGATTAAAAAATTGATATAATGCTAATTTAATTAAAATAATCTAAATAATAAATTGAAAAATTTGGATTAAAAAATTGATATAATGCTAATTAATTAATGATTAATTTAAAATGGTAGGAATGATACCTGTTTAAAAAAAATTATATGTAGACTGTTCATCATTTGACATGCAAAAATAATGCAATTCAAAGCTGAATTCCTTTTTTTAGCGTTCCATTTGAAAAAAAAAAACATCTTTTGCAATTTGCACAATGTCAGCTTTTTTGGAATCTTTGGCCAGATCAATTCAAATTGTTCTGCCTCTATTCCTTTATGAATCCACCCCAACTCAATCTTTTTTGTCTGTCTCAGGGCCAGCTTATTATTCCCCAGATAGGCTTTTGAATTTTTGGAAGTTGCAACAGGTTCTCTACTTAGATCTACTTACATATCTCCTTACTTTGTCACAGTTTGGTAATTTGCTGTTCAGGTACATTATGGCTTCTTAAGAAGGTAAACAGTGCCTCCATTTGTCTATCCATCACATGCTCCATTGTAGTATAAATATATTACTTTTAAATCAAAGTAACTATTAATATATAATATATTACATTTTGGAAGTATTATGCCCGACACCATTTACTATGAAGCATTTTCCCACCCATCAATTTTCAGGTGAGACAAATTAAAAAGTAGGGCTGGGGAATATAGCCTTAAAATTATAGCACACTTTATTGGAAAAAAATGTCAATGATATTAAAATACAACACTGTATTGCATACCTGCCAACTTTTCAAAAAACCTTGGAGTGAGATTTTGTCAGGGGTGGTCAAAACACACCACCAGTTATTCATTTAACTGGTGGTGTGTAAGCTAGGGGGAGCTTATTAAGAGATAGACAATATTGGTTACATTCTGTGAAGCAAATATAGCTGAAGGTCCAACCCCAGGACATTTTGGATTAAGTAGATGTGATTTCCTGCATTCTAGTGGATTTTTGGGTGGTCTGCTAAAGACCACTTGCACCCATGTGCAATACCTGAACTTATTCTGGTTCATGTTTGGCATCGAAACTTGTAGGGCCTTCTAGACTTGAGCTGAACATTCAACCAGAAAACTATTGTTGTGCCTAAATCCTTTAAATTTCTAGGAACACACATTAGCAATAACCTGAAGTGGACAATTAACGCTAAACAAATCATTGCAAAAGCTCAACAAAGACTTTACTTCCTCAGACAGCTTAAAAAATACCAGATCAGACATCAGCTCCTTGTTCTGTTCTATTCCGCTATCATTGAGTCCATAATTACATCATCAATAACAGTATGGTATGGTAGCACAGACAGCCAAACAAGGAAAAAACTACAGCAGATTGTCAACAAAGCATCCAAGATTATAGGAAAACCACTGCCTTCAGTTGATTCCCTCTATAAATATCGGACTGTAAAGCGGGCAAAGAAAATCATCTCTGACCCCCTACATCCAGCGAACCACCTTTTTCAGCTTCTTCCCTCACATAGGCGCTACAGGTCACTCTCTGCCAAGACCAAACGCCTCACAAACAGCTTTTACCCCATAGCTATTAGGACTCTGAACTACTCTCTTTAGTCTAGCCTCTCCTCTTACACACTAGGCATGGTTATGTAAACACTGTATCTTGTATTGCTACATGTTGTGAAGTATATTGTCTATTTGTTGTTTGTAAGTGTATGATGATGTAGAGCTTAAACATACTGTACCAAAAACAAATTCCAAACAAATGTTATTAAACAGTACAACTTTTTCAAGTAATAAAACAGATGAATACATTACACAAATAACTTAAAATGAGGCATAATCAGTATCAAATACAGATCAGAAGCTGGTAAAGTCCTTGTCTATGATCTGTGGGCATGGTTATACTGGCCTGTGGCCTTCTTGGAGGCCTTGATGATATCTGAGGGGGGCTCCCATTTAAAGCAGGGCTCCAAATTGGCCATCTTTATGGTCATTATTGATGACAAGGTGCCATCCAATGCTAGGCTGGTTCTTCTTTTGGTTTTGTTCAGTCCCACAACTGAAAACACCCTGGCCTGTTAATAAAAAGATAAATGCCATGTGAATAAATGCTAGGAACTGATGTTTTGAACATGCAGCAGCCTATACTATGAGGTTAACAAGGTGCTCTCCTGCTATGACAGCTGATTCACTCATGTTCACAAACAAACACACAAGCAAATTATTTAATTCAAGATGTAAAGTTTAAGAGCGTAAGTACTCAAGGATGACATTTCATTGTAACATACCTAGTCTCAGTTGAGCTCAGATTTTCATCACCAGTCGTCTTCTCGCAGTAGTTTTCCCTGGTTTTCCCCGATGTATTTCTTGTATCTTCTTCTTCTGTTACTTGCTTCAGGGTGCAGCGCATAGGGTTCAGGGACGCTTATTAGCGCCATCTATGGTCGGGGAGTTTGAAAGGAACGAGCGATTCAGCGATTCTCGCCTCAAGATTAGATTTTTTTTTTTTGCGTGAGAAATGTGATGTGTGGCGTGAGTGCGTGTGAAAACAGGCAAACCGTGTGTCACACGGCGAAAGCGTGAGAGTTGGCAGCTCTGGCATTGTACTGTATCTTCAGGTTCAGCAGCTGCACCATGTATCTGTGCATTCATACAAAACATAGCTACAAACATAGCTATGTGGTATTATTGTGTGACTAAAACATTTGTTTTAGTCACACAATAATACCTCTCTCAGACAGAGATGCACAGTACAATAGACAGTTTAGCCGCTATGCTAACATTATGAATGCCTCTGTTTTTCCTCTGCACAAGGGATGTAACACAGAAAAGTGTTAACAATTTCATTGAATCTGTGTCTGATCAACTAGGGACTTAGGGCTGTTTCGAATGCCATTTTTGAGCTTCAAAGCTTAGGTGGCAATCAATATCGAATATTCGAAGCTTCGGTGGGTGGGGCTAAATATATAATAATAGTGTCGGTTTGTATTTGTATCATCTTTTACGACTTCACGTTTCACTCTTTGGCATCGTAAATGTGTTGCGGCAGACCCAGTGGAGTGCAGTGTTGCATTTGGTGCAATATGACCAGGTGGCACACATTCTTTAAATATTAATAAACAAATTATTATTAGCCTGTGCTGCTGTATGTTTTTAAATAGTGTCGTATTTGCAATTAGCCTATTTATCATAGCAAATTAAGCGCATAAAAGCAGTTTTTTTTTTTGCCGCGTGCTACTTACAGAACTCAGGTGATTTTTCAAACTTGTGGTGCTGTTGTGGTAGGCCAGTTTCAAATCGTATATTTGACACACTGCCTTTGTCTTGTCATCCTCACTTAATTTAAAGTGCGGCCAAACAGCTGAGGTCTTGGGCATTTTGTACCTATTCAGTACAAGATGAAATAAATCACAACGTTCGCCAACGGGCGGTTCAAGCATGAGTGAGAATGAGTCCGCGACGGAAGTCACGTGTTGAAAAAAAAAAAATGAATATTCGAATCTCAAAACTGAAAATCGAATGCCACCCCAACGAACGAATATTCGAATATTCGATTATTCTAGTACAGCCCTATAGGGACTACAGTTGAGAGGGTACTCAACTGAAGCAGACACACTGCCAACAAATCATGGATCCCAGGTATCTTTATTTTCTTCATCTGTAATGTCTGTAACAACTTTAACAATGTGCCTGCACCTCTCAGTCTCGGCAGACTGGTGTAACTGTCTTTGATGTGGAAGCACAGGGCCTAGAACCCTCTGGATAGATTTTTTTCCCTTCCTCCATGTGTCATTATTTGACATTCTGCACAACCACAGCCTCTCATGACTTGTAGCTTGTAGCTTTATAAAATAGAGCCCTTGAATCAAGCTGCTGTTCTCTTCCAACATAGTAACAGCAAGGTTGCCAATTGTCAAATCCATCTTGTTAATGCATTATTTGTGATTTTGTGTACCAATTCTCTGTTTGAAGACAGATCACCGGAGGGAGGAATTTCGTATGGTTGGTTACTTTTTGATCTCACTAAAGCTAATACTTTAATTTCCAAATACAGCATAGAACCCTACTTGATAAGCCCCAAATTATCACTTTAAAGATAGAAATCTGTGAGTGAGAGCACTAACTCATTAACCTTATGCCCATGCATGGTTTAATAATGATAATGATAATATAAGTATGGTATATGTGCTTTTGCTTTTAATTCCCTATTGGCTTTTAGTCTAAATGGGGTGTATAAACCACATCTTTTTGGCATTACTTACTGTCTTTAGGGTTATTCTCATAAAAAGCCTGGCTTGGCATCCAGATCCCTAAATGATACAGTCCTTGTGTGCTTCTCGGAGAACTTCCTCCTGCTTAAGGGTTAATGTGGTTCAAATGCTGCTTGCTGTCTCATTAAACAGTTTGAAACCTTTCTGTATCCCAAGCAGCGGTGGCTCACTCAGGAAGCTACAGGCAGGTTCACTGGAGAAGCCACAGTGGTAGGCAGCCAGAGCCTCCTAATTAGAGCCTATAAAGTTCAGCGTGTTGGGTTGACACTGACAATAGCAGGGTACAGTGCTGATTGATCCCTGCAGCAGTGACAGCGGTGATGTGGCTCAAAGTAGACAGCACTCGTATGATGCAACTAAACACTACTGGCAATGTTAAAGTCCCATGTTTTTCCTCCTTTTTATAATTATTTTATTATCACTTTATTATCACTGTCAGATTTACTGTCGGAAGCCGCTACCAGGGGGCACCCGGCATGTTTTGAAACAGGAGTACCCAGAAGAAACCCACACGAGCATGGGGAGAACATTTAAACTCCACACAGAAAAGCCCTGTCCGGTCTGGGAGTCAAACCCTGGACCTTGCTGTGAGGTGCCACCGATAATGGGGAGTATAGTATAGTATATTGTTAATGTAAAATAAGTGTTAAATAGCTGCATATTCAAACTGACCTCACTGTCATAGAGTAGTGAGTACTATACGTTTCTAGTCTCTGCTTTGCATTGATCAAACAATTCCCAATCTCTTCCAGTTTTTCAGACCAAAATTTTCATTGATATAAATTCCAAATGCAATTTATCTTCTCTGTTGTCCCCATTCATTTCTTCTTTATTTCTCTGTATTTACTCTGATTTGATCGCCCTGTTTTCAGTATCGCAGAGCTCGTTCACCTTTTATTACGGTAAATGTCTGTGGTAGCTTGCGCTGAACGGCTAGCCTGCTCTGGAGCTGGTTAAGTTGCAGGTCGACGATAGAAACTCAGATCACTGACTAATGAGCAAAATGAAACGAGCTGCAGATATCATATGAAGGTGTTGAGGAGGAAAGACGCAGTGCAGAGACAGATTAAAAAAATACTACATGCTGATTTGCTCTAAATTATCTCTGCTATGATCAAGAGAGAGCATATACTGTATGTCCTTACCCCACCCCCATCACCCGTCTGGCTTCCTCCCAAAAATGATTCACGTCACTGATCTTTACGTTTACATTTAGTAACTCTGTATACATTTATGGAAGAGAGTCACTACAATAATAATAATACACTTTGCATGGGCTAATGCTGCTTTCACCCTCTGCCAAAACGAGACAACATTAAACTTGTTACAACTTGTGGATGTTAAAAAAGAGGTAACAATAAAAGTTGCTAATGTTTCAAAGGAGAGAATGTAAAACTTGCAACGTTAAATTACAAATTAATTTTGAAGTACATGCTGCAAACAGCCCGATACAATTCACTGAAAGCATTAGCAGTAACACTGCTACAATTCATTACAGGTCTTTGAAATTACAGGTGCTTTTAAGGCACTCCACCAATAAAATATTACCAAAGCATGAATAATTCTTGCTAATATAGAAGAATTTTGGAAATGTATTCCATTTATCTGAGCCAGAGTTGTAGGTCTATTTTGCCCATGTAATACAAGGCAGAGACTTGAAAAATGGAGCTTTGAAATCCATTCTTGCATATTTTGTTTATGTGCTTGTATCTGATTTTAATCAGCAGGTAACCACTGATGTCCTTTTGTCTGATTTTACTACTGTTCACGTTACTCCATCCGGGAAAATCTCAAATTAAACAAAAGTACAATGTTCTTCAACCTTAAGGTGTTTTCAGATTAATGTACCTTTTAAATAATATGATATATGTTTAATAGAAGTGGTTCTAAGAGCAACAAGATCAAGTTTAGAGAAGCTCAGTAGCTCATTCTTTATAGAATCTGCTGCAAAAATGTCCCCAGCTGCTGTCATTGGTCAAAGTTGCAGAAATATATCTCTATTTTCAATATTTCCAGGTGCTCTCTTTACTGACACCAAAGTAGAAAATAATAATAAAAGACTGTTGGGATCTTGAGTGGAGTCATAACTTCCAACACCAAATGATCCACCATCTCCCTTGAAGCAGAATGGGTCTTCTATAATTCCAGGAAACAAACTGAAAACCATTTTCTCAGCTCCAGTTTCTCTCAAACCCTGGCTGCCCTTTGGCTCCATGGCAGTACAGTCAGAATGATCACTCAGGCTAAAACTTTCTGTGCCTCATTGCACTCAAGGAGCTTATATCCCACTGGGAAGAAGTCACGGAATCTGCTCTCTAATAACAGTAGTGGTGACGCAGCACACCAGCCGGATTCCTGACTGACAAAATCAGTGTGACAGCTGCTCTAAGCCCCACTTGAGCGCCTCAGGACCCTCTGTCACTGCCACTGCCGTCCCATGTCACTGAGAGGCAAAATGGAGTGAATTAAGTTTCCTCAAAGGCCATATTACATGAGAAGACCGAGCAGTGGAGGTGAGCTATCAAGAGCTACAAATGGTCTCTGTAAGTTACAACTGGAGCCCACCCCAGAAAAAAAGATGTTTGGGTCCAGACCTTCACAATGGTATACTTTCTGTGCAGGCTTTCACTTTGCCAACCACCTGCATAAATAATTGGTATAACATTATCATGTACAGAATAAAAAGCATTTTTTTATTTTAAAGCTTTCAACACAACAGCTTGTCTAGATAATCCTACTAACTACACAAAAATGACTAAAGTGAGAGATCTTTGACCTGTTGCAATGACTAATAATGGAATAGAACCAATTAATGCTCGTGTAGTTTGTGATGTTTTTATGAATCTTTATTTACTTTATTTCTTTATTTTGCCTCACAGCATGAAGATTGTGAGTTCAAAACCCGGCCGACTCAAACCTTCTCGGCCGACTCCAGTCTTTCTGTGAGGAGTCTGCATGTCCTCCGCGTGTTACTGTGGGTTTTCTCCGGGTACTCCAGCTTCCTCCCACCATCCAAACAAATGCATGAATTGGTTAATTGGCAGATCTAAAGTGTTCCTAGTGAATAAATGTGAGAGTGAATGGTTGTCTGTCACTGTCTGTCTCTAAATGTTAGCCCTGCGACTAACTGGCCATTGTCCAGGATGTACCCCGCCTCAGGCCCAAAGCTGCTGGGATAGGCTCCAGTCAGCCGCGACCCCTAACGGGACTAAGCGGTAGAAAATGAATGAATTTATTTACTTGAGTCATCAAAACAAAACAGCTTGGCTTAAAAAATATATACTATGTCTTAAAAATAAGATACAGGATGCTCTTTCTCCAGAATGTCCACCGGTTATAAATTAGGTTTGCCTCAAAAGCTTTGAAGCCTTCAGCTGATGCTAAGGAAGTGACGTCAACAATGCAACATACTTTTACTTTTGCATGTTTTGTGTGTTTTATTGACAGCAGTTGTAAATCTTTGTGTATCTTGGTTGTGAGCAGGTGGTAACTGTTTCTCAGCAGAAGACACCAAACTACCGCTAGATGATCTGCTATCTGTCTACTTTCATGCAGGACAACACTTCTATTCACTTTAAGTGGAAGAATGTCGTTGCGTTGACGTCCCTTCCTTAGCATTAGCCACATTAGCTGTAGGCTTTTAAAGTTGAAACAGGATTTGTTTGAAGAGAAGCTTTTATTTTTCATGGATTTTTTTATTATTTAAGAGATGGGTTTCTTTTTTGATGCAACATTAAAAATCCTCTCATTTTACTTTTCGAGACAAAACCTATTTTGATGATGCACCACAGGGCCACCATATAATTGACATAAGATTATGTCAAGTTTTTCTTTAAGACTGTAACCAAAATTATTGGACACTGAAGAGGTGGCAGTAAAGATGCCATTTTTAATTTGCAAACTCAAATAATTTGACTTTCACACATAAAACAGTTATGTTAACATTAAATGAAATAACAGTTATTTCATTTAATTTACATTATGTGACCAATGCATAAGAATAACATATTAGCACATAGAAAGCAGAGTTTGTCTCTGATTACACATCCGTTCAAATTTGCACACTTTGACTTTGCTAGAATTCCCCAAAAATAAATATTTTAGACATTTAACACATCTCGAAACAAAAAAATGCACAATTGAGCTTATCACATGACAGCTTTCTTTTACTAATCATTTGATTATCATTTCTCAAGTCATACTCTTTGCTGCATATAAAAACACACAATTACACATTCAATTTTTGTATCATGACTTATTGATGAGGGTTTAATTAGTAAAAAGAATTTAAAATGATAACCACAGCCTAGACTTCTCAGCCATAAAACAGGACATTTTTACAGCAATACACTGAAATATTGATTCAGTTACAACTCTGAAATTTTAATCCTCTCTAATTTTACATTGCTGAAAATATTATTTATTGATCATCACCTTAGTCCTGTTCTGGGAAATCATTCTTCATTTTGCAGGAGCAGTAAACTTTCAGGGTTTACGGTTGTTCAAGTAGACCTCAAGACAGCCGTAAAACATTATCTTTGTCTTAATCTGCCTCAGCAACAGGCCATACTATCGGAATAAATTATGCACAACACATTTTATAGTAATGTGTATCATTTTACAGGCAGCCTCTTAAAATGATCCTGGTTTAATCAGGTGTCGCAGTCAAGCTCTAAAGTTGTGGGCTCGACTAGTGCAGACTGGTAATTAAAGGAGAGGCTGTCAGTGTAACAACTCTCTGGTGTGACCTTTTGCACAGTTCCCCAAATTAAAGAGCCAGTCGCTGATTACCATCAGGGGCCTTTGGGTTGAGATGGAATTACATAGGTAAATGAATACCAGAAGCAAACTTAAAGCATCCCCATCAAGGTCCAATATACTAATGTACCATCACAGAACCATATCGTCCTACAGTATATTGACCTCTATTGTCTAACATTGGTCTGTAAACTTGGACTACGGATATAAATTAGCATAGTGAAAAATCTGATGTATGTACGCCAGTTTGCATTGTACGTTAATTCATATTCACAGTCTCAACCAAATAAATTAATAAATGAAATGAAAATACTGCACCATCGTATTTCTGGTGCATTTTGGCCTCATACACATGCACACACTGTTTTAGGTCTAAGAAAACAAAACCATTTAGAGAACCTCTACCAGGTGCTTAAGACATCCCAGTTCAGTTTGTGCGTCCTTATTGTTGTTTTTTGTATTTAGCTTGTACTAGCATCTCAAAAAATGGTCCCAAAACAGGTGTGACATTTCCCAGGAGCTCAGAACGAAAAGCAGTGTTCAGTAGCATTACTTTTAATGTTTTGTAACTGCATTACCGTCTGATAAAAGGAAGCATTCCTGTGTTATTAAAAAAGAAAAGGCTTCATTTTATGTGCAAACCTAAACCTGAGCTCCTCAAACTGCAGCTTGATAATGACAGTCGAGCTCAACATCTATTCTCTTCATCTATCGCTTCACAGAGCTTTATTCAATTATGCTTTCACAGCTCATATAGTGGGAACATATAACATGCTCAGTTTTGAGGCCAAGTCAAGACCAAACCACAATGGAAAAGATACCAATGAACAGTTATGAGGTTACCCAAATGAGAAGACTACAAAGGCAGCCTGAGCCCAAGGCCAAACTTATAGAGGAAGTCAGTGTTTAATGAGGCAGAGGTTGCGGGAAAAAATTGATTTATTAAAATCACATTTTCATAAAATCCAGATAATAATGTGGACAAATAAACCAGTCTTAACTGAAAAACAAAAGAGAACCAGGAATAAATTACATTGACCATGCACAGACCCTTAAGAAGTGGTATTAAGATCTGTATCGAGACTAACACAGTCTGAACATGCTCTTGTTACAAGTTATTTATTTATGCTTGGGATATAAAGCTTGCAAAAGGTGGGTTGAGGTGAGTTTTCATATGTGTGTCTAGAAAGTAATTTCACGTGAAAGTCAATTGTAAAACAAAGATTCTCAAGAGACCTTTGCAGAAGTGACGACGGCCCAAAAGGGCCAGTTTTCAAGAGAGCCATTGTTAAAGTGGCCCTTTGCTGAAAGCTTTCTTGTATTGTTAAAATTGGTCTATTTCTCAACACATTTTCAGTAAGCTCTTCCAGTGCAAGTTAATCTCCCCATCCACATGCCCACTTTTACCCATGTGCACGCTCACACTCACGCAGAGTCCCATTAGAGGAACGGGGAGGTGGAGGTAAGTGAACACCTCCAGGCTTAGCAGCGAGCGGCTCGAGATAATGAAGAACATGTGGTACTTTTACTGATGTGTGTGAACCTGGGGGCGGTGCTAGCTCAGTAGTTGGTCTGTGAAAAGTTGAGAGATGCAGCGCTGGTAGGGGCGAATGTTTAAATATGGTGAGCAGCG
Organism: Perccottus glenii; assembly: GCA_024416835.2. NCBI lineage: Eukaryota > Metazoa > Chordata > Actinopteri > Gobiiformes > Odontobutidae > Perccottus > Perccottus glenii. The sequence goes on from CM044551.2 coordinate 22,582,699, forward strand.
TGGGAGTAAACCCCCCAACCCCCACCCCGCCCAACAAAAAATTGCCCCCATGTGCTGACAGCCTGAGAGGGAAAAATTAGCCTTGCGCTCAAAATAATGGTCCAGGCTCTTAATTGTAAAGAGGAGAGTTCTCTGCAGTGCTGATGAGATTTGGAAGGTGCAGCAGAGGAAAGACAGAACACCTGCAGCTTTTAGCCATTTATAGCCATAACCTGGGAATGACTTGATTACTCAACACCCATATTAAAATATAACCTGATTAACTAGGCCTTAAACTCATAATTACTGTTTAGAGGATGAAAATTTATATATGCAGTTGTGTTACATCACTATTAGAAAGTTTAAGAGAACTGCCTGGCCAGTAGTTTTGAGGCTAAAACTTAGGTCTACAAAGGTTTGTTTGTTGATTTTAGGACCCTCGCAAAGACAAATGGGCACTCTGACTCAGCCTCTCATTGTGCACACTGGATCATTACTCCCAGCCTGCGAGTGAAAACGAAGGGTCTTGAAACAATTAGCATACCACAACAATATAGCCAGCGTCATCATCATTTCTTGGTACAGTGCAATCATGTGTCAAAGTCGAAGGGTAAAAACAGAGCTTTGGATTCATTAGATGCTGATGGTAAACAAACATTCTAGAGATTCCAGGCCTAAGAGAAAAACCAAAAGCAATGTTGGTCTTTATGGGCAACTGTCACGCAGATGTGAGCTGCAATTTAACCTCACAGAAGGACTTCAGTTGTGTCACCACCAGTTGAACTGAAACCACAGACAGTGTAGATTTGTGCTCAGCAAAAGGGAAGATGTAATATTTAACATATGGGGGACATAATTTCATTTGTGCAGAAGACCAAAGTTTTTTAGAGGATGCTTTAGTAATGCTGACTTGGTAAATAAAGGGCAACACGAATGATGCAAACGCGTGTAGATGTAAAATATTTTCTAAAAAATAAATAAAATGGAAAAGGCAGTAATGTCTTTACTGTGAGGAATTTGAGTTTTGACCCTATAAGGCTGCTTTACTTTGTGGAACTGAGTTTAAACCAGTCAGAACTGGTCCAGTAGTTGGAAGTAGCTCAGTTCTCTGTTTAAACTGTACTGTACTTGAACTACTTTTTCAAGAAAACTGAACCAAATTTTGCAGTTAAAACCACCCACACCAAGCCACAATATTCCATCAAGGAGTGCGTAAGACCAAAACAGAACCGAAGACCTATCTCAAACACTAGAACACTACTTCCCCTTTTTTCTTGCCAATTTTGATACAATATAATTAATTGTAATTAATAAATACTATGCAGAATGTACATTTTCTCTTTTTTACCGGCATTAAATAAACACTACAGTACATCTCTGTTTAAAGTGCATTTGTATTATTTAACAGATTTTCCAAAGATATGGTTTAGAACTGAAGTTATAAACTCATGCTACATTTTTCCAAAAGCAATCCAGGATTTAAGTTTAATTTTAGATTCATAGAACTGCTTACCGAACATAGTGTGTTTCACAGAACCATCTGGGAAGGCTCCTGTTTAAGGTGTTTGCAAAAGGGTTTCTGTCAGAAACTTGTTGTTGTTGCACCTACCATGAGATTTGTTTTAGCCAATCATAGCAACGATTCTTTTGACATAACCAGAGTGCAGCAGATATGAAGAAAAACAACAAACCGCTCTAACAGCAACCGTTTTTGCAAAGTTAATCTGTGAATAAATGGAACGTTACCTAACAGTTAATTGGTAAATGAAACAAGGATGTGGGCTGACTAAAATAGTGTGTAGGATATGTCCAAAGCCAAGTAGGAATAGAGCACAAACATCTTTACCTTCCAGAAAATCCTTTAGTGCCACATTTTTTAGTGTTAGCAAAAGACAATAGCAGCTATATGCTAACGTCTTTTGCTAGCAGAGCCATGTTGATAACAAAGAGAAGAGGACGCTTGTTGCATTTGTCTAATTAAAAACCCGCCTCTTCCTGTTCGTGCTGTCACATCATTGGTCACAAGAGGCCAGTGAGCCCATGGTTCGACTCAAGTGGTTGGCTTGGCACAATACAAGATGGATTTAGTTTAGTTAGAGTTTGGAAACTCCCAAATCTCGCGAGAATCCAGCTGCTGCGCAAGGTAAGTGGAAAGTTGGAAGTTATTATAATTTCAGGGGTTGGCTGAATCCAAAGCCAGCCCATTAGGGCAATATAGGGAAATGCTAAGGGCGCCGTGGCCTCCAGGGGCGTCACTAAATCGGGAAAATAAATTTATTTTCAGTATAATCAGTGTAATGCTCAGGGCTCCAGGGCACCTCAAATGACCAACAAAAGGTAAACTACTGGCACAACAACTAGAGCTCTGAGACGAGACAACTGCAGCTGCTTATGCACGAGCAGACTGACACAGAACAGAGCAGAGTCAGATGAAATGATGGTAGAGAATATATTCAGCTGTTGGCCCAGTTTAATATTCAGAAAGCAGCCTGTAGTTAGCAGAGATACAAAAGAAAGCAAACTTGATGTAGCAACAGTTTATCAGAGTTTCACAAACTCCTCCCTCTGAGCGTTGCCATGGAGATCCAGACACGCACCTTTACTCACCAATATGATCCATATCAGGTGAGCTTTGATAATAAGCTGCTGTATTACTACTGTTGAGTTTTATTCATTAAAATAAAACCCATAGAAGCCTGTCCCAAAACAGGGACAACATTTGAATAGAGAAAATGGAATTGTTGATATTTTAGGTCCACAGCACAGTTAAGCTTAATAAAATTTGACTTTAAAAGTATCCCATTATAAAGCCTATTTATTTATTTACGTGGGTGGCTTTAGCTCAACGGGTAAAGTGTTGTGCCTGGTTGCTAATGGTTTGGGTACAAATCCTGGCATTGGTCTCTGTACTTTTTTTTATGTTTTTAGAATAAAATAGCAAGGGATATTGGGTTAGGGTCAGGGTAAGTGTGTGTGTATGCTTCTTACACACAAAGAGTGTTATTTTTTAACTGCACTGCTCAGTTTCCCAGAACCTTTGAGTTATTGCGTCCAGAGTATTAGAACTTGTAAATATGTATGTTATGTATGTTTCTGTATTAATAATAAATGAAGTTAATAGTACTCTGCAATTTATCTCAAATAAATCTAGTCTTGTGTGGCCATCTTCAGAAAAACCAATATCTTCAAACTAAAAGATTCACCATACCACACACATACCATACCTAACACTGTTCTGAATGTGTCGTACAACGCAGAACAGATTTAAAGAACTGTTTTCATTTTCTGACAAGTTAATAAAACTCCGACCAGACCTCTACCCTTTTCTGTGGCCTCCTTTATTAAGCCTATCACATCGACGGCTTTTTTCAATGCATATACGATAAGCCAGTTTTGTGTGAGCATCACAGATAAAGAGGAGTACTGGCCTATTTCTTTTTTTTATTATTTCTCCTCCCCCTTCAAAGCTTTGGGGGAAGAAATGGGAGTAGCAGATAGAACACATCAAAGCTGACATGAAAAATGGAAGGTTATTTTATGGGTTTGGTTTTTGTATACACACACAAGGGTGACAAGGACTCTGACCTGCCTTCGTCTGCAGGTTGTAGAATAAGACAAGTTGTCCACAGAGCCGTGCGTGACACTGTTTATTATTCATCCACCGCTCAGACTTACAAGACCCAATTTATAATGTCGTTGCAGAGATTGTATACGTCTGAGGTGAGATTCTATTTAAAGTCCAGAAAAACTGTGAAGCAATTTTGTGTCTTTGATGGGATAAAAAAAGAAAAAACAGTGGCCAAAGGGCAGATTTACAGCCAGAATGAAACTCTATATAAAGTTGAGTCACTCCAACTACTTTTGCTTCAAAGAGCTCTAGGTGTATTTTTTTCACTCAGAAGGATTAACAATTGACTCATTGCCAGGCTAGGTCAATATTTTCTCAGTTATAATTCTTGTCTTACTGTTTGTTCAAACAGTGGGTGGAAAAAAAACACTAAGGCTTAATCAACAACAAGCTGTGTGGAACAAAACAGAGGCTCTACTTTTTTTCCCATTTGCCAACATTATTAATTAAATAAATAAATGTATTTTTAAATGGAAAGTTTTGTTAAATACATAATTGCTAGTTACTGTTTAAAGTATAGTTTAAACAAACGCACTATTTACTGATTGGTTGAGTGATGCTGAATGATGAGTGGTATAAAATTATGTCAGCCAATCAGAAAATAATATTTAACCACACAAGGAGCATGATTCTGTTGGAAATTCTAATGTAACTGTAGTAACTGTCTGGCTAACATTACCCCATATAATGTAACAAATGTGGCTACTTTATCTGATGTTAGCATTACTAGCTACATAGTCTGCAGTTAGAGCAATATGTAGGTAATCACCACAGGCTCCATGGACTGAGTCTGTTTATCTGTCCACTAGGTGTTAACCCTGCAATTAACTGACTATTGTCCTCAGACCCAAAGTGTCAGACATTACACGATGAATGGATGGTCTTACACAAGCTACATGTAAAACATTTATAAGGACCTTATAACATTAATATGTTTTCCAACACTCAAATGAAATTAGGCAAGGCACCAATTAGTTTTGTGTATGATAGAGTCTAATAGTGGCAAGAAAGAGCTACAACTTAATTGAAAGCATTTGGATTGTCATTCAGAAGAAGCTAAATCCCTCTAAATTAATCATTAGCAAAAAATAGAAGTATTACCATATAGCCTATTTAAATAAAATAGAGGCTAATCAACCAATCACAGCTGAACAATCAAACTACTAATCACAACTGAGTAAATGTCTGGACGCCCCAAACTAACATGGATATTAAAGTACCTTCTCTCCACGCCAATGCAACAAACCATTACCACACGGGACTATAAATATTCAAGTATTTTGATGCTCCAAGAAGATTAATATGGAACACTGTGAAGTGCTTTCAATGTCACTTTGAAGACAATGTATAGGTGTAACACACTCAGTGGATGGTCATTTGTATAGAAAATAATATTGTACATTGCATAGTTGGTATCACTATAATTGAATTTATGCTGAAATAGGCTCAAATATCAGGTATGTTTTATACAGCATCCTCCATACTATAGTGTGCATGCATGCTTGTGTTTACTTACCTATGGCCTGTATGTGTATTAGTTAGTACAATGTTATAAATGCAGCCAGAGCTCTGGAGCCAGACTTCCTGTGCCACAGTTCTGCTGATTTTGAGTCCTATCAAGTGGTTAGCTGCACTTTAATAGTGTTCACCTGGCACCCCAGGTGCAAATCTGCTCCTGATTAAGTGGCTAAAAAGGCAGTAACAGCTGGAGTCTGAATGCTACTCCAATGCACTAATCTAACACAAGCTCTTTTTTCTAATTCTTAGGAAAATTACAGAAACACATCTAAAGTCATGCTAACAAACTGATATGAGAACACAGCACTCTCTTGAAACATTTGAAATGAACTTGTATATATTTAGTGTACATATTTGTTAAAATAAGCACTTTATTTCCTTGTGTCTGTCTCTGTGCATTGGACAATGACTTCAAAGAAGATTAATGTCATACTGATCCACAATGTGGGCTGTAAACAGAGTTAGTCAACTGGCTTGACAGCACAGAGACTGGAGAGCTTTGTGATGGCAAAGAAATGACAGGCCTGTAATGAGAAATCATGACAAGTTCTCACGAATCAGCCAAAGTAGACGTGGAACCGTAAACTCCAAAGACTTCCACTAAAGACTGAGAATTTTAATGCATCGGCTCAGGAGACCAGACCAGACCTGGGGCTGAGTTCTCAGGAAGCCAATATATTTGGTGAAATGTTGACGCTGTCAAGTTTGGACTGACAAATGCAATCTCTGGTTTGTGTCAGCGCTCAGAGCTCAGTGCGTTTCCTGAAGTGCACATAAAGCAGCTGCAATACTTTTCACACCAGAAACAAAGAGCAGAGAGCAGCCCAAACCTTTATTTCAACTGACTTTAGAAAAATAGTAGTTTAGCTCATGGTGGTTCCTAAAGAAATGTCCATATAAAATTGAGTTTGTCCACATATCAGTTTTATCGACTGTGGTTGAAAAAGCAGCAAAGCAAAAGCAAATGGAGAAAATGGGTACACAAACATCTCATTAAACATGATGAGACAAAAGTAAACATGGCTAAGCTTCCAGTTTATGGCACAATAATTATCATCAGCACAATAAAAAGACAGCTCGGGAAAATGGGATAAGTTAAATTGTTGTCATAAAATGGGGAATTAGATATACAGCCTGTCTGTTTGGTCTTCTCTGCAGATTTTTATGGCCCATAACTTTCATCTTTTAGACTAAGGATGACATTAAACGTGGAGGTTTTAGGTGATGGCAGGGTGAGTAAATTGAGCCAAAGTGTTTACTATCAAACAGAAAGTAAAGTTAAAAAATTTTACTTTTTTGAGAGATGTAAGAAACAAGTAACATGGCTGATATTGCTCGGAGATGACAGAAAAACAATCGCCAAACTGCTTTTCACCAAACACTTCATAAAAATAGGCTAAAATATGGAGTTACGATGTGTTTATCTGGTGCATTGTCAGGGGTAAGCTCAAGTTACCAGAGTGAATATGTTGAATTAATGTGTGAACTCTGAATATATTGAATAAATACATGTTTTGGTCCCCTGAAAATAATGCTGTACATGAAACTTGCTAAACTTGTCATGTAAAATTCTGAGTGCATTTGTTGAAATGCCCGTATTGTGGCTGACATAGACCTTGGCCTGTTCTAATGGTTTAGTTCAGGAACTACCTTTAGGATTTAGACCAAATGAGCTCTGCTTTTATCAAATTGAAGTGCGCACTACAGATAAAAGGTACATTCTGTAAAACGTTGTAGTTCAACAAAATTAAACTAATCGGTCAAACTAATGTTTTCAAGTGTATTACCTCAGAATATTAGTTTAAGTTTTGTCTATCCTGAAAAATGAACTGTTAAAGTTTCATAAATCCAGTCCATTGCTGCCTGGTTCTATAGCTGCCCAAAGTAGAGAAACTGAGCACTACATGAGGTGAAGCACATTCATGTTTCTCTTTGATCACACAATCTTGCATAAGGGCTTAAAAAAATGGTGTAAATGTCATCAATACATGGAGTTCTAAATTTTACTTATCACCTGACTTATTTCCTCTGAGTTTGACTGTAGACAACAGCATGTCCCTGAAGGGCTACCATAGGTGTTTACAGGATCCCTCCAAAATACAACTGTGCTAGTCCATCAAATTTTATTCAATATCTCAAAGCTCATTTGTTGTTGTAGTGGTCCACATTCTGCAATTCACAACCAGTTCAGATTAATGGCTCAATGAGGGAAACATTGTTTAACTGTGTTTTTGGGGGTTTCAAATGGAAAAGAAGACAGTGATGCAGTGCAAGGAAAAATACAAAGTAGTCTCTAGAGATGTACAAGTTGGCCACAAGCCCTGTTGCTGTCCTGAAGTATTGTGATCATCAGGTTATGGCTGGTTTGTGCAGAAAGCGTGCAGTCTCTTGTTTCTATCCAAGAGTTCCTCAAAGTTCGCTCTCTAACTTTGATCTTTAATCCTCATTCCTGGCACATACATCTGGTCTCCTTTTAGTTTAAATTCACTTCATTTAATTATCTTGCATTTTTATAATTAAAGCATAGGTACGGCTCCTCAGAATGTGCCCCTCAGTAAGTTTTACAATCATCATTAATGCGGGTCTGTGCGAGTGGCTTTTATCATGCTATTTTCTTGTCCTCAAATGATTGAGCACATAGTTTTAAAACTGAGAGCGGATTGTTAATGTCTAATGAGGCAGAGTAAATTTTATACTCATACAAGCCGCAGTGTGCCCTTGCACTTAGAAAGTCCACGTTTTTTTCCCCAGGCTTAAGATAAATGGTCTGGTCTGTGTCCTTGAGAAACACGGCCAAAATAAGAGCCCTTGTTTCTCCCAATTGATGACTCCTCTGAACTGTAGAATTGTGTCACTCACAGATCCTCTGATTAAAGTGAAAGCAGAAGAATACTTGGCAAAGTGAAGCATTAGCCTGATAATGTTAAGAGCTTTAAACAGCTCTTTAGCATGACAATTGTTTGTGCAGCCGAGAGACAGCAAATGACTCTCTTTGCAGAAACATCTTAATTAGTTTTCTGTCAGTTCTTGCTTGCTTTACTGCTTACCAAATAGAAAAAATAAATCTTAATGTTAACCACTTCAGCAGCTTTATGCTTCTATTGGTGCGTTCTAATTAGTGCCGTTGCTTTACACTATCAAACGTCGACAAGATGTATGGCTAACCTGCTGGCAGGCAATTGTCTGTATCTTTCAAAATGATGTGCCCATAAAACCTTCTCCATCCTCTGTTTTATCATTTTGCCGTTTCATCGAAGAACAGGGGCTCCACAAAAACTTCAATCTCAGACTCGGCAATCCCCACAATGATGAAAACGCTGTAACAATATTTGCGGGGTCATGGAGGCTGATCTCTTCAATAAACTCCATTGTGCCAATTTCCAGAGAAATGCCTCTGCCCTCAGGCCAAACAGATCTGAAGCTATTATCACAGCCGAGATATTGTGGCAACTGTAATCTGACAACTCTTTTCAAGCCTTGTGTGTGCAAGTGCTTTTTACCGTGTAGAAATATATGCATGCAATTTCAGAATACATTTTGCCTCTACATTTTAGTAATGCACTCAGTTTACAAGAACCATCAACAACATTATTTTTGGAGTCCTTTTTACCTGAATTCCACCATAACCTCTGATGTTGTGCTGTGGCAACATGGAACAACACTGTTTGAAGCACGTCTTAAGGGAATGGTCTTGTGTTTTGTACAAGGGCTATGTAACTTATTTTCTACTGTAGATAATTGTCTGCACTCTTCCTGTTTGCAGAAGAAGACAGCAGCAATGACACAGGCTTTGTTGTGAAATACACCAAATTCATTCTGGGTTGGTACAGTCACTCAACAGTAAACATTTGCAATTTACACCCTTTTTGGTTTTGTGGCACTTTTACTCGTTGATGTGCTCTGATGTTATCATTATGCTTAAATGAACCCAATAACACATGTGATTATAGCTGGATTATAGTTTTATGCATTTTAAGCACTTGCCTATGCATACTCAAACAGCAAATACTATATCTGCAGCCCCTAAACTTGTGGCTGTATTTGACTTTGAGCGAGAAATATTTGTGGATTGTAGGAGGCTGTGAACAACTATCTTCTGTAGGGAATAACAAAGCTAAATTGCTTAGTAGGTGTAAGTAATGTAAGTGTGTATTAGAACTACATTTACAAAATATTAATATAGCCTTTCACTTAGAGAAGGAAGTCCAAGTCCAACCAAAATCAATAAATAGCTATTTAGCTATATATACCTTTATATTGCCATGGTGCTTCGTGTTTGTACTGTCATATTCACCAACTGTTTTATTTGTCCTTAATGTCATAAAATCTTGCTGATATCAATGATGCAAGTTTTGTGTCAGGTGAAAAACCCATCTTGATGAGTTGGCAGCGCTGAGCGGAAACACAGCTATCCTGTCTAACACAGATGATTAGATGGACAAGTTGGTGGTGCTTTGACGCCAACCTCTGTTCGACCTAATGCAACACTTGATTTTACTTACAATACCATCATATTGCTCTAAAATGGGTTTTACAGTGAACGGTTAAACTAAGAGGTCACGTTAGAGTGCAACACAGCACATTTGAAGTGACTATGTTGAAGTTAGTGAAAAACATTATTTTGATAAAACAAGGCCCTTTGATTAATATTCCATCAAGGATATTTTATTTTTGCATACTATGAAGTTTCTTTCCTAATTAAAGCTATCTTGACACACTTAAGTGTTGACGTTCAATCTTTCATGGCTTTAAGTGTTTAGATTAGATTCTGTAATTATTTTTGTTTTGATTGAACCTATTGAAAACCTTAGGCCAACATTACCACAACAATTCTTAAATAGGATTTAGTGGAACGTCTCAATTAAAAACAGATTTTAGGCGTGTTATTACCATACACCAAAACCTCTCTTGAAGTGATTAAACTGACCTCCAAACTGTCACAGCAACAAAATCAAATCACCTAAGGCTCCTCTATTTAGTGACAAGTTCTTATCTACAAAGGCTTAAGTAAAGTTGTTTATTGTCCACTAATCTCCAATAGTGCAGTGCAAAGAGCTGTTTCACTTCAGAGGCAGCCATATTGGTTGTTGTGCTAATGAACATACCATTTGTCCTAGATTCCGTTTTCTGTATTTTATTTATTCATTCATTAGTTTTAAACTTACAACCAATTTGCAAATATTCAAAATGCTAAGACCAAGCAATGTAAAATATAGATTCACTCATTAGAATTTGGGAAATGACCAAACAAAGCAAAAAAAAATAAATGTCAGAATAAGAAATGATACTAGATTGTTCAACAACATAAAGTTCAGTTTATAAGTGACTACTTTATCTCCAAGAAACCCCTTTGAGATAGTAGACTCTTTTTTGTTGTGTTTACATGTGTTACCCTATCTCTCTGTCTGAATCATCGGAGGATGCTCAGAGCACTTAGTCCAACCTTAATTTGACTAAGCCATATGGTATAACAATGGGAGTGGTGTGTTGGTCTAACTAAGAGTTATTTGAATTGCAGTCATTCCAGTCTGACAAAGACATTTACCTGCATTATATAAGATTAAAGTTAGAAAAAGGCAATACAATGAATTTCTCTACTTTCATGTAACTTCAATGATTGTTACTTCTCCAGACAGGTATTGTGTAATACCCAACTGAGTCTCCAGTCACTAATAACCACTCATGAGATGAGTTTTCTGAAGCAACTGCACAGTGCTTGTAGAAGCCCTTGCAAACAGACAGAGCCCTAGAGCTTCTTATTGGAACTCCTCTGTACATAGTTACTTAAAGTCCTTACATTTAGACCATTTGCACAGGCTTTGTCTCTGTATTTACTGTTGGTGAAATAAATCCCACAAGCAGCTGGTTGTTTAGTCTAAGGTCATTTTCACACCTAATAGTCGAGTAGACTTGGTTTGATTGGGGTCTAAAGCTGCAACATTGTTTGCATTTTTCTGATGGTTTTGTTCACTTTTAGTCTGCATTCTGTCAAACAAACCAAACCTTCTCCATCCATCCATCCATCCATCCATCTATCCATCTATCCATCCATCTTCTACTGCTTATCAAACCTTCTGAATAATGCAAATACCCCACTCACCTGTGGTGGCGCTGCATCAAAAGTTACTGAAGTAGAGGCCAAGAAAAGTGTGGAAAAAATCTCGTCAATATATTAGCCAGCGCTGGCCAACTTTCTTTTCTGCCAGAAAGACATCAGACTTTCGGAACTTTGCCTTTTTTGTTTTGTCTTTGGCTAGAATATAAAAATATACTTTATAGTAATGGACTCAGTGTGAGCAGCGGATGAGGCAGTGGACCGTCATGGACATTGTTTTTGAGTTGGAACAAATGAGACTGTATAAAAATATCAAATTTATATATGTATATTTACAGCTAAAATGAATTAATCACAGTACACATAAGCTCTTCTGTACAACCCCAAAATTATCGTTTACTGTCCACTTCTTTCCTTTGGTTCTCTGTTTGGTCTGTTTGCGTTCTGAGCTCATTCGAACCGCACCAGAGTTCACTTGGAAGTAAACTTGGAGTTCACTTGGAAGTGAACTCTGGTGACCTATGATTTTAGGCAAACCAGGGCTCACTTTTTTGGTCCATATCAGAGTTCAATTGTCCATTCACATCTCCCCAAACAAAACAAACCGGACTTTCTGAGAAAATTAACTAGAGTTCCATTAAAGCAGACGAAATAGAGCTGGTTTGAATTCACCCTGACTGTAGGCTTAACTTTCATTGCAGGATCTTTTTGATTACATTGCTTGTAGAAGGGCCAATACTTTGGTGCATTTTGTTATTATTGTCATATTATTTCAGTATTTTCTAGGGTTCTTGTTTTCCTGTTTTTAAAGCTGCCTGCTGGTGCACTAATCTGTCTTTGACACAGGCTCCTCAGCAGTTGACCTGTTCTACACGTTAGGTGTGAGGACTTTATGGATTTAGTTTGATTTTCTATCAGTTTCTGCTCCTCCTCTCCCTCACTGAAACTAGGTTATTGCGGGTGATGTAAAATCCAGATGTGTCAGCAGCTGAGCAGCAGAATTTGAATTGTTTCAACACTCTGTGCTCAGCATGTATCGCAGTATGTCTCTACCTGACACAGTTACTCGTCTTATACAGAAAATCATGCAAAACATCATAATTATTAATAAACTTGTACTAATTTTTACTTTTCTATTACTATTTGGCAAGACAAATGAGTGACATTCATTCATACACATTTCGCTTTTAGGTATTGGCCAATCCATGTTTATGCTCTTCAGGTTCTATTAGTAATTTTATGTTTGTAAACGTCACTTCAGCCACTCTTCTGCCACAATCCCAGCTTGTGAGGGTTAGGGTTAGAGTTAGGGGTAACCCTAACTCAAAGAGGGTTGCGTCAGAAAGGACATCCTGGGTTACTCATGCCAACTTCTTTGCTGTGGCGACCCAGATAAGACAAAAGGCACTTACTATTTAACTGAAAAGAAGATAGTATTGAAGAAGCCAAATGGGACACCTTCCCAGAGTTATGTGCATATAATCACTAACATGTACTTTTTCTGAGGAAGTTGTCTTTTGATTTGAAAAAAAAATGGTCAAACTGTAAACTCTGTCAAACTTTCAACTCTCTGAAAAGCTGGCTTAGCAATTGCCTTGCACTTATGTGCCACAGAAAATTGACCAATTGTTGAATTATAGACTTGCAGAGCACTTTTGATGTTTTTTATTTGTTTGAATTTGTTGTTTCCATGGCACTGTGTGGATGCCATATACTGTATAGTCGATCTACAGACAAACTGCTAGAACAGTGCATTACCTTTGGTAGTGCAGTTGGACACTTGGGACAGGGGCTTCTACATTAGCAGTGTAGGAATGAGCATTACCACAGATTTTTTATTCACATAGACTGCACAAGACTCATTAAGGCCCAATTGCAATTCTCTAATTTACCCCTTCCCCTTAACCATAGCCCTACCCTCGACCCTAACCATGGCAATGGGGTAAGGGGTAGGGCTAAGATTATAGGCTACCCCTAAGAATTGGGACACACACCTGTAGGGGCATAGATGTATAATAATATAATAATATAAGGTTTATAAAATACATCATATAACATAACCATTATACAAGTCTTTTTAATAGGCTATACAGTTGTGCTTATAAGTTTACATTAGTGATGGGTCGTTCGCAAATGCGTCGGCTCTAAGAGCCCCGGCTCTTTTAAGTGAATGTTTGGAGCCGGCTCACATATCTGAAGAGCAGACTCTATTTTTAAAATATAGTCTTTAGTAATTAAATCATTATGTAATAATAAAATAATGAATTATTTTAATTTAATAAAAAAATAATTCAAAGAACAACACAAAAATACCAAGAGACTATCAATTCTGAGATCAACTGTAAGAGAGCTGAGCTTATATCTCTAGAGGGAGGGGTTTCACCTGAAACCAAACCAAAACTGCTCCATTCAGGTGCAGGGTTGTTGATGGCACTGTTCTATTGAGGTTGTCATTAGGTGCAAGGTGGAAAGTGCTACTGCTCATTTCAGAGAACACTGTTGTAAATACTAGGCAACATGAATCTGAGGCCACCTCCTCAGTTCAGCGAGGGCTTTTCCACTCTCACAAAAATGGCTTCCTTCACCCCTCTCTCAAACCATCTGGCATCTCTGGCCAAAATTCAGACATTGCTGTCCTCAAAGGGATGTCCTTTCTCTTTGAGGTGGAGGTGGTGCAGACTCAGGTCCTCCAGGATTGGCTCTTCTGTGTTGATACATCCTCTTCCAAGCTGTTGTTTAGTTTCACCGACAGAACTGTCACTGCACTCTTCACTGAAATGCATAAACTACTTTATTTGATAAAGTCTCTTGGAATTAGAGACGAAACGTCTTGACCTTGAAAACCGTGTCCAGATGTTTTTATTTAAACTTTTTTTAAGATGTCCTGGATGACTGAGAACCTTCACAGACACAACAAAAAAATAGAATTATATAAGCCTTGGCGCACACACTCATTCGTTTCATCTGTCTGTTCCTGTCAATCATACACGTGGTGTCAACCAATTATATTAGGAAGGAGGGCTGAACGCGCGTGCGCGCACCCCCCCCCTCACACACACACACACAATTAGCCAAAACAAAATCTCACATAAAGCCGGTTCTAAGCACAACCTACACTGGTTTATGCAAAATGTGCACCCAACTGTGAATCTAGCGTAGCTTCGAGAAACTAGTGAAGGTGGTGGAGCACCTGGAGCCAGCACCTCCACAGTTGGAGATGTATTCACTCAGTCAAGTAGGCCTACTCCACAACCCACAGCAACGCAGTCTTCTATAATGGACCAGTTTATGCAAAAGTCAATACCTGTAGCAAAAAAAGGCCAAATTGATATTGCATTGGCAAAAAGCCGGCTCTTTTCAGTGAGCTGAGTCAAATGAGCCGGCTTATGAAAAAGAGCCGGAATGCCCATCACTACTTTACATACCCATGCAGAATTTTAAAGAAATTGTGAGACATTGTATGATTTTATTTAATAATTTAATTAGAACTGTTTTCACACATATCATAGTCAAAGTAATAGTTAAGACATTTATTATTTAAAGAGCCGTTTGTGAGCCAAAAAATGCACTCATAGTTACTTTAGCCATTTTTTCAGAATTTGTGATTGTTTAGCCATTTTTCAGAGAATATGAATGATAACACAAAAACTTTTCTTTCACTCATAGTTAGTGGTTGGGTGAAGCCATTTATTGTCAAACAACTGTGTTTACTCGTTTTAAATCATAATGACAACAGAAACTACCCAAATGACCCTGATCAAAAGTTTACCCAAAACATCAGTGATCCACCTCCATGTTTCACAGTAAGAATGGTGTAAAAAAACATCATAGGCCTTGTTGATTCCTCTCCAAATGTAACGTTTATGGTTGTGGCCAAAAAGTTAAATTTTGGTCTCATCACTCCAAATGACTTTGTTCCAGAGGTTTTGAGGCTTGTCTCTGTGCTGTTTGGCGTATTATAAGTGGGATGCTTTGTTGCATTTGCGTACTAATGGCTTTCTCGACCATGCAGCCCCAAGTGCCTCCTTATTGTGCAGCTTGAAACAACACCACTTTTTTTCAGAGAGTACTGTAATTCAGCTGAAGTTATTTGTGTGTTTTTCTTTGCATCCCGAACAATTTTCCTGGCTGTTGTGACTGAAATTTTTGTTGGTCTATCTGACCTTGGTCTTGTTTCAACAGAATCCCTCATTTTGAACACTGCTGATTAGCATTCTCAATGGATATCTTGGATATCTTTTTATATCCCTTTCATATTTTATACAATTCACTTACCTTTTCCCACAGATCTTTTGACAATTATTTAGCTTTTCACATGACTGAGAATACAGAAACATCAGTGCAGCACTGGATGAAAGATGCAAGGGTCTGTCAGGAGCCCTGAAACTCACTGACCTTTTATACACACACTGATTACAGCAAACAGATCACAGGTGAGGAGCCATTCAAACCCGTTTGTATCAACTTGTGTGCATGTTATTAGGCCAAAATCACCAGGGTATGTAAACTTTTGATCAGGGTCATTTGGGTAGTTTTTGTTGTCTTTATGATTTAAAAAGAGTAAACACAGTTGTTTTACAATAAATGGCTTCACCACCACTAACTATTGTGTTATCATTCATATTCTCTGAAAAATCACAAATTCTGAGTATGTAAACTTGTGAGCACAACTGTATGTATAATCTTATATAGTTTATAATGTACATAATAAGGTATTATAATATATGTGTCATTGTCATACACTGTATGAAAAGTTATTGAGGATTTTGACATGAGTCCTTGCTCGAGTCTTGCTCTGAACATTATCAGCTGCTGTTTCCTCAGTCCATGTCATAGACACAAAACATAAAAATGCTCTTTTACATAAGATAAATGTATATAGTGTTATTTATTAGCAAATAAAAAGTTTGTAAAATTCTAGACCTGTTGATGTGACACTAACGTTAGAAAACAGACATTTTTTGAAACTTTCTGAGGAGAACACAGATCATTGCATATAGGAACATAAAACGAGACTGTTGTGATGTCAAATCTTTTTTTTTGGCCCAAATTAGTTACATTTTGCACCTCCCTTGTAGCCGCAGTACAGGTGAAGGCAATGCATTATGGGAATTTATCTTACTTCTTTGTTTTAAGTGTGGTCTCTGAAAATCTCTGTTTGACACCCTACCCCTTACCCTTTAATCCATACCTTCTTGATCCAAATGAGTATTGGGACACCCCTTTATCTCTCTTGAACGCGCAAAACAAGAGCTAAAGGGTAGAATTAGGAGTGGGCCTAAGAGTACTTTAGTTTTACTTTACCAGTTGTTTCTATCAACAGGTCTGGCAATATTTTCCATAAATGTAATATTGTCATGACTCAACAGGGTGGCTGGGGGGGAGCTCAGAGTAGAGCAGCTGCTCCTCCACATCAAGATGAGCCAGGTCAGGTGGCTTGAGCATCTGTTCCGGACACTTCCTGGACACTTCCTGGACACTTCCTAGGGAGGTGTTCCGTACGTCCCACCGGGAGGAGGCCACGACAGAAGATGCAGGACATGCTGGAGGGACTCTGTTTCTCAACTGGCCTGGGAACGCCTCAGTATTGTCCTGGGAGAGCTGGAGTGTTCGGGGAGGGGGAAGTCTGGGTGTCTTCATGTTATCATCATTCCTTGTATTTATGACTTTGTAAATATATTAGTTTACATTTTAAAAATGTTCCTTTTTGCTACACTTATGTATTTTGTATTTAAATATATGCATATCTTGGCATGTTAGCTGTCTGTAACCACTGTGGGATCAATAAATTCCATCTTATCTATCTTCAAAATCATTTTTCATATATATCTTGGGACTTTAGACACAGACCTCCAAAACCTGACATCAGGATGAACTGTCCTCTTTTCTCTAGGTTCTTAAAAAAAAAAAAAACAACAACAACACAGTCCAAAAAGTTCTTCTCCATACTTCTCCAAGTGCGGGTCAAGAAGCACTTCATCAAGAAAGCAAATGAAAGGCAAAGCTGGAGCAGGTTGCCATTAGCTTGACTGACAGCGGTGGGAAATGTGCTGTAATAACGGCAACCTCCCCTGCTCTGTGCAGATGTACAGTAATTAGCCCATCCGCTCTTAATAGCTTAACCATTACTGGCTTGCGGCCATTTGTTATTCAGGAGATTTGCTTTGTCGGCTCATTTGGGAGAGAAGTGATATGAGAGTTTGATGCAATTACTCATCATTATTCATTCTCTTGTTGTTGTTGACTTTTCTGGAGACTTACCCAAGAGGAGGATTAGAGGAAAATTGTTGTTTTGTTTTATGCATTTCACTTCAATCGAGAGACAAAAGCAATCTATGAGATGATAAAACAAGTTGAGGGTGGGGGTTGTTTTTCTGCACCAGGGTTGGGGGTAAATGACCCGCTCGCACTTGATTAATAAAGGCGTTATGGGGAAGAGCCGAGGAATTACACAGGTCAAAATTTATTGTCTTATTTATTGATGACTTTACATCATCCACAATATCAAATGCTCTGAATAAAACATGGGTTACGGTTCATTTATTTTCATGAGCATATTATCCCAGACACAAGCCTTGCATTACATTTGATACTTCTACAAAATCTCCAAGCAGAATGGATCAGAGCATGGATCAGAGCATATGGGATTATATGTATTAGTTACATTTTGTTCATTTGTCATGGTTTGCTGTAAATCATATCAAAGACAAAAATGTGGTTTTGTACAGGTGTTGGGTCTATTGGTGAGAACATATTATATTAACAAAAGTGTGTCATTAGATATAATTTAGTACAAGTGCATTATGCTGAGGATGACATTTGTCATTGTGTCATAATAATGATCAGCCTACATAATCAAAAGAATATGTCAAAACCTTTTACCTTTTAATATAATAGTTACTGAACCTCAGAAATAAAACCACTAATTCAAAGCAAAATGAGTTTTAGACTATGTCCCGTATAAGTCCAGGACAGTCTCGTTTTTAAGACCCTGTCCCAAGGGATATCTGCAAAAACACAAAAATGTCTCCGTTTTCCGCTCTTCCTGTTCTGGTTGTCCTGTTTGTTACTGTCAATGCTAATGATAATGAGAAAGCAGCGCTTGTAACTCATTTGTCAGTAGACTGTCTGTGTGTCAATCACAGAGTTGCCATGGTTACTGCTATGTTAACCAATTGGAAAAGATTAACAATGTTCCACATGTCTGTAACTCAACACTGATTGGTCTATTTCTGTGCTTAAGCATGAGGCTATTGCTAAGTGTCAGTCTGTCATCAGCCAAAAGAAAGTTGTCATTTACTAACAGCTTAAGGAACACTACAACTGTTTGCTTTTAGGAAATGTTTGTTACTATGTTAATATAGTAAAAATAAATGTTACGCACTGTTAGTGTTTACTGCTATATTGATTTTGTGTCCTTTGATTTGGGTATATGTTTTAAGGCTTGAAAATCTGGTCACCTTATTTTAGACACAATCAAAATTATTTTTATGACAGCAAATGGAAGTTGCTTTACCTTCACATACGTAAGTACATTACAGAAAAAATCAAGTCAATAACAAACAATAATATATAAATGTGATATGATTTTACCTTGCACTTTTTAAAAACGCTGGCAGTATGTGGTTTAATGTACCCGAGCAGAGAAGTGCCAACGCTGCAGATATAGCATTAAGTCGCCTTGAACAGATTCACTTAAGTACAAAGGGCAGCATAATGTATTCCAATTGGTAATTTGCAGATCAAAGATAGATGTTCTTGGAAGAAAGAAAAAAGTCACTCCATTCGTTTGAAAACATAACGTATTAGAAATGTGGGCTGCATTTAAAGCACTCCTTAATCTTTGCTTAGTGGGAAGTTTTACAGCTTTAATGCACTCGAGCAAATTATGAAAGACAGCGGTGTGTCCAGGTCAGGATAATAATAACAGTCATTTTACAGCATAATCAATGACATTGATTGCAGTTAGTCCTGGAAAACTTTTAGAGATCTGTCGCAACACGGAGACCAATTTTTGTGAATAAAATGCAAGCAGTAAAATCCAATTTCCACATTTATGAATGTTCCTGAGTATCTACTACCATTCCGAGCAGTAGTTTTATGAACAGATGATCATGTTATAATTTTATTGTCCTAAGAAGACTTGATGTGGGTTAATCTCTTCTCCAGCTTAATGTACATTGTACGCTGTCCTAAAGAAATAAACTAAACTAAACAAGCAAATATACAGTAGCTCACAGTGTTCTCACCAGCAAACAACATCTAATATATAATATAATGTAGCCTGGACCGCCAGTCTGCTTTCTCATTCTAGAGGTATATTCTCATATACAATGAGATTAGTCTGGGATTGCGGGGTTTGAACAGGATTACGAGGCGGGACAATGAGCGGAACTGACGTTTGCTGAGTAAACCACAGATGTAACGTAAGAAAAGCAACCGTCTGAATCCAGTTGTCAACAAACAGCAAATACCAACATGGCTATCGGGAGAGAAGCTGTTGTGGTTTTAAAGACATGCCCATGTCTTGTTTCATTTACCAATTTAGTGTTTGTTAACGTTGCTTTTATTCACATTTACATTTAGTCATTTAGCAGACGCTTTTATCCAAAGCGACTTACATTCAACAGTGCTACATTTACAGTTTTACATTTTAGTTGACACTTTCATTTTAAAGCGACTTACATTAAGGTTCCATTCAACAGTGTTACAGCTGGAACACCACTGGGGACAAGGTGGGTTAAGTGTCTTGCCCAAGGACACAACGACAGTATGAACTGTGGGGAGAGTGGGAATCGAACCTCCTACCTACTGATTAAGGACGACTGCTCTACCACTGAGCCACTGCGCCCCATTATTTGCAGATTAATTTTGCAAAAATTGTTACTGTTTACACCACATTTAGACTCACTTTTCATATGTCTGTGTCTCAGAGAAGTAGCAGATGTGTGAGCATTTCTACAGATAGACCACATTTATATTGTGGGCATTCAAACAAAGCAGTCCAGTTCTGATCAGCTGTACTTGACATGATTATGTAAAACAGGAAATAAAAATGCTATAAACCAAATAAATCCTTCATGCATCATGACACTTTGTCTCTGTTCAGTCTGCGGATATTGTCTCTGGGTCTGGATGATGTGTGTTGTGTCTGTAACAGTGCTCTCTTCCTTTTGTTCTTCAATCTTCAAGAGTCGGCCTGGACGAGTCTGGTGTAGGACTATAGGAACAACATAAACATATATGTATATTATACTTCAGTTTAGACAAAGAAAACAGATGCCTTTGAGCTGTGCCTCTGTCCTCCAGCTTCTGCAGCCTCTGCTCCTCACACTGTCCCTGTCCCTGAAGCTGAAGACTCAAAAGAAACATTTTCATGTTGCAAACAAAAAAAAAAAAATCTATAGATATAAATAAAGACATATGTAAGGTAAGTAAATGTATGGTGTAATGTTTTACAGACAGTACAGGCTGCAGTGTGACGTCTGTAAAAAAAAGCTACTGATTCTATGTAATTATAACATTTCTATTATTCTTTAACTTGGGGCTAATGAGGACAGTACAGAGACAACAGTGCATTTTCATGTCTTACATTTTATACAACAGGCTGACGGAAGGTAGATTAAGTAGAGACAGATACATTCGTTCATTGATTTCTCTTCTGTTTATTTCCATCAGGGGTCACAAACCGTAACAAATACATTTCTCTACATGTTTGCAATCTAAAGTTGAAACTCTACAAACTCTTAAACTCTTAACTAGCAAGTGACAAATGCTTTTTTCTGAAGTAATCAAGCCTCTCTCATTGAACTCCTTATAAGGGCCTTGAGTAGGCAGAAATATAAGGAGAAACCCAATGGCGACTTTACAAGTGTAATAATCATGTTTACAGCCTGGTACAAAAGATGGCTCCGGTCTCTAGAGCTAGGTTTTTACTACATGGCAACTCTGGTGTTACAGCTGGAACACCACTGGAGGCAAGGTGGGTTAAGTGTCTTGCCCAAGGACACAACGACAGTATGAACTGTGAGGAGAGCGGGAATCGAACTATCTACCTTCTGGTTGAAGGATGACCGGTCTACCCACAAAATAACAATGTGAGACATTACAACATTACAAATGCGGGTGTAATTTTTTTAAATAAACTACAGTTATGACTACCATATGCCATTTATTATTATAGAGTTATTGTAAATTGTAAGGTGTGTGCTTCATTTGCACTAAATTTAGAATATAATACAATTTATTGACATCATACAAGCAGGTCAACCAATAACACAACATAAAACCAGGAAATAATAAGTACATATTCAAATAAAACAGCCTTTGAGTAAAATAGAAATATGGACAGACACTTAATGTATATGGTGCTTATAGTAGAAGTAGAAAAATCAGCGGAAGAATATGTACAATTAGTACTTTAGTCACACCAGGGCTCCATTCAGGGCCAGTAATTGGAAAAGAATAATCCTGATTCGGAGCCAAAAAGCTGCAGAATGTAAAGGTTTATGAACTAATTATTTCTCTTGTAGCTCCAGAGAGAAAGAGAGTGGAATAAAATGGCTGCACAAACCAAACTTAAATGACTTTCCCCTAGGACATTATTTCAACAATTCTTGCTCATACTCCTCCGGCCTGTTCCCTGTGTTCAGAGCGTTCTCCAAATGAAGCCGGTGACTTTGCTCCCGTGTGCGTCTCACATGGCATTCAGTGCCCGCCGACAGTGGCCTCCGCTCTTCCACCGGAATGCTAATGCGGCCCCACATTACAGCCTGGATAATGTCATAAAATGATTGCTCAGACTTCTGTGGGCACATATGACTGTTGCCGCAGATATTAAGAAGTCAGCCCTGGGGCACATATCGCCTGAGTTGCAGCGATGGAGGATGGTTTCTAATACAAATTTACCCTGCCAATGTCACCTGCTGTTCCGACAAATAACGCGTTTCCTGCAGGATGTGTCCCCGGCGGAATCACGGCTGGGGATGTTGACGGAGGAGGAAAAATGCCACGCATAACAAATATTGATTGAGCGGACGAGGAGATCAATAAGCCGTGATTAGAGGAAGAAAACGTCCGGTGATGCACTTGAAGCTTTGTCCATTGTTTGATCAGGCTATTTCTGTCAAATATCCACACCGGTCTAGATGATGAGATTACAGAGCTACAAACACTGACGCAGCACATATACAGGTGCCAACAAAGCCAATTAAACACACCCTCGCACACGCAGCGATTTGTGGACGTGCAGCAGATGAGAATCATGTTCAAACACACAGGCAGCCTTTGCAACGCGGCTCTATCCTTCACAATGACACGGTGACCTTTCGAGCTCATTGCACACGGGCGGGAACACGAGGAAGTGAAGAGCGGCGGGGCAGGATGAAGAAGGATTACAGCGCTGTGCTGCTAATCAAATGAAAGAAAAGGAAAAATTGTATTATATTAGACAAATAATTGAGTTAACGCTATTGAAGGACGATAGCTTCACAAACTCAATACTTCTTCACATACTCTACCCATACCTCATTAGGGGTGACTTTTTTCATTGATTGTTGTTGCAGTTTGTAAGTGGTCAAATTGTGATTGAAGTGGACCTTTTGAAAAATACAAATTCATTCTAATCAAACAGAGTAACAGACTATTTTACTGTTTGTGAATAACATTAGCTGCGTGCACATTTTGGCAGTGGATGTCAAGCTGAACATAATACATTTTCCACGGACAAAAGAGCATTGGCCACCAAGAAGTGGAACATTTCACATCAACAAGTATTTTTTTACAAATGGCACTGACATGTGACTGTGTGTGTGTGTCAGTCAAGCTTTTCTCAAGGAACCCCTTAAAAGGTCCTTTTGATTAATATGTCCATTTATGCTATCTGAAAACTATTGTTTTACGATGGAGTAAAAGCCAAAGTAACCGCCATTTTATTGCCCTGTGGTAAGAACAATATCGGTGAATAGGGGAGCAATGGGCGGAAGACATCCATATTTTTACAATCATCGGTGTCAGTGAGTGGATGAACATTAGTGAGAGCTCGATGTTTAGCTGCTGCATTTATACAAACATGTCAGCTACATGGGCTAAAGGCTACAGATTTATGGTAGGTTTATGGCTCAAACCACACTCCTTACGGTCAGAGTCTGGTGTATAAATAAATGGATGCTTGAGGTAAAGCCCTTTGGGAGCCTAGGAAGGTAGAAAAGCTCCATATTAATAGCATAACATAAGTAGCCATTTAGCATGTTACATGGAGGACTCAGCGTAATACACACATTTTGTGATTAAAGTCTGCCTACAGATAAACTCTGTATGACTGTTACTGAAAACTTTCTATAGCGTGAATCAAACCCCTTACCTCAGAACAAAAGGCCACAGCTTTGATCACTAGACCTATTTAAAACTGAACTTTGACTGATGTGGTCCATTCTGCACAATTGTATATTTTACTATATCCTATACTTTGAGATGTAATCTAAAAAGTGTGAGTAAACCAATCTTTGTCAGAGTAAAGTTTGTTCATGTCCATATAGGCTTCAGACCTTCTGTTCAGCAATCAACTCATCTAATGTATCTTAATATACGCATGTTGAGTAAGAAGTTCAATCTAAATTTATTAGCTTTAAAATGTCTTTATAACTAATGTATGCTTCTTGCATTGAGATGATAATAAAGTCTTAGTCTGAGTTAATGGCACCATAAATAAAACCTGACCTTGAGACTATACACCACTGATTTTCAGATGAAACAACCCTTCTGGACAGACTGCATTCTTTAACTTTATTTTCAATTTACATGATATATGGAGATGGCAAACTGCTCCAACATCAAGTGCAATGCCAGCAATGTATTAACACACACCTATAAGACCAATGTAGACTAGCTGTTTCCAAAGTCATATTACTAAAGTCCAAGTTTAATGGAATGGTTTAAAGAGAGTCTCATTTTGTTCACTTCAGCTCTACTGCACTAAAAACCTATTTACACCTGGAGTGAAGATATTCTATCTGGAAACCGGACACATGCAGTTGTGAGGTATAGGCTCATAATATCCACTGCATCTTGGATGTGCCTGGGCTATATTTTAAATTGGTGTGAGGTGAGATATGATCAGATTGAGTCAGGTGTATATGGAGGCCATATGGCAAGACTACTGGGCATGAATGAGGCCTATAGCATCCTGCTGTAGGTTCACTGTATTTTATTATGGTCTATAATTAAGGTATTTCAAATAAGCTGTCCTGTAAGTTGGATAAATAAACCAGTAAGAAAACAAATTAGTATTACTGGGCACCAGCTTAAAATAATAGTTTGTCAAATGTGTGAATCCTTGTAACTTAATAGCAGCTACAGCAGAGCTATCGCTTGAAAAAAGCAATAATTACTGATGTAAACAGAATAATGTTGTAGCCTTATAATTATTTGACACTGTAGCAGTTTACAATGTCATATTTGCAATCAAATATTTTTTTACCACATCCAATGGCTCAGCACTGCAGCGACCCGGGCTCTTGTGTTGCGGCTGTTTTGAATTGTTTTTAAAATGAGTAGTGTATGTGTGTGAAAACAGTTGAAGAGGAATCATCAGGGACACTGTCAGTTGTTGCATGGTGGATATGAACTCCTCCCTTCTTGAAAATGCTCTTTAAAAAAAGCTTTTTAATATAAAAGTAATTGTTTTAAGCTCTCTTTTATCGCAATGTCGTCACTCTCCTGAACAAACCTGTTTCACAGTCTTTTAGCCCTTTCTTTAAACTGATGATTTTATCATTTTTGTATTATGTGTTTTAATATTTATATCCTTAAGTTATAGTTTGAATTTTATTTTTGCTTAATTTTATTTCTTTCATTCTGTGCAGTTATTTTAATGTATTACTTTAAGTATGTGCAATAGCCTCTTCCAACATTTGCTCAGTACCAATTGTACTACACTGTGTGCAATGCTGTTATGGCAAAGCCATATTCAATTGACTGTTGCTGTTGTTGTACGTGTATTGTCTTTAATAATGTTTCTGCAGCTGCGGCCAGCACACTGAGCCCAAAACAAATTTCCCTTTTGGCACAATAAACTTGATCTTGATTTCTAAAAAAAGTAATAAAAGATATACAATAATAATAGAATATTGTTTGACAGAAGCTTGTCACCTGCAGCAGTTTAGGCTCCTCCGATTAAACTAAGACAATTAAAATGTTAAATATGATATCAACAGAACAAGTAATGTTGGCAGAGTAGAACACTCAGTTTCTGGCCAAAACCAATTGGTATAATAAGATCAGGCTTTGTTGTCCTGCTTGGCTTTTTTAAATGATGTGCATGTCCATCCCATCGTTTTTTTGGGATGAATGTTGTTCTAAAAAGATTGATTGAAACTAAAGAATCATAAGGATTTAGTTACAAGGTCTAGTATATGTTAATTATTGCCTGCACCATGCATCCAGGATTTTTTTAGAAGAGACAAAAAGTGTACACTATACTTTGAATATATACTTTTGTATATTATACTTTACAAAATAAGTGTGTACATAAATTCAGAAAAAAGCGGTTAAAGCAAAGGCATCTGGACATAGTTTTAAAGGTAAAGACTTTTTGTCTCTTCTCAAAAAGATTCTGTCAATTCTGAGTTCAACTGATTTGAGCTTATATCTCTAGAGGGAGGGGTTTGACCTGAAACTAAACCTGATTGGACCAGGTTGTTCTGGTCTCATAGTCGTGCCCTTGAAAGGGCAGTGTAATTACAACTGAGGAACACATTGTTGGAAACTTTTAAGTAAAATATAAAAGTACATTGTGCAAAATGTTGGATGATTGAAATGGGTGCCACATTTAAACAATGGCAGCTGTGCAGGGATTGGTTAAAAGATGAAGATGTCAGATTGTGGTTGGCTGAGAATGAGGGATTTGTTTAATAAGGTCTTCCTGATTAAATTTCTGCTTCATGTTCCCTTCCACAGATTTTGTTCATAGACAACAGATCGCTATGCTTTATGTTACCTTGTGTTGTTAAAATTGCTTCCATTGTTTCCCTCACGTGTAAGTCGCTTTGGATAAAAGCATCTGCTAAATGACTAAATGTAAATGTTGATTCAGGGCACCATAGCTGTTCTCATGCTCCAAAAAGTGGCTTGTTGCCACCAGATGCGGTCAAAAAGATCAAAACCTAGACACGCCACATTTAATGCAAACGTTATGGTGCCCAAATTTGTTAAGTAGCAGAGATTGTTGTGATACTTTGTTTTGCGTTTCCTCACTTTGTTGCCCTTGCCTCCCACTTTCTCCTGCTGTCAGCTCCTGTTCTCTCTCTTTCACCTGTCTGCCTCACTTCCCTCTGTCTTTAATCTCTTTCTTGGCCTCTCCGTCTCTCCCTGCCTTCACTCTCCCTGTGGCTTTGTAATGGCTCCTGTCATGCAGCAGAATGTGATGAGGTCCAGAGCTCCACATGTGCCTTTTTTTTAGCTCCACGTTTGTCCTGAACTGTGTCGGACAGGAAAAGTGCTGAGAAACTTTGAGATTGTTTTTACTTTGGGAGATGGACAGCAGCACTTTAAAAGCTTTTACACGTCTGGTTACACGTCTACAAAAGCCATGAGCAGTAACCAGGTTCCATAAAGGGGTCTGTGCTAGATTGGATATGGCCACTTATGCTTTGAATTATTGATTGTGCGATCATAAATTCTGTCAGAAGTTATGTTTTGATGTTTTATGATCAGACAAATACAAAACAATTGTTAAGATTTTTTATTCAGTTTAAGCAGATGTCCACTTGACTAAACCAATAATATTCAGCAATAAAATGTTCATTATGCTTCTTTATACTATTTCAGATTCAGACACGGATGGAGCTTTCTGTTAGCGTTTATTTTTATCTGTACTTTGGTCTCCTTTGCCAAAGGTTGAAGATGCCGACAAATGCTGGTGGAAGACAATAGCGATGGAACGTTGTGATGAGCATTTACATGGATAGAATGAGTAAAACTAATTCACAAACATCAAGACACGGTGCATTCAAAGGCCACACAGACCACCACGAGTCGTTTTCAAATGATATTTTAAACTTATATTTCAAATAATGTGCCTTAGGACCTCTTCAAATTTGCTCTCAGTTTTGGTGAATTTTTTTGGGGGGCTAATACAACCAGGATCATTTACACAAGAAAAAATCTTAGACTAGGGGTGGCCCTGCTGTAAAAACAGACAGTAAGAAACTTCTATTGGGTTCTAAAATAGATAATTGTGTAATTTTTATGTGATTGTATTCACTGAAAACATGGCAAAAATAATGTGCCATTTAAGTCCAAACAATGCACAAATGAAAACAGACAGATGAAACTCACATTGCTCTAATAGGACAGAACATCTTGTAACCAACAGCACATAAATATAAAGTGCCAACACCACAGCACCCGGGCTTCTGTAGAGAAGTGCAGCAAAACAATCAGCTGCTAAACTGATGGACTGCCGTGTGACTGCCAGAGGCCGCATTACATAACACAGCCTCACAGTGCAGTATATCACAGCATTCACACAAATGGACCATACATTTCACTAAACGTCAGCCGTCATTATCATGTGGATGCACTTAGCAGATGGGAAAAGTTAGAGCAGAAGTTGCATCATTAGAGAAGTGTACTTTTAGGAGCGGGATTCAAGATTAATAGTTATTTTCATTCACAAATAAGTCAAATTATAGCTATACAAGAACAGACAATTGGCTTGTACATATGAGAGGAGTGATGTAAAGACCAAAAAGCTTTTTCCTGATAAAAATCTTATTTTAGTATTACCATATTATTTTTATTATTGTTTCTTTTTTTTTTTTTAATAGATATCATTCATTATTTGGGTAGAAATATTATGTTAATTCAAACTGGATGTACTTTACGTTTGTATGGAGACTGGCCTTGTTCACTAAGAGCATTTTTCACCGTGTCATGTGAGTGGAGTGAACATTAAAGGACAGAACTTCTCCTCTGGCTCTTCATTGACTCCAGTTTGATTAACTAGGTCTGCGTCCGAATCAACACACTAAGCACAGTACAGTATAGTGTAATGGTGTCCGGATGTCTAGTGACTGAAATGGAATGCACTCAAAGTTTCCCAAAATGCTTTAGTAAAAGTAGTGAGCAGTGATGCTCACTAGACAGTCAAATAGACCATAATGCTTTGCAAATTGTCGTCGGAGAGCCGTGTGACCGTAACATGTTTTTAAACTGAACATAGCAGCCATGTCAGAAAAAAGCCATTGAGTGTCCAAAACGGTTCATTAACAGAGTGCACTATATAGTCCTGTATAGTGGAACACTATATAATGACTGAGGGGTTAGGAACTAGGGAGCCTATTCGGACACAGACTTGGTGTTTTGGCAGAGTTGCTACACCCTGTGTGATTAGTTTCCCATTCATTGTGCTCAAGTTGGAAACAGTGTTGTTTAACATTAGAGGAAGAATACTACAAATTTATTGCCATATCATGGACTTTTTCATGACCCAATTTTTTTCTTGCCATCACAATCCCAACCCCAACAATCACCCCCAACATCAACATAGGGACCTTTCCTTTTAGTCCGAAAAAATGAATACATTACATCAAACTAAAAACATGTAGCTCTTTGTTTACCATCAGACCCCCGCCATCTCATATTTTTTCCACCTCATTAAAAATTGGGTGAATGCATTGGCAAGATTTATCCCCATGTTACTTTTCTCTGATTGTTTTCCTCTTTTGCACCGTATAAAAAGATGTGTCCAGCACTTAACCATTTTCTCTGTTTTTAGCGGTTCCTTGTTGGCATGTAGACCAATGGGAGTGCTCTTTTTTAACGGTCACTGTAACATACTTTGATGATGACGCGCAGGTCCAAGATTCACCTGGGTACTTCTTGTGGTGTTTTATGGCAAAATATCTAGTCACTTGTGGCTTAAAGCCTTTAGCTGTTAAGAAGAGCGCTTTAATATTGAGCCACTTGCGAATGGAATGTACTCTACCCACTAACTGACAGCACACATAGTCAATTGCCCAAATAATTTTCCTCATGCAAAATTTTGAGTGGCTTTTATTCCCCAAATAAAAATGTATTGCCTTCATCTTTGTCTTTAGTTGCACACAGCTCATGTCTTTTCAAAGGACTTGTACAATAATCTATTATTTCTAATGTCAGGTAAACATATTGACTCAGATGAAGTTGCGGTTACAGGGCTTGAATAGTGTCTACTCCATCCGATCATTAGTTTTGTCTGTCTGTGGATAAAAGCAGTACTTCTTTTAAGGCTGCTTTAAGAAGGTCACTCTGTGTAAGATGAGCCTTGTCTGAAAGAAAAAAGCCGAGGTGAAACTAAGTCACGCGGCAATCAGCTCTCCAACTCCTTCTCGTCAAAACATCGATTAGTCCTTCACAGTTTTCAATCAACATGTGCTGCTGCAAAATAAAAAGTCTAGCCAGGCCCATTTCTGCTGCTAAAAAGCACTGCCAGAAGAGGCGTCAGAACACAAAGTATAATCAGACAGCTGGTGACTCAGAACTTGGGAGTTTGGCTGCAAATAAAATATAAAAGTACAGTGTCGTATAACATCTCTCTACTGTCAGGCAGGCCTCCAGACTGGGGGCTAAAGCTGTAATTTAAGCCTAATGCAGATTACAGTGCTGTAATTGGTCCATTGAAGAAATTGTCGGATCTGCAAGAAAAGCTGCCGAGACACATGTTGAACATCAGGACTCGGGTGGATTTTAATTGAGCCAATTTGGAACGGATTAAAACTTTCTGCAGCAGAGTGCAAAAAAATAATAAAAATAAAAAAGGGGCGTTTTATACTTTTTAATAGGGCCCATTGTTGAGTTCAGCCGGCTTCTTTCTGTAGATAACGCAAAGCAGAGGCATCCAGCGGTGGACACAGTGGAGATGTGATGTGACGCCTGACTCGTTCTGCTTCAATCACTGTCTGGCACTCTCAGATCACAGGCTGCAACAAACCCACAACTTGTGAACGCACAAGAAACATTAAAATAATTTTACTACAGTCTGACATTCTCTGCATTCTCCAGCTGGGTTATATTACAGGGATTACTATTTACAACCAATCAAAACACATGTGGGCCATATGAGAGCTGATTCAGAATAATGGACTTACTTCTCTCACACATATACACATGGAAAAGGAAAAGCTTATAGATGTCACAATAATACTTTTTCCTGAATGATACTGATACAAGTACCTTATGATTATGAACCATACACAGAATCAGTTTTTGAGCCTATTGACTTAATCAAAGCAGTATTTACAGTGTTTCCACAGTACTGTAGTAGGTCCATGGCGTTTGTCTTAATGACACATATAGATTTATTGAAAGTAGTTCTATGTTGGATGTAAGTAAACATGTACAGTACTAGATTTACAGTATGTTGGAACAGTCACCTTCTTCTCAAATACAGGGCTGCTATCCTTAAAGGTGGCTTCATCTGGAGCTGTAGCAGCTAAACGTTGCAGCTACTGCCGAGAAAGTTACCTTTAACAGCTCTAAGCGTCTTACCTTGCCCCGCTGGTGGTTTGACAAATGATGTGGCAGGAGTGACTGTTCTGAGCATGCTTTAGTTTTGACTATGTATCAACTATTTTACTGTTACTAATGTACACAACATAGCACTGTTCTGATTGCTCTTTGTTAACGCTTTATAGATGGTTCTGGAAAGAACTATTGCTTTTTGCTTGTATCCTCTGCTTATCACTCACGTATCAACAGTGTTTTTGTGAACTTGTAGCATTTACTACAATATTGTGCAAACCTAACTGGTCTTTCTCTGTTTCTCTGTCCACCGCTTAAGTATTGTCGTGAAAGAACCTGTGCCCTCACACTTACTGCAGCACTCACAGCGCCTGTACAAAATACAATAATTGAACATTGAGCTGTTGTGCTGTCAGTGCTGCCCCCTTGTGGCTGTAGATCTCCACTTACTGTAGAATTGTAAGTATCAGTAAATAAGAAAATGTTTTGTTTGAAAAAGCTGTAACAAAGTGTTGTTCTGTATTTTAATATTTGTTATTTCAAACTTTATAACGGTGAAATCATTCTGAAGTTGTTTCACCCATCATTTATTTTCAGTTTATTCACAATACTAAAAAAATAGATTAGATATAATGAAAAGGGGCTCCGCTAAATCCTAACAGCCGCAGAACAACAGGAAAACAAAAATACACATTAAGCAGTTCTTCATCAGATAGTACTAGACTATGATGATAAAAGGAATAAGAATATTAAATGTTTATTCATTCATTCAATTTTGTGTGTGATCAAAGCCTGACTTTTGGCGTTAGCACCAAAAGTAAACATTGATTCAAAACAGGCAGCCTTCAGATCTGAAAAAGCAAAGCCCTTTAAGAGCTGCCGTGGTTTATCTGTTGTGTAGTGGAGTGTATTTCCACTCACAAGATCTTCAAGCATCAAACAGACTCAGGCCGTGAACCCTGCCTTTGTACAGAGCCTGTGTCTGAGCAGCATCCTCTCTGTAAATGGTGAGCTGCCGGCGTCAGAGGAAGAAGAGAAGAGGCTGCTGACCTGAGGATACAAAGAGCACAATCACACTGATTTTATGGATCAAAACAAGCCAGAGTTAGCAGCTGCTACGGGCTGCTAAAAGCCACGTTACACTCCAGGCCACAGAGGTGAGAGGATTATAAATCCTACACAATGGCACTTAGCAATGGTAAAAATGAGATGTTGAAATGCCACAAAAATGCAGCCACCCTTATGGCAACCCTAAGATTTAGGTGTTGTGTGTAGTTTGTGGAGGAAAGATTGGTCTGGTTTTACTTTTTTAATATAAGGAAAGCAAGCGAGGTCTTTAGGTTGCATTCGGGGGTAAGTGGTGTCTGAGACAGGGACGGTAAAAACATTTAATGCATGGATAGTAGCACCATGTCTTTCAAATTGTCATTTTCTCCAATAAAATATGTATTCACCAAGGAATCTTCAAAAGCTTTTCTTTTGTCAGGGATACATTCTGCTGCTCAGACTCAAAGGGAAAGAGTGCTAGCCAGAAGACAGGAAGTGGGACGCTCATCGGGATGGCAGCACATTGTCAGCACATGTGCCCGGCCTGTCGCCTAAGCCGCTGTTGACTCCGTTGCACAATACCAATCAATTACTGACGCAGAGATAGCACTGTCACTGCCAAAGGTCGCTCTGTGTTGTGTTCTCTCCTCCACTGCTACGAAAATTAGATTTACATTTTAGGGAGACAAGAGTTTCCGGTGAGGAATGTATCGGATTTCGGCTGTGAGCCCTGTTGCTGGAGTTACCGCCCTGGGTAACACTTTATTTGACACTACAATTGATACATTGTCTCTACTTAATTCAGATCAATGTAACAAACTGTGTAACAAACTGTAATAATATGTAACTATATATAGTACATACATTCCCTAACCCTACCTACAATAAGTACACATAATTCCATTATAAATGTACTATGTAGTTACGTGTTATTACAGTTTGTTACACAAAGTATCAAGTGTAGTGTTAAATAAAGTGTTGCTCCGCCCTGTGACGTCCCAGGAAAATGTTGGAGATCAATGCTTTATGGCTCTTTTTTTAAATAAATTCCATTAGGAGGCGGCTGTAAAAGCACTTTGAGTCGTTCCATTTAAGTGAACTAAAGCTACAGACTGCCACAGCGACCTGCATTATCTATATGATAATTTAAAACCGGGGGAGCATTGAAATGCATCTGTGCAACTGTGAGAGGTTTAGTAGAATACAGAACTACCCCTGCTTTACATAGAGGAATAAAGTTCTTTGTTTGTGGCGTTAAAGTACATGTAATCACAAGACATGTAGTCTTTTCTATACTTTGATTCTAAAATTTTCTGGAGTACATCTGGCTGTAACATTAGGAAATGCTGCTTTATGTAAAACATCCATTTACTTTGTGCACTTTAATTTCACATTTTGTAATATAATTTTTCACATTTAGTAATAAAAGGCCTGCGCATATTATGTAATAATGTAACACCAGAAGCCGTTTACGCTGTGTATGTACTGTACACTGTTTACTGATTGATTGTATGTTCAGTTGCATTAGGAGGTATTCTAACCTGCCTCCATTTGTTCTGCCTCTTGGAAATCAAACTCAAAGAAATAGGGACCAGACTATTTCTTTGTATAGACTAGATCAAGCATGGTTATGTCTGACCAGGCTGGCGGCTACACTGATAAATGGGCTCAAACACTGGACCTTAAACTCTACTCTGATTTGTCCTGTCTGTCTCTGCAGACCAATTTTACCTACCATTACAGATCTTAATGACATGTATGAAAACAATTGTCAGTAAAAAATCTGGATATCTTTCTCTTGACATTCTTCAAAGGACAGGACGTGGAGAGGGTATAGAGGATGTAACACTCGGAGTCCGCTGTCCACCTCAATCTGTCTCAATACTGTTTTAACATCCTGTGACGTGGGTTGGCTTTTTAGCGGCTGGATTTAAGTGAGGTAAAGAAGTCTGACAGAAGAGGCAGAATCTGGCGTGGTCCACATTTTTTATTTTAAGCTCACAATATTTACAAAAAACTGCCAATGTGCAAAATGGAAAGCCATTTACCTTCACAAATGCTCTCACTAATTGGTAAAACCCACTAAAACTCCAAAAGGGATCTGCAGCAACGTTATCTTATTAAAACCAAGCTTAAAACCTCCATTGAAGAAACCCACAACCATAAACCATACAAAACTTGACTACACTTGAACAATGACTACAACCCTGAGACCAACTATTAATAAAACCAATAAACCACCCAAACATTTTTTCCCTACACAAGCCCAACCCTTGGTCTTGCCCGGAACAATCTTATAAGATGCTTGTTTCCCTGGGGACTCTTTTGAACAAACACCTGAGAGACAAAGGAAAGGTAAGTAAAACACATTAGGGCACTAGGGGCTATATCTTCCTGCTCAAAACGCAGGTATCTGGTTGAGACGGAAGCTGACGGGCATGTCCAAATCTACTTTTTCCGATTTATGATTAAATTAAATTAGTTTTATTATTTATGTTATACTAATGCATAACTATTATCTTTTATTGTTTAATTTATTGTTAAGCCCTTCTTCTTTTTTTAATATTGGATGAATAATCATTCAGACAAGCCTATACTTTTACTTTATCACTCATTTTATCATAAACAAATATTGGCAATTGGGCTTTTTATGTCAGGTTTTATGTGTAATTGTGCAAAACCACTGCGCAAAACAAAACCTACTGTTACATGTCTGCACATGCTCTGTATCAACATGAGAGAAAAATGTGGAAAATGTGTGCGTTTTATATTTTTAATTTGGTAGTGGACTACAGACAGAAGAAACCACAAAGAGATTTTTCTTTTACTCACGTCATGTAAAGGTGTCCTAGCAGTGTGTGTCCTATATTGGTCTCAATCACGGGTGTCGCGGGTCTCAGACAGACAGGTGTCACACCTGTCGGGACTTGGTTCAGGCCCAGGCAGAGATGAGGAATGTGGATGATAGCAGCACTAATGAGTTCAGCACTGTATTTTCACAATGCTCCAAACCCCAGATCCAAGCTTCTGATCTGGCTGCGTCCCCGGTGAGTTTCCTGTGTTCTGCTTTTAAAGCCCCTATTTTGTCCTTGTTTGAGCTAAATTCTTCCGACTTAATCATAACGTGTATATTTTTATATAGCCATGCGTTGTTTGTAGAATAATGATTTCATTTTTTTACGTAAAACAGTGCCTTTAAACAGTTTTGTTTAAAGTGCTTATTGAAATGTGAAAGTGCTATACATTCCTAGTAACGAACTTTCTATTCGTTACACCTCCACATTTACACTTTTTCACTCTAAGATAAAAGTGTCAGATTTCAAAGGAAACTGCCATCTGCTCAGTTTTCATTCTGTGTTTCAAATGTATGAGTCTTTTATTGTAAAAGTTTTAGTGTCTCCACAAACTGATCCCAAAAATCAGTATTGTCAATAAACCTGAGCCAAACTGTAAAATGAAATTATGCCAGAGATAAGAACATCTGTTTAATTTTACTCAGGAATGTGCTGACTTTGAGGCTGTTGACCAAACCCCTTGTGTGTAGCTCTGTTTTTTCCATGAACATAATGTGATTACTTTTCACAATAAAATGTGTCTGCTAAAATATTCTTATGAATTAACATAGTATCAACAATGTTTTGCTCTTGAAAAAGTAAAAAAAAAAAAAAAGGGCATGTATTATTTTGATTGCTTATAACACCTAACCACCAGCCCAGGTCTGATGAATTATTGGAAAATTTGACTAAAATAATATGATAGTGGCACTGGATGTGACATGTTTTTTTCTTTGATGTCCCAACTAATAAAAACACTGGATTATCTAGAATTCACAGTGATTGTTGTATATTTTATCTGTTTGTCTGATTCTAAAACAATCCAGCCCTTGTCAAACATGTCAACACTGTATTTTCCAATAAAACCAGGCATATGCCCAAAATCAGTGGAACATCTGTTGTGTTTTTGCTGATGGGAATATAAAAATAAGTTTAACCCAACAGATTAGTCTGCAGTGCAAATGACATTGCTCTAACCGCACAGTTTTAGGCAGAAGTTCACTTCTTTTTAGTTGCACAATCCTCTACCGGCAAAAATTTCCAATCATTATAAATTTGGATTAGAACACACAATTCTGCTTCCAGCAAATGAAGAAAATGTGTGTGCATGTATTAGTCCAGTGTGTAACAGCTGAAACCCTTTATGGAGAACATAAAATCAAGAACCATGATGTTCACCGGTATAACGTAACCTTGGCCCCACCCTGGAGCTAGGCCGGGGTTGGGGCTTGCATGTGAGCGCCTGATGGCCAGGTCTCAGCCCCCCGGGGCCCGGCCTTCCATTGTTGACGCAGCTGCTTGGAGCTGTGGCTGTAAAGTCACCGGTGCCTGTCATGGCGGCAACACCCAAACCCGGTGGTGGACACCAGAAGTAAGGGATGCCGTCTAGTTTAAGAAGGAGGCCTATTAGGCCTGGTTGGCTCATGGGACTCCCAAGGCAGCTCATAGGTATCGGCAGGTCAAGCGGACTGCTTGGTTTTAAAGCTACTGGGTGGTTGTGGAGGCAAAAACTCAGGTCTGGAAGGAGTTTGATTAGGTCATGAAGAAGGACTATTGGTCGGCCTCGAAGAAATTCTGGCAAACCATCCAGCGCCTCAGGAGGGGAAAGCAGTGCCCTGCCAACACTGTTTACAGTAGGTGGGAATCTGCTAACTTCAACTGTGGACATTTGAATTGGGCCGATTGTCGAACCTCGGATTCTAGAGGAACAATGCGGTTTTTGTTCTGGTCATGGAACACTGGACTAGCTCTATACCCTCTATGCCTATACAACCTGAGCCGGAGCTTGGTTTGCATGTTGACCTCCGGCCGAGCTGCCCTTTGTCACTGGTCCTGTTCATTATCTTTATGAACAGGATTTCTAGGTGCAACTAGGGGCCGGAGGGAGTCTGGTTAGGAAACCACAGGATCTTGCCTCTGCATCTTGCAGATGATGTTGTTGGCTTCATCAAACCGGGACCTTCAGCGTGTGCTGGGACAATTTGCAGCTGAGTGTGAAGCGGCTGGGATGAGGATCGGCACCTCCAAGTTTAAGGCCATTGTTCTCAGTCGGAAAAGGGTGGCTTGCCCCCTTCAGGTTGGTGGAGAGCTCCTGCCTCAAGTGGAGGAGTTCATGTATCATGTGTCTTGTTCACAAGTGAGTGAAAGAGGGAACGGGAGGTTGACAGGCGGATCGGTGCAGCTTCTGCAATGATGCAGACGATGCAACAGTCTGTCGTGGTAAAGAAGGAGCTGAGCTGCAAAGCAAAGCTCTCAATTTATCAGTCAATCTACATTCCTACTGGTAATTAGCTTTTCATGACCAAAAAGACACAATTCCGGAAATGAGTTTTCTCCGTAGGGTGGCTGGGCACTCCCTTAGAAAGGAGCTCAGTCACGAGGGGAGCTCAGAGTAGAGCCACTGCTCCTCCACATCGAGAGGACCAAGCTGGGGTGGCTCAGGCATCTGTTTCGATGCCTCCTGGACGCCTCCCTGGGCAGGTGTCCCGGGCATGTTCCACCGGAGACCCAGTGGAAGTCCTAGGACACACTGGAGGGACTATGTCTCTCGGCTAGCCTGGGAACATCACAGTATCCCCCAGAAGAGCTGGAGGAAGTGTATGGGGAGAGGGAAGTCTGGGCTTCTCTCCTTAGACTGCTGCCCCCGTGCCCGGAACAAGATGGATGGATGGTGTGACAGCTGCTAACTACAGTACCTGCACAGGTTGAGCACAGTCTAACAGTGATGCAGCAGACTGGCAGTGACAAAACATCTTCATGAAATCAAAACAATCTTGTTTGGACCACACTATTGTCAACATTCACTCTTCTCCAAGAGAGTGGAATGACCAGAGTGTCTGGTATACGCTACGTGGGCGACAAACTCCTCCTCACAATATGGCTTTGACACTAATGCTAGCAAGCTAGCAATTAGCTCGGTAACTGTTATTGCTTGTTGACGGGCAAAAAACAGACCTTCTTCAGACCTAACAGTTTATTTTCCTTGTTGTCCTTGTAAGCTGTTGTATTTTTTTTACTTTGAGTGTCATAGTTGCTCTTGATATTATATTCCTAGCACAGAAACTTGCTGCATACACACTAAACCCACAGGTTTACCATTCTCCTCTGTTAATAAATAAGAAGTGGTCCATTTTTCTAGGGGTGGGCAAGATCATGATTTATGTTTATTTTCTTCTATTTATTTTCCCTAATCCGGAGAAAAACAACTGTGTTCTAGTGCCTCTAGTAGCGCAGTGCTGTGACGCTTTCATTAACGAGTTGTCATTGTTTATTTTGTTCCCCTGTTAAAACACTGCCACACTACTACTGCTCAGTCTACTGTTTCAGTGTTGTCTTCTGTCTGCTACTCTTCTACTACTAAAACACTCTGACCCTCAGTGGACAAATTAGAATTAGCGGTTACATCAATTAAAAAATTTCAGCAATGTCATCAATGTAATTTTAATGTAAAATTCACCTCACAAGCTGGACTGTACCTTCTGGAGGGCCAGTTTTGGTTCAAGGGCCACATGTTTGACAGCCCACTGATTTAAGATGTACAGAACTAAGCAGTTATTCTTTGAGTGTGACCCAGGGAGTGGTCTGTGACATAACCCTCTGACAATGGTGGCCTGTTCCCTGGAGTCTCATATCAGGTGAAAGTTTGCATCTGACTGTGGTGAGAGAAGACTGGGGAAACACAGAGAAGGGACTGCCTGATCGCTCGCCTCGTTTCATGAGAACAATCTGCTATAATCCTGATGTCTATATGCAAAAGCCAGACCATAATATGGGAAATGTAATTTCTCTGCTACTGCAATATGTGAGCTTCGGCACACTGTCATCCGTGAATATTTAATGTCACCAGCTACTGAATCCTTTGAAAAACCAAACAGCAAAGAAACGTGGCAATATTTTCTTCTTTTAAGATCCAAATGATGGCAGTTAAAGGAAAATGATGGGTAATTTTATATTTAAGAGAGCTGGAAAGTTCATAAGAGGAGCTAGCGTGTAAGTATTGACAGTCATTTCATCTGAAACCGCATTTCTATTAAATGTGGCTTATGGTCCCTAAACCCCATTCCATTGAAAAACCCTGCTTTTACCACTAATATGGTCCAGGACTCTGCACTTCTTCACCCTGCATGTTCTTCACTGTGCAGCAACGCTGTCCAACACATACTATTATAAGAAGACTAGTGTGTGTAAAAACTTTAAATAACACTATGATTGCAATGGCACGCTCACATTTACATGCCGATTTCTGGTGGATTGAATTCATATTGAAAACTCAGAAAATCATTTCAAGCTGGACTTGAGGCTCCTGATGATGGGATGGAGGTCAACTGAATTGTTTCTTCACTGTGCTGCAGGGGTCAGACTTTCAAACTAAAATATACAGGGGCGGCAGTGGCTCAGTGGTAGAGCGGTCATCCTTTAACCGGAAGGTAGGCGGTTCGATTCTCGCTCTCCCCACAGTTCATACTGTCGTTGTGTCCTTGGGCAAGACACTTAACCCACCTTGCCTCCAGTGAGTGTTCCAGCTGTAACACTGGTGAAAGGAACCTTAATGTAAGTCACTTTAAAATAAAAGCGTCAACTAAAAATGTAACACTGGTGAATGTAAGTCGCTTTGGATAAAATTGTCTGCTAAATGACTAAATGTAAATGTATATGTAATACAGTGCCTTGCGAAAGTATTCGGCCTCCTTGAACTTTGCGACCTTTTGCCACATTTCAGACTTCAAACATAGAGATATGAAACTGTAATTTTTTGTGAAGAATCAACAACAAGTGGGACACAATCATGAAGTGGAACAAAATTTATTGGATATTTCAAACTTTTTTAACAAATAAAAAACTGAAAAATTGGGCGTGCAAAATTATTCAGCCCCTTTACTTTCAGTGCAGCAAACTCTCTCCAGAAGTTCAGTGAGGATCTCTGAATGATCCAATGTTGACCTAAATGACTAATGATGATAAATGGAATGCACCTGTGTGTAATCAAGTCTTCGTATAAATGCACCTGCACTGTGATAGTCTCAGAGGTCCGTTTAAAGCGCAGAGAGCATCATGAAGAACAAGGAACACACCAGGCAGGTCCGAGATACTGTTGAGGAGAAGTTTAAAGCCAGATTTGGATACAAAAAAATTTCCCAAGCTTTAAACATCCCAAGGATCACCGTGCAAGCGATAATATTGAAATGGAAGGAGTATCAGAACACTGCAAATCTACCAAGACCTGGCCGTCCAAATCTGGCCTTTATGGAAGAGTGGCAAGAAGAAAAGTGGCAAGAAGAAAGCCACATAACTTAAAGATATCCATAAAAAGTTTTGTTTAAAGTTTGCCACAAACCACCTGGGAGACACACAAAACATGTGGAAGAAGGTGCTCTGGTCAGATGAAACCAAAATCGAACTTTTTGGCAACAATGCAAAACGTTATGTTTGGCGTAAAAGCAACACAGCTCATCACCTGAACAGACCATCCCCACTGTCAAACATGGTGGTGGCAGCATCATGGTTTGGGCCTGCTTTTCTTCAGCAGGGACAGGGAAGATGGTTAAAATTGATGGGAAGATGGATGGAGCCAAATACAGGACCATTCTGGAAGAAAATCTGATGGAGTCTGCAAAAGACCTGAGACTGGGATGGAGATTTGTCTTCCAACAAGACAATGATCCAAAACATAAAGCAAAATCTACAATGGAATGGTTCACAAATAAACATATTCAGGCGTTAGAATGGCCAAGTCAAAGTCCAGACCTGAATCCAATCGAGAATCTGTGGAAAGAACTGAAAACTGCTGTTCACAAATGCTCTCCATCCAACCTCACTGAGCTCAAGCTGTTTTGGGCAAATATTTCAGTCTCTCGATGTGCAAAACTGATAGAGACATACCCCAAGCGACTTACAGCTGTAATTGCAGCAAAAGGTGGTGCTACAAAGTATTAAGTTAAGGGGGCTGAATAAATTTGCACGCCCAATTTTTCAGTTTTTTATTTGTTAAAAAAGTTTGAAATATCCAATAAATGTCGTTCCACTTGTTGATTCTTCACAAAAAATTACAGTTTCATATGTTTATGTTTGAAGCCTGAAATGTGGCAAAAGGTCAAGGGGGCGGAATACTTTCGCAAGGCACTGTACATACAGTACCTTTGCTTTTTTATTTTATTAGATTATCTTTTCTTGTTCTTTTTGACTGAAAACTTCAAAAAAATCTCATTCTACATTAACCTGTACATGACTTTAAGTTGGACTACCATGTTCTTTACTCTCAGTGAACCTCATTTATCAAAGTTGCGTTAAAAATGCTGCAGCTCTGTGCGTAAAAGTGGCCATATGACAAAGCACATGTGGGATTGATAAAACTGTGCGTTGCAGGGCAATCTTGGTGTATGCAAAACCAACTGTTGATAAATCCAGTAGACTGAAACTGACTTGAATGAAATGTCCCTAAATATTCACTGCTCAGCTGGACCTGGACAAGGAGATTACGGCATCAAGGAATGAAATGGCAAAAAGAGCCAAAAATGACAAATAAATAATTCAAGATGAAAGATTATATTGTTTTTTTGTATGAAACATGAGAGAAACGTTTTTTCCCTTACAACCAAACTCCATTTGAGACTGAAATGTTTGAATGTGTAACTCATAACTCTGATTTCAAGAAAGAAAATGATATTACATTAAACACAAAGCATGTTAAAAAGCACTGGAGAAAGAAATCCGGACCAGAGCGCTCACTTGTCCCAAGACCAACTTCCAGACTGAGAAGCAACAAAGAGCAAATAAAGACAAGTACGAAACAGAGTGAACCTCTAGCCTACAGCAAACGCTCTGTCGCTTCAGCGGGCTCAGTGTTTAGCCACAGCAGGTCCACACCAAGCTGGGTGCGTGTCTTTGAGCTCACGAGGCCAGCCTTGACAAAACCTGAGTCTAAAAGGGATTTAGCAAGAGACATGCCAAGAGATGTCGGATATGGACCACTGTCTTCTTTTAATGTTTGAGCAAACGTTGGATCAAGACAGTTTTCACAGTGCACTGACGGACACACCTGTAACACTGTCTCTGCCTCATGGCACCAGGATGAGGGAGTGTGAACCACGGCTCCCGGTAAGTGGCCGCTGCTTTTTAAATTAAAATGTTAAACGTATTCTTTCTCCAAGTTGTTGTAATAACAACACGTGTGTTTTTGCTTAAATCAACCGTATTTGATGGTTTACTTGGGTGACTTTACTTGAGATTTCTGTTACAGACTGTATCAATAATAACACAGAAAATCATCTGAAAGCTTTTGCTGCACATGGCCCTAAAAGTATATAAAATACTAAACTAGCAGATGACTGTAACATGGAATATTTTCAAAGTGCCAATGCTAGTTCTAAATAAGGGTTTTGCTGCTCAGCTCAGTCCTGACTTTAAACTTGCATATACTTATACCACCTCCTGACCTGCCGTGGGATTTGAGCTTACGTATGCCCCCGTTCATATTGATAAATGCCAAAGATTGCATGGAAATTGTCGTACACCCAAAATGAAGCATATTTGATAAATGTGGGCCAGTGGCTGCAGCAGAAACAGAGAAGGCAGTACATGATCCACCAGAACATTATTACATCTCTGACAGGGGCCTGAAACAGGTGAACATTTACTTTAGAAAGACTTGTTTTTGTTGTGCGCTTGTTAAGTCCGGACCAGTCTGTGCAGCAGGAGAGACACAGACAATAAGTGAGAGAACACGTTTTGCTAAAATGGTATAAAATTGTGCTGATATTGTGCACAACCACCTCCTAAACTGACTGTGACAGTGACAGGAGGAAGGTGTGTGTTTTGCCCTGAGGAGCATCGTGGACCGTCACCAGGACGGCGTTAGTTTCGAGTCCTGGTGGGGAGCTGGATCAAAAGCTGTGGGGGGCCGGATGTGGCCTCTGGGCCACCAGTTGATGCTCACCGGTGTAAAGGTTGTAGGGCAAAGCAAGCTTGACTGAACTTGTTCAATGGTAAAGTTGAACTTACTGCAGTGGTTCAGTGGTAGAGCAGTCGTCCTTCAACCGGAAGGTTGGTGGTTCGATTCCCACTCTCTCCATAGTTCATACTGTTGTTGTGTCCTTGGGCAAGACACTTAACCCACCTTGCCTCCAGTGGTGTTCCAGCTGTAACACTGGTAAATGGAACCTCAATGTAAGTCGCTTTGGTTTAGCGTCTGCTAAATGAATAAATGTAAATGTTTCCCAAACCTCTTGTTTCCCCTTTTTGTTTGTTTGTCTGTGTCTGTGTCAACTGCAGCTCATCAGGATCAATATACTCACATATCTCCAGTAAAGAAGACTCTACATTCCACTTTGCTTGGTCCCATACTTTTCTCACTATATGTTACACCATTGAGACAGAAGTTACTGATCGAACTTCCTCTGTTATGCCAATGATACACAGTTTTATCTACCAATAAAAGCGAATAATACTACTGACATCATGCGTCTAGAGGCCTGCCTTGTTTCAATTAAAAA
Organism: Perccottus glenii; assembly: GCA_024416835.2. Taxonomy (NCBI): domain Eukaryota; kingdom Metazoa; phylum Chordata; class Actinopteri; order Gobiiformes; family Odontobutidae; genus Perccottus; species Perccottus glenii. The sequence continues at coordinate 22,625,968 of CM044551.2, forward strand.
CATGGATGTCTCAAATCTTTCATTTTTCATTATGTAGCTGTCCTGAACCAATTTCCCACATAGTTCATCCCGGACCCTTCTTAAGGTGCTCCGGCTCCCTGGAACACCTGGAGGAACAGGACGACACAGGTAAATGTTTGAACTACTGCTTAACCATGCATTAGCTCAATTAGTTATTGTACAATGGTGATATACTGTACTGCTGCTGTTTCTCTTCCTACAGGCCTAACCACTCAGTAACTGCTGAGAGGCCAGGCACTGCTCAATAAACAATTTGACACATCATGTCTTTTGTGCACTTATTAATTCTAATTGCTCTTTTGTTTTGGATAAAACTGTTGAAATGATGTTTTAGTTGTAGTAATAGTAATAATAATCATAATCATCATCATTATTAGCACATTAAGTTTTTAACTACAATTAAACCGTTCCCTCAAAATGATTATAAATAAGTGATTATTTATAATTATTTTGATAAACTGAGGGAACAGATTGGAAAATCTGCCGCCACGGATTATTTTTCTCCTTGGGGTGACGTCGGGGGTTCCGTACCTAATCAATTAAAGTTTATCCGACTTAAATATAGTGTCTGTGTCTGTTTGAGAGCCATTAGCTCCATAAAGTGTATTTAACCAAAATACTTTGTCATAAATTCTACTCATCAATGTTTTATGTCTTGTATGACAGTCAGTGTAGTTACACGCAGTTTTAAACACCTTATTCTGATTGAGGTATCAGTCATTCAAATTTCTCAAAATCAGAGTAAGACAGCTTGATAATGACGTTCATTGTCAGAATACAGCTTACTTTGGTTAAGGTCAACACAGTGCACTGAGCATGCTCCAGAGTCGGACAGAGACAGAGTAACACACACAAACAGAAAAACTTGAAGAGCTGTGTTTAGAGACATACTCATTTTTAGACCAGAGAAGACATATATTTACATTTATTTAATTTAGTCATTTAGTTGACACTTTTATCCAAAGCAACTTACATTGAGGTTCCATTCACCAGTGTTACAGCTGGAACACCACTGGAGGCAAGGCGGGTTAAGTGTCTTGCCCAAGGACACAACAACAGTATGAACTGTGGGGAGAGGGGGACTCGAACCACCTGCCTTCTGGTTGAAGGACGACCACTCTACCACTGAGCCACTGCACCACCGACATATATGGTCACGCTGCTATTGGGTATCCTGTTTGTCTGTTATTGAGCTCTGTCATATCGTACAAACGTTTAGAAGAACAAGCTAGTTTACCGTAGATTTTGATGTGTTCAGATTTCTTTGGCCGGTGTTGTGTTCACATTTTATTTAATTCGCTAAGACAATGTGTTACCGTTGATATTTATTAATAACTCAATCATTACTGAGCTACTTAGCCGGGTAGCTGTATTAGGATTTAATGCTACAAGTCAGTCAGGTTTCTCTTTTTAAACAAAGGTTTAATACTGTGAAATACTATGGGCATGTTAATGCAGCATCAGCCCAAGTGGACACAGTACTTCGGTTGTCTCTCATTCATGCAAGGTTTGCATGTACTGCACTCAGTGATCTTGCTTCTGCTGTGGCTGAGTGTAATCAAATCAGTTCCACACTCACTTCAATCACATTGGGCAATCTGAACAATCTTATTATTGTTTGCAAGTTAGGCTACAATTTAGCTAACGTAATCAATAGTAAATGTATATTCATGAAAGCCTTTGTCGGGAGGTGGGCTCTATCAGCGTCCTACCTGAGGAGCAAAGGCAACCAAGGACATAGGGTGATAGAAGGTCACCCTATGTGACAAAAAGTTAAAATGTGGAAAGGTGGAAAGATGAAACTGATATCTATAGTTGAACCAGCCCTTTCTATTAGTTTCTATTAGCACTCTTTTTACTCTTTTTCTGACGCTGCCTCTCAACAGACTGCAGCAACAAAAGTGAATTAGCCATTACTGCATGCTAAATGGAAATGATTCTTAATTCTAAAATACTATTCCAGTACTTAGTATCAAAAGTACTGGTGGTCCTTTCAGGACATCCCTAGTCATGAGACTTTATAAAACTTCAGTAAAAAAGTAAGAGGAGGACATCATAAATGACATGCATCTATATAGCGCCCCCTCTTGGGAACCCAACGCACTTTAAATCATGCTTCCATTCACCCAGTCACACACACATTCACACTGTGGCAGACTGTCAGAGAGACGTGGCAGCCATACACACTGCGCCAACAGTCTTTTCAACCATCACCAAACCTCCCCCCCACAATCACACACATTCATACAGCAGTGGCATGCACACTGCCAACCTTCAAGTTATTCGACGACTGCTATACCTCCTGAGCCACTGCAACATAAGAATGCATTATCGTTATCATTACAAATCATGCTGTTCCTAACTTTGCCGCTTTGAGAGCTGATTATATACAGTATGGGTGTGCCGGGTAAAAACTAGTGTTGTGTTTAGCATTGATTGGGTCTGTGTGAACTATTGCCATATCAGAAAGCACAAAAGTAAATGGTGCCAAGCATTCTGCATTGGCATTCACCTTCCCCAGTGTTCCCTGTGCAGGCCGTGAGCCAACTTCCAAAAGCTGCTTGACTTGAGCCCTCTCTTTATCTTTACCTTCCAGTCCTGTTTAGCGTCGCTGCGTTGGAGTGTGAAATGCACTTTTCAGGCTTTATTTACAGCTAAATGTCTTGAAGAATTGACAGAAAATGATTGATGTTTAGTTAATTACTGATGCATGTCAGGTAGAGTTCTGATTATTAATTTGTTCATGAACACTTTAGTCATTTTCCTCATTTTGCATTTTAATCAGCAGCATTGTGGTTCTCTTTAAAACAGTTTTTAATTTCTAAAGAGACTTAGTTTGAGGGGAAGGAATAAATGAGGACTTTCATGGAGCTTCATTACAACACAACACTCTGGTAAAAATAATCAAACTTGTGATGCGTAAATAATTAGTGAGTGAATGAGTAAGCGTGCTAATGAGTTAGCTGTAGTCGACATCGCTCTAATGGGAACCGTGGGGAGGCACAGGGGGGTGAAGCTGGAGCTGTCAAAGCCACACGCTGTGCACTGCTTCCACTGCGCCCCATACAGCGGTGATGAAGTGGCTCCATCCATCTTGTCGGCCCCCGGTGAAGAACAGCCTTGTAGGGCCGCAGTGCAGATGACAGATGGGAGATGCCGCAAGGGTCTCTCTGTGGAAAGCCAGGACCCTTAGTTAACTTTGATCTGGTGTCATAGGGTTGAGCCACCCAGGTCACACGCTCATGATGCCTGTGATGTAACTTAGTCTGCACTTTTATCTAAACATAGCATTTAAGTAGTGTTAAGTCTGTTACATCACTGTGAAGGAATTCTATCATAATCTTCTTTACAATATCCCCTCATTCACCCAAGCAAGTTCCTAGTTTGTAAATCCTGTTCACTGACAATGGCAATAAACTTTTTTCTGATTCAGATTGTGATTCATTAACTTTTTAATAAATTGACTTACACAACTCTCTTAAGGTCCTGCCACAGCATTTCAATTGGACAGGGTTTTGAAGGAGCCATTTTCAGACATTGATTATTTTGAGCCATTCTGATGTAGATTTGTTGCCGTACATCCTTGTCATGACCCATACAGGACCAGTGGTATCAAAGTACTTGAGTTAAAGTACAGATACACAAGGTAAAATATTACTTCAGTAGAAGTAAAAGTACTCCCTTTTAACTTTCACTTGAGTAAAAGTACAAAAGTATTTGCATTCAAATGTACTTAAGTATCCAAGTACTATCATTTATTATGGCTATAATACCCATATAGTTTTTGTCAGTCTCTTGCCCTCTTTAGGCGCCAAGTTTTATTTAAAAAAAATACAGATTTTGAGATCCAAATTTCAAAAGGCTGTGGTTTGAAAATGATAAGAGATAGAGTCCTACTCTAAACTAGAAAAATGTCAGGAATGACCCAAAGTATATAAGTAAATACATTTTAAGCATCTAGTTTGCATATAATTTGAATACCATGACATTATATATTGGCAGTTATGTTATTTACAGTACATACACACTAATAAACATATTATATTAGTTTTTTTTTCTTATTCTGAAAAAAAAAATATATAACAGTAATTTGTAAAAGCAACATTACCAAAATAAAGAATAACTACAACTTCTAATATACCATAACTAGTAAAACGTATGCAAATAGTTATGAGAAATATACACATGTACTGTATGTGTGTGGTTGCAGTTGCTTTATCTTTTCTTATCCATCCATGTGGCATATTTAGTAGTTTTTTTAGAGTGTGGGACCTCTCATAAAGCACAGCACACAGCCATCACTTTTATTACGATCGCTGCTTTGATTAGTGCATTCTCACTGACTATGTTTACCCCTGCCTCTCCCTCCTCTATTGGGTAAAGTGTCAGGATGAACAACATGTATTTGTCCCAAACAGCTGTCAATAGAAGCCGCATTATTCCCAAACTCCCTGTCACTACTGCCACGGGCGAGTACACCCGCCCGGCTTCTATCACCTGTGCTAAAGGTAAAGCTGCAGGTGCTAAAGGTAAAGCTGCAGGTGCTAAAGGTAAAGCTGCAGGTGCTACGCGCTCACGGCTTTACTTCCCAACATCCCCTTCACTACCGCGCCAGAGCGACTAGTTTTCCTCCCGCTTTCTTTCACTGATGTTTGGCAAAATGTGGGAAAAACAGTGT